>CM077164.1:81888266-83088266 GCA_039583875.1 Platanthera guangdongensis | reverse complement strand
TCAGCGTGCGAACTGGGTAGTTCCGAAGATATTAATTTGGTGTTTGGGCTATCTTGCTGACCACGTTGAGAAAATTTAACAAGGACATGCCAACCCCTGAGAAGACAATTACTGAGAAGGAGATTCCTCCTAAGAAAAAGAGAAAAACTGCTCCAGTTGAACAAGAGTCCTCCAGCAGTTCAGGGAGTGAAGAACATATTGTTTTCACTCCTGATGACCAAGAGGAAGTGGCTGCAGAGAAGACCCCTGCTGCTCAAGAGACTGCTGAGATCCAGGGGGAGCTGCCTCCAGCTAGCCCCATCCACAGGGATCAAAGCCAGGGGGAGCCTCCAGTTGTAGAAGAATCATCTACACTGGACAGTGAGCAAGCCACCATCATCATCCAAGAGGTACTCACTGACCTAAAAACTATAGAATATCTTGTAGAAGATGCTGATTTGTCTGATGTTCTTCAGCAAACTCAGCTGCCTAGTCAAGAACCAGATGTTGTTATCAAAGACACATCTGCTGCTCCACTAGTTGAAGAACAAAGAATGTCTCCAGCTCAATCACCTCAAGAGTTCACCATGGAAGATCTATTTCTCAATCTAGATCAAGTTGATTTTGACATGGACAAAGAAGCTGCTGAAGGAGAGACTGCTGCTGCTGAGGGGGAGCAAATGCAAGATCTAGAGGAGCCTATAAGGCAAGAAACTGAGAAGGCACAAGATGTGCAAGCTGACAAGCCTCCAAGCCCTAAGGAGAGGGTTGATATTGCCAGCACTTCTGCCTCTGAAGATGAGGAGATTGCAAGGGCAAGGAAAAAGAAACTCTATGTATTCAAGAGAAGGAACCAGAGTTACAAGAAGGCTCTGCAAACTGTAGCCTCACAGCCTATAGTTCAACAAGCTCCAACTGTTGACTATAGTGCTTTACTGATTGCACTGCAGATTAAAATGGATGAACAAAGGAAAGCCATAGAGGCTTATGTTGATGCAGGGCACAGATCATTACAGTTTGATCTTGCCCAAGATATAAAATCTATAAGGTTTGAGATGAATCTCAACAAGAAGGAGATGACAGACTGCTTCCACAAGGGTGGAAATGCAGTGGTGTATTTGGCAACACACCAAGAGAAAATCAAGGCACAGGTGGATGATATAGCATTGAAACAAGGATATGTTCTTGAAAATCAATTAAGAATGAATGACAATTTGACTGAATCCCACAATGTTATTGTCACTGAATTAAAGAATAAGGCTGCTGAACCCTCTACATCTACTGATGCTGCTAAAGCTCAATTTGATAAAGTCTTTCAAGAGGAAATTACTGCTGTAAAGACTGCTATCCAAGCCTCCCAGAAGGTCATATCTGAACAACTTCAAAAGCTAAAACCTTACTTTAAAGATGGGATCAGGTACTTGGACAGTCAGATCAGATTTCAAAAGGATGATGTTAGAGATCACATGGCTAGAGAAGTCATAAAGGGGGAGAGAGTGTTAGTCAAGGCAAGTTCTGAGCATGCAAAATGGATATCAAATTCAATCAGGGCTACACTTGGATACCCTCCTCTGTGTGATGACCAAGATATTGCTGAATCAGGCATTAACCCTGCTTATTTTGGAGGTGAGCAACCAGAAGTAGCTCAGGTCATTTATCCACCTCCAGACTTTAAAATGATTCAAGCAGATGTGAGCACAATGTATAGACCACTTGAGGGCAAGGACAATGTCCATCTAGAAAAGGTTGTTCAACCTATATCTGTAGCCATGCAAGAGGAATTACAAAAAGAAGAATAGACAAGGTTGTCAAAGAAGAGGTTTAGGGAACAAGCAGAACTAAAGCCAGATTTTGAACAGTGGAGCCCTACCTCTAGGAATATCATATTAACTGCCTGGAAAGCTGCCAAGGACAATACTCATGAAAGGAACAAGTGGTTCTCTGAAGCTGAATGGAGAAAACATGAAATAAGACAAGAGACCATTGTTCAATTCAGAAGGAAGGCTAAGATGGGAAAGCTACCTCCTACTGCAGTGGAGCCTAGCAAGTACTTCCCCAAGCCATATCACTACTTTGAGAGGCAGAAGATCAAAGCAGAAGCACTCAAACAGAAAGATCTAAAAGGCAAGAAGCCTGCTGTTGCTGAAACTGCTGAAGCCACTGTCAAAGCTCAAGTCCAACCTGGCAAAGGCATAGTTATCAAAGAACCAGACCAGAAATAGATTAAGAAATTTCTTGAAGTTTATGTTGTAATCTTTTGGATGTAACACATTTAGTAAACTTCTGAAAATGTATAAGACAAATATTAGAACAATATATGATTCATATATTTCATGTTTGTTCTGTGAATGTATCTATTTCTTATTTGTTCTGTGCTAATGAATGTGTATACATGTGTGATTTATTACATGTTTATGTTTACCCTGCTGTAAATAATCTGCTTTACATCATTTTGTAATCTTTAATTATGAATGGTGTATATCATTGACTAAGGGTTATGACTTCTCCAAATAGGGGGAGATTGTTGGGTACATTGGTCAAATGTACCTGATTTGAAGAAGCCTCACCTAACTCAATGATATACATCATAATGTATTTGATGTATGTTGAGTTTACTTGTGCAGGTTAAGTAATCACTGGACTGAAGCAAAAAGTTTCTAAGTCCATGTGTCGACACCCAGAGGGAAAGTGTCGACACTAAAGAAAGCTTGTGTCGACACCCAGACAAGCAGTGTCGACACTTGGAGTCATTGTGTCGACACCTGGGATGCAGAGTCGACACCAGACAGAAAGTGTCGACACTTGGAGCTATGTCGACACTCAGTGAAGAAAAGTGCAGACAGAATGTGTCGACACAAGGAGCTGTGTCGACACCCAGTGAAGCTGTGTATACAACAGAAAGTGTCGACACTTGGAGTTGTGTCGACACTCAGCAAAAGTCTGCAGAGACTAAGTTAAAGTGTCTACACTCAACACAATGTGTCGACACTCAACAGAAGAGTCAGCATTTGAAGTAAGTGTCGACACTCAACACAATGTGTCGACACTCAACAGAAGAGTCAGCATTTGAAGTAAGTGTCGACACTCAACACAATGTGTCGACACTCAACAGAAGAGTCAGCATTTGAAGTATGTGTCGACAGCCAAAACAATGTGTCGACACACAGCTGAAGACTCAACACTTGAAGAAAGTGTCGACACAATGAGCTGTGTCGACACTTAGCAAAGAACAGAATTATTTCCAAAATATTCCAAGTACAAGTGTCGACACTAAAGGAATGTGTCGACACTCAGCTGAAGTCTCAACAGAAGAATCAAGTGTCGACACAAGGAGCTATGTCGACACTCAGCAAGAATCAACATAGAAGACTATGTGTCGACACCAAGAAGCAGTGTCGACACTTGACAGATTCAACACAAGAAGTTGTGTCGACACAAAGGAGATGTGTCGACACTTAGAAGAATGCAGCAAAAGCTAGAAGAACAAGTACTTGTGTCGACACTCAATTTCAGTGTCGACACATGCAGAAGAATCTGTGTCGAGACATACAAGGAAATGTGTCGACACCTTGTAGACTTATGTCGACACTTACACAACATGTGTCGACACATGGACTATAATTGTCGACACTTAAAGACAGAAAGTCTCGACACTTACAGACAGTTAGAAATTTTCAAGAAATGACTGGATGACTTGACAGCTGTCGTTCCAGCCGGTCTACAGCACCTGTCAGAGATGTCAGAAGACAGTTATGAACCGGATCAGCCGGTTACCATGAAGAAGGCCTATAAATAGGCACCTACAGTTTATAGAAAGTGGGGATTAAAAAGATCAAGTGAATCAGATTATTGTTCAAAAGTTTAGTTTGTTGAAAAACAAATTATTGAAGTGGTACCAAGAGTATCAACACAAGAAGATCTTGCAGTCCAAGTGCAGATCTAAGAAGTTGGAGAGAGAGGGCTCCTTCCAAGAAATCAGCCTCTGGAACTAGGCTGAGAAGAAGGATTCAGATTCAATTCTGGATCTTAAGTAGCAGAGGTCAAGGAACTACTACAGGAGGATTCAGTCTTATTCAGTTCTACTCAAGAAGCTTTGAAGGAAGCTAAGTCAGGGTGAATCCAGCTGAGTTCTTCCAAGAACTCATCAAGAAACTCTCAACTCCCCTCTTTTATTTCTGAGTTGTAGAGTTATTATTTGTAATACATTTTAACTTGTAGGATCCTTTGGATCTGAGTGATTTGTAAGCCTGTATTTATAAAGGCTGAGGGTAAGGCTTGTTAGCCTGAGTGTAGGAGATAGAGATCTCTGAGTGTAGGCCTTGTTGGCTGAGTGTAGGCCCTGGTTGGCTGAGTGTAGGCCTTGATTGGCTGAGTGTAGGCTTTGGGATAAAGCTGAGTTGTAAGGCTGTGGGCCTGAGGTGTAGTAACCAATTTGGGTTCTGAGACAGTGGAGGAGTTTGGCCGAATCTAGTACACTGCTAGATAGGCGAAGGGGGAAATTGGATGTACCCATATCTTGGGGAACCACTATAAACCACTGTGTTGTGCTGTGATTGTGCTGTGTATGCTGTGAATACTTTGTGATTGCTGTGCAAAAGTTAAAAATCTGTGATAATAAACTGTTTGCTGCCAGTAAAGTTAGAAAAGGAATAGGTCACCTATTCACCCCCCCCCCCCTCTAGGTGTTTAGGTACCATATCTTTCAAGGAGACAGGCAGCGGGTCTACCTGGGGCGGAGCCAGGCTCGGGGTAGTGCAAAGATGCTCAATAGACAATCTTTTCCCCCCAGGTGTGCCTACAGCCCTGCCTAGCTAATGAGAGCCTAGACAGCGAGTCTACCCAGGGCCGAGTGGCAGTCAACATCACTTACCCCGACAGGCGAGCCTTCGGACCTGCCAGCTAGTAGGAGCCAGGCAGCGGGTCTACCTGGGGCCGAACCATGCTCGAGGTAGTGCAAAGATCCTCAAGAGCCAATCCTCTCCCCCCCCCCCCAGCTGTGCCTACAGCCCTGCCCAGCTAATGAGAGCCTGGGCAGCGAGTCTACTAGGGGTCGAGCAGCACTCGGGGTCCCTTACCCCTATAGGCGAGCCTTCGAACCTGCCAGCTAGTAGGAGCCAGACAGCGGGTCTACCTGGGGTCGAGCCATGCTCGGGGTAGTGCAAAGATCCTCAAGAGCCAATCCTTTCCCCCCAGGTGTGCCTACAACCCTACCCAGCTAATGAGAGACTGGGCAGCGATTGTACCTGGGGCCGAGCAGCACTCGGGGTCCCTTACCCCCACAAGCGAGCCTTCGGACCTGCCAGATAGTAGGAGCCAGACAGCGAGTCTACCTTGAGCCGAGCCAGGCTCGTGGTAGTACAAAGATCCTCAAGAGCCAATCCTTTCCCCCCTAGGTGTGCCTACAGCCCTACCCAGCTAATGAGAGCCTGGGTAGCGAGTCTACCCGGGGCCGAGCAGCACTCAGGGTCCCTTACCCCCACAGGCGAGCCTTCGGACCTGTCAGCTAGTAGGAGCCAGGAAACGGGTCTACCTGGGGCCAAGCCAGGCTCGGAGTAGTGCAAAGATCCTAAAGAGCCAATCCTTTCCCCCTAGGTGTGCCTACAGCCCTGCCTAGCTAATGAGAGCCTGGGCAACGAGTCTACCCGGGGACGAGCAGCACTCGGGGTCCCTTACCCCCACAGACGAGCCTTTGGACCTACCAGCTAGTAGGATCCAGGTAGCGGGTCTACCTTGGGACGAGCCAGGCTCGGGGTATTGCAAAGATCCTCAAGAGCAAACAAGAAAACCAATCGTGAGAAGAAACTTAAAGATGTTATTACAAATAGGATTTACAACCTTGCCCTCCTCTAAGGGTAGAAGCACTTCAGGTCATCTCCGCTCCATGCATGACTCATAGATACCCCTTCCACATTCTGAAGGTGGTATCCCCCCGACTCCAGGACCTTTTCTATGATATAGGGCCCCTCCCAGTTGGGGTTGAGCTTACCCACCGCAGCCAACCTTCCTGCGGCGTCGACCTTCTTCAGGACCAAGTCCTCTTCCTTCAACTGCTTTATCCTCACATGTTTATCGAAATACTTTACCATCCTTCGCTTGATCTCCTCCTATCTGACAGCAGTCACATCACGAAGTTGTTCCACCATGTCTAACGAGAGTCGTAGCTCCTCCTCATTTTCTAGCCTCCAAGCCTCGTCTCCATCACCCGCAGCCGCAACTCGTGGGGACCGGACCTCAAATTCCATGGGCAGGACCGCCTCACACTCATGAGAAAGTTTGAATGGGGTCTCGCCGGTAGCCGTGTTCGGGGTTGTCCTCAAAGCCCACAATACTGAGGGGAGCTGTTCCACCCAACTCCCCCTCAAGTTCTCTACCTTCTTCTTGAGCAAGTTCACTAGAATTTTTTTCACCGCCTCCACCTGACCATTGCTCCTGGGGTGGTGGACGGAGGCAAATCTTAGGTCGATGCCCAGCTGAGCGCAGAAACTTATGAACACCTCACTTGCAAACTGTTGACCATTGTCCGTAACAATGGCCTGAGGCAGCCCGTGCCTGCAGATGATCTCCCCCCAAACGAAGTTCTTAATGACTTGGGATGCGAAAGTTTATATTTGCCTACCTAAATCACCTAGAGGGGGGGTGAATAGGTGATATGTGCGAATTTTTGAGGAATAAAAATTTCAAACCTATGCACAGAATAATCTACAAATCAAACACAGACGAGGCAAGATTTATAGTGGTTCCCCAACCTTGGGTACATCCACTTTCCCTCACCGATCTAGCAATACACTAGACTCGGCTACTCCACTATCTCGGATTGGAAATCAATCCTACCATCGGAACAACGTTCCTACAATCTCGATCCACAAACCGGATCTACACTCGGAAGGCAAAACTTCCTACAATCTCGGAGTTGAAAAACTCCTACACTCGGAGAAAACTTCTCCTACAATAAAGAAATAAAATGTGTATAGAAATACAAACAATAATTCTTTTTAGATCTGCAAACTGTCGGCCAGGATCTTCTTCTTCTAGGCGTTGAGGCTTTATCAGATAAGTGAAGAAAATCTCGGCAAAATCAGATCTAGATCTTCTTGGCTTTACACGATCGAACTAATCAAAAAATACGGAGTTGAGCGAATCTCGATCTGGAAAGATTCTTGATCTGAATCCTCTGAAAATGAAAACCCTAGCCGGTCGGGAATCTGCGACGGCGGCAGCGGCGAGTTTCCGTTTCTTGGAGAGAGAGAGAGGAGACAGAAAAATTCTTCAGAGAGTACGGCTGCAAAAACTTTCTTAGAATAATCTTTGAATAGTTAGGGTTTGTCGGTTTAGACAAGACCTTTTATAGGAGAGGAGAAGATTAGCCATAATTGAGTCATTATGAGAGACACGTGGACCAATCACGTCAGAGTTTATGAATAAGACTGTTAGGTCTGGACTTAAAGAATCTTCGGAAAAGTCAAAGTAAATTACTCGAGATGTAATAGACTACTCGAGTATATGCAGCACTACTCGAGTAGGTAGAAGATGACTACTCGAGTACATGAGAAAAACTACTCGAGAGAAAGAGAGATGATTACTCGAGTACATGGAGTCAACTACTCGAGTAAATAAGAATAAGAAAGAACTACTCGAGTAAATAAGAATAAGAAACGAACTCAAGCTACTCGAGTAACAAAAATCAAATAGACTTACTCATGTACTTGAGTACATACACGAGAGGTGGAGTATATTACTCGAGTAAAAGAAATACTACTCGAGTATATAAGAATAAACTACTCAAGTATATAAGAAGCTACTCGAGTCATAGACTTAGAAAATTTATGGAGCAGGAAAACTAAACTACTCGAGTATAGAAAATAAACTACTCGAGATAAATAGAACTACTCGAGTATATGGATATGACTACTCGAGTAATTCATTTAGAGAAATTTTCTGGAATGGAATTCTGGATTACTCGAGTATTGATTCTAGACTACTCGAGTAGTAGATGAACTACTCGAGTACATGACTTAGACTACTCGAGTAAGTGAGAACTACACGAGAGTCAGAATTCAACTACTCGAGACAGAAGATAGAACTACTCGAGTATATAAGATGACTACTCGAGTATTTAACTTAGAAAAAATTTGAGAAGTAAATTCCTGTAAACTCGAGAGGTAAAAGGAAACTACTCGAGTAATATCTTAACTACTGGAGTAAGAGTAGTATTACTCGAGTATGAATTCAGTAACTTACTCGAGTAAGTAAAGAACTACTCGAGTACTTTACTTAGGAAATTTTTCTTGACAAACTTTTTCTTCTTCTAAGGTGAAATCACCATCAAATCTTTTCACATAGTCCTAGAGCTTGAATATGAAGTGTATCTCAATAGAGAGGCTACACATGAGTCAACACTTTGGAACACACAATGAGAGATTACATTGTATGGTCCTGTGTTTGGTGACCCATTGTAGACTGACATTGGTCTACACTGTAACGTCCCGAATCGCTCTAGGCCCCTAGTGTGTGTGTTTTGAGTCAGGAGGGTTGACTCAAGTCCTGAGAAGAGATGACACGGGTAGTGACACGGCCGTGTCCCTACCCGTGTGCGTCGAGTTGAGCTCGACGAGCCGTGTCGAGATCGTCGAGAGTCGTCGAGAATCGTCGAGTGGGGAACACGGGTAGTGACACGGCCGTGTCCCTACCCGTGTGCATCGAGTTGAGCTCGACGAGCCATGTCGAAATCGTCGAGAGTCGTCGAGAATCGTCGAGTGGGGAACACGGGTAGTGACACGGCCGTGTCCCTACCCGTGTGCGCCGAGTTGGGCTCGACGAGAAGTGGCGAGATGTAACCGAAGATGCACACGGCCAGGCACACGGCCGTGTCATGTGAACACGGGTTGGGACACGGCTGTGTCCCTACCCATGTCAAACAGTGAACCGACATGGAAACCGCCACGGCCGTTTCGCGGAAGCAGGACACGGGTACGGACACGGCCGTGTCCCTACCCGTGTCACATTTTGCTTATAAGGGGCAGAGAAACCCTAGCCGTTTTTCATTCTCTTTTCCTTCCCCTATTTCCTGTGAGACATCCTGGTGAGAGAAAAACTGCAGGGGCAAGTTTTACCGAAGGAGATCCGCCATCGCCGCGAAAGAGAAGATGCCGCCAAGGAGAACTACGCGATCCATGGCCGGAAATGGTGGTACCGCTGGAGTCAACGTGAGTTTCCTACCCTCTCCCTTGGTGCTAGATCTATAGTTATGCCTTAGGAGAGACATCGACTCAAGAGAGTCTTGATGGAGAGGAGAAGATTTCTAGGTTAGGCCATGTTAGAACTTGTGTTCTAGATTTTAGATCTCTTCAACCCTTCCCCTTTTCTTCAATATGACGATGGGTGGATGGTCTCGTGAGGAGTTTATGGCCTTTGAGGTTGAATAAGGGAGGAGAATATTTCTGGAAAACTTAGGATCGATCGCCTTGAGGAGGAAGACAAACCGATGCCGTTCATTTTCCTTTAAGATGCGCGCAGAATCTGTATTCTGCGCACAGCGATCTTCTAGGCCCTTTTTATGTAGGATAGGGGCAGATCTGGGCTTTTCGCTAAACACGAAAGTTGTAGCCCTTGGAAATACCTTTCCAACGAGTGGTTGCACGACTTCAGGTGATGTCTGTGGCCCCGGGAAAACCTAATCGAGTTTGCTGTCCGGCAATTTCCTGTACACAGAAATCGTGTTCTGTGCGCAGCGAACTTCGAAGCCGATTTCGAGTACGTTATTGTCAGAACTGGGTTATGACCTGAATATGAAAGTTGTAGATCATGAAAAGATCTTTCCAACGAGGGGTTACACGCCTCCACCGGATTCCTATAGCTTCGGGAATCTCCGGTCGAAGTTGCTGTCCAGATTAGTGATACACCTAGAATTCTGGTTTTATATAAAGTGCAATTAGAGTCGGTGGAATTCTGTCAAGATTAAATAATTTGTGCTAATCACCGAAGAACTGTGAATGATGGTGTTTATTATTTGGAACGCATACAACTGATTTCTTATTGCAAGATGTCTTGAGGTTTGGATGGTTCCCTTTATGTTTAATCGAATCGAATTGATAAGATGTTGATAGATTATAACATATGCGCATCATATAAGTCTTATGTAGAGTTCATATGGAATGACATATAGCAGATTAAACTATGGCCATGTGTATGTTGATTGGTGAAATGAAATTCGTTAGTCCAATACTTAGAGCGTCGTCTCCCTACGGGTAGTATTATGAAGGGAAGTAAGTGCGGGGTTGACCGCCACTTGTTTTGGTTGTGTTGAGGTAAGGTATGGATGGATGGTTGGGCTGTGTCCTCGCGTTTACTTCCGAGGCCCCTTCCATGATATGTTGATGTGGTATGTGCATGTGGTGTGAGTCGACACGCGGTGTCGTAATCCTGGGTTAAGGATAGTGTGGCAGGTCTACGGGCTCGCCAGTCGTCACACCGACGGGAGTTGGCAGTTAGACTTGGTCGGTTTGGGCTGTGTCCTCGGTGTTCACGTCCCGAGGCCCCTCCGACCATGTGAACGGTTGGGCTGTGTCCTCGTGCTTTCTTCCGAGGCCCCTTCCGGGTCACGCAAGGCCAGTTCGGGCTGTGTTCTTGGTGCACATCTACCCAAGACCCCGCTGGGCCATAGTACGCATGGGCTCCGCTGTTGTGTTCTTAGCGTTGAGGCGTACGGAGGCCTAGGTGAAGTAGTATGATACCCGCCTAGTAGTAGAAGTGCCCGTTCTACTGTCACCGCCTGGCCACGGCGGCTGATGCCTGAGAGGTTAGCTACCTGCTCGAAAAGTGGGAACTATAGTCTGTGTCGACATAGCAATTGCATGGGTGAGTCATTGCATAGCATTCATAGCATTTCATATCATTGCACATTAAGATCCTCATCGTATAAGTTTGTATGGGCACTCTTATACGATGAGTTACTTTTATGTAACCCGATCCTTAACTTATAAGTTTGTATGGGCATTCTTATAAGTTAAGTTACTTTCTTGTTGTAGCTCTTATACTTGCTAGTCTAGTTGTAGCTCTTATATAAATGCTGATTATGATACTGTTCCTCTTACACTACTGCCACCTGTTTGCACTTCCTTTACTTGCTTACTTGTTACATATACTATACTCTTGTTCCTTTCTCCGCCCGGTGCCGAGGAGTCGCCGGGGGAGCGGATGTGAAACCACTTAGTCGTTTCGACTAACGGTTGCTACGTCTTCCTTTTTAGGAGGTCACGCCGCAGGTAGAGCAGCCGCAGACTACGCTGCAGGACAGCCAGGCCAGGACGACAGGGCCTGATGTGACGGTGCCGTCGATACCGTCTGTTACTGATGTTAGTGTTTTGCTTACTCTGATGTAGCCCGTTTGGGCAATGACTAGCTGTACTCTGATATATTGTAGAAGCATGTTTTAGCTTCTCATTATTGATGTATTTGGACTTTATATACTTAGTGTGGATTTTGACTTCTTCTGTTTATTTATTTGGTTGGGTTGGCATGATATATTGATATTGTTGTAGCCGGCGGAATAGGCGTCTTGTGGTACAGGTTAGCCCGTGTGCTAATGCTACCGCAAGGCGGCTGTTCCGGGCATAAGACTCCCCCTTCGTGCCGTGTTTTGGGATCCGGGGAGGGGGGGTCTTACAAATGGTATCAGTTTGCCACGATCCTCAACTACGAAGTCATTCAACAATGGTGTCACCCCCGTTTGGTTAGTCAGTTTGGGGACAAACTGACTTAGCGGAAGCAGTGGTGTGCCCATATGTAATTCACATTAAGTTTGTCCAACTTTGACCCTACGATTAGCCAACCTGACCACAAATTTGTCGTGTACGTGTAGGTTCCACTGCATGTTGAGCCGATGAGGGGTACTCCTACCCCTCCCATACCCACTCAGTTCCAACAGTCTGAGTTGGGGCAAACACTCACCGCCATTCTTGATGCTTTTAAGGCACAGCAGGCTCCGGTGCAACAACAGGCCCCGAGCTCCAACTGGCTGAGCACCTTTCGGGCTCTCTCCCCCCCCCGTCTACCTTGGGACGGAGTCAGCCGTACGTACAGAGGAATGGCTAGACACGATACAAGAGTTGTTGGCTGGAATCCGTTGCCCGGCCAACATGGCAGTAACATTGGCAGTGTCTGTCTTGGACTTACATGCGAAGAGGTGGTGGAAGTCCCTCATGGGCTCTACCTTCCAAGGCCGGATCTACACAGAGATAAGTTGGAGTGAATTCTCGGAGGTTTTCTTGGAGCACTTTATCCCTACATCGGCCCGAGATGAGCTTGAGCATAGGTTCCTTCTACTAAAGCAGGGATCAAAGTCGGTTACAGAATACCAGCGGGAATTCCAGCATCTCGCAAGGTTTGCGGACTCTTATGAGTTGGATGACAGAGGTTATGCCAAGCGCTTCTATAAAGGGCTGCGAGATCCCCTAAGGCAGTCCCTTTTTTTTATAGCGGATGGTAGCTTGGCGGAGATCATTGATATGGCGAAAAGATTGGAGGCGGACCACTTGGGATGTAGTAAGAGGCCTGCGGAGTACGTGATGGAAGCCGGCCCAAGTAATAGAAGGAGACGGGACTTCAGAGGAGGAATAGGTTATCAAAGAGGTGGAGGGCGTGTCCACCGAAACTATAGGGTGGAGCATCCAGTTCCGCAGCCGCCTGCGTTGCCCCCACCCCCACAGCCTCAGCGATTTCAACAACCTGAAGGGCGTCGTGGTCTGGTGTGCTTCGAATGCAACCAGCCGGGCCACATCCGACGTTTTTGCCCACAGCTATATGGGAACGTCCCTCCTGCTCTCCCTCCTGCTCTCCCTCCACCAGCTCCACGAGGATGGGGATATATGCGTGGTCGAGGACGAGGACCGCCAAGAGGAAACCCCGGACCGGTCCGGGATCAGGTGTACGCGCTTGACATGGCGCAGGAAAGGAACCCACAAGATGTGATTGCAGGTATGATTTAATTAATTTACATATCTGCATGGTTTAACACGAATTGAATAGAACTTATTAGACACTAGCAATAAGTTTTGGTCGTTGACACTTAGGCACCGTGATTATTGGCGGGAAGACGGCCTATGCGCTGTTCGATACCGGTGCCTCACACTCTTTTGTGTCCGAAGATTTCATAAAAGACGTGGGTGATGTTCATTACTTCACGGGAATAGCCCGACGTGTACGCCTTCCGGACGGCTCGGAGATGATCGCGACCGCCAAGTGCGAGTTGGAGTTATTTATTGATGGGAAGGCCTTTGATACACCGGCCACGGTTCTGAGAATGCCGGAGTTTGACATCATTTTGGGCATGGCATGGCTGGACTGGCACTTCGCGAGGATCGACTGCGCGGAGAAGCGGATCTATTTGAGGCATGGAGACTCTGACGTCATCTTCCAAGGTATTGGCTTCGCGCCACGTATGATATTATCTTCTATCCAGGTTGTAAAAGCTCATATGAAGGGGGACGAGGTCTTCATGATCTGGTTCGAGTTGAAGGAGGAAGCGTTGGAATTAAAGGATGTACGGGTTGTGCGGGACTTTCCCGAGGTATTTCCTGAGAAGCTACCAGGATTACCGCCGCATAGGGAGGTCGATTTCCAGATTAATTTAGTACCAGGTGCCAAGCCTGTATCTAAGGCTCCGTACAGAATGGCCCCGAAAGAACTCGCGGATTTTAGAGTTCAACTGCAAGAACTAGTAGATTCAGGGTTCGTTCGCCCCAGTTCGTCACCGTGGGGTGCCCCCGTATTGTTCGTAAAGAAGAAGGATGGAACCCTGCGATTGTGCATAGATTATCGGGAACTCAATGATTGACGGTGCGGAACACTTATCCGCTACCTCGGATCGACGAGTTGTTCGATCAATTAGTGGGAGCGCATTGGTTCTCTAAATTAGACTTGCGCTCTGGATACTATCAGTTGAGGATACAAGAGGGGGACATTCAGAAAACAGCCTTCAGTTCGAGATATGGTTTGTATGAGTTCACAGTAATGCCGTTTGGGCTCACGAATGCACCTTCGGCCTTCATGAGCCTGATGAACAAGGTGTTTGAACCATACTTGGACATCTTCGTCATCGTTTTCATCGACGACATCTTAGTCTATTCAAAGACGGAGGAGGAGCATGTCGAGCACCTGACCTTAGTTTTGAAGAAATTGAAGGAGCACGCCTTGTATGCCAAGTTTAGCAAGTGTGAATTCTGGCTTAAGGAGGTTGCCTTCTTAGGGCATGTGATCAGTGGAGCAGGATTAGCTGTGGACCCAGCTAAGGTGCGGGCCGTGAAGGAGTGGTCTCCCTTGAAGTCGGCGGCCGATGTACGAAGCTTTCTTGGACTTGCTGGCTACTACCGCAAGTTCGTGAAAGGATTCTCCAAGATTGCCCTTCCTCTTACCTCCTTGACGAAGAAGGGTGTGCCATTTGAGTGGACTCCTAAATGTGAAGCAGCATTTCAAGAGTTGAAGGATAGGCTTACCTCCGCCCCCATCCTTGCACTTCCGTCTGGGAAGGAAGGATTTCAGGTTTACACAGACGCATCATATCAAGGGATGGGAGCGGTGCTGATGCAGCACGGGCATGTGATCGCTTATGCTTCAAGGCAGTTAAAGAAACATGAAATCAATTACCCGGTTCATGATTTGGAGTTAGGAGCGGTGGTGTTTGCTTTGAAGGTCTGGAGGCATTATTTATATGGCGTCCACTGCGAGATCTTTTCCGATCACAAAAACTTGAAGTATGTTCACACTCAGAAGGAGTTGAACCTGAGACAACGGCGGTGGTTGGAATTTCTATGCGACTATGAGTTCACCATGAACTACCACCCCGGGAAAGCGAACTCGGTAGCCGATGCCTTGAGTAGAAAAGTGCCAGGCTCTAGCCCAGAGTCTCGGCTGATGAGCATGGAGTTGGCTCGGATGATCGAGGAGATGGAAATTACTCTAGTATTCAAGGATCCTTCGACAGAGTATGCAGAGTATTTGGCCAACATGAGCATAGTTTGTGATATCCGAGACCGGATACGGGTGGAGCAAGGAATGGATGCGTCCTTGGCCCCGGCAATCAAGGCAATTGAAGATAGGACCACCGATGAGTACACACTCAAAGACGGCCTCGTTTATTTTCGTGGACGACTTTATATTCCCAAGGGCGGCAAAATTCGGGAAGATATATTGAGAGTGGCGCATTCCTCTCAATATTCAGTGCATCCGGGTATTGCTAAGATGTATGCCGGACTGCGGAAGACCATGTGTTGGCCGGGAATGAAGAAGGATGTTCGCTACTATGTTACACATTGCGAAGCTTGCCAAAGAGTGAAGGCTGAATGCAGGAGTCCCGGTGGTTTGTTGCAGTCGCTGCCCATCCCCGAATGGAAGTTCGAGGATATCTCCATGGACTTTGTTCATGGGTTACCTCGTTCCCGCTCCGGGAATGATTCGGTGTGGGTTGTTGTGGATCGACTAACAAAGGTGGCCCGGTTCATTCCAATGAAGAAGGAAGCACACGTGGGTGTTTTGGTACGCCTTTTTGTGGAGCAATTTGTACGGTATCATGGCGTGCCCAAGACAATTGTTTCGGATAGGGATGGTCGGTTTACATCCAATGAGTGGAAGGCGGTACAGGCGTATTTGGGCTCACGCCTAACCTTTAGTACCGCATTTCATCCACAGACTGACGGGCAGTCAGAGCGGACCATCAGAACGCTGGAGGATTTGTTGAGGCTATGTGTGTTGGACAGAGGAGAGCCATGGGAAAGACTCTTGCCCCTGGTGGAATTCTCCTACAACAATAGTCATCAAGCAAGCATCGGTATGGCGCCCCATGAAGCCCTTTACGGAAGAAGGTGCAGGACTCCCTTGTCTTGGGTGCAAGACGAAGATCCGAAGGCATTGGGAAACGAATACATAGATGATACTGATGTGGCGGTCAGATTGATACGGGATCGCATGTTGGAGGCTCAAAGTCGACAGGCGAAATATTATAATAAAAAGCATCGGATGGTGGAGTTCCAGGTGGGCGAAAAAGTGTTCCCCAAAATTCGGCCGATGCATGGAGTGTCGCGGGTGCGTGGAGTGAAAAAGCTCAGCCCAAGGTATGTTGGGCCTTATACTATATTGGAAAGGATCGGCCCGTTGGCCTATCGGTTGGAGTTACCGCCAGAACTAGAAAATCTCCATGACGTGTTCCATGTGTCGTCGCTTCGAAAAGCACTGTTGCGGCCCGACCAGTATATTCCCACTACTGATGGTGCAGTGGCATCAGATAGGTCTGTGCGACTAGAGCCGGTGCGGATTGTTGACAGCGAGACAAGGACTTTGCGCCGCAAAAGTGTTCCCTTAGTAAAGGTGCAATGGATGAATCATGGGAAGGAGGAGTACACATGGGAGCCAATGGATTTAATGCAGCAACGCTACCCGGAGTTGTTTGCTCAAGGTAACCTTATTTAAAAACATATAATAAACTTCCTGTTAAGCTTTTCTCCACACAGCCTAAGCCTGATTTCGGGGACGAAATCTTTTATTTTGTTTATAGGATTTGTAACGTCCCGAATCGCTCTAGGCCCCTAGTGTGTGTGTGTTTTGAGTCAGGAGGGTTGACTCAAGTCCTGAGAAGAGATGACACGGGTAGTGACACGGCCGTGTCCCTACCCGTGTGCGTCGAGTTGAGCTTGACGAGCCGTGTCGAGATCGTCGAGAGTCGTCGAGAATCGTCGAGTGGGGAACACGGGTAGTGACACGGCCGTGTCCCTACCCGTGTGCATCGAGTTGAGCTCGACGAGCCGTGTCGAAATCGTCGAGAGTCGTCGAGAATCGTCGAGTGGGGAACACGGGTAGTGACACGGCCGTGTCCCTACCCGTGTGCGCCGAGTTGGGCTTGACGAGAAGTGGCGAGATGTAACCGAAGATGCACACGGCCAATGACACGGCCAGGCACACGGCCGTGTCATGTGAACACGGGTTGGGACACGGCCGTGTCCCTACCCGCGTCAAACAGTGAACCGACATGGAAACCGCCACGGCCGTTTCGCGAAAGCAGGACACGGGTACGGACACGGCCGTGTCCCTACCCGTGTCACATTTTGCTTATAAGGGGCAGAGAAACCCTAGCCGTTTTTCATTCTCTTTTCCTTCCCCTATTTCCTGTGAGACTTCCTGGTGAGAGAAAAACTGCAGGAGCAAGTTTTACCGAAGGAGATCCGCCATCGCCGCGAAAGAGAAGATGCCGCCAAGGAGAACTACGCGATCCATGGCCGGAAATGGTGGTACCGCTGGAGTCAACATGAGTTTCCTACCCTCTCCCTTGGTGCTAGATCTATAGTTATGCCTTAGGAGAGACATCGACTCAAGAGAGTCTTGATGGAGAGGAGAAGATTTCTAGGTTAGGCCATGTTAGAACTTGTGTTCTAAATTTTAGATCTCTTCAACCCTTCCCCTTTTCTTCAATATGACGATGGGTGGATGGTCTCGTGAGGAGTTTATGGCCTTTGAGGTTGAATAAGGGAGGAGAATATTTCTGGAAAACTTAGGATCGATCGCCTTGAGGAGGAAGACAAACCGATGCCGTTCATTTTCCTTTAAGATGCGCGCAGAATCTGTATTCTGCGCGCAGCGATCTTCTAGGCCCTTTTTATGTAGGATAGGGGCAGATCTGGGCTTTTCGCTAAACACGAAAGTTGTAGCCCTTGGAAATACCTTTCCAACGAGTGGTTGCACGACTTCAGGTGATGTCTGTGGCCCCGGAAAAACCTAATCGAGTTTGCTGTCCGGCAATTTCCTGTACACAGAAATCGTGTTCTGTGCGCAGCGAACTTCGAAGCCGATTTCGAGTACGTTATTTTCAGATCTGGGTTGTGACCTGAATATGAAAGTTGTAGATCATGAAAAGATCTTTCCAACGAGGGGTTACACGCCTCCACCGGATTCCTGTAGCTTCGGGAATCTCCGGTCGAAGTTGCTGTCCAGATTAGTGATACACCTAGAATTCTGGTTTTATATAAAGTGCAATTAGAGTCGGTGGAATTCTGTCAAGATTAAATAATTTGTGCTAATCACCGAAGAACTGTGAATGATGGTGTTTATTATTTGGAACGCATACAACTGATTTCTTATTGCAAGATGTCTTGAGGTTTGGATGGTTCCCTTTATGTTTAATCGAATCGAATTGATAAGATGTTGATAGATTATAACATATGCGCATCATATAAGTCTTATGTAGAGTTCATATGGAATGACATATAGCAGATTAAACTATGGCCATGTGTATGTTGATTGGTGAAATGAAATTCGTTAGTCCAATACTTAGAGCGTCGTCTCCCTACGGGTAGTATTATGAAGGGAAGTAAGTGCGGGGTTGACCGCCACTTGTTTTGGTTGTGTTGAGGTAAGGTATGGATGGATGGTTGGGCTGTGTCCTCGCGTTTACTTCCGAGGCCCCTTCCATGATATGTTGATGTGGTATGTGCATGTGGTGTGAGTCGACACGCGGTGTCGTAATCCTGGGTTAAGGATAGTGTGGCAGGTCTACGGGCTCGCCAGTCGTCACACCGACGGGAGTTGGCAGTTAGACTTGGTCGGTTTGGGCTGTGTCCTCGGTGTTCACGTCCCGAGGCCCCTCCGACCATGTGAACGGTTGGGCTGTGTCCTCGTGCTTTCTTCCGAGGCCCCTTCCGGGTCACGCAAGGCCAGTTCGGGCTGTGTTCTTGGTGCACATCTACCCAAGACCCCGCTGGGCCATAGTACGCATGGGCTCCGCTGTTGTGTTCTTAGCGTTGAGGCGTACGGAGGCCTAGGTGAAGTAGTGTGATACCCGCCTAGTAGTAGAAGTGCCCGTTCTACTGTCACCGCCTGGCCACGGCGGCTGATGCCTGAGAGGTTAGCTACCTGCTCGAAAAGTGGGAACTATAGTCTGTGTCGACATAGCAATTGCATGGGTGAGTCATTGCATAGCATTCATAGCATTTCATATCATTGCACATCAAGATCCTCATCGTATAAGTTTGTATGGGCACTCTTATACGATGAGTTACTTTTATGTAACCCGATCCTTAACTTATAAGTTTGTATGGGCATTCTTATAAGTTAAGTTACTTTCCTGTTGTAGCTCTTATACTTGCTAGTCTAGTTGTAGCTCTTATATAAATGCTGATTATGATACTGTTCCTCTTACACTACTGCCACCTGTTTGCACTTCCTTTACTTGCTTACTTGTTACATATACTATACTCTTGTTCCTTTCTCCGCCCGGTGCCGAGGAGTCGCCGGGGGAGCGGATGTGAAACCACTTAGTCGTTTCGACTAACGGTTGCTACGTCTTCCTTTTTAGGAGGTCACGCCGCAGGTAGAGCAGCCGCAGACTACGCTGCAGGACAGCCAGGCCAGGACGACAGGGCCTGATGTGACGGTGCCGTCGATACCGTCTGTTACTGATGTTAGTGTTTTGCTTACTCTGATGTAGCCCGTTTGGGCAATGACTAGCTGTACTCTGATATATTGTAGAAGCATGTTTTAGCTTCTCATTATTGATGTATTTGGACTTTATATACTTAGTGTGGATTTTGACTTCTTCTGTTTATTTATTTGGTTGGGTTGGCATGATATATTGATATTGTTGTAGCCGGCGGAATAGGCGTCTTGTGGTACAGGTTAGCCCGTGTGCTAATGCTACCGCAAGGCGGCTGTTCCGGGCATAAGACTCCCCCTTCGTGCCATGTTTTGGGATCCGGGGAGGGGGGGTCTTACATACACTTCTCATAAGAATTCCTGCAAACACATAACTCAAACCAAACATAAATACAACTTAATTCATCTTAGTTCAAGGGGGACTTCATCAAATTTGGGTTAGTGTGGATACAATACCCAACAATCTCCCCCTATTTGTAGAAGTCAGAACACTTTACACTAAGGTGAATTATTGACATAAAAAGAATGCTAAGTATATAAAGCAGTGTAAGCAAGCATAAGACTATGAAAATTTTCTATATATTCTTTTACCAACTTCTCCCCCTTTCTGACTTCAACAGAAAGCTGAGAGATGACATCATCTTTGAAAGTGCCAACTTCATCACAGAGTTTCATCTTAGTTGCTTCATCTCTTTTGTCCAATTATATCTTTGAGCCTTGAGCCTTCTTGAGAATCCATCTTCTCTAGTCTTCTTTGTTGAGCATCCCAAGTTCTGTTTTGACGAACGAGAACTTGTTCTCGTCCAGCAGCTTCGTGAAAATGTCTGCAATTTGCCTATCTGTAGGGACATATTGAAGGTCTATGTCCCCATACTCCACATGCTCCCGGATGAAGTGATACCTTAGCTCTATATCCTTTGTCCGACTGTGCGAGACTGGGTTGTTGGCTATTGCTATTGCACTGGAGGAGTCGCAAAAAAAATGGAATCTTGTCAGATTTCATGTTGTATTCTTCGAACTGATTCTTTATCCAAAGTAAATATGCACGGTAACTGCCTGCAGAGATGTACTCTGACTCGGCAATTGAGATTGCCACACAGTTTTGCTTCTTGCTACTCCAGGAGATGAGCCTTCTTCCAAAGACTTGGCAAGTCCCTGAAGTGATTTTCCTATCATCTTTGCTCCTTGCAAAATCTGCATCTGAAAAACCTATTAGTTCGTTGCCATTACTTCTTGGGTACCATAAGACAAGATTTGGTGTACCTTTAAGGTATCTCAAAATCCGCTTTGCAGCAGCGTAGTGAGATTCCTTAAAGTTCACCTGAAATCTAGCACAAACACATGTTGAGAACATTATGCCAGGTCTACTTGCAGTAAGGTAGAGCAAGGATCCAATAATGCTTCTGTACTTAGTTTCATCAAAAGGTTTCCCTTTTTCATCATTGTCCACAGACATAGTTGAACCCATTGGAGTCCTCATCAAGGTTGCGCTCTCCATTCCGAATTTCTTAATCAGCTCTTTGGTGAACTTGGTCTGCGAGATGAAAATTCCATCTTCAGACGGTTTCACCTGAATCCCTAAGAAATACTTCAGCTCGCCCATACTGCTCATTTCAAACTTCTCTTGCATAAGTTTTGAAAACTTCTTGCAGAGGTTGTCATCAGTAGAGCCAAAAATAATGTCGTCGACAAAGATTTGCACTAGCAAAATCTTGCCTTTAATTTCCCTAAGAAATACTGTCTTGTCTATCTTTCCCCTTGTGAACTTGTTCTCAATTAGAAAGATAGACAGCGTCTCATACCAAGCTCGAGGAGCTTATTTCAGACCATATAATGCTTTATGCAGTAAGTAAACATAATCATTAAAGTTAGAATCAACGAAACCTGGAGGTTGTTCCACATACACCTCTTCCTTTATGTCACCATTAAGGAAGGTAGACTTCACGTCCATCTGATAGACAATGAAGCCTTTGAGTGCAGCATATGCTAGGAATAACCTTATTGCCTCCAGCCTTGCCACTGGAGCGTACTTCTGGTCGAAGTCAATTCCTTCTTCTTGACGATAACCTTTTACGACAAGTCTGGCAATGTTCTTCAAAATCGTTCCATCCTCGTCCATCTTGTTCCTGTAGACCCATTTTGTCCCAATGATGTTCTTACCTTTGGGTCTTGGAACAAGCTTCCATACTTTGCAGCGCTTGAACTGGTTTAGTTCTTCTTCCATCGTCATTATCCACGATGCGTCTGAGTTTTCTTCCTCAAACTTCTTTGGTTCAACCTGTGAGAGAAAACTTAGATATAGATTATCATTAGTTGTACCTTTTCGAGTTCTGACACCATCCCGGGGATCTCCTATGATCTGTTCCATGGGGTGATCCTTCAGATGTCTGAGCTCTAGAGTCCTTACATCTGGATTGTCTTCTATCATCGGAGTGACTTCTTCATCTTGGATGACTTATTCATCTTGATCATCAGCCTCTCCAATAGGGGTTGGAGTGGTGATCTTGATGAACTTTTCACCTTTATCTTCAGACGGTTCATCCAATCTAATTTCTTTCAGCTTTGCACCTACATCTTCAATAAGCACACTAGAAGAGTTGCTTTGCAGCAAACTCGTCTCATCAAATTCAACATGTATCGATTCTTCTACCACCAGGGTTTTTCTATTAAATATCTTATATGCCGTACTATGGCTACTATAACCTACAAAAATACCTTCAAAACTTTTTTCGCTGAACTTTGTAGTATGATACTTGTCATTGTTGAGCACGAAGCATTTACAGCCAAAAATTCTAAAATATCAGACTGTTGGTTTCCTGCCCTTCAGAAGTTCGTAAGGTATCTTATCGTGGTTTTTGTTTATGAGGGCTCGATTTTACACATGGCATGCAGTGTTGACGGCTTCAGCCAAAAAATATTCCGGAAGTGAAGCATCACTCAACATGGTCCTACAGGCCTCTATAAGTATTTTATTCCTTCTCTCGACCACTTCATTCTGTTGTGGAGTACGAGGAGAGGAAAACTCATGAAAGATACCTAAGCTTTAACAAAATTCTGTCATGGCCCCAGATTTAAACTCTGTTCCATTGTCACTTCTAATTTTGACTATGGAGCAATTATATTCATTCTGGACTTGCCTGACAAAATTAGTAAAGATGTCGAAGGTATCTGACTTGTGTTTCAGAAAGAACACCCACGCAAAGCGAGTAATCATCAACAATTACTAACGTATAATCCTTACCTCCCAAACTTCTAATTTGCAGTGGACCAAACAAGTCCATATGCAGTAGATGAAGACATCTATTAGAATCCTTGCCAATAATGCTTTTAAAGGTAGCCCTTGTTTGCATGCCTTTTACACATGCATGACAAGGTCTATCTTTGACGTACTTGACATTTGGGGCATCACGTACTAAGTTCATTAAAAATAATTTATTAATAGTTTTGAAATTAATATGTGCTAGACTCTTGTGTCATTGGTCACCAAGAGATGCACTATCTTTTGCTAAAAGGCACACTGGTGTTGAAGAATCTATACAAATGAAATTTAAACAGAAAATATTTCTACTTCGAGTGCCGGATAGAATCGTTTGCATATTGTCAACAGATTTTATCAAGCACTTATCAGCGTGAAACTCAACTATGTATCATTTATCGCAGAGTTGGCTTATGCTTATAAGGTTATGTTCCAAACCTTCAACGTAAGCCACATCTGAGAAGGATACATTACCGTTAGTTATCATATCGTAGCCTTTAGTGATTCCACGGTCTGAACCTCCAAAGATGACCTTCGATCCGTTAACGACTGGAGTAAAGTTCTGAATTAGGCTTCTTATCCCGGTCATATGCCGAGAGCATCCACTGTACAAATACTAGATTGGTGTTTTGGTGGCCTTTGGACATACCTGCAATCACAATCAGCTTGGCTTAGGAACCTAAATACGTTTGGGGTCCTTGGTCTCGGGTTAGAACACTCCCCCTACAAATATTAGCATTAGGAGTGGTCTTCCTCATATTGCCAACATGTGGGATTGCAGCATTTCTGGGATTAAACAAGCAATCAATGAGAAAGTGACCAATTCTGCCACAACACCAACAGTCAAATCTGTTGTATCGTTGCCTTATGTTCTCCTACTTGATCTTTTGGAATTGTGGTCTAGCAGGGGCAGCATTCTTGGAGGAAGAAGCTTTATGATGATGACAATCACATGTTTTCTTCTCATTTACAGGCTTTTCTACAACATGCTTTGCCTTTGGTACCTTCTTGAAGTTATGACCATGATTGAAAGGGCCATAGCTTTGAAGAATCACTTCTTCATAAGGTGCCTTAAAGACACTTTCTCCAAAGTTTCTAGGGCGAGTCCATCCTTGATAACGGGACTTTGGCTCTACATAAGTAGGCCTAGCAAAGTGTGTGTAAGATGAGTCGAGATCAAACTCGTTTGAAGGTAATATAACCTTTGAATGAGGTCTGATCTTGAGGGGCTTTCCCCTTCTCTTTGGCTAAGGCCTTTTTGGCGGCCTTATTCTTCCATTGAGCCTTGTTTCTCCTAGAAGACTTACTAGGAGCTTCTTCATGGCCTAGTCCAGCACCCTTGGCCTTAGCTGAGAATTCAGCAACGAATTGAAGAACTGTCTTGGGCTTTGAGAAACTTTCAACTAGTTTCTTTTCAGCAGCAAGTTGGGCTTCCAGCTCTTTGATGATTTTCTCTTTAAGGTCGAGGTGCTCAAGAGCTTTGTTATATTCTTCAATAGCATTATTGAAGTTCTCTTCGAGCAAGTCAGTCTTTGCGACTTTCTCTCTCAAGATGCTCTCTTCAGCTTTGAGAGACTTTATCTCTTTAGCCTGAGTTTTCACGACTCGACGACATTTGTCGTAAGCCATGATTAACTCCTTATACTGGGCCATGAGTTCTGACTCATTGTCAGAAGAGCTATCCTCACAATCATGTTCAGAAACTTCAGAATCAGAGAGAGGAGTGTGAGAGTTTACCTTCCCAGTGAACTGGGGATCTTTTTCATCATCAATTTGAGCCATGAGTCCAAAATAGGCTTCTTCTTCTTCACTCGACTCAGATGAGTCAGAGTCACTAAGAGTCTTGCCATTTTTGTCCATCAAGCTCTTCTCTGTCCTCTTCTTATTGTACGAGGACTTCTTCTCCTCTCTTCTACCACCATCCTTCTTCTTGTGAGGGCAGTTAGCGATGACGTGTCCCGGCTTATTACAACAATAACAAATAATGTCAGTCGAAACATGTTTGTTCTGTTTAGAATTGTACCTGTCATAGCTGCTTGAGCCTTTTCATTGACGATCACCATCGTATCGTGATCTTCTATAGGAGGCATCCTTGCCTTTCCATTGTTTCTTCTTGTTCAGAAATTTCTTGGACTGCCAAGAGAGTAGTGAGAACTCTCCTTATGATAGTTCAGAGCCTGAGGTGCTTGGCTCTGAGGTTTCTTCTTCACTAACTTCTTGTGCTGGAGTAGGAGGAACAACCTTTATCTTCTTAAAGGTGTCTGCCTTTAAGGCAACAGACTTCTCTTTGAATACAGACCTGCTCTTCTCTTCTTCAGCCTTTCTGGTGTTGAGTTGAAGCTCATATGACATAAGCTTCCCGAAGAGATTCTGAGGATCTGTCTCGGCCAGTTTTTCAAACTCCCTTATAGCACGAACCTTGTTATCTCATTCCTTAGTTAGGGATCTCAAGAACATATCGTTCAATTCTCCATTAGTGAAGACTCTGCCATAGACCCTTAGCCCATTCACTATCTTGAAGAAGTTCTCAAAGGTGTCAGCAATGGTATCTTTGTTTCCCTGTCGGAAAGCTTCATACTTCTGATTAAGAAGGGATCTTCTATCATCCCTCACTTCTTCTGTGCCTTCCATCAAGGTAACTAGTGACTGCCACATCTCCTTCACAGACTTGCAGTGAATTAGGTTTTGCAGCATTGAATCATCGACTGCACTTGCTATAATATTTTTTGCCTTTTTGTCCAATGAGACAAGTTCAATCTCATCCTTATCTTGATCCATAAGTTTCTTGGGGACTTTCTTAGTTGGATCTATAGTGGAGACTGTCATGGGAATATAAGGACCTTCTTCAACTATCATGAAGATCTGGATCCACAGCTTCCATGAAGAACTTGATTCTCTCTTTCCACATGGGAAAATTATTTTTGTTTCACAAAGGAAGCTTGACAAAATCATTAGCCTTGTCCATTTTTGGCAGATCTCAAAAGACAACTATTGAAGGATTTGATCAAGGTGTTAACCTTTTAACGATCAACCTCTCTCTGATACCAATTGAAAGTTTATAGTTGCCTACCTAATCACCTAGAGGGGGGTGAATAGGTGAGATGTGCGTATTTTTGCGGAATAAAAATTTCAAACCTATGCACAGAACAATCTACCAATCAAACACGGACGAGGCAAGATTTATAGTAGTTCCCCAACCTTGGGTACATCCACTTTCCCTCACCGATCTAGCAATACATTAGACTCGGCTACTCCACTATCTCGGATTGGAAATCAATCCTACCCTCGGAACAATGTTCCTACAATCTCAATTCACAAACCGGATCTACACTCGGAAGGAAAAACTTCCTACAATCTCGGAGTTGAAAAACTCCAACATTCGGAGAAAACTTCTCCTACAATAATGAAATAAAATGTGTATAGAAATACAAACAATAATTCTTTTCAGATCTACAAACTGTCGGCCAGGATCTTCTTCTTCTAGGCGTTGAGGCTTTATCAGAGAAGTGAAGAAAATCTTGGCAAAATCAGTTCTGGATCTTCTTGGCTTTACACGATCGAACTAATCAGAAAATACGGAGTTGAGCGAATCTCGATGTGGAAAGCTTCTTGATCTGAATCCTCTGAAAATGAAAACCCTAGCCGGTCGGGAATCTGCGACGGCGGCAGCGGCAAGTTTCTGTTTCTTGGAGAGAGAGAGAGAGAGGAGACAGAAAAATTCTTCAGAGAGTACGGCTGCAAAAACTTCCTTAGAATAATCTTTGAATAGTTAGGGTTTGTCGGTTTAGACAAGACCTTTTATAGGAGAGGAGAAGATTATCCATAATTGAGTCATTATGAGAGACACGTGGACCAATCACGTCAGAGTTTATGAATAAGACCGTTAGGTCTGGACTTAAAGAATCTTCAGAAAAGTCAATGTAAATTACTCGAGATATAATAGACTACTCGAGTATATGCAGCACTACTCGAGTAGGTAGAAGATGACTACTCGAGTACAAGAGAAAAACTACTCAAGAGAAAGAGAGATGATTACTCGAGTACATGGAGTCAACTACTCGAGTAAATAAGAATGAGAAAGACTCAGGTACTCGAGTAAAAAAAATGACTTACTCGAGTACTTGAGTACATACACGAGAGGTGGAGTATATTACTCGAGTAAAAGAAATGTTACTCGAGTATATAAGAATGAACTACTCGAGTATATAAGAAGCTACTCGAGGCATAGACTTAGAAAACTTCTGGAACAGGAAAACTGAACTACTCGAGTATAGAAAATAAACTACTCGAGACAAATAGAACTACTCGAGTATGTGGAGATGACTACTCGAGTACTTCACTTAGAGAAATTTTCTGGAATGGAATTCTGGATTACTCGAGTATTGATTCTGGACTACTCGAGTAGTAAATGAACTACTCGAGTACATGACTTAGACTACTCGAGTAAGTGAGAACTACACGAGAGTCAGAATTCAACTACTCGAGATAGAAGATAGAACTACTCGAGTAGATAAGATGAATACTCGAGTATTTAACTTAGAAAAAAATTGAGAAGTAAATTCCTGTAAACTCGAGAGGTAAAAGGAAACTACTCGAGTAATATCTTAACTACTCGAGTAAGAGTAATATTACTCGAGTATGAATTCAGTAACTTACTCGAGTAAGTAAAGAACTACTCGAGTACTTTACTTAGGAAATTTTTCTTGACAAAATTTTTCTTCTTCTAAGGTGAAATCAGCATCAAGTCTTTTCACATAGTCCTAGAGCTTAAATATGAAGTGTATCCCAATAGAGTGGCTACACATAAGTCAACACTTTGGAACACAAACTGAGGGATTACATTGTATGATCCTGTGTTTGGTGACCCATTGTAGACTGACATTGATATACACTTCCCATAAGAATTCCTGCAAACACATAACTCAAACCAAGCATCAAATACAACTTAAATCATCTTAGTTCAAGGGTGACTTCATCAAATATGGGTTAGTGTGGATACAATACCCAACAGGATGTTACTTTGGCCAATGCCTTAACCTCCAGCCATTAAAGAAGTAGTCAATCATAACCAAGAGGAACCTCCTCTGCCCGCTCGCCGGGAGGAACGGCCCGAGTAGATCCATCCCCCAAATGGCAAAATGCCATGGCACCGTAATGTTCCGAAGCTGTTGAGCGGGCAAGAGCTGGAGGGGGGCATAGAGCTGGCACTTCTGGCACCTCTTCGCAAACTCTTCGGCATCCTTCCTCAGGGTGGGCCAGAAATACCCCTGCCTGACCACCCTTGCCTCCAACGTCCTTCCTCTGGAATGGCTACCGCATTCCCCAAAGTGTATCTCCTCCAGAATATGCCGGGTCTCCTCTTCCGTCACACATCGCACCAGAAGGCCTGAGAGCATCTTCCGATGTAAGCTTCCTTCGTGCATGAGATAGTGGGCTGCCTTATGCCGAAAACTCCTTGCCTCCTTGATCTCCTCAGGGAGGTTTCCCGTGACGAAGAAGGTCATGAAGGGGTCCATCCATGATGGTCGTCGATCTACTTCCATCAGATCCCCTTCCTCGATCGCTGGATGAAAAAGACCAGTCAAGGTCCCCCCCCCTTCGGGGTCCAAACTTAGCCAATCGGTCGGCCTCCTCATTCTCTTCCCTAGGTAGATGCTGCATCGAGAAGGTTCGAAACCCCCCTATGATCCCCCTCGCCTTGGCTAAGTACCTCTGGAGGGTTGGTTCCCGAGCTTCATACTCTCCCCTGATCTGGGATGCCACCACTAGTGAGTCTGTGAACACTTTTATGCCGTGAACTCCAAGCTCCTTAGCCAACCGCAACCCGGCTATAACGGCCTCATACTCTGCTTGGTTGTTGGTGACCGGGAAGTGTAGCACTACCGCCTACTCTATGGTGACCCCCTGGGGGCTTACTAGTACCACCCCTCCCCCCAGGGAATGCTTCCCTGAGGCCCCATCGACATACATCTTCCACGCCTCCTTCTACAGGGCATCTCCCTCTCCCAGCTCCGTGACATAATCGGCCAAGAAGTCAGCCACTGCATGTGCCTTGATGGAGAGCCTTGGGACAAAAGATACGTCTAATTTGCTGAGCTCGATGGACCACTTAGCCAACTGCCCCGAGTGTTCTACCCCTTCGAAGATCTTGCATAGGGGGTGGTCGGTTACTACCTTGATTGAATGAGCCTGAAAGTATGGCCTGAGTTTCCGGGCCAAGACAATCAGCGAGAAAGCTAACTTTTCTAAGATGGGGTAGCACAGTTCGACCTTCTTTAGGACTCTACTGACATAATAGATGGGCAGCTGCCTTTTTTACTTCCTCCCTTACCAACATAGAGCTCACTGCCTCAGCCCCTACCCCAAGGTACAAGCTAAGTCCTCTCCCTCCTTCAGACTCTGCAGGAGTGGTGCTTGGGTCAGCTGAGCCTTCAATGACTGAAAAGCCTCCTCATATTCCTTCGTCCACTCGAACTATTTACTCCCTCGAACCGCTTTGAAGAAAGGTGAGCACCTCTCTCCAGCCCGAGAGAGGAAACGACTCAGCCCAGCCAGCTTACCTATCAAGCGCTGAACCTCCTTAGCGTTGTGAGGTGATTCCAACTCCATGATGGCTCTCAACTTATCTGGGTTAGGCTTGACCCCTGCCGGGGTTAGAAGGTGCCCGAGGAAATTGCCTCGGCCCGCCCCGAAGACGCATTTTTGGGGGTTCAGCCTCATTTTGAACTTTCACAGAGTTGCAAACGTCACCTCCAGATCAAGCAAGTGCGAACCCATGTCCCTGCTCTTAACCATGAGGTCATCGATGTAGACCTCCAAGTTTCTCCCCCTTTGATCTTTAAACACTCAATCCATCATCCGTTGGTACGTAGCCCCCGCGTTCCTTAGCCCGAAAGGCATCAGTTTGTAGCTAAAGCACCCTTCCCTCGTGATGAAGGAGACATCCTTGATGTTGACGGTATGCATGCTGATCTGGTGATAACCTAAAAAAGCATCCAAGAAACTCAAGATAGAAAAACCGACGGCTGAATCAACCAGCGCGTCGATCCGAGGTAGGTGGTAGCAATCCTTAGGGCACGATTTATTTAATAAAGAAAAGTCTACACACATTCTCCACCTCCCATCACCCTTCTTTACCATCACCATATTGGAGACCTAGTCTGGGTATTCGATCTCTGAAATAAAGCCTGCATCGAGAAACTTCTTCACCTCCTCGCGGATGGGATCCTCCAGCTTTGTGGCGATGGTCCTCATCTTCTGGCGGATGGGGCGTCTCTTGGGGTCCAGGTTCAAGTAGTGACAAGCCACATCAGCATCAATGCCCGGCATTTCCGCCGCACTCCAGGCAAAGATGTCAACGTTCTTTTGGATGCACTCCTGCATCCTCGCCTGGTCTTCTTGGCCCAAGCCTCCGCTGACCCTCACCTTCTCCACCTTCCATGCCCTACTGACCACCTCCATCTCCATAACTTCCTCTGCCGGCTCCAGCAGAGCCTGCTCCCCGCTGACCCTCTCCTCCTCTTCTCTCCACTCCTCAACACCTAGCCTCTCCACCTCCATCGCTTCCAACCAACCCTCCTCAGGAAGTTCCACCTCCCTGCCCCTCCGGACCTCCCCCTATCTCGAACTCCATCCTCTGCTCCTTCCCCACCTCACTCTGGCTTGCCCCTTCCTTGTCCACAACCCCCTCCTTAGTCTCTCCCCCAACCTCGCCTGGGCTCACTACCTCCTTCATCGCGACCCCCTCTTCGACATTCTCCTCAACCTCATCCAGACTCATCTCTCCTTCCACTACAGCTTCCTCTTCCCTAGCCATCTCCCTTTCCAGTACCTCCGCTTCCTCCATCTAAGATATAGTGTTTACGGAAGTCACGTAGCACTGCCTTGCCATTCTCGAATCTCCCCTAATCCGGACCTGCACCCCTCCGCTATTGAACTTTAGGAACTGATGGAACGAGTAAGCGACGCAATGAAAGGCGCTGATTAGAGGCTACCTGAATATTGCGTTGTAGCTGCTCGGAGCATTAACGATGACGAACCGGCAATTCCTCGATACCCCCCAATGTCACATAGAGCCCTACCCCTCCTTCCACCTCCTTCCGCTCCCCCAAGAACCCAAATAGCGGCCCATCCGAGGCTAGCACCCTCTGGGCTTCCACCTTCATCTCATCAAAGGCTTTCTTGAAGATTACGTTCACTGAACTCCCATTTTCCACCAGTATCCGGGAGACCGTGAAATTCTCTATTGTTGTCTTGATCACCAAGGCATCGCAGAATGGATCCTCGTAGTCCGGCAAGTCTTTCACTGAGAAAGTGATCTTCTCCTCCGGAGGGAGGGGGCTCTGGGAGGTCGAGGCGATGCTCCTTTGGTACTGTTGGGTACATTGGAAAATGTGTACCTGATTTGGAGAAGCCTCACCTAATTCGACGATATTCATCAATGTGTATTAGATGTTGTGTTGAGTTTCCATGTGCAGGTTAATGAAATGCAGAAAAAATTTCTAAGTACAAGTGTCGACACTTGAGAAGAATTATGTCGACACTTGGGAAAGGCTGTGTCGACACCAGAAGCCAGATTGTGTCGACACACAGGACTTGTGTCGACACACAGAAATTCTGTCAACAACAAATGTGTCGACACATAGGACTTGTGTCGACACACACCAAAATTCTGTTGACAGCAATTGTGTCGACACACAGGACTTGTGTCGACACACACCAGAATTTTGTCGACATCAACTTGGTCGAGACTAGGAGTTATTGTGTCGACACACATGACTTGTGTAGACATATTCCATAGAAGCTATGTCAAGAAGATAAAGAAGAGCATGTCGACATTATGTGAGCAGTGTCGACATCACCAAGGATTATGTCGACACATAATCTATTTGTGTCGACACATTTGAAGTATTGTCTCGACATTTTGCTGCTGAGTTAAAGTTTAATGAAGTATCAGATATCATGACTGGAGACTTGACAGCTGTCACAACCAATAAAGCAGTTACATCTGTCAGAGCTGTTAGAAGGCCGTTAGGAACCGGATCAGCCAATAACCTCAGACGGATCTATATAGAGACCTGTTCTATCATCATTAAAAAGAGAATCTGAAGAGAGATCTAAGAAGAAAGCACTTGTCATCTTCAAGTCATCAAGAGAAGGCAGATTCAGAACAAGTCTGCAAGAAGATTTCAGATCAAACACTGAAGGAAGCTGGATTGAAGATCATCTCCAACTTCACAAGTAGATCAACCTTACTTTGTTCAGATTCAAGAAGCCTTGAAGAGGCTAAGACAGGTTGGATCTTAAGCAGTCAGATCTGTCAAGAACTTATCAAGAAGCCTTCACCCTTTTCTCTCTCTACCTGGGTGTAGGATTGATTCATTTTATTATCAATTTTCTCTGTAGGATCTTATATAGATCTGAGTATAGGAGAGTTATCTCTCTGAGTTGTAAGCCTATATCTATAAAGGCTGAGGTAGGGCTGAGTGCCTGAGGTAGGCGATTGTTTTCTCTGAGTTGTAAGTCTGTGGAAGAGGCTGAGGTAGGGCTTGATTGCCTGAGTTGTAGGAGTGTGTTCTCACTCTGAGGTAGGATTCTTTGAGAGAATCTGAGCTGTAGGACTTGCTGAAGTCTGAGTTATAGGAACCATTTTGGGTTCTGAGTTGTAAGATCTGAGGATTTGAGAAGGAAGAAGGGAGTTAGTCTGAATCTAGTATACTGCTAGATAGGCGAAGGGGGAAAGTGGATGTACCTATCACTTGGGGAACCATTATAAATCTTGTGTATGTTGTGTTGACTGTGTTTGTTATAATCTGTGCTGTGATAGAGATTGCTTAGGTTGTCTAACTTGATAAATTTATCTGACTTAATTATAAAAAGGAATTGAACCTATTCACCCCCCCCCCCCCTCTAGGTGTTTAGGACATCTTGAAACCAATTCCTTCAAGTGGTATCAGAGGGATGTTACTCAAGAATAGACTTAACAGTCTGAGTTGATCTTCAAGACAGTAATCAGTTAGACAGAATGGATTCAGGTGAGAATCAGAAGGAACTTGGATCCATGAAACTTCCTATCTGTAGGAAAGAAAATTTTGGCATTTGGAAAGAGAGGGTCAGATTGTTCATGGAAGCATGTGATCCAAGAATTTACATCATAGTTCTAGAAGGGCCATTTGTTCCTATGGACATATCAGTTCTTGATGCTAACCTCAAGACTCTAAAAAGTTATTCAGAAATGATTAAGTAAGAGATCATCCTTGCAACCTTAGACAAGAGGGCACAAAACATAATTGTGAGTGTCATAGATGATTCTACATTCCAGAATCTGGTCCATTGCAAATCCTCTAAGGAGATGTGGGACACTTTGATTGTCTACATGAAGGGAACAAAAGAAGTGAGAGAGGATAGGAAGTATATGCTAAATCAAGAATATGAAAGCTTTAGACAAGTAAAGACAGATAACATAGCTGAATGCTATAAGAAATTCTTTTGAATTGTTAATGAGCTAATGACCTATGGAAGAGTCTTTAGCACACATGAATTAAATGACAAGTTTCTCAGATCACTGACCAACGATTGGGATACTAAAATATGTGCCCTCAGAGAGGTGGACAGGCTTGCAGATACACCTCCACCAACCTTATTTGGAAAACTGTTATCCTATGAAATGCAGCTCACTGCCAGGAAGGAGGAGGAGAAAAACAATAAGTCTGAATATAGAGAGAAGTCAGTTGCCTTCAAGGCTGAAACCACAAGAAAGGGCAGAAGAAAGTCACCTTCACCTCCCAGGAGAATGACTGAAGTTGAATCTAAAACTACTGACATCAACACTTCAGACAGTCACAACTCTGATGAAGACTTTGCTGCCTTCACAAGGCAATTCCAAAGGTTCATGAAGAAGAAGAAATGGAGAATAAAGCCATCTTCATCCTTCTCTAAGGATGACTATTACAAGAAGAAGAAAACATCTAAGGATGACAGGTATGGCTCCAATCCCAGTAAACAAACTTCTTCTAAAATTGTTTGGTATTATTGCAACAGGCCAAAACATGTCATAGCTGATTGTCCTAATAAAAGAAAGGAATCTAAAGATAAAAAGAAGCGACAAAATAAGGGCAAGAAGGAGAGATCCTTTGTTGCAAAGAAGGAGAAGAGTTGGACTGACTCCTCATAATCAGATTCTGGAGAAGAAACTGAAGCTGAAGCCTATATAGGATTGTTCACTACTGAAGAGGATTCAGTAGAATTAGAGTTCTTGCAAATGTTGGACTCTATAAATTGGACTGAAGATCATCATAGCAGAGGGCTGATGGCTTTGACTGAGGAAGATCAGTGTCAGGATCAGCCTGGTCCAAGTAGGGTAAACAACCTATCTTCAGATTCTAATTATTATACTGGATCAGAATCAGAAGCATCTGCATCAAGAGATGTGGATGGTTCTGAATTTGAAGGGGATGTTCATCAACTTATTGATAAGTATGGTGATGTGTTGCAAGCACATAAGGGAAGCAGAAACCTTGTCAAAAACCAGGCTAAGGAAATTGCATCCCTTAAAATGGCTGCATCAGATTCAGAAAAAATGCTAGATCTGAAGATGAATGAAGTTGCGAAACTGAAAAACATAACAGTTATTCAGATGGGTACAATTACATTCAAAAATGATCAAATCAAGAGTCTGGAAGTCATACTTCAAAGAGAGAAGGATCATGTGGCTAAATTTTCAAAGCCAAAATCAGTTTTACCTTTAATTGATGACTTCATTCTCCAAAAGGATAAGATAGGTTTAGGCTTCAAGGGAAGAACTAGGGCAACTAATTCCAAAAGAAAAGGCAAAGCCCCAGTTCAGCCAATGGCCTTCAAATCCTCTATTTCTTTCAGGAAAGTGGTGCAACCTACTAACAGATATGATCATGATATCACACATGGTCACTGTAAGCTTGGTGATCAGAATGACAAGGGTGCAAATGCTAATAGGGCAGCCCATGAACAAACACATCATATTCTTCATGAGTCATCAATGGTTGATGCACCAGCTCCAGCACTCAATAAAGGGACCACTGTACCTACAGTTTTAAGAACTGTTGACAGCAATGTTGTTAAGACTGTACTTAAAAGAAGATATAATAGATATGAGTGTTGGTGTTGTGGTAAAGTGGGTCATTATGCCATAAATTGTTGGCACAACACCAGTGTCAGGAAGAATGCCAGCTTACCTGTAAGAAAGGCTGCAGGTAAGTATGTTAAATTTCACGCTAACCTGAACCTAGGACCCAATAACAATTGGGGTTCTAAGGATAGGTAATTTTATTTGATGTAGGTGAGTCCAAGTGGCCATACCCCAATATGCTACTTGGGTAGTGGATGTTACAGGCACATTACTGGAACAAGAAGGATGCTGAAGGATTACTCTCCCTTAGAGAATTGACCCAAAGTGATCTTTGGTGGATCTGAAAAGGGGGTCATCAAAGGGTTTGGTAACATTTCCAATGGTCGTATCACTATCACACAAGTTGCTTATGTGAAAGGTATGAAACATAACCTAATAAGCATAAGCCAACTGAGTGATCTTGGTTATGACACCTCTTTTATTAAAAAAGGGTGTCAGATTGGAAGGACAAGTGATACAGAGGTCATCTTGTCAAGTTATAAAAAAGGAAATGTTTACTGTCTCAACTTTGATTGTGAGAATAAGAACTCTCCTATTTGTTTAGTTGCAGGTGAGAAAGCTTCTCATTATGTCAAATGGCATAAGATGTTGGCTCACCTGAACTACACGTCAATAGGCCAACTCTATAGTATGGAGTTAGTGAGGAATGGTCCTCAGGTCAAGTGTATCCAGGAGTGTGTGTGTTCAGCTTGTCAAAAAGGCAAACAGGCCAAAACCTCCTTCCATACTCTTGATACCAAAGATTCAGTGAGGTGTTTGTACCTTCTTCATATGGATCTATTTGGTCCTATGCCAGTTCATAGTCTAGGTAGGAAAGTCTATACCTTTGTGGTTGTGAATGACTATTCTAAATTTACATGGGTTTTCATCCTGAGGCAGAAATCAGAAACCCCTACTATCTTCCAAAAATATGTTAAGCAAATTGAGAATGAATTTAACAATTCAGTGGTCAAAATTAGAAGTGATCATGGGACTGAATTTCAGTCTGATTGCATGACAATATTTTGTGAAGAACTTGGGAATCATCAAAGAGTTCTCCTCACCTAGAACTCCCCAGCAAAATGGGATTGCTGAAAGAAAGAATAGGAGTCTTATTGAGGCTGGAAGAACACTTCTAAGTGACACTTCTCTCCCAGAATATTTCTAGGCTGAGGCAGTAAACAATGCTTGTCATGTTCTCAATAGAACTTCCATCACCAAAAGCCATAAGAAGACACCCTATGAGATTATGAAAGGCAGAAAACCAAATTTAGCCTATTTTAGAATCTTTGGTAGCAAGTGTTATGTTCTTAATAATAGGAAGCACTATTTAACTAAGTTTGCTGCCAAATCCCAAGAATGGATATTTGTTGGGTACAACAACAACAGTAGGGTATACAGAGTCTACAACTTGACTACTCAAGTTGTAGAAGAATCTATCCATGTAGTTTTTGATGAAACTAAGATAATCAACTGTGAGTTGTCTAGTACCTCTTGTAGCTCTACAGTTTTGAAGGAAAAGATGGACAAGCTTACCATTAGTGAAGATCAACCTGTAAGGCAGGATGAAGAAAATGATGGATGCTGTCCTGGGGGAGTACAAGACACACAAGCTGATGATGAAGATAATGAAGTACAACATGGTGGGGGTGATTGGAGAAAATCATGGTGTGGATAGATTTCCTCCAGCAATAGGACATCTAAAGGATCATCCAGCACACCAAATTATTGGTGATCCAAGACATGGTGTTCAAACTAGAAGCAAGAACATGAACACAGTCCTTTGTTCAAGTTTCCTTTTCCAAATAGAACCCAAGAAATTTGAAGAAGCCATACAAGACCCAAATTGGATTGATGCCATGCAAGAAGAGCTGAATCAATTCAGAAGATGCAAAGTCTGGAAATTGGTTCCTAAACCAAAGAATCACAATGTCATAGGGACTAAGTGGATCTACAGGAACAAGTTAGATGAAAATGGCATCATAGTCAAGAATAAAGCAAGACTGGTAGCAAAAGGCTACAGGCAGGAAGAAGGAATAGACTTTGATCAAACATTTTCCCCAGTGGCAAGGTTGGAAGCAATAAGGCTATTCCTTGCCTATGCAGCTTACCAAGGGTTCAAGGTATTCCAAATGGATGTAAAGTCAGCATTTTTGAATGGTGACTTAAAAGAGGAAGTCTATGTTGAACAACCCTCAGGTTTTGTAGATCCTCTTTATTCTAATCATATTTATAGGCTTAAGAAAGCTCTATATGGTTTGAAATAAGCCCCTAAGTCTTGGTATGAAACACTGTCTACATTCCTCATTGAGAATAAATTCTCAAGGGGGAGAATAAATAAAACTCTATTCCTAAGGGAATCAAAAGGCAAGATCATCCTAGTCCAGATATATGTTGATGACATTATCTTTGGATCAACTGAAAACAACTTTGTAGAAAGTTTGTTAAACTTATGCAAGGGAAGTTTGAGATGAGCAGCATGGGTGAGCTAAAATTCTTCTTGGGACTCCAAGTTAGACAGACTGATGATGGCTTGTCCATATCACAGTCTAAGTTCACCAAGGAGTTAATTAAGAAATATGGTATGGAGTCAGCCTCCACCATGAAAACTCCAATGGGGACAAGTATGCCTATAAGCAAAGATGATGCAGGAAAACCTGTAGATGAGTCTTTGTATAGAGGGATAATTGGCTCCCTTTTATACTTAACTGCTAGTAGACCAGACATCATGTATGTTACATGTGTTTATGCTAGGTATCAAGCAAGCCCTAAAGAATCTCATTATACTGCTGTTAAAAGAATTTTGAGATATCTTAAGGGAACTCCAAATCTTGGTCTTTGGTACCCTAAGAATAGAAATTTTCTACGAACTGGTTATTCAGATGCAGACTTTGCAGGATGCAAAGAAGATAGGAAAAACACCACTGGCACATGTTAGTTTCTAGGTGGTAGATTGGTGTCATGGAGCAGCAAAAAGTAGACAAGTGTGGCTATATCCACTGCTGAGTCAGAATATGTAGCAGCAGGGAGTTGTCGTGCTCAGCTGTTATGGATACAACATCAACTTGAAGACTATGACATCAAGGTAAGTAGAATTACATTATATTGTGATTCTACTAGTGCTATATCTATTGCTAGAAATCATGTTTCACATAGTAGAACTAAGCATATAGAAATCCGGTTTCATTTCATTAGAGATCATGTTGAAAAAGAAGACATAAGCTTAGAATTTGTCATCACTAATTATCAAATTGCTGACATGTTTACCAAACCACTGGATGAAACTAAATTCAATTATTTTAAAATTGAATAGGCATGCTAAACTTAGAATAGTATGACAAATTTAACTAAGTATATTTATGTCGACACTTAAAGACATGGTTGTCGACACTTAGTTGTTGGTGTCAACACATAAGGAAAATTCTGTCGACACATCAAGAAGATTGTGTCGACACTCAGAATTTGGTGTCGACACATCGTTCTCCTGACACTTAGATATTTATGTCGACACATACAGTAGTCTGTGTCGACACGCAGAAATTAGTGTAGACTCTTAAGATTGTCTGTGTCGACACATCGCAGATGGTGTCAACACATAGTCTTAAAATACCTTTACATTCTCTGTCGAGACTTTAATAGTCTGTGTCGACACAATCCCACCTGTGTCGACACAATAAGCTTATTTCAACCCTCCTTTTGATCTTCTTTGTTTAGAAACATATAAATAGGTGGAAAAATAACCTGTCGACTACACTCTCAGTATTCTCGAGACCAAACTTTTGTGTCGATAAGCCTTCATCTTCTTCTTCTCAATCTCTCTCATCCTTAATGGTGCCAAAGCTGGACGAGAACATCAACGAGGGCTATGAACTAGTTCGCGATGTGTTTGAAAGTGCAACACAAGAAATAAAAGTTGTGTTTACCCTAATCACAGAAAATGGATTGGAGTACAAAGGCATCACTGGATTCAAAGGGCATGAAGATAAAGTCATCAGTTCAAGGAACCAAGGTCAAACTCACCCAGAAGAGTTTGAGTAAGATATTTCAACTTCCCCGAGTTAAAGAAGATGATGAAATAGCATCTTCCAGGACTAGAGAAGCTCTCCAATGGTGTGGCATGGATCCCACTACCAAGATTGGATCTTCAATGAACAGGAAGGGAATGAACTCCCAGGGCAAATTCTTGTCAGAGATCCTAGGAAAGGTTATTCTATGCAAAACGGGAGGACATGATAGGATTTCAGCCAGTATGTTCATTCTAATGATCAGGATTATATTCAAGGTAAAAACAAACTGGTCTGCTGTTGTTTTCAACAAGATCAAATAAGGAATCAAGAAACCTAATCTAGGTAGGATACTAAGCTTATATATAGTTGTGAATATTCCTGAAGTGATGAATCAGATTGTAGGATCTAAGATAAATCATATGAGAAGAATGGATTTGAGAATACTATCCAGATGGGAAAGGGTCCTGACCAAGGATGTTTCTACTCCATAGAAACAAACAACACAGATACAGCAAAAGAAGAAACCAATCCACAAGATAGCTGAATCATCCAGTGATTCAGAAGAAGTAGTGATCTTCAGCTCAGATGAAGAAGGATCAGAGAATGTTAGGAAATCACCTGCTCCAGAGACTGTAACTGATAGTCAGGTGCAAGGGGAGCAAATTCCTGCAGTAGAACAGGTCCAGGAAGAGCCTCATCAAGGGGAAAAGATTCCTGAAAGCACCATCCAAGTGGATCAAATCTAAGGGGAGCCTCTTCCAGTTCCTACTCCACCTGTACCATCAACTTCAGGGGGTACTCATGAGAAAGAGTCAGCTGCATTAGAGAGTGAAGCAGCCACTCAAACTATACTTGAGGTAATATACGATATTAATCAAGTTGTTATAGATATAGTGAATGATACACTGATTGTGCATCTGACTGAAGTTGAACAGTCTAACCAAGACAATATACCAACATATGACATTACAATAGAGGACACTATTGCTTTTGATGACACTCCATCTACTGCACAAGAGAAAGATATTCCTCTTGTTCAAATGCAGCAAGAGTTCACTATAGAGGAGTTATTTCCTGACATACTAGAAGCAAGGACCGAGGTGGAGCTGCCAAGGACTGAGAAGGAGCTGCCCTCTAGTCCAAAAGAAATAGTGGATATAGAAAGCTCATCTGCTTCTGATGATGAACAAGCCTCCAAAGCAAAGAAGAGGAAACTAATGGTCCTCAGAAAGAAGAGCTCAGGCTATAAGAAAGCTTTGCAGACTGTCTCCCAATCACCAGCTCCAGCAGTTCACTACAGTTCACTGTTTGTGGCACTGCAAGTTAAGATGGATGAACAAAGAGCGGCTCTTGAGAGATATGTGGATGAGAGTCATAAAGAACTCCAATCTACATTGGCCCAAGATATCAAATCAATCAGATTTGAAGTAAACCTGAATAAACTGGAAATGACTGAATGCTTCCAAAAGGGAGGTCATGCTGTTGTCTACCTAGCTAAGCAACAGAAGGAGGCCAAGACTCAGATAGATGATATAGCAGTAAAACAAGGCTATTTTCTTGAAAACCAAATCAGAATGAATGACAATCTAACAGACTCCCACAATTTTATTGTCACAGAACTTAAGAATAAAGCAACTACTCTCACTGCAAACATTGCTAACGAAAAATCTGAGTTTGACACACAACTCCAAGCTGATTTGTCTAATGTTCACACTGCTATCCAAGCCTCTCAAAAGGTCATTGTTGATCAGCTGCAAAAGTTCAGATCATTCTATAAAGAAGGCACTAATTATCTAGCTGATCAGATAAGATTTCAGAAAAATGATCTCAAAGACCATATTGAAAGAGAAGTCATAAAGGGGGAGAGGATATTAGTCAATGCAGGCTCCGATCATGCTAAATGGATCACCAATGATATCAGATCAACTACTGGATATCCACCCCTGTGTGATGATGACAACACTGCTGAGTCAGGCATTCAACCTGCTTGCATTGAAGGGGCTCAGCAGGAAGTGGCTCAAATCATTTATCCCCCTGCTGATTTTGAAGGAATTCAATCTACTGTTCAACAAATGTATAGTCCTCCAAAGGAGGTGCAAAATATCATTTTTGAAAAAGTTGAAATGTCTGAAGCAGCCTTGAAAAAAGAGCAAGAAGCTCAACTTTCTAAGAAAAGGTTTAGAGAGCAGGCTGAATTAAAACCTGATTTTGAAAGATGGAGTCTCACTTCCAGAAACATTATTCTCACTGCCTAGCAAGCTGTTAAAGATAACATGCATAATAGGGATAAGTGGTACTCTGAACAAGAATGGAGCAAGTATCAGAAGCGACAAGATGTCATCTATCAGTTCAGGAGAGATATCAAAGCTCGAAAAATACCTGCTAATTCTGTGGAGCCAAGCAAGTACTTTCCAAAGCCTTATCATTATTTTGAAAGGCAAAAGACCAAGGTTGAAGAGCTCAAGAAAAAGGATATTAAAGGGAAGAAGCCAGTTGAAGATAATGAAGCTAGTCTACAAGCAAGAATTCAGTCTGTCAAAGGCATTGTAATCAAGGAGCCTGATCAGTACTAGAATTGATTGACTAGATTTTAGAACTATGTAATCTTTTGTTTTAAAATCTATGTAATCTGTTGTTTTAAAAAAAAAATGTAATTCATGATGATTTTTCTTGCTAACAAGTAATAAATCAATGCGATTTCATTCTACATTCTAATACAATTATGTAGATGGACTTAAACTAGATTGAATTAGCATTCAGGCAAGCGCACCTATCAATCGTAATATATGAGAAATCTACATCTTGTGTCGTATTCCACAGGGTCATTTCAACTATTCGTACTCACCCTCCCTTTATTATCATACCTCTAAACAAAAGTGATATTTAAACTACATTAACCTAACTATGACCAATTGGATAATTCAGTATCGGAGAAATAAAAACGATAAAAACATGAAGTTTTTAAATAATTACATGAACAATTTCATTTACTAGTTCAATTCTAAGCGATCATGACATGAAAATACTGTTAAATTTGTGCAATGTAAAGGTTAATTTTTCCTCAAAATTCTCTCTCGAGCAATTCCAAATCTAAACCTAAGATAGTGAATTTTCTCTCAAACAATTCACAACACTCAAGTTTGCATTAAGTAAAATACCTTTATTACTACATAAATTCATGAATGTTATCGCTAAATTAACATGAATCCTTTTATTCGTGTTCTAATTTTCCAAACAAAATTTCTCTCGATCATAAAGTTTGAATTACAAAGGGAATTATCATCACAATATGAACATACCAAAAGCATTGCAAAAAAACCAATTTCTCAATCTAGCCAATTGCAAATTGTGTAAAAAAAATAAGTAATTCAAAAGGAATATTAAACTCTTTGTTTGATTGCATAAACACAAATAAAATACTACAAATGTAACATAAACAAGGTGATACATGATTACTAGAATGTTCAAAGAGAAATTCATGCAAATTAAAACATAAATTGAAGATGGATCATCAAGAGAAAGAAAGGATTCAAAGGGGTTAATGATTAAATGAAAATACATAGGAATACCCTTCAATCCTCCTTGTCTTGGATGCTCTTCTTCGGCCTCCAGCAGTTCTCCAATCCAGAAAAAATCCAAAAGTTCTAAACAAATTTTTCTACAGGAAATTTATAGTTCCCTTGCAAACAGGTCAGACACGGGGTCGCACACGGCCGTGTGGCAGGCCGTGTGGACGGTTCCTAGGCGGTTCCTGGACGGTTCCCCATGAGCAGGCGTGTCTGGTAGTGGGCCGTGTCAGATGACACGGGTATGGACACGGCCGTGTGTGCTGCCGTGTTCTTCAGACACGGGTTGGTTGTCAGCCGTGTGCAAAGCTGACACGGGTAGGCACACCGGCGTGTGTCTGGCCGTGTGAGGTTCCATCGTCTGCGCACAAACTCTTCAGCTCCAGGTGCATAGGACACGGGTAGGCACACGGCCGTGTGTCTGGCCGTGTGCACCAAATTTTCGTCCTGTCATCAGCCATATAGACTCCGTGAACTCCTCTGTTTGCTCTGAGACTTTTAGGTCCATTGGTTGGCATTACCTGCAATAGAAAAATGATAGACTCAGTAAATGGTTTATTATAAGAACTGCCAAAGACTTCTAAATACGCTCTTCTATCTATGATACGACAGTTTCTTTGCTATTATCATGAAATCAACACAAAAAGGGCAGGAAATGGTAGACATGATTACAATTATGATAGTAAAAAGCCTATCATAATCGTACTCATCAATTCAACAAAACACTGATTCATATTCACTATATTTTATCATATTTGTGATATTGTAATATGTTGGTTTTGTTTATGGGATACCATGTCTAAATAATGCTTTTATACATTATAATCTGTATTTTATTATAAAGTGATGTATATCATTGACTAAGGGTTATGACTTCTCCAAATAGGGGGAGATTGTTTGGTATATTGGAAAATGTGTACCTGATTTAGAGAAGTCTCACCTAACTCAATGATATTCATCAATGTGTATTTGATGTTGTGTTGTGTTTCTATGTGCAAGTTAAGGAAATGCAGAAAAGGTTTCTAAGTACAAGAGTCGACACTTGAGAAGAATTGTGTCGACACTTGGGAAAGGCTGTGTCGACACCAGAAGCCAGTTTGTGTCGACACACAGAAATTCTGTCAATAGCAAATGTGTCAACACACACCAGAATTCTGTCGACAGTAATTGTGTCGACACACAGGACTTGTGTCGACATGCACCAGAATTCTGTTGACATCAACTTTGTCGAGACTAGGAGTTATTGTGTCTACACACATGACTTGTGTCGACAAATTCCACAGAAGCTATGTCAAGAAGATAAAGAAGAGCAGTGTCGACATTATGTGAGCAGTGTCGACATCACCAAGAATTGTGTCGACACATGATCTATTTGTGTCGACACATTTGAAGTATTGTCTCTACATTTTGCTGCTGAGTTAAAGTTCAATGAAGTATCAGATATCATGATTGGAGACTTGACAGTTATCACAACCAACAAAGCAGTTGCATCTGTCAGAGCTGTCAGAAGGCCGTTAAGAACCGGATCAGCCGGTAACCTCAGACGGATCTATATAAAGACCTATTTTATCATCATTAAAAAGAGAATCTGAAGAGAGAGATCTAAGAAGAAAGGACTTGTCATCTTCATGTCATCAAGAGAAGGCTGATTCAGAACAAGTCTGCAAAAAGATTTCAGATCAAACACTGAAGGAAGCTGGATTGAAGATCATCTCCAACTTCACAAGTAGATCAACCTTACTTTGTTCAGATTCAAGAAGCCTTGAAGAGGATAAGACAGGTTGGATCTTAAGCATTTAGATCTGTCAAGAACTGATCAATAAGCCTTCGCACTTTTCTCTCTCTACCTGGGTGTAGGATTGATTCATTTTATTATCAATTTTCTCTGTAGGATCTTATATAGATCTTAGTGTAGGAGAGTTATCTCTCTGAGTTGTGAGCCTATATCTATAAAGGCTGAGGTAGGACTGAGTGCCTGAGGTAGGAGATTGTTTTCTCTGAGTTGTAGTCCTGTAGAAGAGGCTGAGGTAGGGATTGATTGCCTAAGTTATATGAGTGTGGACTCACTCTGAGGTAGGATTCTTTGACAGAATCTGAGCTATAGGACTTGCTGAAGTCTGAGTTATAGGAACCATTTTGGGTTCTGAGTTATAAGATTTTAGGATCTGAGAAGCAAGAAGGGAGTTAGGCCGAATCTAGTATACTGCTAGATAGGCGAAGGGGGAAAGTGGATGTACCCATCACATGGGGAACCACTATAAATCTTGTGTATGTTGTGTTGACTATGTTTGTTATAATCTGTGCTGTGATAGAGATTGCTTAGGTTGTCTAACTTGATAAATTTATCTGCCTTAATAATAAAAAGGAATTGAACCTATTCACCCCCCCCCCCTCTAGGTGTTTAGGACATCTTGAAACCAATTCTTTCAAGTACATGGTTTGAAAACTCCCCTTGCGGGTAACCTCGATCCCCACACCTTCGTGGATCACCCTGATCCCTCCTCAGGTCCCCATGATGAGTCCACATTTTACACTGATTTTTGAACTCATCTGGGCTAGTTTTATCGCCTTAGCACTACACTTGAGAGCCTTTATTGCTTATTTGTGTTTATGTACCTATTTCACGATTAAGTGCACTGTAGGCCCGCTTCTGTGTGCTTTCTGTGTTTCCATTTTGTTATTATTGTTTAGCCCTATCTCGGGGATGTGGTGTGCACGTTCTGGTGGCATTTCTGCCCCTTCTGCTGGTACAGTGGTCGTGTGCGTGCTCCGGAACTGCTCGCGAGACTCCGACGATGCAGGAATACTGCGCACGACCATTGGACTTACTGCGCACGACCACTGGTCGTGCGACACTGTTCGTGCGCATTACACCCCCTTTTTCATAACCCTGTCTCGATAATCGCACGAGCACTGGCCATAGTGCGCACGACCACTGGTCGTGCACCACTGCTCGTGCGCTTATATACTGATGCTTCTTGTCCAGGTTGCAGGTTTATTTGGAAAAGCCGCACGATCATCGACCTACAGTGCGCACGACCACTGATCGTGCGCCACTGATCGTGCGCATTGCTTTTGCTGCCTCCGTATATAAGGCCCTGCTCCGCGTTTTAGGTCAACGGCTGTCATTTGCTGCGATCGGAGAGTGCGCGGGAATTGCCTTTTCACTTCTCCAGCTGCTCCATCACTTCCACCTTCGTCGGGAAGCCATTTCCAACTACTCCGAAGCTTTTCAACACTCCGGCGAAGCCCTCGGCCATTGATGACTTCAACTCCAAGCTTTCCTCCAGAGTTGGTGAAGTAGATAACCTAGAGAACGGACTTAAAGGACTTCGAGGTGACAGATCGTTGGTACCGGAAGCCTCCTTGTACTGAGCCCAGAAGCGGATTGACAACTCGCTACTCCGGCCACGACTCGCGGTGGATCTTCATTCTCTTTTGGTTTACTCCTCTTCCCCTTCCTCTGTGTTATGAATGTTTTGAGCAGTGTAATGAACATTTCCATCCCATAACATCAAGTTTACTTTATAGATAATGGATTGTTAGTCTCTTCTTATGCTTGTGAGTTCTGTCTGTGAATGCTCCTCGCTCACCCCACATCCACTTCATTCATGTGCCTTGTCCGATTGCAATCCACACAAGAACGCTGCAATCCATTAGCTTCCCTTCCACTCGCCCAACTAAAGTTCGGCATAGCGGCCGACAAACCCACTTCACCTTGCGAAGCGGTGCCTTCGACCCGCATAGCTTTTACTAGTTCAGTAGATCAAACATCCACAATCTCCCTAGTCTGCTATTCCCTTTTTGTTCTATTTTTAACTCTCATAACGATATTCTCGGTACTGTTGCCGTTCTATGCTAATTGCATTCCTCAAGAGACCGACACTTGGGGATTTATTCCCAAAACTTTATTACTTGTGCGACCGGTGCGCTTGCCGAATTACATGCATCAAGTTTTTGGCATCGTTGCCGGGGAATGCAACTATAGAGCGACTTCGGATGACTTCCAATATTGTTATAAGAGTTAGTATTGTTTTGTTTTGACTTCTGTTTTCTTCTAGTGTGTAGTGTTTGCCGCAGTGAATGCAGGGTCGAGGCACAGGAGATCTAGTAGCTTACTACCCCTTTTTCATTCAAGCCTCTTTTAATGACTACAATTCAGCAGCAGACTTATAAAGCAAGCCTTATCAACCTCACATACCGAGCAGAAACGGGAAATAACAGTTTCGAGATCTCGCCTGACCTCATCGAATACATCATCGAAAACTGTCAATTCAGCGGAGACGGAAAAATAGATGCACTATGCCACGTGCAGCGGTTCTTAGAAATTTACAACACTTGTACGCCAAATGCTGCCAACAACGAGCAGCAGAGGATCCGACTCTTCTCCTTCTCCCTGAAAGACGAAGCAAAGCGATGGTATCAAGATATTCGGAAGGGAATATCCTCATCCAAGAAACAACTCGAAAGGAAATTTTTGGCCAAATTCCGACAACCGATGCTAGCAATATACAATTACAAGGAGCTAATCACCTTCACCCAAAGAAATGAAGAGACCTTGTTCGATACCTGGGAGCATTTCCAGTCCCTGTGAAGGGAATGCTGCAGAGTGGAAATGTCAGACATCCTCCTAATCCAAACTTTCTACTTCGGCATTGCAGACAGATTCCGGCCATTACTTGACATCGCAGCTGGTGGAACCATGTTTAACAAATCCAGTGAGGATGCCTAGGAAGTTATAGACAACATTGCCCAAACTAGTAGGCATTGGAACTACCCGCCTTCTTCCGACTTTCCGGTAGAGATAAATTCAGTAGTCTCTGATGAAGCCACCGACCACAATCTCTCGTCAAAGACGGAGCAATTTTTTTCTTACGTGTGCAAAATGATGGAGATGTTCAATGACCAAGCCACCACCATTCAGCGCCTACAAACCGCCATAGGGATTCTCACGGAAACGTTACTATGTTCAGTCAATCAGAAACAGGAAACGGTACATACTATGAGATTGAGAAGCGGAAAAAGCCTAGAGAGGGCCTCGCCGCCTGACCCTCCCACACAATCACTCCGCGAGCCCATCGTCGATTTGATAAAGGAACCCCCGTCCTCACCTACCGCACAAGAACCCATGGCAGTACTACAACCTGTGAAGAACGCCGTGAAGCCGCCATTTCCCCACCGACTGCAAAACGAAAAGGCTGAAAAACAATTTCATAAATTCCTTGAGATCATGAAAGGAGTGCAAATAAGTATACCTCTGACAGAAGCTATCACTCAGATCCCAGGATATTCCAAGTTCCTAAAGAAACTCATCACACAGCATAAATCTTTAGAAGGACTGAAAACAATCAATCTCACTGAAGAATGCTCAACTCTCCTCGCCAACTATTCCCCAACCAAACGAAGAGATCCGGGCAGTTTTACCATTCCCTGAGAGATTCAATAAATCTAATGATAGCTTCTGTCATTATGTGATTTGGGAGATTCAATAAATCTAATGCCGCTCTCCATCTTCCGCAAGCTAAGAGTTGGGATTCTACAGCCAACCCACCTGAGATTGCAATTAGCTGACAGATCGGTAAAACAACTGGCCGGAATAGTCGAAGATCTTACTGTCATGGTTAATAACCTCGCCTTCCCAGCAGATTTCGTCATTCTTGACATGATGGCCGATCCCAAAGTGCCTATAATACTAGGACGACCCTTCCTTGTCACGGCCCGTGCCATTATCAATGTTGACCAAGAAGAGCTCACCCTAAGCCTGGGGGACGAAACGATTTCTTTCAACGTCCACGAACCTTCCTAACATCTCTGAATCACTAATTGGGACGAAGCAGATTTGATCGACGAACCGGACTTGTACAGCGAAATGATTCTTGACCCAGCCGAGCCAGTGTGGGAAGAGGAGGATGCCACTAATGTTCCGAGCACCCCGCATCCAACCAAAGAACCGTTCATCACATCTACCATCACAACCACTGCCACAACTCTAAAGACACTGCTTGAATCCCTGAAATATGCTTTCTTAGAGGAAGGCACAGCGTGCCCAGTCATTATCTCTGCATCTCTCTCCATCGACAACGAACTCGCCTTGGTCAATGTCTTAAAGAAATACAAAAATGTGTTTGGACGTTCATTAACTGACATAAAAGGGATCAGCCCGGCGTTTTGCATGCACAAGATTCTGCTTGAAGATCAATACAAGCCGTTGGCACAACCTCAAAGGCGACTGAACCCCAAGATGCATGAAGTGGTACAGGCCGAAGTAATAAAATTGCTCTATGCAGGTATCATTTACCCAATAGCGACAGTAAATGGGTCAGCCCAGTGCAAGTGGTGCCCAAAAAGGGAGGGATTACGGTGGTGGCCAACGAAAAGAATGAATTATTACCCACCCGCGTGGTCACCGGGTGGAGAGTTTGCATAGACTACCAGAAACTGAATGAGGCCACCCGCAAAGATCATTTCCCGCTACCCTTCATCGACCAAATGCTGGAAAAATTGGCCGGTCAGGAATACTATTGTTTCCTCGACGGGTACTCTGGATACAATCAAATCACAGCTGACCCCGATGACCAAGACAAAATGACGTTTACATGCCCTTCCGGCACCTTCACCTTCAGGAGAATGCCATTCAGATTGTGCAACGGCCCAGCAACCTTCCAGCGATGCGTGATTGCCATCTTCGGTGACATGATTCGAGACTTTCTCGAAGTCTTCATGGACGATTTTTCCCTTTTTGGTAACAGCTTCGATTCCTGCCTTGTGAATCTAGACAAAGCTCTGAAGCGTTGTGAGGATACAAACCTTGTCTTGAATTGGGAAAAATGCCATTTCATGGTTCGCGAGGGCATTGTCTTAGGCCACAAAGTCTCTCACAGGGGGCTCGAAGTCGACCAAGCAAAAGTCAGTATCATCAAAAATCTTCCTCCTCCATCTTCCGCCAAGGGGATCCGCAGCTTCTTGGGACATGCCGGTTTCTACAGAAGATTCATCAGTGATTTATCCTCCATATCCAAGCCCCTCACAAATTTGCTGGCCAAGGACATCCCGTTTGACTTCAAAAAAAAATGTATGCAGGCCTTCGAGACTCTCAAAGATCGACTCATCTCCGCTCTAATCTTGGTGGCACCAGATTGGACTTTGCCTTTCGAAGTCATGTGCGACGCAAGCGATGTTGCAGTCGGAGCAGTGCTCGGTCAAAGGAAAAACAAAATCTTTCATACTATTTCCTACGCCAGCCGGACTCTCAACGATGCTCAACTGAACTATACCACTACAGAAAAGGAGCTATTGGCAGTGATCTTCGCTTTCGAAAAATTCCATTCATACCTAGTGTTATCTAAGGTCATTGTGTACACTGACCATGCCGCACTAAGGTATTTATTCAAAAAAAAAGACGCCAAACCCCGACTAATCAGTTGGATTCTTCTTCTACAGGAATATGACATCGAGATCCGAGATAAGAAAGGGGTCGAAAACGTCATCGTCGATCACCTATCAAGATTGGAGAGCAACACCGCAGGAGTTTTCCCCATCTGCAACCGCAACGAGATTACCGACTGCTTCCCGGAAGAAAAATTATTCACCATCTGTTCGCTCACTCCGACAATCCCGTGGTACGCAGATATGGCCAACTACCTCGCCTGTCATCGCAGCAAAAGCGAAAACTATTGTCCGATGCCAAATATTATTTCTGGGAAGACCCGTTACTATTCTGTACTTGCAACGACAGCATCATCAGGCGTTGTGTACCCGAGACCGAATTTCAATCCATCTTAACACACTGCCACGATCGGGAGGCCGGCGGTCATTTCGGCGCCACCCGAACAGCACGCAAGATACTGCAATGTGGCCTGTTTTGGCCAACCCTTTTTCGAGACACACAAGCTTACGTCGCAAAATGCAATGAATGCCAAAGGACAGGGAATATCTCCAAGAGGGATGAAATGCCTCTCAACAATATGCTCGTCTGCGAACCATTCGACGTTTGGGGAATTGACTTCATGGGACTCTTCCCCATGTCGCATGGCAAACTCTATATTATTGTCGCAGTAGACTATGTTTCCAAATGGGTCGAAGCCGAGGCTGTCGCAGCAAATGATGCCAGCACCGTTTTGAATTTCCTACACAAGAACATTTTCTCTCGATTCGGCGCCCCGCACACCATCATCAACGATGGCGGGAGCCATTTTTGCAACAAGTCGTTCTTGCAACTCATGAAGAAATTTGGAGTACACCACAAAATCTCTCTTGCCTACCATCCCCAAACCTGTGGGCAAGTCGAGGTCTCCAATCGCGAGCTCAAAAGAATCATCGAAAAATCCATCCATTCCAACCGAAAAGAGTGGGCCAAAAATGTCAACGACGCCTTATGGGCGTACAGAACCGCCTTCAAAACCCCTATCGGTATGACCCCTTTTCAACTCGTCTACGAAAAAGCTTGCCACTTACCAGTCGAGCTGGAACACAAAGCACTATGGGCAACCAAATTGCTAAACATGTGAAAGATATGGTACCTAAACACCTAGAGGGGGGGGTGAATAGGTGACCTAATCCTTTTCTAACTTTACTGGCAGCAAACAGTTTATTATCACAGATTTATAACTTTTGCACAGCAATCACAAAGCATTCACAGCATACACAGCACAATCACAGCAAACACAGTGGTTTATAGTGGTTCCCCAATATATGGGTACATCCACTTTCCCCCTTCGCCTATCTAGCAGTGTACTAGATTCGGCCAAACTCCTCCACTGTCTCAGAACCCAAATTGGTTCCTACACCTCAGGCCCAAAGCCTTACAACTCAGCTTTATCCCAAAGCCTACACTCAGCCAATCAAGGCCTACCCTCAGCCAACCAAGGCCTACACTCAGCCAACCAAGGCCTACACTCAGCCAACAAGGCCTACACTTAGAGATCTCAATCTCCTACACTCAGGCTTTCAAGCCCTACCCTCAGCCTTTATAATTATAGGCTTACAATTCACTCAGATCCAAGGGATCCTACAAGTTAAAAATGTATTACAGCAATTAACTCTACAACTCAAAAATAAAAGAGGGGAGTTGAGAGTTTCTTAATGAGTTCTTGGAATAACTCAGCAGGATTCACTCTGACTTAGCTTTCTTCAAAGCTTCTTGAGTAGAACTGAATAAGACTGAATCCTCCTGCAGTTATTCCTTGACCTCTGCCACTTAAGATCCAGAATTGAATCTGAATCCTTCTTCTCAGCCTAGTTCCAGAGGCTGATTTCTTGGATGGAGCCCTCTCTCTCCAACTTCTTAGATCTGCACTTGGACTGCAAGATCTTCTTGTGTTGATACTCTTGGTACCACTTTAATAACTTGTTCTTCAATAATGATAACTCTTTTTAACAATAATCTGATCAACAGTTTCTGTAAACTGTAGGTGCCTATTTATAGGCTTTCTTCATGGTAACCGGCTGGTCCGATTCATAACTGACTTCTGACATCTCTGACAGGTGCTGTAGACCGGCTGGAACGGCAGCTGTCAAGTCATCCAGTCATTTCTTGAAAATCTCTAACTGTCTGTAAGTGTCGAGACTTTCTGTCTTTAAGTGTCGACACTTATAGTCCAAGTGTCGACACATGTTGTGTAAGTGTCGACACAAGTCTACAAGGTGTCGACACAACTCCTTGTATGTCTCGACACAGTTTCTTCTTCATGTGTCGACACTGAAATTGAGTGTCGACACAAGTACTTGTTCTTCTAGCTTTTGCTGAATTCTTCTAAGTGTCGACACATCTCCTTTGTGTTGACACATCTTCTTGTGTTGAATCTATCAAGTGTCGACACTGCTCCTTGGTGTCGACACATAGTCTTCAATGTCGATACTTGCTGAGTGTCGACACAGCTCCTTGTGTCGACACACCTTCTTCTTGTTGAGACTTCAGCTGAGTGTCGACACATAGTCTTAGTGTCGACACTTGTACTTAGAATAATTTTGTTGATCATTCTGTTCTTTGCTAAGTGTCGACACAGCTCCTTGTGTCGACACTTTTCTTCAAGTGTAGAGTCTTTAGCTAAGTGTCAACACATTGTGCTGGGTGTCGACACTTACTTCATGTGCTGACTCATCTGTTGAGTGTCGACACATTGTTCTGAGTGTCGACACTTTAACTTAGTCTCTGCAGACCTTTGCTGAGTGTCGACACAGCTCCAAGTGTCGACACTTTCTGGTGTATACACAACTTCACTGGGTGTCGACACAGCTCCTTGTGTCGACACTTTCTGTCTGCACTTTTCTTCATTGAGTGTTGACACAGCTCCAAGTGTCGACACTTTCTGTCTGGTGTCGACTCTGCATCCCAGGTGTCTACACAATGACTCCAAGTGTCGACACTGCTTGTCTGGGTGTCGACACAAGTCTTCTTAAGTGTCGACACTTTCTCTCTAGGTGTCGACACATGGACTTAAAAACTTTTTGCTTCAGTCCAGTGATTACTTAACCTGCACAAGTAAACTCAACATACATCAAATACATTATGATGTATATCATTGAGTTAGGTGAGGCTTCTTCAAATCAGGTACATTTGACCAATGTACCCAACAATCTCCCCCTATTTGGAGAAGTCATAACCCTTAGTCAATGATATACACCATCCATAATTAAAAATTACAAAATGATGTAAAGCATGTTATATTCAGCAGGGTAAACATAAACATGTATTAATTCACTCATGTATATACATTCATCATTTCAGAGCAAACAAGAAATAGACACATTCACAGAATAATCATGAAATATATTTATCACAAATTGTTCTAACATTTTTCTTATACATCTTCAGTGGTTTACAAAAATGTTTTACATTTAAAAGATTACAAAATAATCTTTAAGTAAAATCTTAATCTAGTTCTGGTCAGGTTCCTTGATAACTATTCCCTTGCCAGCTTGAACTTGAGCTTTGATAGGGGCATCAGCAGTTTCAGCATCAGCATGCTTCTTTCCTTTCAAGTCCTTCTTCTTAAGCTCTTCAGCTTTGATCTTCTGCCTCTCAAAATAGTGATAGGGCTTAGGAAAGTACTTGCTAGGCTCCACTGCAGTAGGAGGTAGCTTTCCCATCTTTGCCTTTCTTCTATACTGAACTATTGCTTCCTGCCTGATCTCATGTTTTCTCCATTCTGCTTCAGAGAACCACTTGTTCCTGTCATGAGTATTGTCCTTGGCAGCTTTCCAGGCAGTTAAAATTATATTCCTAGAGGTAGGGCTCCACTGTTCAAAGTCTGGCCTTTGTTCTGCTTGTTCCCTAAACCTCTTTTTGGACAACCTTGTCTCTTCCTCTTTCTGTAGAGCCTCTTGCATGGCTTCAGATATAGGTTGAACAACCTTTTCAATATGGACATTGTCCTTGCCCCCAGATGGGCTGTACATGGTCTGTACCTCAGCATGAATAATTTCAAAGTCTGTAGGTGGATAAATGACCTGAGCTACTTCTGGTTGCTCACCTCCAAGATAGGCAGGGTTAATGCCTGATTCAGCAACATCTTGGTCATCACACAGAGGAGGGTATCCAAGTGTAGCTCTGATTGAATTTGATATCCATTTTGCATGATCAGAACTTGCCTTGACTAACACTCTCTCCCCCTTTATGACTTCTCTAGCCATGTGATCTCTGACATCATCCTTTTGAAATCTGATCTGACTATCCAAGTATCTGATTCCATCTTTAAAGTAAGGTTTTAGCTTTTGAAGTTGTTCAGATATGACCTTCTGGGAGGCTTGGATAGCAGTCTTTACAGCAGAAATTTCTTCCTGGAATACTTTATCAAAATCATCTTTAGCAGCAGCAGTAGATGTAGAAGGTTCAGCAGCCTTGTTCTTCAACTCAGTGACTATAGCATTATGGGAGGCAGTCAAATTTTCATTCATTCTTAATTGATTCTCAAGAACATATCCTTGTTTCAATGCTATATCATCCACCTGTGCCTTGATCTTCTCTTGATGTGTTGCCAAATACACCACTGCATTTCCACCTTTATGGAAGCAATCAGTCATTTCCTTTTTGTTAAGGTTCATTTCAAACCTTATAGACTTTATATCTTGGGCAAGATCAAACTGTAATGATCTGTGCCCTGCATCAACATAAGCCTCAATGGCTTTTCTTTGTTCATCCATTTTAATCTGCATTGCAATCATTAATGCACTATAATCAACAGCTGGAGCTTGTTGAACTATAGGCTGTGGGGCTATAGATTGCAGAGCTTTCTTATAACTCTGACTTCTCCTTTTAAAGACATACAATTTCTTCTTCTTTGCCCTAGCACTCTCCTTATCTTCAGAGGCAGAGGTGCTGGCTATGTCAACCCTATCCTTAGGGCTTGGAGGTTTGTCAGCTTGCACATCAGGTGCCTTCTCAGTTTCCAGCCTAATAGGCTCTTCCAGATCATGTACTTGCTCCCCCTCAGCAGCAGCAGTATCTCTTCCAGCAGCTTCTTTGTCCATGTCAAAATCAGCTTGATCCAGATTTAGAAATAAATCTTCCATGGTGAACTCTTGAGGTGATTGAGTTGGAGACATTTTTTGCTCTTCAACTTCTGGATCAGGAATTTCTGGAACAGCAGATGTGTCTTTGATAACAACATCTGGTTCTTGACTATGCAGCTGAGTTTGCTGAGGAACATCAGACAAATCAGCATCTTCTATAAGATATTCTAAAGTATTGAGGTCAGTGAGTACCTCTTGGATGATGGTGGTTGCTTGCTCACTGTCTAGTGTAGATGGTTCTTCTACACCTGGAGGCTCCCCCTGGCTTTGATCCTTGTGGATGGGGCTAGCTTGTGGTAGCTCCCCCTGGATCTCAGCAGTCTCTTGAGCAGCAGGAGTCTTCTCTGCAGGCACTTCCTCATGATCATCAGGAGTGAAAACAACTTGTTCTTCAATCCCTGAACTGCTTGTGGACACTTGTTCCACGGGAGCTGTCTTCCTTTTCTTCTTTGGAGGAGTATCTTTCTCAGTAATTATCTTCTCTGGGGTTGGCATTTCTTTGGACAACACCCTGTCTCATCTTGAAAAGATCCTTTGATCCATCTTCCTCATGTGGTTTATCTTGCTGCCTGCAGCAGTATTCATTACCTCTGGTATGGTACCAGCTAGGTAGAGACTTAAGATTCTGCCCAGATTGGGCTTCTTCAAACTTTCTTTAATTTTCTCATAAACCACTGTAGACCAATCTGTTTTCAGAGTCAAGATTATCCTTGTCATGATGCCAAATATATGGGCAGACACTCTGTCATGCCCTCCAGTCTTGCTGAGTAAGACTTTTCCCACAATCTCAGACATGAATTTGCCTTGATTATTCATGCCTTTCCTGTTAAATACAGATCCTATCTTCATCTTTGGATCAAGACCACACCAGGTTAAAGCTTCCCTGGTCTTTGAAGCAGTAACCTCTTCTTCATCTTGAGTTCTTGGCAATTGAAGAATCTTCCTCAGACTTTTTGGGGTTACCTTAACCTTTTCTCCATGAACTCTGGATTTGATTTTGTATCCAGATTCATCTACTGCAGCTCCATGAAGGAATTCAAGCACCTCCTTCTTCCATATCTTAGTTGGTTCTGAAACTAAGTATTCTAACCCTGAATCGGCGACTAGGGTTACTACTGCCTTGAGTTCTGGATCAGCATCGTCGAACGCGCCGCGCACAAGCTCATAACCCTCGTTAACATTCTCCTCAAGCTTAGGAGCCATTGGGGTTTGTAGAATTTGTCTTTAGAAAAGAGAGGTGTCGACACAGTAGTTTTGGTCTCGAAACTTTGAAAGCGTGTCGACAAACAAAGACAAAACCTTATTTATACCTTTCAGAATTTGAAGATGAACAGGCGGGACAGCTAACTTAAAATGTGTCGACACTGGCAATAAGTGCCGACACAGACTTATAATGTCTCGACACATATGTGTCGACACAAGTTTAGTCAACAGATATTATGTGTCGACACTTGGTTATGTGTCGACACAACATAACTCGACACATTGTCGAGACTTTACTTAGAGAATTCTGAGTAAATCATAAGTGTCGACACCATATTGGATGTGTCGACACCTACTTGTCATGTGTCGACACTAACATTCTGAAGTGTCGACACTAACATCCTGGATGTGTCGACACCTTTTTCCTGAAGGGTCGACACAACTATTCTGTGTCGACATAGACTTGTCTATGTGTCGACACATTTTTACTTAGCCAATTTTAATTCTATAAACTTACTCTAAGTTTAACATTCCTAGTTCAATTTTGAATCTATTGAACTTAGCTTCTTCTAGGGGCTTAGTAAACATATCAGCTATTTGATTATCAGTTTTAACATATTCAAGTAAAATATCTTTTCTTTCTACATGCTCCCTAAGAAAATGATATTTAATTTCAATATGTTTAGTTCTACTATGTGATACAGGGTTATTAGCTATTGAAATAGCACTTGTAGAATCACAAAAAAGTGGAGTTCTACTTACCTGAAATCCATAGTCCTCTAGCTGATGTTGAATCCATAGAAGTTGAGCACAGCAACTTCCTGCAGCCACATACTCTGACTCAACTGTGGAGAAAGCCACACTGGTTTGCTTTTTGCTACTCCATGAAATTAGTCTCCCACCTAGGAATTGACAGGTTCCAGTAGTGCTCTTTCTATCCTCTTTGCGTCCTGCAAAGTCTGAAGGCTGCTCCACATAGACTTCTTCCTTAAGATTACCATTTAGGAATGCTGACTTGACATCCATTTGGTACACCTTGAATCCTTGATAGGTTGCATAGGCCAAGAACATCCTTATGGCTTCCAGTCTGGCTACTGGAGCAAAGGTTTGATCAAAATCAATACCTTCTTCTTGCCTATATCCTTTAGCAACCAGTCTAGCCTTATTCTTAATGATGACCCCTTGTTCATCCATCCTATTCCTGTAGATCCACTTAGTTCCTATTACATTGTGGTCTTTAGGTTTAGGAACTAATTCCCAGACCTTGCACCTCTTGAACTGATTAAGCTCTTCTTGCATTGCTTCAGTCCATTGTGGATCTTGTATTGCTTCTTCAAACTTCTTAGGTTCAACTTGTGACAGAAAGCTGGAGTAGATTGATGCATTCATGTTTCTACTCCTGGTTTGAACTCCTTGTCTTGGATCTCCAATAATCAGCTCTAATGGATGATCTCTAAGATGCCTGTGGGCTGGTGGCATCCTAACTTCTGGTTGAACCACTTCAGCATCTGCATCATGCTGTATTCCTTGTATTTCTTCAGCAATTGGCACATATAGTTCTCCCCCTGGACAACAGCTACTTTCTTCTACTTGCTGTCTTGCAGCAGGCACTTCTTCTATAGTTAACTTGTCCATTTTCTTTGTTAAACCTGTGGGGCTGCATACACTACTAGACAACTCATTGTTAATAAGTTTAGTTTCATCAAAAACTACATGCACTGATTCTTCCACAACTTGTGTAGTCAAGTTGTAGACTCTATAAGCCTTACTATTATTGCTGTACCCAACAAAAATTCTCTCTTGGGACTTGGCAGCAAACTTAGTTAAGTAAGACTTCCCATTGTTAAGTATGAAGCATTTACAACCAAAGATCCTAAAATAGGATAGGTTTGGTTTCCTGCCTTTCACTACTTCATAGGGGGTCTTGTTAAGCCTTTTAGTGATGGTAGCCCTATTTATAACATGGCATGCAGTGTTAACTGCTTCAGCCCAGAAATACTCTGGCAGTGATGTATCACTCAATAGGGTTCTACCAGCCTCTATCAAGGTTCTATTCTTCCTCTCAGCAATGCCATTTTGCTGAGGTGTTCTAGGTGAAGAGAATTCTTGAAATATCCCAAAGTCTTCACATAGTTTTGTCATGCTATCAGACTGAAATTCAGTGCCATGGTCACTTCTAATTTTGACCACTGTACTATTTAGTTCATTCTGAATTTGCTTGACAAAGCTATAGAAGACACTAGGTGTTTCAGATTTCTGTCTTAAGAAGAACACCCAGGAAAACCTTGAGTAGTCATCTACAACTACAAAGGTATAGACCTTCCTACCTAAGCTGTGAACTGGCATTGGACCAAAAAGATCCATATGCAAGAGGTATAAACACCTCACAGCATCTTTGTTCTCTATGCTTCTAAAGGTGGATTTAGTCTGCTTGCCCTTTTGACAAGCTGAGCAAATGTCATCTTTAACACACTTAAATTGAGGACCATTCCTCACCAACTCTTTGCTAAAGAGTTTGCTAATAGTCTTGTAGTTAAGATGGGCAAGCCTCTTGTGCCATTTGACACAATGAGAGACTGTCTCATCAGCTACAAGACAAACTGGAGAACCATTGTTCTCAACCATAATGTCTAGGCAGTAGACATTCCTCTTCCTATATCCTGTCAAAATGATCTCTTGATCACTTAACCTCTTGATATGACAACCATTTTTAGCAAATGAGATGTCATACCCTACATCACTTAATTGACTTATACTTATTAGGTTGTGTTTCAACCATTTAACATAAGCCACTTGAGTAATGGTAACTAAGTTTGTAGAAATGTTACCAAATCCTTTGATGATTCCTTTTTCAGAACCACCAAAGGTTACTTTTGAACCATCTTTTACTGGAATGTAGTCCTTTAGTAATCTTCTAGTTCCAGTCATATGTCTGGAACATCCACTGTCCAAGTACCATGTTGGGGTATGGCCACTTGGACTTACCTGCAAAACAGATTAATGGACCTTAGAACCCAAAGAATTCTTGGGTCCTTGGTATTTGTTAGTCTGCAATCTGATAAAACTACCTACTGGCTTTCCACCAGGTAGCTTACTACTCATTTTGGCATTAACATTGTGCCAACAGTCCACTGCAAAGTGGCCAACCTTGCCACAGCACCAACATTCAAACTTGTTGTACCTTTGCTTAGGTACAGCTTTTGCTATCTTATCTTCAGCAGACTTGTTGAATGTTGGGGCTTTGCCCTTGGACTTGGACTTGGACTGCTCAGTCCTAGCAGGTCTAATAAAGCCCAGTCCAGCCTTGCCTTTATGATGAACAAAATCATCAATTAAAGGTAACACTGACCTAGGTTTAGAAAACCTAGCAACTAAGTCCTTCTCCTTCTGAAGATTGATCTCCAGACTCTTAATTTGATCATTCTTAAAAGTGATAGTACCCATCTGAATCACTGTTATGTGTTTCAGCCTAGCTATCTCATTCAGCTTTTGATCAAATTGCTTCTCAAAATCTGTTGCAGCAGCTTTAAGATCAGCAATTTCCTTTGCCTGACTTTTGGCTAAGGACTTGCTTTTCTTGTAAGCTTGCAACAGCACCTTATATTCATCTATAAGCTGATGAATATCATCCTCAGATTCAGATGCACTTTCATCACTTGATGAAGATGAATCTGATTCTGAACTAGAACAAGAAACTGAATTTAAACTTGAACTTTGTACCTGACTGGGTCCTGGCTGCTCCAGGATTTTGGCACTCTCTGTCAAAGCCATTAGCCCTTGGCATTGACTGTCTTCTTGTTCATAAATAGACTCCATGATCTGCATGAATTCTTCCTCTTCTTCTTCAGCAAACAGCCCTATGTAGGCTTCAGCCTCAGACTCAGTTTCTGAAGAAGAGATATCTGATAGAGTCTTCTCCTTCTTGGCAACAAAAGACTTTTCTTTCTTTCCTTTGAAGTGAGTCTTTTTCCTGTCACCAGATTCCTTTCTCTTCTCTGGACAATCTGCAATAACATGGCCCTGTCTATTGCAGCAATAGCACACTATCTTAGATCCAGTTGCCTTGCTTGACTTTGTCCTCTTCCTGTCTTTCTTTGAAGGCTTTTTCTCCTGATAAAAGACTTCCTTTCCCTTAGAAGAAGAAGGTCTTGACCTCCACTGTTTCTTCTTCAAGAATTTCTAAAAGTGTCTAGTGAAGGCAGCAAAGTCTTCATCACTTTCACTGCTCTAAGTCTTTGTGTTGACAGACTCATCAGACTCTGATTCAACTACCTCTGGAGGTGGAGTTGATGACTTATTCCTGCACTTTCTGGGAACTTCTGTCTTGAAGGCAACAGTTCTTTCTTTGTGCTCAGTCCTTGTTGATTTCTCCTCCTCTTTCCTCACTGTCAACTACATCTCATATGACAATAACTTGCTAAACAGTGTAGGAGGAGGAATTTCTCCCAACTTAGCCATTTCTCTAATGGCACAGATCTTTGTGTCCCAATCTTTGGTTAGGGACCTTAGGAACTTATCATTTAGTTCATAGTTACTGAACTCTCTTCCATAAGACATGAGTTCATTAACTATTCTGTAGAACTTCTTGTAGCACTCAGTTATGCTATCACCTTTATCTTGTCTAAAACTCTCATACTCCTGATTTAGCAAGGATTTTCTATCTTATCTAACTTCTTCAGATCCTTCCATATACACTATAAGAGTGTCCCACATCTCTTTAGCTGTCTTGCAATGTATAAGATTCTGAAAAGTTGCATCATCAATGGCACTTACTATTATGTTCTGTGCCCTCTTGTCCATTGTGGCTAGGACAATCTCATCCTTAGTCATCTCAGAGAAATCCTTTGGAGTTCTCTGATTTGCATCCAAAACTGAAATCTGCATGGGCACATAAGGCCCTTCCTTTACTGTGATGTAGATTCTAGGGTCTGAGGCCTCCATAAACAGCCTTACCCTTTCCTTCCAGATCCCAAAGATTTCCTTTCTGCATATTGGTAATTTCATGGAACCCAATTCCTTGTGATTCTCAGAGGAACCCATGTTTCTTGATTTTCTTGAAACTGTGTTTTGCCTTACACTGAATCTTCCAAACAGGATCTCCTCAGACTGTTAGTCCTTTTTGAGTAACCTCGCTTTGATACCACTTGAAAGATATGGTACCTAAACACCTAGAGGGGGGGGTGAATAGGTGACCTAATCCTTTTCTAACTTTACTGGCAGCAAACAGTTTATTATCATAGATTTATAACTTTTGCATAGCAATCACAAAGCATTCACAGCATACACAGCACAATCACAGCACAACACAGTGGTTTATAGTGGTTCCCCAAGATATGGGTACATCCACTTTCCCCCTTCACCTATCTAGCAGTGTACTAGATTCGTCCAAACTCCTCCACTGTCTCAGAACCCAAATTGGTTCCTACACCTCAGGCCCAAAGCCTTACAACTCAACTTTATCCCAAAGCCTACACTCAGTCAATCAAGTCCTACCCTCAGCCAACCAAGGCCTACACTCAGCCAACCAAGGCCTACACTCAGCCAACAAGGCCTACACTCAGAGATCTCAATCTCCTACACTCAGGCTTTCAAGCCCTACCCTCAGCCTTTATAATTATAGGCTTACAATTCACTCAGATCCAAGGGATCCTACAAGTTAAAAATGTATTACAGCAATTAACTCTACAACTCAGAAATAAAAGAGGGGAGTTGAGAGTTTCTTGATGAGTTCTTGGAAGAACTCAGCTGGATTCACTCTGACTTAGCTTTCTTCAAAGCTTCTTGAGTAGAACTGAATAAGACTGAATCCTCCTGCAGTTGTTCCTTGACCTCTGCCACTTAAGATCCAGAATTGAATCTGAATCCTTCTTCTCAGCCTAGTTCCAGAGACTGATTTCTTGGATGGAGCCCTCTCACTCCAACTTCTTAGATCTGCACTTGGACTGCAAGATCTTCTTGTGTTGATACTCTTGGTACCACTTTAATAACTTGTTCTTCAATAATGAAACTCTTTTTAACAATAATCTGATCAACAGTTTCTGTAAACTGTAGGTGCCTATTTATAGGCCTTCTTCATGGTAACCGGCTGGTCCGGTTCATAACTGACTTCTGACATCTCTGACAGGTGTTGTAGAACGGCTGAAACGGCAGCTGTCAAGTCATCCAGTCATTTCTTGAAAATCTCTAATTGTCTGTAAGTGTCGAGACTTTCTGTCTTTAAGTGTCGACATTTATAGTCCAAGTGTCGACACATGTTGTGTAAGTGTCGACACAAGTCTACAAGGTGTCGACACAACTCCTTGTATGTCTCGACATAGTTTCTTCTGCATGTGTCGACACTGAAATTGAGTGTCGACACAAGTACTTGTTCTTCTAGCTTTTGCTGAATTCTTCTAAGTGTCGACACATCTCCTTTGTGTCGACACATCTTCTTGTGTTGAATCTGTCAAGTGTCGACACTGCTCCTTGGTGTCGACACATAGTCTTCAATGTCGATACTTGCTGAGTGTCGACACAGCTCCTTGTGTCGACAAACCTTCTTCTTGTTGAGACTTCAGCTGAGTGTCGACACATAGTCTTAGTGTCGACACTTGTACTTAGAATAATTTTGTTGATCATTCTGTTCTTTGCTAAGTGTCGACACAGCTCCTTGTGTCGACACTTTTCTTCAAGTGTAGAGTCTTTAGCTAAGTTTCGACACATTGTGCTGGGTGTCGACACTTACTTCATGTGCTGACTCATCTGTTGAGTGTCAACACATTATTCTGAGTGTCGACACTTTAACTTAGTCTCTGCAGACTTTTGCTGAGTGTCGACACAGCTCCAAGTGTCGACACTTTCTGGTGTAGACACAGCTTCACTGGGTGTCGACACAGCTCCTTGTGTCGACACTATCTGTCTGCACTTTTCTTCACTGAGTGTCGACACAGCTCCAAGTGTCGACACTTTCTGTCTGGTGTCGACTCTGCATCCCAGGTGTCAACACAATGACTCCAAGTGTCGACACTGCTTGTCTGGGTGTCGACACAAGTCTTCTTAAGTGTCGACACTTTCTCTCTAGGTGTCGACACATGGACTTAGAAACGTTTTGCTTCAGTCCAATGATTACTTAACCTGCACAAGTAAACTCAACATACATCAAATACATTATGATGTATATCATTGAGTTGGGTGAGGCTTCTTCAAATCAGGTACATTTGACCAATGTACCCAACAACATGGACATCGAAGCCTCAGCCGATAAGCGCCGCACTCAACTGAACGAATTAGAGGAGCTCCGACATTTTGCATACGAAAATGCGCGGATATACAAAGAAAGAACAAAAAATGGCATGACCGTCACATCATCCCCAAAGACTTCCAACCAGGCGACCAAGTCCTGCTGTACAATTCCCGCCTCCGCTTATTTCTCGGCAAACTCAAATCGCGGTGGAGCGGCCCTTTCACAGTGATCGGAGTCTCCCCTTTTGGCGCCATCGAAATAGTCAGGAAAAGCGGAGACAATTTCAAAGTCAATGGGCACCGGTTAAAATTATATGATGGCGACGCAACCACCGGTGACTCTCAAAGCCTGCAGCTCGCCGACCACGCAAAGCAATGGCGACACTCCTTGAGTGAGTGGAACTCACCACAGAGCTAGTCTACCACGCCTTCTGTTTCTTTTCTATTGTTTATATTTTCTGAGCAAGACAGCTACTATATTTTTGTGAGCGCCCATCTGGGAGCCGACTGTTGTCTTTTCTTTTTTTTTATGTATCGAACTCTCTATTTGAACTGCTAATACAGGTATTTGGTCCACCTTAAGGACGGTAAACAAAAGGGATTTCGGGAGACAACCCAAGTTGGACCGTTCGGTCGTATGCTGTGTTTTGAGTTCGGTTTATTTCTTCATATATATATATATATATATATATATATATATATATATATATATATATATATATATATATATATATATATATATATATATGTCAGCTTTTGTTTGGCTTACATCCTTTAATCGCAGGTGCAGGAATATTTGAGGCGCGGCAACTTGACCGCACTTGGACATCTCATTGCCCGACTGGTATGCTCAATTTTGAGCATAGGTACTTCCTACCCTAGCTATTTCTCCTCTTTGGAATGCTTATTTTTACTCGTTGTCAACTTTAAGTCTGGGGGGGAGTATGCCTGTGGTCACTACACCGCACTTTATGTTGCATTCCAGTTTCTTATTTCCTTATTTCTTACTTTTTGGTTGCACACACTGAATCACCCACACGAGTGCGCTCTTACCCACGTGCACAACCCGAGTTAAATTTATTGCTTTTGTGTAAACTTTAAAATAGTGGTACTGGCTTAGGATTTCAGGATTGAGTAGTTCGAAACTCATGCAGTGCTCCTAATAGAATACTCATGGTTTGTGTAGAGTTAGGATATAACTAATTTTTCTTTATGCTCGTAGATTTATTCTTTTCTGCACACGTAAATATTGTTTGTACTGCTCAAAATCTGAATCTGGGATAATCAAACGATAGTGTAGGAATGTGTGTAGCCGCCACTAGACTCGTATTGCTCGAGTTGGGGGGAAGGATCATCTTTCTCGGTGGCTAAGAACTTGCCCTAAGCTACTCTCGAAGCATTGGTGCACGGTTAGTTAAGCGTGAGAATGACGTAGGCCTTCTTTTTGGCTAGTTTGAGCCTTGTTTAGCCATTCCTACCTGTTAACCATTACATGCCAAATTTGTGCCTACCCTTCCTTTGATCCAGCTCCACTCACTTTCACCAAGGCCTGAAGCTAAACCCACCTTCGCAATCAAATGCTTGAGCTGATTTGTATTTACTGTTTTGCCGAGGTTGTGATTAGTGGACATTGTTTTTCAGGGTGTTGATTTTATTCCCGTTTTGATTGCTTCGTTTGGGGATTGCTAGCGCAGAAAAGAAAACAACAGTTTACGAAAATAAAAAGCTGATTCGCGCAATAGAAAAACAAATATATATATGAAAGAATTGCTTTGAGATCTCGATCCCCATCCTCTTTTTTGAATTTGGTCGGGTTCAGCTGTGTTCACACCCGGATTTCAAGCTAAGTCTGGGGGCGTGTGCCCCATTCTTTTCTAAGTGGCTGTTTTGGTTTGGGTTGTTTTCGCTCGCTTTGGTTGCATAGAGCCTTCATGTTTATCTTTGACCACCAAGCCGTTGCCTAAGCCCCATTTCCTCCTACAAGTCCTACTGATTCACGCTTGAGTCTAACCCACGTCGTGGAGAGAGTGTGAACGTGCAAGCGTATGGTCCCCGACATTGGTGGATTCCTTTGGAGGTGATGCTGAGTCCCGAACTTTGGCAATGCTCACCTTAGTGGCCTGCCTACTTTCTTCCTGCACATGATCGCACGATTCTCCAGAATTCTAATTTTGAGCAATTACAATATTTATTTACGTCTGTCGAATAGTTTAAACTACGTTGTATAATTAAAAAGTTTTTCTATTATATCTTCTATACTCATGATATATTTGATTTCTCGTCTTACTTCTTTTTGAAATTTCTAAGCCAGTTAGCTATCTTCGAGTCCATGGAGTGATGATTTGCTTGGGACGTGCAAATGGTTAAGTCTGGGGGTGTGAAGAGTCCTCATTTTACACTGATTTTTGGACTCATCTGGGCTAGTTTTATCGCCTTAGCACTACACTTGAGAGCCTTTATTGCTTATTTGTGTTTATGTACCTATTTCACGATTAAGTGCACTGTAGGCCCGCTTCTGTGTGCTTTCTGTGTTTCCATTTTGTTGTTATTCTTTAGCCCTATCTCGGGGATGTGGTGTGCACGTTCTGGTGGCCTTTCTGCCCTTTCTGCCCCTTCTGCTGGTATAGTGGCCGTGTGCGTGCTCCGGAACTGCTCGGGAGACTCCGACGATGCAGGAATACTGCGCACGACCACTGGACTTACTGCGCATGACCACTGGTCGTGCGCCACTGTTCGTGCGCATTACACCCCCTTTTTCATAACCCTGTCTCGGTAATCGCACGAGCACTGGCCATAGTGCGCACGACCACTGGTCGTGCGCCACTGCCCGTGCGCTTATATGCTGATGCTTCTTGTCCAGGTTGCAGGTTTATTTGGAAAAGCCGCACGATCATCGACCTACAGTGCGCACTACCACTGGTCGTGCGCCACTGATCGTGCGCACTGCTTCTACTACCTCCATATATAAGGCCCTGCTCTGCGTTTTAGGTCAACGGCTGTCATTTGCTGCGATCGGAGAGTGCGCGGGAATCGCCTTTTCACTTCTCCAGCTGCTCCATCACTTCCACCTTCGTCGGGAAGCCATTTCCAACTACTCCGAAGCTTTTCAACACTCCGGCGAAGCCCTCGACCATTGATGACTTCAACTCCAAGCTTTCCTGCAGAGTTGGTGAAGTAGATAACCTAGAGAATGGACTTAAAGGCCTTCGAGGTGACAGATCGTTGGTACCGGAAGCCTCCTTGGACTGAGCACGGAAGCGGATTGACAACTCGCTACTCCGGCCACGACCCGCGGTGGATCTTCATTCTCTTTTGGTTTACTCCTCTTCCCCTTCCTTTGTGTTATGAATGTTTTGAGCAATGTAATGAACATTTCCATCCCTGAACATCAAGTTTACTTTATAGATAATGGAATGTTAGTCTCTTCTTATGCTTGTGAGTTATGCCTGTGAATGCGCCTCGCTCACCCCACATCCACTTCATTCCTGTGCCTTGTCCGATTGCAATCCACACAAGAACGCTGCAATCCATTAGCTTCCCTTCCACTCGCCCAACTGAAGTTCGGCATAGCGGCCGACAAACCCACTTCACCTTGTGAAGTGGTGCCTTCGACCCGCATAGCTTTTACTAGTTCAGTAGATCAAACATCCACAATCTCCCTAGTCTGTTATTCTCTTTTTGTTCTATTTTTAACTCTCATAACGATATTCTCGGTACTGTTGCCGTTCTACGCTAATTGCATTCCTCAAGAGACCGACACTTGGGGATTTATTCCCAAAACTTTATTACTTGTGCGACCGGTGCGCTTGTCGAATTACACGCATCACCCCACGTCCACCCGGTCTTTTCATCTATCATCTCCTCCTCCCTTTGGCAGAACTTCCTCTATCCTCGCGGGGGGTTACTGCTGAGCTTGCCCCTTTGCTGCCTTCATCTACAGAAATTCTGGGCAGGTGGCCATCGCGTGACCCACCTCTTGGTGTAAGTCACAGAAGGGCAATGCCGCCATATCTTCTCTCCTCCTCGCTCCTCCCCAAGCTCCTCTACTTCCTATTCTTCCCCTTACTATCTCCATTGCTTCTTGCTGCGGCCGGAGGGGGACCCTCTGCCCCTACCTCCAAGCCGGCTGGTTGGTCCTCCTTTGCTCCCTATAGTTGTCCCTGCCCGGGAATCCACCACCTTGTCCTTGAGGGTGACCCTCTTGGGGCCTCCATCCCAACCTATTGTTCGGCTCCTGTAGCCCCCAGCCTTACTGCCCCCTGATCTCGGGGTTCCTCTCTCCTTCTCTCCTCCCTTTTCTCTCTCTGCCTCCCTGCTCGAGCTTCTTTTTCATCTTCTTCCGCCAACTTGGCTAACCTCCTTGCAATGCCGTATTGGCCGACTCAATCTCAATCTCTTTTGCTGCCCTCTTCATTAGCTCCTCGAAGAAGAGGGGGAACCCTCTTCAGCTCCATGCTAAAGAAACTGGGCCTTAACCCCAGAGTGAAGGCCAACATCACCGTATACCCCGGCAAATCCTGCACCTACAGAATCTCCTCCTGGAACCTGTTGACATAGTATCCCAGCGTCTCCTCCGACCTCTGCTTGATTGCAAATAGGCACTCTGCTCCCTTATTTCTCTTCTTGGACGTTGAGAACCTCTGCAAGAAACCGCGTCTCAGATCTTTGAAGCAGTAAATCGAGCTCGTGGGTAACTGGTGGAACTAGTCCCTCGCCTTTTCCTTCAACGTGATGGCGAAGAGCCTGCACTTGAAGGCATCCGACATTTGTCTTATTGAAACAGCATCTTCAAACCATTACACATGCTGTGTAGGGTCATCCATCCCGGTGTAATATGACATGTCCGGCTCCCTAAACCCTTCCTGGACCGTGGCTGAAATGATAAGCTCACTGAAGGGGCTCCCGCTCACCACTGCTGAGAAGGCTCCTCCCGCGACCTCGGTTCGCTGGCTCTGTCTGCACTGGCCTGTACCGGGAACAGCTCCTGCTTGGGGATGTACCTTTCCGCCGCCTCAGCCGGAATCTCCTTCCCGGGATGCTGTCTCGGATCGTTCTCGCCCAATGACGGACCAGCCGCCACTGGAACCTGCAGGGTCTCCCACTCGCCTCTCTCCGAGAAGGCCAAGTGAATAGTCTGCAAGACGTCCCGCCTGAAGTCCTCTAACATTCCAAACGTTACCCCCCTCTCTCGGGAGGGAGAACCTCCCGAGCCAGCTTCTTCTCCTCCACCTCCGGCCATGAGACTTGACTTGAGATTTTCTTATATCGTCTACTGTCCACGCTCACCGCACCAGAACTGTTGAAGCTAGAAATTGACCTCAACGAGAGTTTGAAAATAGGGGGCAGTCGACACCTACTTCTCTCAACCCCTGACCCCTAACTGGTTGTAAAGGACCTAGAACCGACCCAAAGCCTCAGCAGTGAGGTCCCACCTCTTTCCCGGAAGATCTCTGAGAGCTTCCCCTCCAAAGCCAAAAGCTAGGCTGGAAGCTCTTCAGAAAGCACTAGAGATTTGTTTAGAGGAAAATGAAAGCCTACCTTTTGAAGAGCTCCTGTGGGTCTATATATAGTCTTTGCTGACCTGAAATTACTAATATACCCTTGGCTTGTCTGCCAATATCCAAATCTCACTATTATGAAATCCTAAATGCAGACCCTATGGGCACATAGGTAATTTAATTGAGGGCAACTAGGTAATTTCACCATGGGCCCTGGCCCCCACCCGATGAGAACCCTATGCCGAGAACTGTCCCGCCTCTTACTCGGCGGGAGCTTAAGAAGAAAGGATGAAGGGTCTCCTGGACCGAGCCCGCTTCCGCCCTCCATGAGGCACGAGCCTTCTTGTCGCCTCTGGGTAGATGTGGGTCTCGACTGGAGCTTGACATGATTGTTCTTGTCTACTCCTAGGCGGGAGTTCTCCCACTCTGAAGCCCAAAGCTAGCCCGAAACTAGTCCAATCCAGGTCCTTGAGGGGGACCTTGGTTCTACCCAACGAATATGGGGTTGTACACGTGGAGATAGTGCAAACGGGCAAGCATATGGTCACTGACATTGGTGGATTCCTTTGGAGGTTATCCTGAGCCCTGATCTTTGGCAATGCTCGCCTAGTGATTAGTTTACTTTCTCCCTACGCGTGACCGGAAGATCCACCATGATTCCATTTTTGAGTAATAATAAAATGTTAATACGCATTGTGAAACGTTTAAACTATTTTGTATACTTAGAAATTTCCTCTATTATCTTTTTACGCATACGAGCATGCGACTTCGCATGGTATGAAAGAAAAGTGAGAGTAATCTCTAGTTAACTCTACAAGGGGGTGAATAGAGTTAATAAAAAAATTCTTTTGCAACTTTTTACAATTATAAAGTTAAGTGATAAAATAGGTGATATAATAATAGCTAAGAGAGGTTAACAAAAGCAAAGAAAACAACACTAAGCTACCACAACACAAGACCAAAGGAAAACAGCAAACACACAGACAACACAAGAATTTTATAGTGATTCCCCAACTGGGTACATCCACTCTTCTACCACCCTAGTAGGAATCCACTACAGGTTTTGATCAGGTGACTGCCACCACAATATCTATTTGAAGGGAGATATTGCAACCCTTTGAGCTTTTGATCAGGTGCCCAACAACCAAACTCAAGTCTTTTGGAAGGTGACTTGTGAACTAGGTTAACTTTTAAAGGGAGTTAAAACCCTGTACAGTGGGATGAGAAAGAAAGTGATTTTAGTTTTCGCTTTTCTCAAAAACACTTTGAGAAGACTTTGTGTGGATTCCAGATCTTATCAAAGATCCCCTGAGATGTAGAGTTGTTCATGAATGAGAAGCTTTGTTCAGGAGTGTGTAGGTCTTCATCTTGTATAAAGCAGATCAAGGAACTTTAGATAGATGGATCTATATTGTCTCAGCAAATTTCTGGAAGGAGAAGATGAAGAAGTCTCTTGATCAGTTTTTGTTGTTCTTCTTCTATCTTCTTGAGAGAAAAGTGAGAGATGTGGATATAGTGCTGCTGTGAAGTTTCTGCTCTTGCTAAGAATATCTCTCTGTAATTTTTCTGCTTTGAAAGAATTATATTGTTGTTCTCAGTCTCTATCTTCTTTTCAAAATATTATTCTCTCTATATTCTCTTTGACAACCAATTTTCCTTTGAAATTTGAATAACTACAATTAATGCCTTGCTGGAAAACTGGGAAGGAAAACGGCTAGCATATCTGTCATTATTCATTTCCCTAACTATCCCGAGAAATATGTCAAATAAATCCTATGATAAATACCATAATCAATGCTGCCAGGAACGATTATATTCATATGGAATATAAGCATTGATTACTCCGGGAATTTATGACTTAAAATAATAATAGAGAGGGAACAAATAAGAAAAGAACAAAGAACAGACAGCTTACAGAATTCGTCGACCAGAGAACAGATTTCGTCGACCGACACTCAGAGAACGTCGACCTGAGAAATCCTATTCGTCGACCTGAGCTCTGCGAAGCAAACACTGAATATAAATAACTGATTCTGCGCTCCAAGAACGTCGACCTGAAATTCTGTTCTACACTCAAAGATCGTCGACCACAGAACTTGAACAAACAGAATTAGTCGAGCTGAGAACCAGTCTGGGAGAAAACGTCGACCACAGAATATATCCTTCTGATGAAAATCATCGACCTGAGCTCAAAGTTCGTCGGGCTGAGTTCGACGAACGTCGAACTAATTTCCAGACAACTGAAAATCTTCTAAGTCTTTAATCTGAAGTCCACATTAGGCAGGTCCATGAAGTTTGACACTTGGGGGACTGGCCTAAAACTTAAAAAGAAAAACTATTGACCATAACTATACATCATGGGTCAACACAACCTAAGAAGTGAACCTAGCCCAAATCAAAACAGGGGTTCCAACAATCTCCCCCTATTTGGGTGAGGTTACTTCAAAATAAATAGAAACAAAAGCATAGCAGAAAATATAGAGCTGATAGAATGGAAATGCTATCAGCAAAAGATTAAAGCAATGTTACAGATATTGTTCAAAAAATGAAAACAGACAGTAGAAAAAAAATATTAAGAGTCTTTGGGAGGAGCAGAAGATTTTGCAAAAATGATTGTCCTGTTAGGATCAATTGCTTCTGTGACAGTCATCTTCATGTCTGCATCACCAAGAGTCTTTTGTTCAACTGCCCTTGGAACAACAGCTTCAGGATGGAGGCGCATGTATTCATCTGCATTGAAAAGCCTTCCCACCTGATATTTCTCAAGCTCTTTCTTCCTGTAGGAAGACATAGTAGAGAATTGGTAAGTATCCTTACCTTCCTCTTTTGCTTTCCTGATCTGAGATAGAGCAATCAGCTCATTAAGCCTAGCCATCCTTGTATTAGGATCCATTTCAGGATCATAGGCTACAATAGGAGGGTCTTTAGGACTAATGTCTCTTTTAGGAGATGAAGAGATTCTGGGAGGGCTTGGATGCTTGGCAGGAGGAAGAGCATGGCTTCTGGAAGAGTGATGATGGTGCTGTTGGGGATATCTGCTTCCAAAAAATTGATGGGGCCTGCCTTGCCTCTGATTGGTTTTAGTAACTCATGAGGGTCTCTGGCTAAGATTTCTAGTTGCACCAGCAGCTGGAGGAGGAGGAGTAGGTGGATCTTTCCTGAATTTCTTCACTGGAGAGGATCCAAACTTCTTCTTCTTCAGTGCTTTATCTTGATTTCTAGACAGCTTCATCCACTGAGGAGTTTTTGGAGTGAGAGGAATATTATGCAGAATGTAATATGGAACATCATTATCAGGACTGGGCTTGGGAGCAGCCTTTGCTGGAGCTTTTCTCTTCTTTGATTTGAATCTCTTGGCATTGTCAGATTCAAAATTATCAGAATCATCAACTTGATCATCTTCAGAAGAACTATGTGGATTGTCACATAAAGCATCTAATTCTTTTATAGTTTCCTGTGAAATTTGCTTGTCTACTTGAGGAGGAGGTGGAGGTAGAACAGCTTGAGGGGGGACAATAATCTCTGAAAGCATCTGTGAATCATCTATATCTTTATCAGTCAGAAGAAGATCATTTATCTCAGGATCATTTTGCATTTGGTCAATCTCTAGTGTAATATCCTGTGCAATTAACTCATCGAGATTTGTTATAGGACTATCATCCATAACATAAGTTGGGCCAACAGGTTCCACAACTATGTTAGAAACAAAACTTGCCTGAATGGCCTGAAGAGTTTCTGTACTAACTGGAGCTGTATAGCAAATAATATCTGTGTAATACTTGGGAGAAACAAATAAAAGAATGTTCCTATATAAGAGATCAAAAGAAACTAGAACTGACTTTAGTTCAATTGCTGGAGAAATGGAACAGTCTTCAGAAAGAATATACAAAGAAGAAACTAAATTAACTGACTCAGAATCATTGTCCAAAAATTCTGTGAGATCTACATCTGGTATCTCAGTATCGACAAAGTGTATCTCAGTTGTTGTTGTTGCTGCTGCTAGAGCTACTTCTTCATGGAGTATCTCCCCTGCCTGGGTTCAGTAAGCACTGGAGCCAGGCCCTTGACTGAAGAAGGAGAGATGGAGAAGGCAAAAATTTGAGTAGTAAGAGATGAAATAGAAGAAGCAAGATGTGAAATAGCCTCTGCTATGAGTTGTTGTAGGAGTGGTGTGATGGATTGCAGAATGGAAGAAATGGAGGGTGAAACTATGTTCATGAATTCAGCTGGGGTTTGAATAGAGACAAATGGGTTGAGGGTGGATGATGATGGATGGAAGGATGTGGAGTCTTGCATTTGCTCATCTGGTGAAGATGGGGTATGAATGGGTGATGATAGTAGATTGAATGATGGTAAAGATGATAGATTGAGAATGGGGATGTCAGTAAGATGAGATGGAGGATGGTATAGAGGAAGAGTAGCATGCTCTAGTGTTGTAGCATATACTAGAGATTGAGTAGGTGAAGGTTGATGATCTGGAGAAAGAGCTGGTGTGGAAATATGAATTAGAGGAACATGAGGTGTTGGTTGATATTTTTGGGATGAGGAATAAAGCTGGAGGGATGTGGAGGTAGTTTGATTAAGAGGAGGTGGAGGGGGAATGGAAATATCCTCAGTAGGGTGGGGAGTGGCTGGATCAGCCCTTGTACCCTCAGAAGGTCTGGAAGAGGAAGCCCTTATACCCTCAGAAGGTCTGGAAGAGGAATACCTGGATGGCTTAGGGATGTTCCTCTCCCACTTGCCAAATAAGGTGCAGGTAAGCCTCTTGGAGGCATTTATGAATATGGTCGGGGAGGCCAGTGATTCAGCAGCCTTGGATTGAAGAAAAATTCCCAAAATCCGTCCAAAACACACTTCCTTCTTTGTGTTTTTCTTCTTAATCAATTCAAACATAATTTTGGCCCAGTTCACGGCCTTCTTATTTGCTACTTCACTCATCACAAGGAATTGTTGTCTAGTTATGTAATTGTGGGTGGTGTGTTTGCCCAGCAGAACTTTTCCCACAACATCTGGCAGAAACTTATAATCTGAAATTGTTCCAATCAGAGTATCAACATCTAGAGCCGATAGAGTGAAAGCCCATTCCCGGATTTCAGTCGACGCAATCTTCATCCTGGTAGTCATTAGATTCTTTAATTGTAGATCTTCAAACAACTTCAGAATATCAAGGAAGATTTGATCTGAGAATTGAAAAGACTCGAAGTCGATGTTAAAGCCCATGTTGAATTTCATTACTGCGAGAGCGCTTGCTTAAATCGCCATGATCACCAGCAACAAAAAAAGAGAGAGATCAAGTGCAAGAGAATTGAAAGCACGGGATGGAGCTCGAAGAAAACCTGGTTATAAGGTTTTTCAGAATGTGAAACGTCAAGCTTCGTCCTGCGAAAAGGAAATTCTTCGATCCCAGGTTGACGAAAAATTTCATTAAGAGATAAATTCATCGATCTCAGACTGAAGATATGGAGATATTTCATCGTCCTCAGAAATATTTCCTGAAATAGGACCGTCGATCTCAGGTCGACGAAACTGACTTCACATAGAGATTTCGTCGATCTCCGATTGACGAACTCCCAACGATAAGTTTGCAAATCATCGATCTTAGGTCAACGAATTATTTCCAGATCGTTTACACTAAGGACAAATTTAAAATTAAGCATTTCCATCTATCATTCCTAACTGATTCAGAAAGAACAAATGTTTATATTCATCCAAGGGCTTGGTGAGAATATCTGCCCTTTGCAAATCACTGGAGATAAATTCAAGGTTAATTTTCTGTTTGTCCACACAGTCTCTGAAAGTGTGAGTTAGATCTGATATACTCTAGAGGGGGGGGGGGTGAATAGAGTATGGTGCTTGTTAAAAACTTTTACAATAGTTGTTGTATTCTAATGTGAATAGGGAAGCAAATAGTAAATCTAATCACAGAAACTATCTAATCACAGAATAATCACAATCTTCAAAAGAAACTAATCACAAGCCACAGCCAAAAACAAAAGAAACACAAGCAACCAGAAGTCACAAGGAGCTATAGTGGTTCCCCAACCAATCTGGGTACATCCACTCTTCTACCACCCTAGGTAGAAATCCACTGCAGGATGAGTTGATCAGGTGTCCTGGGCACCAATGAGCATTTGATAAGGTGCTCAAAAACCAAACCAGATTTTTTGATCAGGTGTCTTGCCACCAATGAGCTTTTGATAACGTGCTCAAAAACCACACACAAACTTTTGAAGGGAGTTTGAAAAACCCTTTACAATAGAGAGAGAGAGAGGGATAAGAAGATCTTCTCTGTCCACAGTCAGAGAGAAGATTGTGGATGTTGTCAAAGCTCCCTCTGAGATCTTGAGTTGACCAGGAAATGAAGCTTTGCAATAGGGTGATAGGCCTTCAGAAAGTTGATCTCCAGCAAATGATGATTTTAGCAATAGCTGAAATGTGAGATGTCTGGAGTCTTGAATGATGATGGCCTTGAACACTTGAATCAAAAGAGATCTGAAGATTTCTGATGGTTGATCTCTTTTAGTGATGGTGTTCTTGTATGAATTCTTGAGACAGAGAATGTCTGCAACTCTTTCTCTTTCTCTTGTATGATTGTTGTTGTAAGAGTTGTTGCAGAAGAGGTTTTGCAGAGAATGAATATTTCAGAATATGTGTCTCTCCCTTGTTCTTCTTTTTTAGTTCTGAAAAATCTAATCTTTTATTCTCTTGTTGTCTGAACAAAAATGATCCACTGTCAAGATAGTCGTTAGCCTGTCATAAATGACTTCCTTAATTGCTTTTGTCTTCTGGAGGAAAGTATTATAAAAACATTCCTTGAAAATCCCTTGAAACTTGCTCCAGAATAAATGAAAACGGCTACAAGATCTCTGAATTAAATACTGACAGTAATTCCACAGCTGTCCAAATTTGAATCTTGAAAATCGTTGAACTCTTCAGAAAAACGTCGAACTGAGCTCCACTATCGTCGAACTGAGCTCAGAGATTTGGACTTATACAGAAACAGAGATCGTCGATCTGAGCTCAACTATCGTCGAACTGAGCTCAGAGATTGAGAACCAAACTGGAGTCAAGATCGTCGAACTGAGCTCGAAGATCATCGAATGGAGTTCGATGACTTGTTGAAGTTGAGCTCAGCGATCGTCGAATGGAGTTCGACGATCCGTCGAAGTGAGCTCAACGATCGTCGATTGGAGTTCGATGATTCGTCGTACTAAGCTCGACGAAATGACTTGGTTTCTAGACTGAAACACCTTGGTCTTGAGGGCAGCTTCTAAACCTAAGTACTAACCCTTAGACTCAATTCTACTTGACCTTTAGATCTATACAATGAGGTCAAAACAAGTTCCCTAAAGAGACATAGTGATCCTGACCCAAATTAGTAATATGGTGTTCCAACAATCTCCCCCTATTTGGGTTAGGATTACTATTTACAGAAATTTGAAAAATATAAACATACAGAACAATAATATAACAACAAAACAATGCAGAAACACACACATAATCTCAGATAGATCAGAAAGCAGAATATATTGTCACCTTACAGAATTACTCCTTTTCTTTGCTCTTTATAAGTTTAATTTCTCTATTTGGATTAAGAGCTTCCTTCTTTGATCTTCTGTCATCAGCTGCACCTAGAGATGTTTGTTGTTTAGGCTTTGGTACTACAGCTTCAGGGTGTAGTTTCATGTAGCTTTCAGAATCAAAACACTTGCTGGAAGCATATCTTTCCAGTTCCTTCTTCCTTTGATCAGACAGAGTAGTAATGATGGAGGTGTCCTTGCCTCGCTCTCTGGCTTTATTGATCTGGTCCAGAGCAGCTAACTCTTTCATCCTGGCTATCCAAAAGGCACTGGAGGCTCATATCTGTTAGAGGGATTATCTGGAGGAGACTAATTCTTTCAATTTTTAGGGAAATGGTCCTGAAGTAGTATCAGGAACCTGGTCCTTCCCTTGAGTATGGGTGCTGTCTGGAATAACCTTTTGAATAAACTTGAAGTTCTCTTTGGTTTCCTCTGTAGTTTCCTCTCCTTGACTGATAGCCTCTGGATTGGCTTCCCCTATATTGAGATCTTCCTTGAGGCTGATAGGGGGTTTGACTTCTGGCAGAAGGATGAACAGCAGAGCTACCACTTGCACCTGCACCAGGTGAAGGAGGAGGAGGAGGATGATGGAACTGAGAGGAACCTTTGTCATATTTTCTTTTCTTTTTCATAGCCTTTAGTTGATTCTTGGAATATTGCATCCAGTGTTCGGTTATAGGGCAGTTATGCAGAATATAGTAGGTAATGTCATTTGTATCTTTTACTTTAGCTGGTGGAACTCTTTTCATTGACTTGCTTCTTGCTTTTCTTTTCCTTGCTATAGTAGCTGAGGAATCATCAGAATCAGTTCTGAACTAATCACTTTCAGAGCTTTGTTCATCATATAAAGCATCAATCTTTTTCAGATAATCTTTATGTTGTTGGGTTGGAGCAGAGGAAATAGTAGAGACTGCAGTTGTGGCAGCAACAGTAGATACAGCAGCAACTGGGGCAGCAGCAGATACAGATAAAACACTTTCAGATACAGGAACATCAGCAGGGGCAACATCAGCAGTTTTAGAAACAATACTTTCAGATACAGTAGGTTCAGTAACAACAACATCATCAGTAATGACAGTGGGCTCAAGATCAAATGCCTCTGTCATAAGTATATTCTTAGAGACTAAATCATCAGCATTATCAGAACTGTCAGAAACAGCAACATTTGCAGCAGTAGAAGCAGCATCAGTACTTTCAACAGTAACAGAAATAGCAGGGGCAGCAGCAGAAAGGGACTGTATAAAAGAATTAATGAGACTGGTGTCACAGCTGGAAAAGGGCACAATCGCCTTGGAGAGATCTTCTGATGGCTGGACTGCAGTGCTTTCTGGAAGACAGCTGAAATATATATAATCAAACTCTGATAATAATGATCTGAGATCCATTGAGAAAACAACAACTTGTGGTGTTGAGGCTGGAGCTTGAGTTGAAGTGACAGCAACTTGAACTGAGGAAATAGCAGCAGCAGGGACTGAAGAAATGGCAGCAGCAGGCAATCTAATATCTTCATGAGGCATCTCCACCTGCCTAGATTCAAAGATAGCTGGATCAAGGCACCCAAAAGAAGGGATTGCCTGAGGAATGAGAGAAGATAGCCTGGCAGAAAGGGCTGCAACTGACTATAGAAGTGGAGCGAAGGAGGTCTCCAACAAGAGTGAGAGTCTGGGAGCTATCAGCTCATACAGTCTATCTGCTAAGGCTGGAATATCTACATGCTTAGTACGGACTTGAGTAGAGGTAGAGAAAGATGGTGGAGCAGCTGGAGATGTTGGAGGAGAGCTGGTGTATGGGGGAAAGGACGGTTGAGGTGTGGGGATTGTTGAAATGGAAGAAAGGGGAATGAAGATAGAAGGTGTGAAGGAGGGTTAAGCAATGATGTCTTGCAGTAGCTGTTGATAAGATGTGGATGAGGAGGGTAGATCAGGAGGGGATGAAGGTGAATCATCCATAAAGGAATCATCTATCAGATTGAAGGATGGAATGTTGGATGATGTGTCAAGATCTGGTTGAGGGTAGTGATGTAGAGGATGGAATAGTTCTTCTGTTTGAGGTGGAGGTGGATAAATTGAAGTTGGAGATGGGGTTGAAATTATGATGGTGGATGAAATTTGAATGATGGAGGTGACTGGTGGAGATGAAATAAGAGGTGGAGGAGGAGGAGAAGCAGCAGGCAAGTCTTCTGCAAGGGCAGAGACTTGAGGGGAAGAGACTGTAACAATCCTTGTGCCTGAAGTTGCAGCTGTAGAGGGCCTCCTGGGCTTCACAATCTGTCTGTCCCACTTGCCAAACAGGGTACAGGAGAGCCTCTTGGAGGCATTGATGTGCATCCCATTTGATACAAGCAGGGCAGGGCATCTGTTTTGAAGAAACAGCCCTAGTATCCTTCCATAATTCACAAAGTTCTTATTTAGCTTCTTCTTAATCAGATCAAAGAAAATCTCTCCCCAGTTTAACTGTTTCTTATCCACTAAAGCACCCATCAAGCACAGCTGATACCTGGAGATGGTATCATGGGCTGAATGCTTGGCAAAAAGAACTTTTCCCAAAACATCAGCTAAAAACCTGTACTCAACAGCCAAATTCTTTTTCAGCAGCTTGTTAGGGTTTGCATCAGAATGACCCATTCTATCAAGCATAGTAGAAAATTCTTCTCCAGACATTTCAACAGAATCTCTTCCAGAATTTAATTGAAAACCTCTGTCAGAATAGTAGGTGTCAGAGGTACCTGGGTTCCAGAAATTGATCCAACAACTGTATTTTGATCCTGGTTGTGGGCAGTATACACCCACTCCTTGATTTCATCAGCAGCCAATTTGATTCTGGTGGACATGATAGTAACTAATTTTTGCTCCTTGAAAAGTTGTAGAATGTCTTGGAAAACCTGATCACTGGTGCTGAAAGAATCCATATCTATATCAAATCCTGCATCAAATTTCATGGCGGCCAGAACGGCGACGGAGACGGCCATGGTTTCCTGCAAAAAAAATAAACAACCAAACGACCAAGTGTAGAGAGGTTTGGAGGGAAAGAGAAAATTTGCAGAGAGATTGAAAGCGCAAAAGGAGAATGACGGCCGAAAAAAGAATTTTATATTAGGGTTCGACGCAAAAAAGGAAAGATCGTTGAACTCAGTTCGACGATTGTGGCTTCTAAAGGAATCTGAAAGGTCTTCAATATCGTGGATCTCCGTTCGACGGTATTGGAGAGCGTCGAGCTCTGTTCGACGATAGTTCAGAAAACAAAATCGTTGAGCGCCATTCGACGATCATTGACCTGGAAAGATAGTTGAGCACTATCTGAGAAGCGCTGAACTCTGGTCGACGATTTCGGAAAGCATCGATCTCCGTTCGACGATCTGGGGGAAAATCGTCGAGCGCAGTTCAGAGACCAGAAACACTCTAGACACTAGAAAAATCAAGATGTTTGCCTAGTCTTGGTCAATTTTTAGAGTTTTAAAATCTTGGAACTTATTTTAGACTTCCTCCATCTAACATTCCTAACTGATTTAGGAAGAAGGTGTGTTTCTTTTCATCCAAGGGTTTGGTGAAAATATCTCCCCTTTGCAAATCAGTTGGGATATATTGAAGTTCAATTTTGTTCTTCTCAACATTATCCCTTAGAAAGTGATGCCTAATTTCTATGTGTTTTGTCCTACTATGGAGGACTAGATTTTGAGCTATAGAAATAGCACTGGTGTTATCACAAAAGATTTTAGACTTCTCTAAGTTGTAGCCATAGTCTAGGAGTTGGTTTTGAATCCATAATATTTGTGAACAACAACTACCTGCAGCCATATATTCAGCTTCAACAGTTGAAGTTGACACAGATGTTTGTTTCTTGCAAAACCAAAAGACAAGTCTGTCACCAAGAAACTGACAAGTTCCATTGGTGCTTTTCCTGTCAATTCTGCATCCAGCATAATCAGCATCAGAAAATCCAGTTAAGTCAAATGCTGAATCTTTTGTATACTAGAGACCTAGATTTGGATAACTTTTAACATACCTGAGAATCCTTTTAACTAATGTTTGTTGGGACTCTCTAGGGCTCACTTGGAATCTAGCACAGATGCATGTAGCAAACATTATGTCAGGTCTACTAGCTGTAGCCTGTAAGGTACAATAAAGAGCCAATCATTGCTCTATATATTGTCTGATCAACAGGTTTCCCATGTTCATCAACATCCAATACAGCATTAGTAGGCATAGGTGTTTTCATGCAAGATGCTTCAGACATACCAAATTTCTTAACCAATTCATTTGCATACTTGGTTTGAGAAATAAAGATGCCTTCAGCATGTTGTTTGACTTGCAATCCTAGAAAGAAGGATAGCTCACCCATGCTACTCATTTCAAATTTAGAATACATTAGGTTGGAAAATCTGTTGGAACACCCTATTACTAATTTGGGTCAGGATCACTATGTCTCTAGGAAACCAGTTTATGACCTCCTGTATAGCTCAAAAGGTCAATTTGAATTGAGTCTAAGGGTTAGAAGTCTAAGTTTGGAAGCTGCCTTCAACACCAAGACTTTTTCAGTTTGAGACTAAGACATATCGTCGAGCTCAGCATGACGATTCGTCGAACTTCGATCGACGATCGTCTAGCTCAACTTCGACAGATCGTCGAACTCCATTCGACGATCGCTGAGCTCAACTTCAACAAATCGTCGAACTCCATTCGACGATCTGCGAGCTCAGTTCGACGATCTTGTCTCAGTATTGGTTCTCTATCTCTGAGCTCAGTTCGACATTCTTTGAGCTCAGATCGACGATTTTTGTTGTTGTATAAGTCCATATCACTGAGCTCAGTTCGACGATAGCAGAGCTCAGTTCGACGTTTTTCTGATGACTTCGAGGATCTTCAAGATTCAAATTTAGAACAGTTAAGGAGTTATTCAGCAATTAATTCAGAAGATTTTCTAGCCGTTTTCATTTATTTCTGTACCAAGTTTCAAGGGATTATCAAAGGAATGTTTCTTTGGACTTTCCTCCAAAAGACATTATGCAATTAAGGATGCAATTAATGCAGGCCAACGGCTATTCTTGACAGAGGATGTTTCTTCTATTCAGTACCAGAGAATAAAAGACAAGGTTTTTGAATCTCTCTTAGACATCACAACACTCAGAACACAGACAAGAAGAAGAACAAGAACAATATATTCTCTATCTCAAAGAATTCTCAAAAGAACACACATCCAAGGAGATCAAACATTCTGAAATCTTCTGATCTCTCTTGTCTCAAGTGTTCAAGGCCAACATCTTTCAAGACTCCAGACACCTAACATTTCAGCTGTTGCTGAAATCATCTTTTGTTGGAGATCAACTTCTGAAGGCCTATCACCCTACAGCAAAGCTTCTTTTCCTGAACATCTCAAGGACTCAGGGGGAGCTTTGACACCATCAAATCCACATAGTCTTCTCAGCTGCTTTGAGAAAGAGAAGACCTTCATCACTCTCTCACCCCCATCTCTGTAAAGGGTTTCTCAAACTCCCTTCAAAAGTTTGAGTTTGGTTTTTGAGCACCTTGTCAAAAGCTCATTGGTGGCAAGACACCTGATCAAAAAATCTGATTTGGTTTTTGAGCACCTTATCAAAAGCTCATTGGTGCCCAGGATACCTAATCAACTCATCCTGCAGTGGATTCCTACCTAGGGTGGTAGAAGAGTGGATGTACCCAAGTTTAGGGGAACCACTATAGCTCCTTGTGTCATCTGGATTGCTTGTCTTTATTTTTGTTTCTGGCTATGATTTTTCTGTGATTATTTTGTGATTAGTTTAGTTCTGTGATTAGATTTAATAATTGCTTCCCTGCTCACTCAGATTACAACAATTGTTGTAAAAAGTTTTCAAGCACCATATACTCTATTCACCCCCCCCCCCCTCTAGAGTATATCAGATCTAGCTGCACTTTCAATTGGTATCAGAGGCAGGTTGGTTAAACATACCACACCTTGGTGGTTGTACAGGCTAACACCTGAACCCAAAGATCCCTAGTTAGATCTGTTTTCTTTTGAGTTTATTATTAGGTTTTGTTTTCACAAATCATGGAACAAAACAAAGATTATGCTAGCACCAGACCTCTAGTGTGCAATCTATCCAAGTTTGCACTTTGGAAAGCAAGGATCAGATTATACATGAATTCTGTTGACGAGGATATTTCTAACTCTGTTTTGACAGTTTGTCCAAGACCTCCAGAGAACTCAAGTACAAATGCTATTCCACCTCCATCAGGAACAGATGCTGACATCAAGAAATGGAAGGTAGTTGATGCCAAGGCTATGAACATCTTAGCCCAGACCATGTCTGATGATATCTTTCAAAAGGTGGCTGAATGCAATTCAGCAAAGTAAATCTGGGATAAACTCTTTGAAATAGTCTCAGGCTCAGCTGATGAGGGAAAGGACAGGAGATCTCACCTCATATCTCAATATGAGAATTTCAAGAAGGGAGAAACTGAGTCAGTTGGAGATATGTACAACAGGCTCAGTCTAATAGTTAGTGAACTCAGGACCTTGGACAAAGAGATCTCACTAACTGAACTCAATGACAAAATTCTAATGTGCTTCCCTAGCACTTGGGATTCAAGAATCTGGCCAATCAAGGATGCCAGAAGTTTGAATGAGATCACCACAGAAGCTGTGTTGGGTAAGCTCAAATCTTATGAGCTACTCATCAAGAATAGAGAAGAAGAACAGAAGGCTGCCTCACCAGCCACAAGAAAAGAGAAAACAATAGCCTTCAAGGCAACTGAAGATCTGCTTGAAGACAAAGTCACAGGCAATGATGAACTGCTCAGTCTGTTGGCCAAACGATTTTACAAGATGGCCAAAAAGGACTTCAGAAGGAGATCATACAAGGAGCATGATAAGCCAAGGTATGATAAGTCAACTAATAATAAGGAAATTGTCTACTTTGGTTGCAGGAAACCAGGGCATATTGTTCCTGACTGTCCAGAAAACAAAAACAAGGATAGAAGGGACAAGAAAGAAAGAAGAAAGGAGAAAGACTCCAAGAGGAATGGCAATGGCAAACCCTCCTCAAGCAAAAACAAACACACAAGAAAGGGGTTTGTTGATGAATCCTGGAGTGAGACTGAAGAGGAGTCAGAAGCCTCTTCCAGCTCCACTGATGATGAAGATGATGCAGAAGAGAAAGAGTTCTGCATGATGGCAATCAATGCCTCACAACATAACTCAGATGAAGAAGAGTCAGAGTCAGATTCAGAGACTCAACCTGAAGAAGATCAGGTAATTAGTTCATTTGATTTTAATTCAGAGGACTTTAAATCTGAGTTTAAAGCATTATGTTTAGACCTGCTAAAATCTGAGAAAGAAATTATCTCTCTCAGAAATCATTTATCTGAACATAATACCTTAAAGTCAGAAAACCTCAAACTCTCTCAGGAGTTGGAGTGTTGTAGGGAGCAGATAGCTTCACTGAAAAGTGATCTATCTGAGGCCAAGAAGCTTGAAGAATCCCTTAATGGGAGAAGTATCAAGCTGATGGACATCACAAGCACAGTGAACTCCAGATTTAATAGTACACTGGGCTTGGGTGCTTCATCCAGCCAACCCATAGTTCTAACAACTCCAATCAAATTTATTTCTGATAAAGGAAAGGAAGTTGTAGAGGTAGCTAGGAAAAATTCTGATCTGCCCAAGAAAACTAAGTCCCAGCAGAAATTGTCGAACGGAGATCGACGATCGCCGAACGCAGATCGACGATCTCAGGCAAAATCGTCGAACTCAGGTCGACGATCTCAAGTTCCTGAACTCTGCCATAGTCGACCGTCGAACGGAGCTCGACGATCTGACCCAAGATCGTCGAACGCAGCTCTACGATCGTCGAACAGAGGTCAGAGCTCTGGAAATTCTTTCAAGGGCAAATCAAAATCTAATCCTAAGGGTCCTTCATCCCAAATCTTTAACCCTTATACTGAATGGATTATACCTCCAAGGAGATATCATCCTGAAGGTTATAAGAGTCAACCTGGGATGTCTTTTATTTCAGAGTTTAAAGGTTATCAACCTAGGCCCAAGGTAAACTGGGTCAAAAACAAATGAATTATTTTATGTGCAGGTGAAGACCTATCCAACATCTAACCAGCAATGGTACTTGGATAGTGGGTGCTCTAAGCACATGACAGGGAACAAGGACAACCTCACATCCTTTAGAGTCAAGCTTGGACCCAAAGTTATCTTTGGTGATTCAAACTTTAGACAAACTAAAGGATATGGTGCAGTCCAGATTGGATCAGTAACATTCAAGAAGGTAGCTTATGTGGAAGGACTGAAGCACAACTTAATAAGCATCAGTCAGCTGTGTGATAAAGGCTACCAGGTGACCTTCAGCAATGCATTATGCAAAATCAAGTCAGTGGACAACACAAATGTGTTGACAGGTAAAAGGAAAGGTAACATCTATCTAGTAGATTTTCTTTCAACAGATGTAGATATTTGCCTGTTCAATTCTGTTTGTAGATCAAATATTTTATGGCATAAGAGACTAGGATACCTAAACCTTAGAATTATTGCTAGGCTATCCAAGGACAACCTTGTTAGAGGACTACCTTCTGGCCCCTACAAGAAGGAAGGACTCTGCAGGGCTTGTCAATTAGGCAAGCAAACTAAAAACAGTTTTAAGTCAATTAATGAGAGTGATTCACCTAGGATATTGTATCTGTTACACATGGATCTTTTTGGACCCATCACAGTACAAAGCCTAGGAGGGAAATCTTACACTTTAGTAGTTGTAGATGACTTCTCTAGATTCACTTGGGTGTTCTTTCTAAGGAAGAAGTCTGATAACTTTAAGTGTCTGACAGAGTTTCTCAAATGTATACAGATTGAGTTCAATACTCACATTGCCCTGATCAGCAGTGATCATGGGACAGAGTTTGATTCTCTTCTTGTGCAAGAGTTCTGTCAGAGTGAAGGGATCAGGCATACTTTCTCAGCTCCTATAACTCCTCAATAAAATGGGGTAGCTGAAAGGAAAAATAGAACCCTTATTGAATCTACCACTACATTGTTGTCAGATGCTCACTTTCCTCTATCCTTTTGGGCAGAGGCAGTGAACACCTCCAACTATGTGCTAAATAGAAGTTTGATACATAAACTAAAGGGAAAGACTCTCTATGAATTACTCAAAGGGAAGAAACCTAAAGCTGATTATTTTAGAGTTTTTGGTTGTATTTGCTATATACATAATAATGACAAGAAATATTTAGCAAAATTTCAAGCTAAAGCTGATGTAGGAGTGTTTCTGGGATACTCCATGATCAGCAAGGCTTATAGGGTTTATAATAAATCATCTCTAAAAATTGAGGAATCTGTTCATATATCATTTGATGAATCTAACATGTCTTTCAAGGAGAAGATCCCTTCTACCATAGAACCTTTGTAGGAACATTCTCTTGTTGAAGACTTGAACAAGTTACAGGTTACCCAAAAGGATGAAAGCAGTGAAGATGAAGAAAGTATTCAACATATTGAAGAACAACTTGAAGAGCCAGTTGTTGTACCACAAGAGGAAACAACAACACAGGTCGGTGAACAATCAACACCCCCTGTTGATTTAGTAACATCAAGAGATCATCCAATCTCCCAAATAATTGGAGACATCTCAGCTGGTGTGCAAACCAGAAATCAGGTCAACCAAAACCTGTTGCACACCTGCTTCCTATCTCAAATTAAACCTCAGTCCATTCAAGATGAAGAGCAAGATCCACACTGGATCATTGTAATGCAAGAAGAATTGCATCAATTTGAAAGGAACAAAGTGTGGGAACTAGTGCCAAAGCCTAAGGATCACTCCATTGTTGGAACAAAGTGGGTGTTCAGAAACAAACTGGATGATCAAGGAGTAATTGTAAGGAACAAGGCAAGGCTAGTTGCTCAGGGATATTCTCAAGAAGAAGGAATAGACTATGACCAGACCTTTGCACCAGTTGCAAGATTGGAAGCCATCAGAATATTTTTTGCTTATGCAGCACATAAAGGCTTCAAGGTATATCAGATGGATGTCAAAAGTGCATTTCTAAATGGAGACATCAAAGAAGAAGTATATGTCAGACAACCTCCAGGTTTTATCTCTCCAACTTATCCTGATTATGTTTTTAAATTGAACAAAGCATTATATGGTCTCAAGCAAGCTCCTAGAGCATGGTATGAGACCCTAGCATGCTTCCTTTTGGAAAATGGATTTTTGAGGGGTAGAGTAGACCAAACTCTTTTTATTAGAACCCATAAGTCTCATACCCTACTAGTACAGATCTATGTAGATGATATTATTTTTGGTTCTACTGACTCAAAATTATGCAGAAGGTTTTCCAACCTAATGCATTCCAAATTTGAAATGAGTAGCATGGGTGAGTTATCCTTCTTCCTGGGATTGCAAGTCAAACAGCATGCTAAAGGCATCTTTATTTCTCAAACCAAGTATGCAAATGAATTGGTTAAGAAATTTGGCATGTCTGAAGCATCTTGTATGAAAATACCTATGCCTACTAATGCTGTATTGGATGCTGATGAACATGGGAAACCTGTTGATCAAACAACATATAGAGCAATGATTGGCTCTTTACTATACCTTACAGCCAGTAGACCAGATATAATGTTTGCTACATGTATATGTGCTAGGTTCCAAGTAAGCCCTAGAGAGTCACACCTAACACTAGTAAAGAGGATTCTCAGGTATGTTAAAAGTTGTCCAAATCTAGGTCTCTGGTATCCAAAAGATTCAGCATTTGATTTAACTGGATTTTCTGATGCTGATTATGCTGGATGCAGAATTGACAGGAAAAGCACCAGTGGAACTTGTCAGTTCCTTGGTGACAGACTTGTCTCTTGGTTTTGTAAGAAACAAACTTCTGTGTCAACTTCAACTGCTGAAGCTGAATATATGGCTGCAGGCAGTTGTTGTTCACAAATCTTGTGGATTCAAAACCAACTCCTAGACTATGGCTATAACTTAGAGAAGTCTAAAATCTTTTGTGATAACACCAGTGCTATTTCCATATCTCAAAATCCAGTCCTCCATAGTAGGACAAAACACATAGAGATTAGGCATCACTTCTTAAGGGATAATGTTGAGAAGAATAAAATTGAACTTCAATATATCCCAACTGATTTACAAAGGGAAGATATTTTCACCAAGCCCTTGGATGAAAAGAAACATACCTTCTTCCTAAATCAGTTAGGAATGTTAGATGGAGGAAGTCTTAAATAATATCCAAGATTTTACAAGTTTAAAAATTGACCAAGACTAGGCAAACGTCTTGATTTTTCTTAGTGTCTAGAGGTTTTCTGGTCTCTGAACTGAGTTCGACGATATTTCCCTAGATCGTCGAACGGAGATCAACGATTTCTGAAATCGTCGACCTGAGTTCATCGTTTCTCAGATAATATGAACTATCTCTTCCGGTCAGCGATCGTCGAACGGCGCTCGACGATTTTGTTCTCTGAACGATCGTCGAACAGAGCTCGACGCTCTCCAATATCGTCGAACGGAGATCGACGATGTTGAAGACTATTCAGATTCCTTTAGAAGCCCCGATCGTCGAACTGAATTCAACGATCTTTCCATTTCGGCGTCGAACCCTAATATAAAATTCATTTTTCGCCGTCGTTCTCCTTTGCGCTTTCGATTTCTCTGCAAAAACTTTCTTTCCCTCTAAACATTTCTGCACTTGGTTGTTTTGTTTGTTGAATCTTTGCAGGTACTTATGGCTGTTTCTGTTGCTGCTCTCGCCGCCATTAAATTTGATGCCAGCTTTGACATAGACATGGAGTCCTTCAGCACGACAGATCAGGTTTTTCAGGACATCTTGGAGCTATTCAAAGTGCAGAAACTTGCTGCAATCATGACTACAAGGATTAAGCTTGCTTTTGATGAAATTAAAGAGTGGGTCTACACTGCCCACAATCAGGATCAAAACACCATTGTTGGATCCATCTCTGGCACTCAGGTACCCTTGACCCCAGCAATTCTGACAGAGGTTTTTGAGTTAAGTACTGGTGGAGATTCTGGTGATTTATCTGGAGAAGAATATGCTGACTTGCTTGCAAGAATGGGTCATTCTGAGGCCAACCCTAGCAAGCTGTTGAAGAAGAATCTGTCTGTGGAATACAGATTCCTGGCTGATGTAGTTGGAAAGGTCCTATTCGCTAAGCACTCTGCCCATGATACAATTTCCAGGTATCAGCTCTGCTTAATGGGAGCCATAGTGGACAGGAAGAACTTGCACTAGGGAGAGGTCTTCTTTGACCTAATTAAGAAGAAAATTAACAAGAGTTTTGTAAATTTTGGAAGGATCTTAGGCATTTTTCTGCAGAATAGGTGCCCTGCATTGCTGGTATCCTCTGTGATACACATAAATGCTTCCAAGAGACTGTCTTGTGCCCTCTTTGGTAAATGGGACAGGCAGATCATCAAGCTCAGCAGGCCCTCTTCCAGCACACCTTCAGGCACCAGGACTGTCAGAGTCACTTCCCCTCAGGTCTCTGCCCCTGCAGATGACCTGCTTGCTGCTGCCTCTCCTCCTCCTCCAATTCCATCTCTTCCAATTTCATCCACCATTCAAACTCCATCCACTATCATCATCTCCAGCCCTTCTCCAACGTCTACACCATCTCCAATTCCAACTGTCACAGAAGAACAATTCCATCCCTTATACTCCTACCCTCAAACAGACATTGCCACTTCATCACCCTCCATTCCATCCTTCAACCTCATTGATGATGTAACACCCCCTATCCGTCGCATAGCATATAGCAGTAGGTCCGGCCGGGGCCCGACGCCATATACCACAGACAGACCGGGTGGTTACGTATGGAAACCATCCAACCAATCTCAACGTCCTACACAGAGCATTCTAGCGGAAGCAATTTATTAAAGTTGCAAAACAAGAACCCAGCACAAGCATGAATGTCCACTAGCAAGATAATAGGAATGTTATTACAAAATACTCAAAAGTCGGCCTTAAGGCCTTACAAAATGTTTCACTTGTCTTTTACATGATTTCCAAACCTCGGCACGCAGGCCGGTCATACATGAACAAAACATAAAACATTTCCATTCGGGCCTTCGAGGGCCAGCTTCGCAAAAAGGGCTTTAGCCCGCTATTGACCGCTTGGTCCAGCTGCACCTGCAAGCAAACAAACCACCGCACGGTGGCAAACAAAGCAACGGTCAGCAATGCTGACCAAATTATAACGATCCCGCCCCCAACTCGGGGCGGCGATGCTCTTTCCCTGCATTTCATTAAGCGAGCAATATAACCATATAAACATAGCCATTTCATCACAGACGTTGGCTCGTACGGCCACACGTCCCGTGCACTCAGGGCACATTCTCGGTGAACCGGTCGATGTTACGTCAAATAAAGCCATGAACATTCCGGACTCACCACCGCCTCTTGGACGGCAATTCCTATGAGCAATTTGTCTTCATGGTATTGGTCACGTCAAATTAAGCCATGGACCACCGAAGACCCCCATTTATGCCAACGGCGAGTCCCATGTAACCTTAGGTCGCTCTAACCGGACGATATAAAGCGGGTACGGCTCCATCTAACCCGTGCTCACATCGCAACGACAATTTAAGCCATATGCGCGGGTCAAACTTTCACCGAGTCTCATTCTACCGCAAGTCACATAACCTCGTTATGTTCAAGTTGGCTTCCAAGCCACCAAGTTGGCAAGACCTCGTGTCCGCCCAGTTTTCCGGGTGCACCTTTGGGTTAGTCCCCAAGGCTCCCTGCTGCAATCTACCGCGTAGAAAACCCGAAAACACCAAATATCACGGAGTCTTCTCCGGCCTTATGCAATGCAACATCACCGATCCGAACTACATGTCCGGGTAGGCTTCAACCAAAATGCCTATGTCCGTTCTCGCATACGGACGCTAAACGACGGGGACTACCCGAAGGAACGCCTCCAACTCTTCGCAAACTCGCGAGAGGGGGCTTCCTATGCTAAGAAAGAGAGCTATCATGCTCACAAGTGAGGATCGTTACCCTTGCGTTCCTCTTCGGTGCCATCGAAATGTAATCGGATAGAAATCACCGCGCTTGCGTTGCCTCCGTGGATCCGGAGTCGGCTTGCGATTCGGAGCTCCGAAGCTCCTCCAATGGCGGATCTAGCTCCTCTTCCTCTAGCCTTGGCTCTTCTTTCTCCAAGGGTTTGGAGAGAGATCAAGTGATGAAAAGTGGATTTTTCTTAAGTCAAACCCGTGTATATCCTCCCAGGAACCATCCCCAGCCGTCGGATCTCAACCTAAGAAAACGAGCGGCTTTGATTCGGGGCTGAAATGCCCAATCTGGGCCGCACACGGCTTGGCACACGCCCGTGTCCAGGGCCGTGTGCCGCATTCGCCGTCAAAATCGAATCTTCTGAACACGCACACGGGCATCGAACACGCCCGTGTTCTAGCTGACACGCCCGTGTTCCAGCTGACACGGCCGTGTAGCCGGCCGTGTACCCATGATTTTTCCCCCGTTTCCAACCCGAGCACTGCACGGGTTCTAGGACACGCCCGTGTCCTTGCCCGTGTCACATTGACACGCCTGGGCCCCCAGGCCGTGTACACGGGACATTTCGTCGAGGGGAGAACGACGACTCGCTGACACGGCCTTGGACACGCCCGTGTCTGAGGCCGTGTGCCTTGTCTCGACGATCGTCGAGTGAATCTCGACGATTTCACCTCGACGATAGTCGACACGGGTCGACACGCCCTGCGACACGCCCGTGTCGCAGGCCGTGTGCCCATTCTCGACGAATCGTCGAGAATAACTCGACGATTTCACGGCTAAGTGTCGACACGGGTCGACACGCCCTGCGACACGCCCGTGTCGCAGGCCGTGTGCCCATTCTCGACGAATCGTCGAGAATAACTCGACGACTTCGCGGCTAAGTGTCGACACACGCTTGACACGCCCTGGGACACGCCCGTGTCCCAGGCCGTGTGCCTTCAGCCAGAAACCAAAACTGGCCCAAAACGTCCCCCTTTTCTCCTTTGAGTTTCGGGGCGTTACAACTCTACCCCTCTTAAAAGAATTTCGCCCACGAAATTACATAAAGGGAAAAACATGTACAAAACAAAATTTGTACCTGAGCGGAACAACTCCGGATATTCGTCAAGCATCGCCTGCTCTCGCTCCCAGGAGAGCTCCTCACGACCGCAATTGTCCCACCGGACTTTGACCATCCTGATCTCTTTATTGCGTAGCCGCTTGACCTCCGAGTCTTCAATCCGCACGGGCTTGACCTTTGTCGTTAGCCCACTATCCACCGGCACTTGATCGACCGCGATCACTTGCGTAGGCTCTTGCACCGCCTTCCTAAGCACCGAAATGTGGAATACATCGTGTAAACCACTAAGCTCCACAGAAAGCCTCAACCTATAGGCCGCTTCTCCTACTCGCTCCAGAACCTCGAACGGTCCAAGGTACCTCGGGCTTAGCTTTTTCCATCGTCGCACCCGCGAGACACCCTTGAACGGCTTGATCTTTAGGTACACATAATCACCCACAGCGAACTCCACGTTCCTGTGCTTGGCATTATAGTACTTTGCTTGCCGGTCCTGAGCGATGAGTAACCTCTCCCGAATGGTTCTCACCAACGAAGTAGCATCCTCCACTTCCGATCGCTTATACAACTTCGACTCGCCCGTTTCTAACCAAGACAACGGCGTGCGACATCGTCTACCATAAAGGGCCTCGAAAGGCGCCATCTGAATACTTGCTTGGTAGCTGTTGTTGTATGCGAACTCCACCAAATAAAGGTGGTCCTCCCACTGCTTTCCGAAGTCCAAGACACACATGCGAAGCATGTCTTCCATCGTTCTATTGACCCTCTCGGTCTGTCCATCCGTTTGCGGATGGAAGGCTGTGCTAAACTTCAGCTTTGTTCCCAACATTTGCTGCACCAGCCTCCAATCATTGGACGTGAACCGCCCATCTCGGTCACTCACGATGCTGCGGGGCACACCATGAAGCCGCACTATGTTATCCACATAAAGCTTCGCCAGCTTCTCCACCGGATCATCCTTCCTATGCGGAATAAAATGCGACACCTTTGTTAATCGATCGACCACCACCCAAATGGCGTCGTTCCCCTTCTGCGACCTTGGCAAACCATGCACAAAGTCCATAGAGATGTCGTCGAATTTCCACTCCGGAATAGGCAAGGACTTAAGAAATCCTCCCGGCTTTTGGCACTCCGCCTTTACCAAGGCGCAGGTTTGGCACTTCGCTACATATAGCGCCACATCCTTTTTCAAACCCGGCCACCAAAATAGTTTCTTAACATCACGGTACATCTTCGTGCTCCCCGGGTGAATCGAGTACTTGGTATGATGCGCCTCGTACAACAACTCCGCCCGTAAACTGCCCACACTTGGGACGCACAAACGACCGTCTTTCCACAACAATCCGTCCTCCACAACGAATTGGGAATTTGACCCATCCAGAGTCTCTATCATGAACTGCTTCATATGAGCATCCATATCCAAAGCCTGTCGAATCCGATCAGCCAGGTCATATTGGACTTCAGTCCAATTCAGCACTGCTTCAGCACTAGATTGTCTATCCACACAAACAATCTCCAACGCCTCCAGCTCCTGCACCAACCGCTCATCATGCACTGATAGCCAATTTGCTTGAGCTGGGGCTCGGCGACTCAGCGCGTCCGCAACCGCATTCCCTTTATCAGGCGCGTAGTGGATCTTGAATGTATAGTCTCCCAAGAACTCCATCCATCTACGCTGTCGTATATTCGGATCCTTCTGATCAACCAGATGCTTCACGCTCTTGCGACCGGCGTAGAGAGATCCACTTTCACACCGTATAGAATTATGCCTCCATAGCTTCGAGGCAAAACTCACGTCCATACGCTATTACGCTTCCGTGTTGCAGTAGCGCGCAACCCAAAACGCTGCCCGAAGCATCGCTATATATCTCATAGCCTTCGGTTCCACATGGCGAACTCAGCACAGGCGCCGTGGTCAACCGACACTTCAGTTCCTCAAAAGCTCGCGCGCACTCCGGCGTCCAAACGAACTTATGCTCCTTCCTCGTCAAAGTAGTGAGAGGTAACGCTATCCGCGAGAAGTTCTCTACGAAGCGCCTATGATAGCCGGCAAGCCCCATAAAGCTCCGGACTTCTGCTACCATAGTAAGCTCAGGCCACTCCCGTATCGCAACAATCTTCACCGGATCCACAGCAATACCCTCTCCACTCACTATATGCCCGAGGAACGCTACTGCGGATAGCCAAAACTCGCATTTCGAGAACTTGGCATACAACTGATTCCTCCTTAGCGTCTCCAACACCAAGTGAAGATGCTTGAAGTGATCTTCCTCACTTTGCGAGTACACCAAAATATCGTCGATGAAGACGATCACGAAACGGTCCAAGTACTCCCTGAACGTCCTGTTCATAAAATCCATGAATACTGACGGCGCATTAGTCAGCCCAAACGGCATGACCGTAAACTCGTAGCGCCCGTGTCCTGTACTGAACGTCATCTTAGGGATATCACTCTCCCTTATCTATTTAGAGTACGCCGTTGACCCTACCAACTGATCACAAAGATTATCGATCCTTGGGATTGGGTACTTGCACTTTTCCGTCTACTTGTTGACTTCCCGATAATTAATACGCAACCACAACCTTCCATCCTTCTTCTTAATAAAGAGGGTCGGTGCGCTCCAAAGCGAAGGACTTGGACGCGCATACCCTTGCTCCAACAACTCTTGCAGTTGCGCTTTCAGCTCCGCCATTACCTTAGGCGTTAGCCGATATGGAGATCGTGACACAGGCTTTGCACCTGGCACTAGCTCGATCGTAAAATCTATCTCCCGTTGGGGCGGGGCTCCAGGAAGATCTGCAGGGAACACATCAGGGTATTCCGATACCACTGAAATACAATCCATAGCGGGCTTCGGCTTTGCAACCTCCACTAGAGTGAAGAACAGTTCTGCTCCGGCACGAACTGCCTTAACCACTTGAAGAGCAGACATCAACGTCTTGCTCGACCCCTTTAAGCCCGTAAAAGTCGTCTCACGACTCGCTCCCAGCTTGACTTCCTTGCTACCGCAATCTATATGGGCCTGCTGCTCCGAGAGCCAGTCCATGCCAAATATGACGTCGAACTCCACTAACGGAAGTAAAGACGCCCGCAGGTCGAACTCCTGCTCTCCAATACGAGTCTTAACCTCGCAGATCCTAACCGCTCGCATCGAACACCCATTGGGCAATAACACATCCAACTTGTCCTTCGCCATCGAAGAAGGGACTCCGATGCGTGATATAAATCCTTCGGACAAGAAGGAGTGTGAAGCTCCCGTATCAAAGAGTGCTCGTGCGGAATTTTCACAAATCATTACAAATCCTAAACAAGCAGTGGTAAGGTAACCTATACATAACAAGCATATAAAGGAATTGACTTGCTATAAATTAAACCGTACCTGTCACCACGTCAGCTTGTTTAATGGCCTCCTATTGGCCAAGATTATAGACCCTTGGTTGGGCCGGAGCATAGTGGGATGCGGTCGACTCCACCGCCTTTCCCTTCTCTTCGTAGGTAGCTCCTGGCCTCCTCTCGGACTTAGGACGTCCGCTCCAACAATCACGGGCGAAATGCCCTGTCTTGCCACAAGTAAAGCACGCGCCCGGGGTCCGACTCGTAGTCGCCCCAGAAGCACCAGAAGGAGCTGGACCCAAAGTCCTATGCTTCTTGAAAGCCCTTCGATAGCCGGACTTTGAATTAGTCGGCACTCTGAACTCAGATTTCTTTTCACCCAAGCCTTTCTTCGCTTGTACATTCTTCATGTCCTTTTCCAAGGACCGGGCCGTATTGACCAAGGTTAAGAAACCCTGCGTCATTGGCCCCGACAGTAACAACCTCAGCTCATCCCTCAGACCTTCGTAGAAGCGATTAGTCTTGCGCTCCTCATCCATGATGGTAGAGCTCGCATAACGACTCAACCGCGTAAACTCGTGGAGATATTCATCCACGCTTCGCTCACCCTGCACCAACCTCAGGAACTCATTCTCCATTGAAATCCTCTGAGTAGAAGGGAGGTATCTTGCTAAGAACAATTCCGAGAACTCTTCCATCGGAACGTCTATCAATTGTCTTCCTCTCAGATGATGCAGCTCCAAGCCTTCCCACCACATCCTTGCTTCACCGTCCAACAGGAACGTAGCAATGGTGGTCATCTGCCACTCCTCCGTCTCCGTCGCTGTCATGACTCTCTTCACCCTAGAGAGCCAGTCTTCAGCCTGAGATGGGGTTCCCAACCCCGAGAATAACGGAGGGTTAAAGCTCATGACATGCTTCAACTGCCTCTCAGTCGCCCTCCTTGGCACTATTGGTTCTACAACCACTTGCTCCATCCTCCTCGGCTCCGCCTCTTGAAGAGGTACTTGCTCCATCACAGGAGCTGGCTGCTGCGCTTACCTCCCAGGCTGCGCATTTATCACGGCTAACACCGCTTCAGCCACCAATCTTATATTTTCCGCCGACAAAGGTGTTGCTGGAGCAACTTCTGGTGCACTACTAGCCTCAGAACCTCGGCGTTCTGACGGCCCAACACCACTTCGGGTCACCTATAGTGGTACAAAACACCGTTAAGCGACCAAATAAATTGCAAACAGCAATTATAGGAACACGCAGGTTCCTCAAACACGAGTATTTTCATTCCTAAGTGGACATTCATGGGTTCTTTTTACTGTTATAACGATGACGCACACAATGTGCTCACCACCCCTTAAAAAGAATTCGCCCACGAATTCACTTTAAGCCCGACCAAAACCAGTAGTCTGATACCAAATTGTAACACCCCCTATCCGTCGCATAGCATATAGCAGTAGGTCCGGCCGGGGCCCGACGCCATATACCACAGACAGACCTGGTGGTTACGTATGGAAACCATCCAACCAATCTCAACGTCCTACACAGAGCATTCTAGCGGAAGCAATTTATTAAAGTTGCAAAACAAGAACCCAGCACAAGCATGAATGTCCACTAGCAAGATAATAGGAATGTTATTACAAAATACTCAAAAGTCGGCCTTAAGGCCTTACAAAATGTTTCACTTGTCTTTTACATGATTTCCAAACCTCGGCACGCAGGTCGGTCATACATGAACAAAACATAAAACATTTCCATTCGGGCCTTCGAGGGCCAGCTTCGCAAAAAGGGCTTTAGCCCGCTATTGACCGCTTGGTCCAGCTGCACCTGCAAGCAAACAAACCACCGCACGGTGGCAAACAAAGCAACGGTCAGCAATGCTGACCAAATTATAACGATCCCGCCCCCAACTCGGGGCGGCGATGCTCTTTCCCTGCATTTCATTAAGCGAGCAATATAACCATATAAACATAGCCATTTCATCACAGACGTTGGCTCGTACGGCCACACGTCCCGTGCACTCAGGGCACATTCTCGGTGAACCGGTCGATGTTACGTCAAATAAAGCCATGAACATTCCGGACTCACCACCGCCTCTTGGACGGCAATTCCTATGAGCAATTTGTCTTCATGGTATTGGTCACGTCAAATTAAGCCATGGACCACCGAAGACCCCCATTTATGCCAACGGCGAGTCCCATGTAACCTTAGGTCGCTCTAACCGGACGACATAAAGCGGGTACGGCTCCATCTAACCCGTGCTCACATCGCAACGACAATTTAAGCCATATGCGCGGGTCAAACTTTCACCGAGTCCCATTCTACCGCAAGTCACATAACCTCGTTATGTTCAAGTTGGCTTCAAAGCCACCAAGTTGGCAAGACCTCGTGTCCGCCCAGTTTTCCGGGTGCACCTTTGGGTTAGTCCCCAAGGCTCCCTGCTGCAATCTACCGCGTAGAAAACCCGAAAACACCAAATAGCACGGAGTCTTCTCCGGCCTTATGCAATGCAACATCACCGATCCGAACTACATGTCCGGGTAGGCTTCAACCAAAATGCCTATGTCCGTTCTCGCATACGGACGCTAAACGACGGGGACTACCCGAAGGAACGCCTCCAACTCTTCGCAAACTCGCGAGAGGGGGCTTCCTATGCTAAGAAAGAGAGCTATCATGCTCACAAGTGAGGATCGTTACCCTTGCGTTCCTCTTCGGCGCCATCGAAATGTAATCGGATAGAAATCACCGCGCTTGCGTTGCCTCCGTGGATCCGGAGTCGGCTTGCGATTCGGAGCTCCGAAGCTCCTCCAATGGCGGATCTAGCTCCTCTTCCTCTAGCCTTGGCTCTTCTTTCTCCAAGGGTTTGGAGAGAGATCAAGTGATGAAAAGTGGATTTTTCTTAAGTCAAACCCGTGTATATCCTCCCAGGAACCATCCCCAGCCGTCGGATCTCAACCTAAGAAAACGAGCGGCTTTGATTCGGGGCTGAAATGCCCAATCTGGGCCGCACACGGCTTGGCACACGCCCGTGTCCAGGGCCGTGTGCCGCATTCGCCGTCAAAATCGAATCTTCTGAACACGCACACGGGCATCGAACACGCCCGTGTTCTAGCTGACACGCCCGTGTTCCAGCTGACACGGCCGTGTAGCCGGCCGTGTACCCATGATTTTTCCCCCGTTTCCAACCCGAGCACTGCACGGGTTCTAGGACACGCCCGTGTCCTTGCCCGTATCACATTGACACGCCTGGGCCCCCAGGCCGTGTACACGGGACATTTCGTCGAGGGGAGAACGACGACTCGCTGACACGGCCTTGGACACGCCCGTGTCCGAGGCCGTGTGCCTTGTCTCGACGATCGTCGAGTGAATCTCGACGATTTCACCTCGACGATAGTCGACACGGGTCGACACGCCCTGCGACACGCCCGTGTCGCAGGCCGTGTGCCCATTCTCGATGAATCGTCGAGAATAACTCGACGATTTCACGGCTAAGTGTCGACACGGGTCGACACGCCCTGCGACACGCCCGTGTCGCAGGCCGTGTGCCCATTCTCGACGAATCGTCGAGAATAACTCGACGACTTCGCGGCTAAGTGTCGACACACGCTTGACACGCCCTGGGACACGCCCGTGTCCCAGGCCGTGTGCCTTCAGCCAGAAACCAAAACTGGCCCAAAACGTCCCCCTTTTCTCCTTTGAGTTTCGGGGCGTTACAGATGATTCCTTCATGGATGACTCACCCTCCTCACCTCCTGAGCTGCCCTCATCCTCAACCTCTTACCAATACCTTCTGCAAGAGATCATTGATCAACCCACCTTCACACCATCTATCTCCATCCCACTGTCCTCCATCACCACTTTACCCACACCTCAACCATCTCTTCCCCACTACACCAGCTCTCCACTACCATCATCAACAGGTACACCTCCATCCTCTACCTCTACTCCAGTCACTACTGAGCCAGTCCATATTCCAGCCCTTGCTGACAGGATTTATGAACTGCTAGCCCTCAAGCTATCTCTTCTCTTGGAGACCTCCTTGGCTCCATTACTCCAGTCAGTGGCAGCTCTTTCTGCCATGCTCTCCTTCTTATTTCCTCAGGCAGCCCCTTCAGCAGTGTGCCTTGATCCAGCCTTATCTGAATCTAGGCAGGGGGAGATGCCCTATGAAGTGAGCCTGCCTGCTGTTTCTGATGTTTCTTCAGCTTTTGTTGCTGCTGCTGCTGTTCTTCAAGATCCAGTTCCACCTCCTGTTGCAGTCTTTTCAATAGACCTCAGGTCTCTGCTGTCAGCATTTGATTCAGCCTACCTTAGTTGTCTTCCAGAGACAGTTGCACTCTAGCCCCCAGAGGATTTGTCCAAGGCCCTTGTGCCCTTCTCTTGTTGTGACCCCAACATTATAACTTCATTTGTTAATTCAGTATATGATGCTGCTACTCCTGCTGAAAGCATGGTTGCTGGTTCTGATGCTGCTATCCCTCCTGCTGAAGATAGTGCTGCTGCTACTGCTGTTCCAGTTTCTGCTGATATCCTTATGACAGAGGCACATGATCTTGAGCCCTCTGTGTTTTTTGATGATATATCTGCTGCTGATATTGTTGTTTCTGTAAGTGAAACTATTGCTACACCAACTGCTGTTATTACTGCTCCAGAACCTTCTGTATCTGTTATTGTTACTACTCCTGCTGCTTCAACCTCTGCCTCTGCTTCAACTTCAACTGCCACACCTTCAGTATCTGCTGCTGTTGCTGCTGCTTCAACTCCTGTTACTAGTTCTGTATCTACTTCTGCTTCAACCCAGCTCAAGAAAGATTTGATGAAAAAGATTGATGCTCTTTATGATGATCAAAGTTCTGAAAGTGATGAGTTCAGGACAGATTCTGATGATTCTTCTGCTACCATTGCCAGGAAGAGAAAGGCAAGGAGCAAAGCCATAAAGAGAGTACTTCCAGCCAAGGTCAAGGACAACAATGACATACCATACTATATTCTTCATGATTGCCCCATAACTGAGCACTGGATGCAGTACTCAAAAAATCAACTCAAAGCAATGAAGAAGAAAAGGAAATATGAAAAAGGCTCTTCTCAATTTCAACATCCTCATCCTCCTCCACCACCTCCTCCTGATGCAGGTGTAGGTGCAAGTTCAGCTGCTCAACTCTCAACTAGAAGTCAAACCCCCTATCAGCCACATGCCAGATCTTATCATAGGGGAAGCCAGTCCATGGGCTCTCAATCCAGAAGAGGAAATTATAGAGGCAATCAAAGAGAATTCCAGGTCTATTCTAAAGGATATTCAAGGCAACATCCCTACTCCAGGGAAGGACAAATCTCATCTGACACAACCTCTGGTCCTTTTCCTTATAAACTGAAGGAAGTAGTTTCTTCCAGGCCTCCTCAAGATAACCCTTCTAATAGATATGAGCCACCAGTGCCATTTGAAGATCCTGAGAACAATCCAGCTGCTTGGACTGCAAGGATGAAAGAGCTTGCTGCACTGGACCAGATTAAGAAAGCTAAAGAGCAAGGAAGAGACTCCTCCAACATCACTATAATGTCTGATCAGAGAAAGAAAGAGTTGGAAAGATATGATTCAAGCAAATTCTTTGATTCTGATAGATACATGGAGCTGCATCCTGAAGCTGTAGTTCCCAGGCCCAAACAGCAAACTTCTTTAGGTGCAGCAGATGATACAAGATCAAAGAAGGAAGCTCTCAACCCCAACAGAGAAATCAAACTCATTTAGAGCAAGGAGAAGAAATGATTATGTAAGGTGACAATCACTCCAATTTCTGATTATTATCTGGGATGATATATATTTGTGGTTCTGCAATGTCCAGCTTTTTGCTTTTTTGTATTATTGCTTGTATGTTGTTATTTTAATTTTTCCAAATTCTATAAGTAGTAATCCTAACCCAAATAGGGGGAGATTGTTGGAACACCCTATTACTAATTTGGGTCAGGATCACTATGTCTCTAGGAAACCAGTTTTTGACCTCCTGTATAGCTCAAAAGGTCAATTAAAATTGAGTCTAAGGGTTAGAAGTCTAAGTTTGGAAGCTGCCCTCAAGACCAAGACTTTTTCAGTTTGATACTAAGACATATCGTCGAGCTCAGCACGACGATTCGTCGAACTCCGATCGACGATCGTCTAGCTCAACTTCAACAGATCGTCGAACTCCATTCGACGATCACTGAGCTCAACTTCAACAAATCATCGAACTCCATTCGACGATCTGCGAGCTCAGTTCGACGATCTTGTCTCAGTATTGGTTCTCTATCTCTGAGCTCAGTTCGACGTTCTTTGAGCTCAGATCGACGATTTTTGTTATTGTATAAGTCCATATCGCTGAGCTCGGTTCGACGATAGCAGAGCTCAGTTCGATGTTTTTCTGATGACTTCAAGGATCTTCAAGATTCAAATTCAGAATAGTTAAAGAGTTATTCAGCAATTAATTCAGAAGATTTTTTAGCCGTTTTCATTTATTTCTGGATCAAGTTTCAAGGGATTATCAAAGGAATGTTTCTTTGGACTTTCCTCCAGAAGACATTTTGCAATTAAGGATGCAATTAATGCAGGCCAACGGCTATTCTTGACTGAGGATGTTTCTTTTATTCAGTACCAGAGAATAAAAGATAAGATTTTTAAATCTCTCTTAGACATCACAACACTCAGAACACAGACAAGAAGAAGAACAAGAACAATGTATTCTCTGTCTCAAAGAATTCTCAAAAGAACACACATCCAAGGAGATCAAATATTCTGAAATCTTCTGATCTCTCTTGTCTCAAGTGTTCAAGGCCAACATCTTTCAAGACTCCAGACACCTAACATTTCAGCTGTTGCTGAAATCATCTTTTGCTGGAGATCAACTTCTGAAGGCCTATCACCCTACAGCAAAGCTTCTTTTCCTGAACATCTCAAGGACTCAGGGGGAGCTTTGACACCATCAAATCCACATAGTCTTCTCAGCTGCTTTGAGAAAGAGAAGACCTCCATCACTCTCTCACCCCCATCTCTGTAAAGGGTTTCTCAAACTCCCTTCAAAAGTTTGAGTTTGGTTTTTGAGCACCTTGTCAAAAGCTCATTGGTGGCAAGACACCTGATCAAAAAATCTGATTTGGTTTTTGAGCACCTTATCAAAAGCTCATTGGTGCCCAGTACACCTGATCAACTCATCCTGCAGTGGATTCCTACCTAAGGTGGTAGAAGAGTGGATGTACCCAAGTTTAGGGGAACCACTATAGCTCCTTGTGTCATCTGGATTGCTTGTCTTTATTTTTGTTTCTGGCTGTGATTGTTCTGTGATTATTTTGTGATTAGTTTAGTTCTGTGATTAGATTTAATAATTGCTTCCCTGCTCACCCAGATTACAACAATTGTTGTAAAAAGTTTTCAAGCACCATATACTCTATTCACCCCCCCCCCCCCCTCTAGAGTATATCAGATCTAGCTGCACTTTCAAAATCTTCTGCACAAATTTGAATCAGTAGATCCAAAGATAATATCATCTACATAAATCTGTACTAGTAGTGTATGGGACTTATGGGTTCTAATAAAAAGAGTTTGGTCTACTCTACACCTTATAAATTCATTTTTTAGGAGAAAGCCTGCTAGGGTCTCATACCATACTCTAGGAGCTTGCTTGAGACCGTATAATGCTTTATTCAGCTTAAAAACATAGTCAGGATGGGTTGGAGAGATAAAAGCTGGAGGTTGTCTGACATAGACTTCTTCTTTGATGTCTCCATTGAGAAATGCACTCTTTACATCCATCTGGTATACTTTGAAGCCTTTGTGTGCTGCATATGCTAAGAAGATTCTAATAGCCTCCAATCTTGCAACTGGTGCAAAAGTCTGGTCATAATCTATGCCTTCTTCTTGAGAGTACCCTTGAGCAACTAGCCTTGTCTTGTTCCTTACAATGACTCCTTGATCATCCAATTTGTTTCTGAACACCAACTTTGTTCCAACAATGGAGTGATCCTTAGGCCTTGGTACTAGTTCCCAAACTTTGTTCCTTTCAAATTGATGCAACTCTTCTTGTATTGTAATGATCCAGTGTGGATCTTGCTCTGCATCTTGAATGGATTGAGGTTCAATTTGAGATAGGAAGCAAGTGTGCAACAGGTTTTGGTTGACCAGATTTCTGGTTTGCACACTAGCTGAGATGTATCCAATTACTTGGGAAATTGGATGGTCTCTTGATGTTACTAAATCAACAGGGTGTAACACCTCCCCTGTAGTGGACGTATAATATGGGTCCGGTCGGGGCCCCACAGCATACGAACGCCACAACTTTAGTATTATAAGTTGATATGACTACCCAAACTCAAAACACGTGCACAACACAGCGGAAACAAAATAGGACTAGAAGTTATCCACCACTAAAGAGTAAAATAAATGGCCTTAAGGCCTTACATCAAGTGTCCAAAAAGAAATAGTACATCAAACATGAATGTGCTCAGCACTCCTAGTCTACCTCGGCATGCAAGCCGGACAAAATAGTCTCAAACAAACATCATCATAACCGTAGTGCTACAAAAAGGGAAAAACACTTCATGGGGCTTAGGCCTTTCTGGCCGGCGTGCTAGCTTCTGCATGCGATCCTTGCCCTGTAAAAATTATTAGTAACGTGGGTCAGCAAAGGCTGACCTCAAACTGTGTAACAACATATCTCCTCCCGGCCACCCCTAATGGACCCCGGGGAACCCTCCAACCTGCAAGTCAGCACTTCGTTTGCAATATAATCATCTATAAATAGAAAAGCATTAAAACAGGCTTGGATGTCTCAATCATCAAACACGTTCTCTACTGGTTGAGCATGTAATAAAAGGGCCTACTATGCAACATGTATGCAACACTCGGGCTTCGCCCAAGGCACCCTACTGCGTATGCAACTAGCACAACATCACAACATTTGGGTACTCACATTTCCCCATTGGCATAAAGCCGCAAACAATGAGGGAGACACAACTCCCTCAAACGGCGCACAGGCCGCCACATGGAATTCTTGCCAAGGCCCCACCCGCTCGTGGGCTTAGCCCCGGGCTTACCTGCAAACTCTGACGTCTCATGTCAGGATTCCAACAAACACAGACCGACCGATTCTAAGAAGCCTTGCTGGACCCCACCCGCTCATGGCCTCTTTGCCCGGGCTTGCCCCAAGCTTGGCATTCTCGTCAGTCTCACAGAAGGGGACTAGTCTCGACGGGACACTCTCCACACATGACGCACATGTTACGGGATAGCCAGCCGACCACAGAGACATAGCCACGCCTTGGCACAACACAAACCAAGACTAAATACATCATAATCCCTCATTGTACTGCAGCGTTCCCGCGCACCAAGGAAACCATCTCCAACTCGTGCGGAGCTAACCTTGTCCCTCAAGGAAACCATCTACCGCCACGAGGAGCTAACCTTGTCCGGGTCCGACTACACGTACCTTTGCAAATAAACGGGACAATCACCACCACAACACAAACGGCATCTTGCCGCAACGGAAAATCTCTACGAATCCCTAAGTTCGTATGCAACATCACCGAGTCGGACGAACGGTCGCGACTACGGCTTCACCCACCATGCCTAATCCACTAGCGAAGCGGATCTCTAATGCAAAAATATGTCGGGGACGGACTCAATCAACCCGGAAGTTCCACTTGAAACTTGGCAAACCAAAACCCCTCTCATTTGAGAGTTCGGTGCCCAAAAATTAGGGAGAAATAAAACTAAATGATGCTAATACATGCATCCTAAGGACCGAGAGGAGAGATGTCGTTACCTTCCGACTCCTCTTCCTTGCCATGGCAAAATAGCCGGATGGAAATCTTCGCAACGCTCCAAGCTTCACGGATCCGGACTCGGCTCGCGATTTGGAGCTCCGAAACCCTTCCTACAGCCCAAGACCTTCTTCTTCTTCCTCCTTGCTCTAGTTTTCTCAAGAACTTAGAAAGAGAAGACTTGGAAAACAAATGAGGGTTTCCGACCCTAGAATCGGACTTAACTTCCCAAGAACAGTCCTGAGCCGTCAGATCTCAAAATCTGGGAAAGAATGGCCACGATTCGCCTGGAAAATAAAAGACCTGGGCCGAACACGACCTGGCACACGCCCGTGTCCAGGGCCGTGTGCCTCATTCGCCGTCTCAAATCGACGCGCCTGGAACCGCACACGGGCATCCGACACGCCCGTGTTCAAACCGACAGGCCCGTGTCCCCAGTGACACGGCCGTGTGGCCGGCCGTGTGCCTCCAACAACACGGCCCCGGAACCAACCCGAGAGATGACACGGCCTAGGACACGCCCGTGTCCCAAGCCGTGTGCCAAGTCTCGACACCCGTCGACAGGCTTTGTGTCGACACCGCGGAAAAACGTCGAGCGAAGATCGTCGACCAAGCGGGACACGCCCTGTGACACGCCCGTGTCACAGGCCGTGTGCCCCTGTCTCGACACTTTGTTGAGCGAATGTGTCGACACTTGGACCGAGTGTCGACACGGCCTCAACACGCCCTGCGACACGCCTGTGTCGCAGGCCGTGTGCCCCACTCTCGACACTTTGTCGAGCGAAAGTGTCGACACTTGGGCCGAGTGTCGACACGGCCTCGACACGCCCTGCGACACGCCCGTGTCGCAGGCCGTGTGCCCCACTCTCGACACTTTGTCGAGCGAAAGTGTCGACACTAGGGCCGAGTGTCGACACGGCCTCGACACGCCCTGCGACACGCCCGTGTCGCAGGCCGTGTGCCTCCTGCCAGAAACCCAATAATGTTCAGAACTGCAGACTGAACCTCTTGCAAAAACTGGGGTGTTACAGCTCTCCCCCACTTAACAGAATTTCGTCCCGAAATTTTCAAAACAAAAGGGTACAAAACTTAAATTGTACCTGACATGAAGAGTTCTGGATAATCTTCTAGCATGGCCTGTTCTCATTCCCAAGAGAACTCCTCACGACCGCAGTTGTCCCATCGAACTTTCACGAGTTTGACTTCTTTATTCCGCAACTGCCGAGTCTCCGAATCCTCTATAGCAATTGGGAGGACTCGCGTCCTCAAGTCTTCCTCAATCAGCACCGATGTCGGCTCTATCACCACGCTAGCCTCCACCAAGGCTTTCCTCAAAGCGGAGACGTGGAAGACGTCATGTAATCCACTCAAGTCTGCGGACAATGCCAACCAATATGCTGCTTCTCCTACCCGCTCAACAATTTCAAAAGGCCCCAAAAACCTTGGACTCAACTTCTTGAGTCGGCGAATCCGTGAGACGCCTTTGAACGGCTTGACCTTCAGATAAACCCAATCACCAACTGTAAATTCCAACTTCCGGTGACGAGCATTAAAATATTTTGCTTGCCTGTCTTGCGCCACCTTCATACGCTCTTGGATGGTCCGTACCAACTCACAAGCGTCAACTACCGCACCCTTTCCCAAAAGTTTGGTGTCTCCCGCCTCTGCCCAAGACATTGGCGTTCGACACTGCCTCCCATACAAAGCTTCGTATGGCGCCATCTTTATACTAGCTTGAAAACTGTTGTTGTACGCAAATTCTACCATGAAGAGGTGATCCTCCCACCTCTTGCCAAAATCAAGAACGCACATCCTCAACATGTCCTCCATAGTACGGTTCGTTCTCTCCGTTTGCCCATCAGTTTGAGGATGGAACACCGTACTAAACTTTAGCTTCATGCCCAAGCTCTTCTGAACCAATCTCCAGTCCTTGGACGTAAATCGTCCATCACGATCACTGACTATGCTCTTAGGAACTCCGTGCAGTCGCACAATGTTGCGAACATACAACTCCACCAGCTTCTCCACGCTGTCCTCTTTCCGATTTGGGATGAAGTGAGCCACCTTGGTTAGGCGATCCACGATCACCCAAATAGCATCATTACCATGCTGCGATTTAGGCAAACCATGCACAAAGTCCATGGAGATGTCCTCAAATTTCCATTCAGGAATTGGAAGGGGCTTCAGGAACCCGCCCAGTTTCTGACATTCGGCCTTCACCAAGGCACATGTTTGGCAACGACTCACATACAAAGCTACATCTCGCTTCAACCCCGGCCACCAAAAGGATTTCTTCATATCCAAGTACATCTTTGTACTGCCCGGGTGAATGGAGTACTTTGAGAAGTGAGCCTCAAACATCAACTCCTCACGGAGATTGCCAAACTGCGGTACACAAACCCTTCCATCCTTTCTCAAGATTCCCCCAATCATCTCCCAGGCGCTGCTCTCGCCCTTTTGAGCCTCCAACACAAAAGGTTGAAACTCCACATCCAATCGAGTCGCTTCCCGAATACGATCGGACAAGTCGCTTTGCACTTCAATCCAGTTCAACCGAGCCACGCTAGACTCGCCTCTCGCAACACATTCCAACCCAAGGGACTCCCATTCCCGAACCAACCGCTCATCATGAGCTTCGATCCAATTTCCTTGCCCCGAGTACTTTCTACTCAACGCATCTGCCACCACATTGGCCTTACCCGGCGTATACTGAATCTCCACTTCGTAGTCTCCAAGAAATTCAACCCATCTGCGTTGCCGCATGTTCAAGTCCTTCTGATCCAAGAGATACTTCAGGCTTTTATGGTCCGTGAAGATCTCCACCCTTGCGCCATACACATAGTGTCGCCATATTTTCAACGCGAAGATTACCGCCGCCAACTCCAAGTCATGGACGGGGTAATTACTCTCATGAGGTTTCAGCTGTCGAGACCCAAAAGCTATTACCTTGCCATGTTGCACCAACACGCAACCCAAACCGCATCCCGATACGTCACTGAAAATCTGAAATCCATCGGTCCCTTGCGGTAAACTCAGGATCGGAGCCGTCATAAGCCTCTCCTTCAGTGCCTCGAATGCTTGACTGCACTCTTGGGTCCACATAAACTTATGGTCTTTACGAGTGAGTGAGGTGAGGGGTAGAGCTATCTTCGAGAAATTCTCCACGAATCTCCTATAGTACCCGGCTAGTCCAAGAAAACTTCGGACTTCCGCCACGGTCCTCAACACCGGCCAATCTCTGATGGCCTCCACTTTCGTCGGATCCACTGCCACCCCATCACCACTAATCACGTGGCCCAAAAATGCCACCTTCTCCAGCCAGAACTCGCATTTGGAGAATTTTGCATACAACTCATTCTCCCTCAACACTTGCAAAACTATTCTCAAGTGGGTCTCATGCTCCACTTGCGATTTGGAATACACCAAAATGTCATCAATGAAGACAACCACAAATGAATCCAAGTATTCCCGAAATACCCGATTCATAAGGTCCATGAACACCGATGGTGCATTCGTCAACCCGAACGGCATCACCGTAAACTCAAAGTGTCCATACCTTGTACCAAAGGCAGTCTTGGGTATGTCCTCGTCCCGAATTCGCAGCTGATAGTAGGCTGACTTCAAGTCCAGTTTCGAATATACCTCTGACCCCACCAATTGGTCGAACAAATCGTCTATCCGAGGGATCAGATACTTATTCTTGATGGTCAATTTATTCAGCTCTCGGTAGTCTATGCATAGGCGCATGCTACCGTCTTTCTTTTTTACAAACAACACCGGTGCGCTCCACGGTGAAGAACTGGGTCTAATATACCCTTGCTCCAACAGTTCCTGTAGCTGTACCTTAAGTTCCGCTAACTCCTTTGGTGCCATCCTAAATGGGGGACGCGACACCGGTCTAGCCTCCGGCATTAACTCGATCGAGAAGTCGATCTCCCACCGAGGAGGCGCTCCAGGAAGTTCATCCGGAAACACATCCTTGAACTCTGCTACCACGGGCACTTCCTCAATCGAAAGTTGGGAGAGACGAACCTCCAACAACGCTACCAGCGCCACACCTCCCTGTTTAACCGCCCGCATCATTTGCATGGCCGTAATTAGGGAATGGGCTACTCCACAAAGGCCCATAAACTTGACTTCCGCTTGCCCCTTACTCTTTAGGGTCACTACCTTGGATAAACATTCAATGCTGGCGCGCTGCTCTGCAAGCCAGTCCATGCCCAAAATGACATCGAACTCTACTAACGGCAACACTGCCGCTTCCAAAACGAAGTCAACTCCGTCTAGCTCCCAACAGATGCGCCCTTTAGCCCCGGTGGTCATAGACGACCCATTGGGCATGGGCACTTTCAGTTCCGCGTCCGCCGAGAAAGTCTCGACTCCTACCCTTCGGATGAAACTCTCCGCAAGAAAAGAGTGCAAAGCCCCAGTATCGAACAATACCCTAGCGGGGTATCCAGAAACTAACACGAAGCCTACAACAAGACAACACACGGAAAGGGGGTCTAAAAGTATGAAGCACAAATGCAAACTTAAATTTTCTTCATACCTGTCACCACATCTGTTTGGCGGATCGCTTCTTGCTGTCCAAGGTTGTAAGCCCTTGGTTGCACCGGTTGGAACCGAGAAGCGCTCGACTCCGCCATCTTTCCTTTCTCTGCAGCACTGGGGCCCGAGCACACAGACTGCTCCTGCTTTGACTCTTGCCCCGCTCCCCCTTGCTGACAAGCACGGGCTATGTGCCCAACCTTCCCGCAGTTGTAACACGTCGGCAGTCCCCTAGAGTGAGAACCCCCAGGCGTCCAAGTGCTCCTCTCACCCGACCTGGAAGGGTGAGGCTTCCTCCTCCACCTGCTCCCATCAGACTTTACATGAGATTGGGAGGGCTTCCCTTCCCCATGCTTGGGAGTAAAACCCTTTCGACGCTGGGTTCGCTCCAGATCACTCTCCAAACTCCTGGCGGCTTCAACTAGCTCATTAAATCCCGCCCTCTTCATGGAGATGAGAGGCTGTCTCAGATTCTCCCTCAAACCTTGGTAGAAGAGGTTATCCCTCTCTACATCGTCCGCCATTATCATTCCCGCATAACGACCCAAACGGGTGAACTCTTGCACGTACTCATCCACTGTCTTGTCTCGCTGCATTAGATGCAGAAACTGCCTCTGCAGGGCCAACCGTGTTGAAACTGGAATATACCTCTTAAGAAAAGCGTCCCCAAACTCTTCCACTGACGGGGTGCGCCCCGGGAACAGGCGGCCGCTATGGCTTACCCACCACAATTTGGCATCTCCTTCCAACATGAACGCCGCATACTCGGATTTCTTCTCCTCTGGCGTCTCTGCCGCCCTTAACAGTTCTTGAATACGAACCCACCAATCCTCCGCGTCCGTTGGCGTTCCTACACCCTTGAAAGACGGGGGATGGAAACTCAGGAAATACTTCATGTGTCGGTCTCCATGCCCTACCACCACCCTTTCGGCCAAAGGCTCCACTCGCCTGGCTTCTCCGCCTGGCACGGCCGTCGCCGTGTCCGGTGTAGCAGGGGTTGCTACCTGGGCTGCAGCCGCCGCTTGCGTCGCCACCATCGCTTCTGCAAGCATACGGCAGAAGTCAGCCGGTTTTACACCTGTGCCCAGAAGGCCTGGAGCAGTTGCACTGCTCGCCGAGAGATCATCCCTTGCTCTTGAAGTGCCCGCCTCATTGCTTGCACTCTTCAGGAAAACAAGAAATAAGGGATTAGTCTCCAATCTCAAGACTAGAACATAAGGACACTCACGGTCCCGCATTACTCTTATGTGGATAACTTCTCTACGCACTGACCTTGAATCTAACCTGCCTCTGATACCAAATTGTAACCACTCTTATGTGGTTATGTCTGTCTGACGTGAGACCAGAAGGTGCGGTCTGTTGGAGCGCATAGCAGCACTCCTAGTCTACCTCGGCATGCAAGCCGGACAAAATAGTCTCAAACAAACATCATCATAACTGTAGTGCTACAAAAAGGGAAAAACACTTCATGGGGCTTAGGCCTTTCTAGCCGGCGTGCTAGCTTTTGCATGCGATCCTTGCCCTGTAAAAATTATTAGTAACGTGGGTCAGCAAAGGCTGACCTCAAACTGTGTAACAACACATCTCCTCCCGGCCGCCCCTAACGGACCCCGGGGAACCCTCCAACCTGCAAGTCAGCACTTCGTTTGCAATATAATCATCTATAAATAGAAAATCATTAAAACAGGCTTGGATGTCTCAATCATCAAACACGTTCTCTACTGGTTGAGCATGTAATAAAAGGGCCTACTATACAACATGTATGCAACACTCGGGCTTCACCCAAGGCACCCTACTGCGTATGCAACTAGCACAACATCACAACATTTGGGTACTCACATTTCCCCATTGGCATAAAGCCGCAAACAATGAGGGAGACACAACTCCCTCAAACGGCGCACAGGCCGCCACATGGAATTCTTGCCAAGGCCCCACCCGCTCGTGGGCTTAGCCCCGGGCTTACCTGCAAACTCTGACGTCTCATGTCAGGATTCCAACAAACACAGACCGACCGATTCTAAGAAGCCTTGCTGGACCCCACCCGCTCATGGCCTCTTTGCCCGGGCTTGCCCCAAGCTTGGCATTCTCGTCAGCCTCACAGAAGGGGACTAGACTCGCTGGGACACTCTCCACACATGACGCACATGTCACGGGATAGCCAGCCGACCACAGAGACATAGCCACGCCTTGGCACAACACAAACCAAGACTAAATACATCATAATCCCTCATTGTACTGCAGCGTTCCTGCGCACCAAGGAAACCATCTCCAACTCGTGCGGAGCTAACCTTGTCCCTCAAGGAAACCATCTACCGCTACGAGGAGCTAACCTTGTCCGGGTCCGACTACACGTACCTTTGCAAATAAACGGGACAATCACCACCACAACACAAACGGCATCTTGCCGCAACGAAAAATCTCTACGAATCCCTAAGTTTGTATGCAACATCACCGAGTCGGACGAACGGTCGCGACTACGGCTTCACCCACCATGCCTAATCCACTAGCGAAGCGGATCTCTAATGCAAAAATATGCCGGGGACGGACTCAATCAACCCGGAAGTTCCACTTGAAACTTGGCAAACCAAAACCCCTCTCATTTGAGAGTTCGGTGCCCAAAAATTAGGGAGAAAGAAAACTAAATGATGATAATACATGCGTCCTAAGGACCGAGAGGAGAGATGTCGTTACCTTCCGACTCCTCTTCCTTGTCATGGCAAAATAGCCGGATGGAAATCTTCACAACGCTCCAAGCTTCACGGATCCGGACTCGGCTCACGATTTGGAGCTCCGAAACCCTTCCTACAGCCCAAGACCTTCTTCTTCTTCCTCCTTGCTCTAGTTTTCTCAAGAACTTAGAAAGAGAAGACTTGGAAAACAAATGAGGGTTTCTAACCCTAGAATCGGACTTAACTTCCCAAGAACAGTCCTGAGCCGTCAGATCCCAAAATCTGGGAAAGAATGGCCACGATTCGCCTGGAAAATAAAAGACCTGGGCCGAACACGGCCTGGCACACGCCCGTGTCCAGGGCCGTGTGCCTCATTCGCCGTCTCAAATCGACGCGCCTGGAACCGCACATGGGCATCCGACACGCCCGTGTTCAACCCGACACGCCCGTGTCCCCAGTGACACGGCCGTGTGGCCGGCCGTGTGCCTCCAACAACACGGCCCCGGAACCAACCCGAGAGATGACACGGCCTAGGACACGCCCGTGTCCCAAGCCATGTGCCAAGTCTCGACACCCGTCGACAGGCTTTGTGTCGACACCGCGGAAAAACGTCGAGCGAAGATCGTCGACCAAGCGGGACACGCCCTGTGACACGCCCGTGTCACAGGCCGTGTGCCCCAGTCTCGACACTTTGTCGAGCGAATGTGTCGACACTTGGGCCGAGTGTCGACACGGCCTCGACACGCCCTGCGACACGCCCGTATCGCAGGCCGTGTGCCCCACTCTCGACACTTTGTCGAGCGAAAGTGTCGACACTTGGGCCGAGTGTCGACACGGCCTCGACACGCCCTGCGACACGCCCGTGTCGCAGGCCGTGTGCCCCACTCTCGACACTTTGTCGAGCGAAAGTGTCGACACTTGGGCGGAGTGTCGACACGGCCTCGACACGCCCTGTGACACGCCCGTGTCGCAGGCCGTGTGCCTCCTGCCAGAAACCCAATAATGTTAAGAACTGCAGACTGAACCTCTTGCAAAAACTGGGGTGTTACACAGGGGGTGTTGATTGTTCACCAACCTGTGTTGTTGTTTCCTCTTGTGGTACAACAACTGGCTCTTCAAGAAGTTTCTCTTCAAGGTGTTGATTGTCTTCTCATCTTCACTGCTTTCCTCTTTTTGAATGATTTGTAATCTGTCTAAGTCTTCAGTCAGAGAGTGTACCTGCAAAGGTTCTATGGTAGAAGTGTTCTTCTCCTTGAAAGACATGTTAGTTTCATCAAAAGATATGTGAACAGATTCTTCAATTTTAAGAGTTGATTTATTATAAACCCTATAAGCCTTACTGATCATGGAGTATCCCAGAAACACTCCTTCATCAGCTTTAGCTTGAAATTTTGTTAAATACTTCTTTTCATTATTGTGAATATAACAAATACAACAAAAAATTCTAAAATAATCAACTTTAGGTTTCTTCCCTTTAAGTAATTCATAGGGAGTCTTGCCCTTCAGTTTATGTATTAAACTTCTGTTCAGCACATAGTTGGAGGTGTTCACTACCTCTGCCCAAAAAGATAGAGGAAGGTGAGCATCTGACAACAATGTAGTGACAGATTCAATAAGGGTTCTATTTTTCCTTTCAGCTACCCCATTTTGTTGAGGAGTTCTAGGAGCTGAGAAAGTATGCCTGATCCCTTCACTCTGACAGAACTCTTGCATAAGAAGAGAATCAAACTCTGTCCCATGATCACTTCTGATCAGGGCAATGTGAGTATTGAACTCAGTCTGTATGCATTTGAGAAACTCTGTCAAACACTTAAAGTTATCAGACTTCTTCCTCAGAAAGAACACTCATGTGAATCTAGAGAAGTCATCTACAACTACTAAAGTGTAAGATTTCCCTCCTAAGCTTTGTACTGTAATGGGTCCAAAAAGATCCATGTGTAACAGATACAAAATCCTAGGTGAATCACTCTTATTAAATGACTGGAAACTATTTTTTGTTTGCTTGCCTAATTGACAAGCCCTGCAGAGTCCTTCCTTCTTGTAGGGGCCAGAAGGTAGTCCTCTAACAAGGTTGTCCTTGGATAGCCTAGCAATTGTTCTAAGGTTTAAATGTCCTAATCTCTTATGTCATAAAACATTAGGTCTACAAACAGAATTAAACAGGCAAATATCTACTTCTGTTGAAAGAAAATCTACTAAATAGATGTTACCTTTCCTTTTACCTGTCAACACAGTTGTGTTGTCCTCTGACTTGATCTTGCATAAGACTTTGCTGAAAGTCACCTGGTAGCCTTCATCACATAGCTGACTGATATTAATCAAATTGTGCTTCAGTCCTTCCACATAGGCTACCTTCTTGAATGTGACTGTGCTAATCTGGACTGCACCATATCCTTTAGTTTGTCCAAAGTTTGAATCACCAAATATGACTTTGGGTCCAAGCTTGGCTTTAAAGGATGTGAGGTTGTCCCTATTTCCTGTCATGTGCTTTGAGCACCCACTATCCAAATACCATTGTTGGTTTGATGTTGTATAGGTATTCACCTGCACATAAAATAATTCACTTGTTTTTGACCCAGTTTACCTTGGGCCTAGGTTGATAACCTTTAAACTCAGAAATAAATGACATCCCTAGTTGACTCTTATAACCTTCAGGATGATATCTCCTTGGAGGTATTATCCATTCAGTATAATGGTTAAATCTTTGGGATGAAGGACCCCTAGGATTGGATTTTGATTTACCCTTGAAAGAATTTCCAAAGCTCTGATCTCTGTTCGACGACCGTTGAGCTGCGTTCGACGATCTTGGGTCAGATCGTCGAGCTCCGTTCGACGGTTGACTGTGGCAGAGTTCAGGAATTAGAGATCGTCGACCTGAGTTCGACGATTTTGCCTGAGATCGTCGATCTGCGTTCGGCGATCGTCGAGCTCCGTTCGACGATTTCTGCTGGAACTTGGTTTTCTTAGGCAGATCAGAATTTTTCCTAGCTACCTCTACAACTCCCTCCCCTTTATCAGAAATAAACTTAATTGGGGTTGTTAGAACTATAGGTTGGCTGGATGAAGCACCCAAGCCCAGTGTACTATTAAATCTAGAGTTCACTGTGCTTATGATGTCCATTAGCTTGATGCTTCTCCCATTAAGGGATTCATCAAGCTTTTTGGCCTCTGACAGCTCACTTTTCAGTGAAGCTATCTGCTCCCTACAGCACTCCAACTCCTCAGAGAGTTTGAGGTTTTCTGATTTTAAGGTACTATGTTCAGACAGTTGATTTCTGAGAGAGATAATTTCCTTCTCAGATTTTAATAAGTCTAAGCACAGTGCTTTAAATTCATACTTAAAGTCCTCAGAATTTAAATCAAATGAGTCCATTACCTGGCCTTCTTCAGGTTGCATTTCTGAGTCTGACTCTGACTCTTTTGCATCAGAATTGTGTTGAGAGGCATTGATTGCCATCATGCAGAACTCCTTCTCTTCAGCATCATCCTCATCATCACTGGAGCTGGATGAAGCTTCTGATTCCTCTTTAGTCTCACTCCAAGATTCAGCAACAAATCCCTTCCTTGTGTGTTTGTTCTTGCTTGAGGAGGGTTTGTCATTGCTACTCTTCTTGAAGTCCTTATATTTTCTTCTTTCTCTCTTATCCTTTCTGTCCTTGTTTTTGTTCTCTGGACAGTCAGGCACAATGTGGTCTAGTTTCCTGCAACCAAAGCAGACAATTTCTTTATTGTTTGATTTATCATACCTTGGCTTGTCATGATCTTTGTATGATCTCTTCCTGAAGTCCTTTCTGGACATCTTGTAAAATCTTTTGGCCAGCAGACTAAGTAGCTCATCGTTGCCTGTGACTTTGTCTTCAGGCTGATCTTTAGTGGCTTTGAAAGCTATTGTCTTTTCCTTTCTTGTGGCTGGTGAGGCAGCCTTCTGCTCTTCTTCTCTATTTTTAATGAGCAGCTCATAAGACTTGAGCTTACCCAAAAGAGCTTCTGTTGTGATCTCATTGAGACTTCTGGCATCCTTGATTGGCCAGATCCTTAAGTCCCAAGTGCTTGGGAAGCACATTAGGATTTTGTCATTTAGCTCAGTCAATGAGGTGGGATCTCCTGTCCTTTCTTTCATCAGCTGATCCTGAGACTATTTCAGATAGCTTATCCCAGATTTCCTTTGCTGAGTTGCATTCAGCCACTTTTTGGAAAATGTCATCAGACATAGTCTGGGCTAAGATATTCATAGCCTTTGCATCTGCTACCTTCCACTTCTTGATCTCTGCATCTGTTCCTGAGGGAGGTGGAACAGCATTTATGCTTGTGTTCTCTAGAGGTCTTTGACACACTGTCAAAACAGAATTAAAAATATCCTCGTCAATAGAATTCATATAGAGTTTAATCCTTGCCTTCCAAAGTGCAAACTTAGACAGATTGCACACTGGAGGTCTGGTGCTAGCATAATCTTTGTTTTGGGCCATGATTTGTGAAGAAATGATTCTAATAACAAAATCTACAACAAGCAGATCTAATTATAGGAATCTTTGGGTTCAGGTGTTAGCTTGTGCAACCACTAAGGTGTGATATGTTTAACCAATCTCCCTCTGATACCAATTGAAAGTGCGAGTTAGATCTGATATACTCTAGAGGGGGGTGAATAGAGTATGGTGCTTGTTAAAAACTTTTACAATAGTTATTGTATTCTAATGTGAACAGGGAAGAAATAGTAAATCTAATCACATAAACTATCTAATCACAGAATAATCACAATCTACAAAAGAAACTAATCACAAGACACAGCCAGAAACAAAAGAAACACAAGCAACCAGTAGACACAAGGAGCTATAGTGGTTCCCCAACCAATCTGGGTACATCCACTCTTCTACCACCCTAGGTAGGAATCCACTACAGGATGAGTTGATCAGGTGTCCTGGGCACCAATGAGCTTTTGATAAGGTGCTCAAAAACCAAACCAGATTTTTTGATCAGGTGTCTTGCCACCAATGAGCTTTTGATAAGGTGCTCAAAAACCACACATAAACTTTTGAAGGGAGTTTGAAAAACCCTTTACAGCAGAGAGAGAGAGAGGGATAAGAAGATGTTCTCTGTCAACAGTTAGAGAGAAGATTATGGATGTTGTCAAAGCTCCCCCTGAGATCTTGAGTTGATCAGGAAATGAAGCTTTGCAGTAGGGTGATAGGCCTTCAGAAAGTTGATCTCCAGCAAATGATGATTTCAGCAACAGCTGAAATGTGAGATGTCTGGAGTCTTGAATGATGATGGCCTTGAACACTTGAATCAAAAGAGATCTTAAGATTTCTGATGGTTGATCTCTTTTAGTGATGGTGTTCTTGTATGAATTCTTGAGACAGAGAATGTCTGCAACTCTTTCTCTTTCTCTTGTGTGATTGTTGTTGTAAGAGTTGTTGCAGAAGAGGTTTTGCAGAGAATGAATATTTTAGAATATGTGTCTCTCCCTTGTTCTTCTTTTTCAGTTCTGAAAAATCTAATCTTTTATTCTCTTGTTGTCTGAACAGAAATGATCCACTGTCAAGATAGTCGTTAGCCTGTCATAAATGACTTCCTTAATTGCTTTTGTCTTCTGGAGGAAAGTCTAATAAAAACATTCCTTGAAAATCCCTTGAAACTTGATCCAGAATAAATGAAAATGGCTACAAGATCTCTGAATTAAATGCTGACAGTAATTCCACAGCTGTCCAAATTTGAATCTTGAAAATCGTTGAACTCTTCAGAAAAACGTCGAACTGAGCTCCACTATCTTCGAACTGAGCTCAGAGATTTGGACTTATACAGAAACAGAGATCGTCGATATGAGCTCAACTATCGTTGAACTGAGCTCAGAGATTGAGAACCAAACTGGAGTCAAGATCGTCGAACTGAGCTCGAAGATCGTCGAATGGAGTTCGACGACATGTTGAAGTTGAGCTCAGCGATCGTCGAATGGAGTTCAACGATCCGTCGAAGTGAGCTCAACGATCGTCGATTGGAGTTTGACGATTCGTCATACTGAGCTCGACGAAATGACTTGGTTTCCAGACTGAAAAACCTTGGTCTTGAGGGCAGCTTACAAACCTAAGTACTAACCCTTAGACTCAATTCTACTTGACCTTTAGATCTGTACAATGAGGTCAAAACAAGTTCCCTAAAGAGACATAGTGATCCTGACCCAAATTAGTAATAGGGTGTTCCAACAGTCTCTTATGAAATGATGTCTTATATCTATATATTTTGTCCTACTATGATGCACTGGATTATGTGCAATAGAAATTGCACTGGCACTATCACAAAATATGGTTGAATTATTTAAGTTGTATCCATAATCCAGTAGTTGGTTTTGTATCCACAAAATTTGTGAACAACAACTGCCAGCTGCAATGTATTCAGCCTTTGCAGTTGAAGTGGACACTGATGTTTGCTTCTTACAAAATCAAGACACAAGCCTATCACCAAGGAACCGGCATGTTCCTGATGTGCTTTTCTTGTCCACTCTACATCCAGCATAGTCAGCATCCGAAAATCCAATAAGCTCAAATGCTGACTGTATAGGATACCAGAGTCCTAGATTAAGACAACCCTTTATATATCTCAAAATCCTTTTAATGAAAATAAGATGAGATTCCTTAGGGCTCACTTGGAACCTATCACAAAGACATGTAGCAAACATGATGTCTAGTCTACTTGTTGTGAGATGGAGTAGGGATCCAACAATAGCCCTATACTTGGTCTGATCAACTGGTTTCCATGTTCATCAGAGTCAATCACAGCATTAACAGCCATGTGAGTTTTCATAGAGGAGGCATCAGCCATCCCAAATTTCTTAATAAGCTCATTTGCATACTTAGATTGGGATATGAATATGACATCAGTGGATTGCTTCACTTGTAGGCCAAGGAAGTATGATAACTCTCCCATGCTACTCATCTAAAACTTTGAATGCATTAGATCAGAGAATCTCTTGCATAGTTTGGGATCTGTATAGCCAAAAATGATGTCATCTATTTGTGCTACCAAAATTTTATCATGATGCATCTTAGTAAAAAGGGGCCTATCTACCATGCATCTAGAGAACTTGTGTTCTAAAAGGAAACTAACTAAGATTTCATACCAAGCTCTTGGAGCTTGCATTAGACCATAGAGAGCTTTATGCAATTTAAAAACATATGAGGGATGAGTAGATGAGATAAAACCTGGGGGTTGTTCAACATAAACCTCTTCCTTTAGTTCTCCATACAAGAAAGCACTCTTAACATTCATCTGGTAGACTTTAAACTTCTTAAAAGGAGCATAAGCAAGAAAAATCCTGATTGCTTCTAGCCTTGCAACAGGATCAAAGGTTTGATCGTAGTCAATGCCTTCCTCTTACCTATAGCCTTGAGCAACAAGCCTAGCCTTGTTTCTCACAATTACACCTTAGGCATCAAGTTTGTTTCTGAATACCCACTTGGTTCCAATTACTGGATAGCCTTTGGGCCTTGGAACCAAGTCCCAAACTCTACATCTCTCAAATTGAGGCTCAACTTGAGAGAGTAAACAGGCATGCATCACATCTTGGTTGAGTTGATGTCTTGTCTGTACACCTACTGACATGTCCCCAATCACTTGAGATCTAGGGTGATCCCTTAGTGTGATAAGGTCAGTGGGTGGAGTTGGTTCAGCAACAACATTTGGAGTTAATTCCTCTTGTGGAGTAATGTCTGCTGTTAAAGGAGGTTCAACCACTTCCAAAAATTCTTCTTCACTGTCTTCATCAGCTTGTGGAGGAGGATGTGATATGACCTTTTGTGTAAGGTATAACTCAACCAATTTCTCACACAAGTGAGGTACCTGCAATAGATCTGAGATATAAGAATCCTTCTCCTTATAATACTTGTTAGCTTCATCAAATGAAATATGTACAGATTCTTCCATTTTTAAGGATGATTTATTGAAAACCATATAAGTCTTGCCAACTTGGGAATATCCAAGAAAAATTCTCTCTGTAGCTTTAGCTTGAAATTTTCGAATATGTTTCTTATTATAGTTATGAATGAAACATCTACACCTAAAAATTCTAAAGTAATCAATTTTAGGTTTCTTCCCTTTGAGTAATTCATAGGGGGTCTTACCCTTAAGTTTGTGTATCAAACTTCTATTCAGCACATAGTTTGTTGTGCTCACAGGCTCTGCCAAAAAGGATAGGGGCATGTATGCATCTGCAAGCAATGTTCTTGCAGATTCAATGAGGGTTCTGTTTTTCCTTTCTACTACCCCATTTTGTTGAGGAGTTCTATGAGCAGAGAAACAATGCCTGATACCTTGCTCCTCATAGAATCTTTGCATGGGAAGAGATTTAAACTCAGTACCATGATCACTTCTGATCAATGCAACTGGAGTAGAATACTCAATCCTTATGCTCTTAAGAAAGTCTGTAAGGACTTTAAAGTTATCTGACTTGTTTCTTAAAAACACCCAAGAGAATCTAGAGAAGTCATCTACAATAACTAGAGTGTAAGACTTCCATCCTAAGATTTGTACAGCAATGGGTCCAAAAAGATCCATATGTAGCAAGTACAGAATCTTAGGTGAGTCACTCTTATTAATTGACTAAGCTATTTTTAGTTTGCTTGCCTTCTTGACAAGCCATGCATAGGCTTTCCTTCTTGTAGGGGCCAGAAGGCAATCCTCTGACAAGGTTATCTCTAGATAGCTTAGAGATGTTCTTAAGGTTAACATGACCTAGTCTCTTATGCCAAAGAATATTATTATTACTAACTTGATTGAATAAACATAGTTCTGAACAAGTAGAGTTAAAGTTTACTGGGTATATATTCCCTTGTCTACAACCTATTAAAACAGTTTGGTTATTTGAAGAAATAATATATTTGGAATTAGTAAAGCAAACCTGATAACCTGCATCACATAACTGACTTATGGATATTAGGTTATGTTTGAGACCATTTACATATGCCACTTTTCTGAAAGTGGCAGCTCCACTGTTGAAGTCTTCATAGCCTTTAGCTTGTCCAAAGCTGGAATCTCCAAAGATCACTCTTGGACCCAGCTTTGCCTTGAAATTGATTAGGTTGTCCTTGCATCCAATCATATGGTTTGAGCACCCACTATCCAGTACCACTTATTTTGAGTGATAGGATAGTTCTTCACCTGCAAGGAAACAAGTTAGATGTTATTGACCCAGGTCGCCTTGGGTCCTTGTTTCTTTTCATAAGAAAAACTGGAAATGTAAGAACATTCAGGTTGACTTTTATGCCCTAAGTGGTGAAATCTTCTGGGAGGAATTATCCATTTGGTGAATGGGTTGATATTCTCCCTAGGTTGATTAAGGTGATTACTATACTTTCTATTGGAGTTGAAGTTTCTGTAAGATTGATCTGGGATCGACGAACTCTGGTATGTTCGTCAACCTGAGGTTGATGAATTGGGATAATATCTTCGATCTCTGCTCAAAGAATGAAATTATTCATTCTCAGGGCAGCAATATCGTAGATCTCTGGTCGACGAACCAGTCTGGTTTCGTCGATCGTGGATCGAAGAATAACTATTATTACAGTTGGCGTTCGGAGTTCGTCGTTCTGAGATCGACGAACTGTACATATTTTGTCGATCTGAGTTCAACGAAATCCGTTGAACATTGTTGTAGTTATTTTTCTTCTTGTTCTTAGATTTTTTTTGAGTTCCATTTGTTTTAAGACTTCATTTACTTTGTCTGCTTGTTCAGTATTCTTCTTACCCTTATCTGAAATGAAATTTATAGGTTTAGATAAGTGATTCTTCTGGATTATTGGTGGTTCACTAGATGATGCACATATTCCTAGTTTACTGTTATTTGCCCTAGCATTTAGAGTACTAGTTATGTCTAACAGTTTTAAACTTCTACCATTAAGTGATTCTTCTAATTTCTTGGCTTTACTTAATTTAGTTTTTAAGAAAGCAATTTGTTCATTTACCGAGGTAAGTTCATCTGTTAGTTTAGCATTTTCAGTAATGTACTTATCTTGTTCAGTTAATCTTTCTCTGAGAAGTTTGATTTCCTTCTCAGAGCATATTAGATCTAAGCACAGATTTTTAAATTCAGTTTTAAATTCTTCTGAATCAAAATCATCGGATGTTATTACCCGGTCCTCTGTAGATAGAGATCTTTCATTTTCTGAAGCTTCAGCCTCTGACTGACTGCTGGAAGTATCTATTGTCATTGGGCAAACTTCCTTTGCCTTCTCTTCTTCTTCATCATCACTGGAGCTGGAGGATGATGACTCTTCCTCATTATCACTCCAGTTTTCTGCAACAAACCCTTTCTCCTTCCACTTGTGTTTGCTGGAGGAGGGCTTGCTATGATGTGTTCTTTTGGAATCCTTTTCTCTTCTTCTGAGTTTCTGGACATTCTGAGATGAAGTGTTCTGGCTTCCTGCATCCAAAACAGACAATTTCCTTAGATGGAGACTTATCATACCTTGGCTTATCATCTTGCCTTGATAACTTTCTTCTGAAGTCCTTCTGTGCCATCTTGAAGAATCTTTTGGCAATGAGGCCCATCAGCTCTTCATTGACTGGAGTCCCTTCAGACTCTTTAGCAGCCTTGAATGCAATGTTGTGCTCCTTCCTGATAGGTGTTAGAGTCTTCTGTTCGGCTGCTGCTTCTCTGGTCTTCATTAATTACTCATATGATTTTAGCTCTCCAAGAAGTGATTTTGTAGAGATTTTTGTCATGCTTCTGGCTTCCCTGATTTGCCAAATTCTTGAATCCCATGTGCTAGGGAAGCACATAAGGATTTTATCATTGACTTCTGTCAGAGTGATGTCCTTGTCCAAGGTCTTTAGCTCATTGATGATTGAGCTAAGCCTGTTGTACATATCACTCACTGACTCAGCTTCATCCTTCCTGAAGTTCTCATATTGTGAGATGAGATTGGATCTCCTATCCTTTCTCTCATCAGCAGATCTAGCAACCACCTAATTTAGAGAATCCCAGATGGATTTGGCTGAAGTGCACTCAGCCACCTTTTGAAATATATCATCAGACATAGTCTGAGCTAGAATGTTCATGGCTTTGGCATCTGCAATCTTAGCTTTCCTCTATGCATCTATCCAATCTGGAGGTGGAACAGCACTCGGATTTGTTGAAGTGGATGGGGTGGAAGCCACTGGAGTTGGTGGTCCTGTCAAAATTAATTGAATATGTCTTCATCAATAGAGTTCATATAGAGTTTTATTCTTGCCTTCCAGATGGCAAACTTCGTTAAGTTGCACACTGGAGGTCTGGTGCTAGCATAATCCTTGTTTTGTGTCATGATATAAAGTATGAAAGGAACAAGATTTAATCAGAGATTATCTTAGGATCTTGGTTAGTCCAGGTGTTAGCCTGTTAAAATAAAAAAGACTAACCTCCCTCTGATACCAATTGAAAGAAAAGGGAGAGTAATCTCTGGTTAACTCTAGAGGGGGGGGGGGGGGGGGTGAATAGAGTTAATTAAAAAATTTCTTTACAACTTTTTACAATTATAAAGTTAAGTGGTAAAATAGGTGATATAATAATTGCTAAGAAAGGTTAACAAAAGCAAAGAAAAACAACACTAAGCTTCCACATCACAAGACAAAAAGAAAACAACAAACACACAGACAACACAAGAATTTTATAGTGGTTCCCCAACTGGGTACATCCACTCTTCTACCACCGTGGTAGGAATCCACTACAGGTTTTGATAATGTGACTGCCACCACAATATTTATTTGAAGGGAGATATTGCAACCCTTTGAGTGTTTGATCAGGTGCCCAACAACCAAACTCTTGTCTTTTGAAAGGTGACTTGTGAACCAGGTTAACTTTTGAAGGGAGTTAAAATCCTGTACAGTGGGATGGGAAAGAAAGTGATGTTAGTCTTCTCTTTTCTCAAAAACACTTTGAAAAGACTTTATGTGGATTCCAGATCTTGTCAAAGCTCCCCCTGAGATGTAAAGTTGTTCAGGATTGAGAATCTTTATTCAGGAGTGTGTAGGTCTTCAGCTTGTGTAAAGCAGATCCAGGAACTTTAGACAGATGGATCTATATTGTCTCAGCAAATTCCTGGAAGGAGAAGATGAAGAAGACTCTTGATCAGTTTGTGTTGTTCTTCTTCTATCTTCTTGAGAGAAAAGTGAGAGATGTGGATTTAGAGCTGCTGTGAAGTTTCTGCTCTTGCTAAGAATATCTCTCTGCAATTTTTCTGCTCTGAAAGAATTATATTGTTGTTCTCAATCTCTGTCTTCTTTTCAAAATATTATTCTCCCTATATTCTCTTTGACAACCAATCGTCCTTCGAAATTTGAATAACTGCAATTAATGTCTTGCTGGAAAACTGGGAAGGAAAACGGCTAGCATATCTGTCATTATTCATTTCCCTAACTGTCCCGAGAAATATGTCAAATAAATCCTGTAACGCCCCGAAACTCAAAAGAGTGACAGGTGGCGTTTTGGGCCAAGTTTGGAACTTGGTAGGGGTCACACGGCCTGGGACACGGGCATGTCCCAGGGGCGTGTCGTGCTCGGATCGACGATGGCCGTGTGGTTGACAAATTTCAGTCGACGATCATCGAGCAGTGAACACGGCCTGAGACACGGGTGTGTCCCGGGCCGTATCCTACTCGGGTAGCTGGCCGAGTTACGTCGAGTGGGAGGCACAGCCTGGAGCCCAGGCATGTTCGGGTTTGACACGGGCGTGTCAATTGGGACACGGGCATATCCAATACCCGTGTTCTTCTCGGGTTGGTGTTGGTCATGTGTCGATGGAGGAACATGCCCGGGAACACAGGCGTGTACTGGATGACACGGGCGTGTCAATCCGGACATGGGCGTGTCGAGAGCCCGTGTTATTTTTGGGACGCGTCAGTTTCGACGGCGAATGGGGAACACGACCTTGGACACGGGCATGTCACAAGCCGTGTTCGACCCAGGTTTTGGATTTTAAGTCCGAATCGTGGTCGTCTGTTTTCTTATTTTGGGATCTAACGGCTTGGGGCTTTCCCTGCTGGGTTTATACCGGGAATAGGGTTTGGGATCCTTCATTTTCATCCAAATACTCTCTTTCTAAAGTTCTAGAGAGAGGGGAGAGCAAGGAAGAAGAAGGAAGGAAGATCCGGCCACCGGCGGAGCTTTGGAGCCCCGAATCGCGAGCCGACTTTGGATCTACGGAGATGAGGATGTTGCGGTGCTTTTCATCCGCATAGATTTCCATGGCGCCAAAGAGGAATGCTAGGGTAACGATTATAATCCTAGGACATGTGAAGTCCTCTTTTCTTTACATAGGAAGCCCGCTCTCGCGAGTTTGCGGTGAGTTTGAGGCATTACTTCGGGTAGACATGAATAGTCCCCTTCGTTTAGCATGTAGAGTCCGTAATCGAGAAACGGACATAGGCATGATGTGTGAAGCCTACCTGGACAAGTTGGTCTGTATCGGTGATGTTGCATTGCATTAATGGCCGGAGAAGACTCCGTGCGGTTGTTTGTTTTTCGGGTTTTCTACGCGGTAGATTGCAACAGGGAGCCTTGGGGACTAACCCCAAGGTGCACCCGAAAAACTGGACAGACGCGTGATTCTGCAAACATGGTGGCCTGGGAGCCAACTTGCACATAACCGGGTTTTGTAAAGTGTGTGATCAAATTGGGACTCAGGGAAGTTTGACCCGCGCCCATGTCTTGAGGTGACAGGGCGGTATGAGCAACGGGTTAGGCGAAACTGTACCCACTCTATGTCGTTCGGTAAAGACACCTAATGGTACATGGCACTTGTCGTTGGCATATATGGAGGGTCTTAGGCAGTGGCCAGAAAGACCAAATGCTCACGAGTAATTGCTGTCCAAGGGGCGGTGGTGAGTCAGCGGACTTTGACCGTGTTCACCGAGAATGTGCCCTGAGAGCACGGGGTGTGTGATCGTGCGTGGCAACGCCTGTAATGAAGTGTTTTTACACTATACTGCTTGGTTATGCTAACAAAGTGCAGGGAAAGAGCATCGCCGCCCCAGGTTTGGGGGCGGGATCATTATAATTTGGTCAGCATAGCTGACCGTTGCTTTTGTTTTCCACCGTTGCGGTGGATTGTTTCTTACATGTGTTGCGGAGCCAAGCGGTAAATAGCGTGCAAAATCCCATGTTGCTGAGCCGGCCCTCGAAGGCCTAATTTTGAGTGTTTACTTGTATTTTTTATGTGTGACTGGCCTGCGTGCCGAGGTATGGAGAACACTATAATTTGAGTCAACAATTGTAAGGCCTTAAGGCCATTGTACTTGTATATTGTACGTTCATTTCTATTTGGTTTTGTAGTAGACATTCATGCTTATTCTGGGTTCTTTGTTTTGCAACCTTTAATTTGCTTTCGCTAGAATGTACTCTACATAGGACGTTGATTCTTAGTTGGATGGTTCTCCATTGCGTAACCTTCCGGTCTGTCTGTGGTATATGGCGTCGGTCCCCGGCCGAACCTACTGTTATATGCTATGCGACGGATAGGGAGTGTTACAATTTGATATCAGACTACTGGCTTCGGCCAACTTAAATGAATTCGTGGACGAATTCTTTTAGGGGTGGTGAGCACAGGTGTGTGCATCATCGTTATAACATCAAAAGAACCCATGAATGTCCACTTAGGAATGAAAATACACGTGTTTGAGGAGCCTGCGTGTTCCTATAATTTTTGTTTGCAATTTTTTTGGTCGCTTAACGGTGTTTTGTACAACTATAGGTGACCAGAAGTGGTGCAGGGCCGTCAGAACGCCCGATTTCTGAGGCTAATAGTGCACCAAATGATGCCCGTGCAACACCTCCCTCGGCTGAAACCATACGATTGGTGGCTGAAGCAGTGTTTGCCATGATCAACGTGCAACCTGCAAGGCAAATGCAGCAGCCCGTTCCTGCGGTGGAGCAAGTACTGCTTCAAGCGGCTAAGTAGAGAAGGGTGGAGCAGGTGATGATAGATCCTTTGGTGCCTAGGAGAGCAACTGAAAGGCAGCTCAAACATGTTATGGGCTTCAATCCTCCGGTGTACTTGGGGACGGGAACCCCATCCCAAGCTGAAGACTGGCTCTCCCGAGTGAAGAGAGTCTTGATAGCGACGGAAACGGAGGAGTGGCAGATGACCACTATAGCTACATTCCTGTTGGATGGAGATGCTAGGCTGTGGTGGGAAGGTTTGGAGCTACATCACTTGAGGGGAAGACAACTTATGGATGTCTCGATGGAAGAGTTTTCGAGATTATTCTTGTCTAGGTACCTCCCTTCGGCTCAGAGGATAGCATTGGAAAATGAGTTTCATAGGTTGACACAAGGAGAGAGTAGGGTGGATGAGTATCTCCATGAGTTTACTCGGTTGGGTTGGTACGCTAGCTCTACATTCGCGGATGAGGAGCATAAGACAAACCGATTCTATGAAGGTTTGAGAGATGACTTAAGGCTACAGCTCTCGAGGCCTATGACGTAGGGCTTCTTGACCCTGGTCAATACGACTCGATCTTTGGATAAGGACTTGAAGAATGTGAAAGCAAAGAAAAGCTCTGGTGATAGGAAGACGGAGTTCAAGGTGCCGGCTAACTCAAAGCCTGCATACCGTAGGTGGTCTAAGAAGGCTAGGACTTCGGGTCCAGCCCCTTCTTCCGGTGCTTCTGGGGAGACTACGGGTCGAACCCCGGGGGCATGCTTTACTTGTGGAAAGCCGGGACACTTTGCCCATGACTGCTAGAGCGGACGTCCCAAGTCCGAGAGGAAGCCGGGAGCAACGTATGAAGAGAAGGGCAAGGCAGTGGAGTCAACCGCGTCCCATTTTGCTCTGGCTCAACCTAGACTTTATAGTCTTGGCTAGCAGGAGGCCATTAAGCAAGCGGATGTGGTGACAGGTACGATTTAAATTTTTATCAATTTAATTTTTCAATACTTGTTATGCGCGTGTTGTCTTACCACTGCTTGTATAGGCTTTGTTTTGATTTGTAAGAATCCGACGAGAGCACTCTTTGATACGGGAGCTTCGCACTCCTTTTTATCCGAAGGATTAATATCGCGCATCGGAGTACCTTCTTCGATGGAGAAGGACAAACTGGATGTGTTGTTGCCAAATGGGTGTTCGATGCGCGCGGATAGAATCTGTGGCGTTAAGATTCGTATTGGGAGTCAAGAATTCGATTTGCAAGCGTCATTACTATCACTGGTGGAGTTCGATGTGATATTTTGCATGGACTGGCTCTCGGAGCTGCAAGCTTATATTGATTGCATTCGCAAGGAGGTCAAGTTGGGAACAGGTCGTGAGACGACTTTTACGGGCTTTAAAGGTTCGAGCAAGACTTTGATGTCTGCTCTTCAGGTGGTGAAGGCGGTTTGTGCCGGAGCAGAGCTGTTTTTCACGCTAGTGGAGGTTGCAAAGCATAAGCCTACGTTGGACAGTATTTTAGTGGTTTCCGAGTACCCTAATGTGTTCCCTGACGATCTTCTTTGAGCCCCACCTCAATGGGAGATTGATTTCACCATAGTGCTAGTGTCAGGTGAGAAACCCATTTCATGCTCTCCGTATCGGCCAGTGCCTAAGGAAATGGCAGAGCTGAAGGTTCAACTTCAAGAGTTGTTGGAGCAGGGGTATGTGCGTCCAAGTTCATCGCCTTGGAGCGCACCGGTACTTTTTGTTAAGAAGAAGGACGAAAGCTTGAGACTTTGTATCGATTATCGAGAACTGAACAAGCTAACGGAGAAGAACAAGTACCCGATCCCAAGAATCGATGATCTATTTGATCAGTTAGTCTGGTCAACGGTATACTCAAAATTGGACCTCAAGTCCGGTTATTATCAGCTGAGGATAAGGGAGAGTGATATCCCTAAGACAGCTTTTAGTACGAGATACGCGCACTACGAGTTTACGGTCATGCCGTTTGGGCCGACGAATGTGCCGTCGATGTTCATGGATCTGATGAACAGGACTTTCAGGGAGTACCTAGACCACTTTGTGATCGTCTTCATCGATGATATATTTGTGTACTCGCAGAGTGAGGAGGATCACTTTAAGCATCTGCATTTGGTGCTGGAGATGCTGAGGAGGAATCAATTGTACGCCAAGTTCTCCAAATGCGAATTTTGGTTGTCCTCAGTAGTGTTCCTTGGTCACATAGTCAGTGGAGAGGGAATTGCAGTGGATCCGGCGAAGATTGTTGCGATACGAGAGTGGCCTATGCTGTCTACGGTAGCGGAAGTCCAGAGTTTTCTGGGGCTTGCCGGCTATTACAGGTGCTTTGTGGATAACTTCTCGCGGATTGCATTACCCCTAATGACTATGACGAGGAAAGAGCAGAAGTTTGTTTGGACGCCAAAGTGCACACAAGCTTTTGAGGAGCTGAAGTGTCGGTTGACCACGGTGCCTGTACTGAGTTCGTCGAGTGGGACCGAAGGTTTTGAGATCTACAGCGATGCTTTGGGCAATGGACTGGGTTGTGTCCTACTGTAGAATGGAAGTGTGATAGTGTATGGCTCGCGATAGCTGAAAGTGCATGAGAGGAATTATCCAGTCCATGACTTGGAGTTAGAGGCCGTGCTTTTTGCCTTGAAGCTGTGGAGGCACTACTTGTATGGGGTGAAGGTCGATATCTATACTGACCACAAGAGCCTGAAATACTTATTGGATCAGAAACATCTAAACATACGGCAATGTAGATGGATGGAGTTCCTGGGGGACTACACATTTAAAATCCATTATGTGTCTGGGAAAGGCAATGTTGTTGCGGACGCGTTGAGTCGCAGGGCCCCTGCGCGGGCCAACTGTTTGTCGGTTCATGACGAGAGCTTGATTCGAGAGTTGGAGGCGTTAGAGATCTCTTGCGTAGAGAAGCAGTCAAGTGTTGAAGCGCTATTGAACTGGACTGAAGTTCAGTGTGACCTGGCTGATCGGATTCGGCAGGCTCTGGATATGGATGGCCACATGAAGCAAATCATGGTTGAGGCATTGGATGGGTCAAATTCCCAATTCGTTTTTGAGGATGGATTGCTATGGAATGACAGTCGTCTGTGCATCCCAAATGTGGGCAATTTGTGGGTGGAATTGTTGTACGAGGCGCATCATACCAAGTACTCGATTCACCCGGGGAGCACGAAGATGTACCGCGATGTGAAGAAATTGTTCTGGTGGCCAGGGCTTAAGAAGGATGTGGCACTGTACGTGCAAAAGTGTCAAACATGCGCTTTGGTGAAGGCAGAATGCCAAAAGCCAGGAGGATTCTTGAAGTCCTTGCCTATTCCGGAGTGGAAGTTTGATGACATTACTACGGACTTTGTGCATCGTTTGCCAAGGTCGCAGAAGGGAAACAACGCCATCTGGGTGGTCGTGGATCGTTTGATGAAAGTGTCGCACTTCATTCCGCATAGGAAAGATGATTGAAAGTGTGTAGTTGCCTACCTAAATCACCTAGAGGGTGTGAATAGGTGAGATGTGTGTCTTTTTGCGGAATTAAAAATTTCATATCTATGCACAGAATTATCTACCAATCAAACACAGAACTATCTACCAATCAAACACAGAACTATCCACTTTCCCTCACCGATCTAGCAATATACTAAACTCGGCTACTCCACTATCTCGGATTGAAAACAATCCTAGGCCTCGGAACAACATTCCTACAATCTCGATCCACAAAACAGATCTACACTCGGAAGATAAAACTTCCTACAATCTCGGAGACAAAGGCTCCTACACTTGGAGAAAATTCTCCTACAAAAATGAAATAAAATGTGTATGAAAATACAAACAGTAAATCTTTATCAGATCTGCAAACTATCGGCCAGGATGTTCCTCTTCTAGACTTTGCGGCTTTATCAGAGAGGTGAAGAAAATCTTGGCAAAATCAGATCTGGATCTTCTTGGCTTCACACAATCGAATAGAAGATGAAAAGTTGTGCGGAAATCTCGATCTATAAAACCTTATTGATCTGAATCCTCTAAAATTGAAAACCCTAGCCGGAAGAGAATTTGCGGCGGTGGCTTTCGCTTCTTGGAGAGAGAGAGGAAATCAGAGAACTTAAAAATTCGGCTGCAAAAACTTCTGATTAATCTTCTTAGGGTTTGTCGGTTTGACAAGACCTTATATATGATTCTCAATAAAAGTCATAATTAATTCTTAAATGAGGTACACGTTGACCAATCACATCAAGCCTCATTAAGAAATCTGTCAATTCTGGACTTAACGATTTTTCAGAAAATAACGTTGATATACTCGAGTGAAGTTAAGGCAACTCGAGTAATATGTAGAACTACTCGAGTACTATAAAGTACTACTCGAGTAAACGGAAGTGAGCTACTTGAGTAGACAGGAGAGAACTACTCGAGTGAATAACTTGGAGAAAAACTGGAAAAGAAGATCAACAACTTGTGTATAAAAAGACTTACTCGAGTGCTTAAACAGTTACACGAGAAGTGGAGTTCAACTACTCGAGTACAATATATACTACTCGAGTAAATAGGATTAAACAACTCGAGAGGTAGATGAACTACTCGAGTCAGGAACTTAGAATAATTTCTGGAAAGGAATTCTGGGTTACTCGAGTAGTTAATGAAAGAAATTGTACCCTAATCACCTAGAGGGGGGTGAATAGGTGACTAAATCTTTTTTTAAACTTTTAGGCAGATTGCAGACAATATCACAGATTTATAATTACTTCTTCACAGCAAACAATTAGCAATCACAGAATAAATATGCACACAGTGAACACACAGATTTATAGTGGTTTCCCAAGGTTTGGGTACATCCACTTTCCCCCTTCGCCTATCTAGTAGTGTACTAGATTCGGCCAAACTCCTCCACTATATCTCAGATCCACAGATCTTACACTCAGAACCCCAAATGGTTCCTACAGCTCAGGCCCAAGGCCCTACAACTCAGTCTTCACAAAGACCTACACTCAGCCATCAACAAGGCCTACACTCAGCCACAACAGGCGTACACTCAGAGAAATAGATCTCCTACAGTCAGACACTCAGGCCCTACCACTCAGCCTTTATAATTACAGGCTTACAACTCAGATCCCTAAGGATCCTACAAGATATTAAGAATACAAAGTGTATATACCTACAACTCTGAATAGAGAGAAGAGTTGACAGGTTCTTGATGAGTTCTTGGAAGAACTCTGCTGAGATCAACCACACTTGGCTTTCTTCAAAGCTTCTTGAATGTAGAACACAATAGGGTTGATACTCTCTTTGCAGCTGATCTTCAATCACTGTAACTTAAGATTCAGAACTAGGTCTGAACCCTTCTTCACAGCCTGGTTCCAACGGCTGTCTTCTTGGAAGGAGCTCTCTCTCTCCAACTACTTAGATCTCCTGATCACTTCAACTGATTTGTGTTAATCTGTGTTGAATTACTTTGATGTGTTGATCATCTTCTTCTGTTGACAGAATAGGCCTATATATAGGCCTTCTTCATGGTGACCGGCTGATCCGGTTTCTAACGGCTTTCTGACAACTCTGACAGTTACAGTAGACCGGCTGGAATGGCAGCTGTCATGTCATCCAGTCACTTCTTAAAATATCTGTAACTGTCTGAAAGTGTCGAGACAGTCTGTCTTTAAGTGTCGACACTTATAGACTAAGTGTCGACACAAGTATACTAAGTGTCGACACTAGCCTTCAAGGTGTCGACACAACTCCTTGTGTTGTAGAAATTTCTTCTCGGCACTGCTTCTTCATCATGTGTCGACACTGGTATTGTGTGTCGACACAACTCCTTGTTCTTCAGTACTTAGTTGATTTCTTGTAAGTGTCGACACAACTCCTTTGTGTCGACACAACTTCTTGTGTTGAACTTGTTAAGTGTCGACACATCTTCTTGGTGTCGACACATGTCTTTAGTGTTAATACTTTTGCTGAGTGTCGACACTGCTCCTTGTGTCGACATATTCTTCTTTTGTTGAGACTTTGGCTGAGTGTCGACACATCTCCTTTGTGTCGACACTTGTACTTAGAATTTATTGAACTTTGCTGAGTGTCGACACAGCCTCCTAGTGTCGACACTTTCTTCTTGTATTGAGTCTTCTGCTGAGTGTCGTCACATTCTTTATTATGTCGACACTTTCTTCATGTGTTGAGTCTTCTATTGTGTGTCGACACATACTTCATTATGTCGACACTTATACTTAGACTCTGCTGACTTTTGCTGAGTGTCGACACAGCCTCCAAGTGTCGAGACTTTCTGATGTAGACAAAGTTCCTCTAGGTGTCGACATTGCTGCTAAGTGTCGACACAGCTTCACTGGACTTTTCTTCATTGAGTGTCGACACAACCTGCATGTGTCGACACTTTTTGTCTGGTGTCGACTCTGCATCCCAGGTGTCGACACAATTACTCCAAGTGTCGACACTGCTTCTCTGGGTGTCGACACAAGTCTTCTTAAGTGTCGACACTTTCCTTCTGGGTGTCAACTCATGGACTTAGAATCTTTTCAGCTTTCCATGTAAATACTTGACCTGCACAACTAAACTCAAAACACATCAAATACAGTTTGATGTATATCATTGAGTAGGGTGAGGCTTCTTCAAATCATGTACATTTAAACCAATGTACCCAACAATCTCCCCCTATTTGGAGAAGTCATAACCCTTAGTCAATGATATACACCATACATAATAAAATCACAGTATGATGTAAAACAGGATTATATAACAGGGTAAATTCATAAATATGTATTAAACAAACATGTATACACAATATCTCAGAACAATAATGTAATAGAATTAACACACATCATATAGTTCTAAGAACTTCAATATTCTCATTATCCAAAAGTTTACAGACAGTTTTAATACAAGTGATTACACATAGTAAACTTAAGATAATTCTATTCTATTTCTACTCAGCCTCCTTGATAACTATGCCCTTTCCAGATTGTATCTTTGCTTGAACAGGGGCTTCAACATCTTCAGCAGCAGCAGGCTTCTTGCCTATAAGATCCTTCTTTGTCTGCTCTTCAGCCTTGATCTTTTGCCTCTCAAAGTAATGATAAGGCTTGGGAAAGTACTTGCTAGGCTCCTGGGCAGTAGGAGGTAGCTTTCCCATCTTTGCCTTTCTTCTATATTGCACAATTGCTTCTTGCATGTTCTCATGCTTCCTCCACTCCACATCAGAATACCATTTGCCTCTGTCCACAATATTGTCTTTGGCAGCCTTCCATGCAGTCAGAATGATATTCCTTGAAGTGGGGCTCCACTGTTCAAAATTAGGCCTTTGTTCAGCTTGCTCCCTGAACCTCTTCTTAGACAATTGGGCTGCATGTTCTTTCTGCAAAGCTTCTTGTATAGCCTCAGATACTGGCTGAACCACTTTTTCTATGATGACATTGTGCTTTCCCTCAGGAGGGCTATACATTGATTGTATGTCTGCATGTATCATATCAAAATCTGGTGGAGGGTAAATGACTTGAGTCACTTCAGCTTGCTCCCCTCCAAGATATGCAAGATGAATCCCTGACTCTGCTACATTGTCATCATCACACAATGGAGGATATCCGAGGGTGGCTCTGATGGAATTAGAAATCCATTTTGCATGATCAGAGCTGGCTTTGACGAACACCCTCTCCCCCTTTATGACTTCTCTAACAATATGATCCCTTAGATCATCTTTCTGAAACCTTATTTGGGCATCCAAATAGTTTACTCCATCCTTAAAGTAAGGTTTCAACCTTTGGAGTTTTTCAGTGATCAACTTCTGAGAATCTTGAACTGTAAAAGTTACAGCAGTGAGGCTCTCTTGCAATGCTTTGTCAAATTCATCTTTGGCAGTGGTCAGGGCTGCATTCTGGGCAGTTGCTATATTCTTTAGTTCAGTTACAATAGCATTGTGGGAAGCCGTCAAATTATCATTCATCCTTATTTGATTCTCCAGAACATAGCCTTGCTTCAGTGCAATATCATCCACTTGAGCTTTTATCTTCTCCTGATGAGTGGCCAGATAGACTACTGCATTCCCTCCCTTGTGGAAGCAGTCAGTCATCTCCTTCTTATTTAGATTCATTTCAAATCTAATGGACTTAATGTCTTGTGCAAGATCAAACTGTAAAGACTTATGCCCCTCATCCAAATATGTTTCTATTGCTTTCCTTTGCTCATCAAGCTTTATCTGCATTGCAACCATCAGAGAACTGTAATCTACAGATGGTGCTGGCTGTGGTGTAGGCTGTGGTGCAATGGTTTGCAGAGCTTTCTTATAATTTTGGCTCCTCCTCTTGAAGACTTGAAACTTCTTCTTCTTGGCTCTTGCAGCCTCTTCATCTTCAGATGCAGATGTGCTATCAATAGTCACTCTGTCCTTAGGACTTGGAGGTATCTCCTTCTCAGTCCTTTGTACCTGCTCAGCATCTTATGGCACCTCAGTCTCTTTGCCTGCAGTTTCTTCTATATGTTGCACTTGCTCCCCCTCAACATGAGCCTTTTCCCCTTCAGTAGCAGCACTTTCTTTCTCAACTTCAATGTCAGTTTGAAGAAGGTCTGGGAATAGCTCTTCCAAAGTAAATTCTTGTTGAGGATGGGGTGGAGAAATTCTAATTTCATCAACAACTTGATCAGATACTACTTGAGCTGCAACAGATGTGTCCTCCATGACAGCATCTTGGGGTTGACTATATGTTTGTGTTTACTGATTAACATTATTTAATGAATCAGACAAAACATCATTCTCAATATGGAAATCTAATGCATTAATCTCAGTGATTACCTCAAGTATGGTATGGGTAGCTTGTTCACTTTCTAGTGGAGTTGGCTCTTCCACTAGTAGAGACTCCCCCTGGATGGAATCCTGGTGTACTAGGCTAGCTTGTGGTAGCTCCCCCTACCTTGGTGCTTCTTCTTGTCTTGCTGGAGATTGTCCAGCATTTCCAACTTCTTCCGCATCAGGAGTAAAGACAACTTGCTCCTCAGAGCTGCTAGAGGATTCTTGAGCCACTGGGGCTGATTTCTTCTTCCTTTTCTGGGGTGTTACCTTCTCAGGAGTTGGAATTTCCTTAGTCAAGACCCTATCCCATCTAGAGAAGATTCTCATGTCCATTCTTCTCATGTGGTTAATTTTGGATCCTGCAGCTTGGGTCATTATCTCTGGTATACTACCAGCCAAGTAAAGGCTTAGAATCCTACCCAAATTGGGTTTCTTCAGGCTCTTCTTAATCTTCTCAAACACTACTATAGACCAATCAGTTTGTAGTGTGAAGATAATTCTTATCATTAGACTAAACATATGAGCTGAAACTCTGTCATGCCCTCCAGGCTTGCTCAAGATCACCTTGCCAACAATTTCAGAGAGAAATTTGCCTTGGCTGTTCATGCCTTTTCTGTTAAACACAGAACCTATCTTCAGGTTGGAATCCAGTCCACACCATCTCAAAGCTTCTCTTGTCTTAGATGCAGAAACATCTTCTTCCTCCTTGGTTCTTGGAAGTTGTAGTACTTTCCTCAGACGTTTAGGAAAAACTTTCACCTTAGCCCCATAAACCCTTGACTTAATCTTTAGTCCAGATTCATCTATTGTAGCGCCATTCAGGAATTCCAGGACCTCTTTCTTCCATATCTTGGTCGGCTCTGAAACAAGAAAATCTAACCCTGAGTTTGCAACTAGGGTTACCACATCCTTTATCTCTGGTTCTGCATCATCAAACGCATGTTGCACTAGTTCATATCCTTCATTCACATTCTCTTCGAGCTTGGGCGCCATTAGGGTTTGAAGAATTTGAACTTAGAGAAGAGAGGTGTCGACACACAAGTTTGGTCTCGAAACTTTGGTGAGCGTGTCGACAGACAATGTTGAAATCCTATTTATACCTTTCTAGGATTGAAGATGAAAGGGCGTGTCAAAATACTCAAATTGTGTCGACACTGTTGAAAAGTGTCGACACAGACTTATAATGTCTCGACAACTATGTGTCGACACAAGTATAGTCGACAGAATATATGTGTCGACACTTGTTTATGTGTCGACACCACTTAACTCGACACTTAGTCGAGACTTTACTTCACTAATTCTGCATAAATACTAAGTGTCGACACCTCCTTGGATGTGTCGACACCTACACTACATGTGTCGACACTAATTTTCTGAAGTGTCGACACCAACTTCCTAGATGTGTCGACACCTTTTCTCAGAAGTGTCGACACCAATTCTCTGTCTCGACACAGACAACTCTGTGTGTCGACACTATTTTACTTAGCCATTTCTGTAAACTTATTCTAAGTTTATCATACCTAATTCAATTTTGAACCTATTGAATTTGGTTTCTTCTAAAGGCTTAGTATACATGTCAGCTACTTGATTATCTGTATTAACATACTCTAGTGAAACATCTTCTTTTTCAACATGTTCTCTTAGAAAATGATACTTTATCTCTATGTGCTTAGTCCTACTATGGGAAACAGGATTGTTTGCAATAGATATAGCACTAGTAGAATCACAAAATAGTGGTGTTCTACTTACTTGAATACCATAATCCTCAAGCTGATGTTGTATCCATAGAAGTTGAGCACAGCAACTTCCTGCAGCCACATACTCTGATTCTGCTATGGAGATAGCCACACTTGTTTGCTTCTTGCTACTCCATGAAATCAGTCTTCCACCTAGGAATTGACAGGTACCAGTTGTACTTTTCCTATCTTCTTTGCAGCCTGCAAAATCTGTATCTGAATAACCTGTCAGTTAAAAGTCTCCATTCCTAGGGTACCAAAGGCCTAGATAAGGAGTGCCCTTAAGATATCTCAGTATCCTTTTGACTGCTGTCAAATGAGACTCTTTAGGGCAAGCTTGGTACCTAGCACAGACACATGTAGCATACATGATATCTGGTCTACTTGCAGTCAAATAGAGTAGGGAGCCAACTATCCCTCTATACAAAGTCTCATCTACAGGTTTCCCTGCATCATCTTTGCTAAGAGACATACTTGACCCCATAGGAGTCTTCATGATACTGGATGATTCCATACCATACTTCCTTATTAATTCTAGGGTGAACTTAGACTGGCATATGGATAAACCATTCTCAGTCTGTCTAACTTGGAGACCCAAAAAGAACTTAAGTTCCCCAATACTGCTCATCTCAAATTGTCCTTGCATAAGTTTTGCAAACTTTTTGCAAAGACTACTTTCAGTAGACCCAAATATGATGTCATCTACATATATTTGGACTAGTATGATCTTGCCTCTTGATTCCCTAAGGAATAGAGTCTTGTCTATTTTCCCCCTTGTGAATTTATTCTCAATGAGGAAACTAGACAGGGTTTCATACCAAGCCCTAGGGGCTTGTTTTAACCCATACAAAGCCTTCCTAAGTCTATAGACATAATTAGGTTGAGTTGAATCAACAAAACCTGATGGATGTTCCACATAGACCTCTTCCTTCAGATTACCATTCAGAAAGGATGACTTAACATCCATTTGGTAAACTTTAAATCCTTGATAGGTTGCATAGGCCAAGAACATTCTTATTGCCTCCAGTCTGGCTACTGGAGCAAAGGTTTGATCAAAGTCAATACCTTCTTCTTGTCTATATCCCTTAGCAACCAGTCTTGCTTTGTTCTTAATAATCACTCCATGTTCATCCATCTTGTTCCTAAAGATCCACTTGATTCCAATTATGTTGTGGTCTTTTGGTTTAGGAATAAGTTCCCAGACTTTGCATCTCTTGAACTGATTCAGCTCCTCTTGCATTGCCTCAATCCAATGAGGGTCTAGGATGGCTTCTTCAAATTTCTTTGGCTCTACTTGGGATAGAAAACTGGAGTAGAGTACTGCACTCAAATTTCTGCTCCTTGTTTGTACCACTTGTCTTAGATCACCAATAATTTGATCTGCTGGATGATCTCTTAGATGTCTATTAGCTGGTGGCAGCCTGGCTTCAGGTTGAACTCCTTCAGCTTCTTCAACTTGCTGCACTTCATGATCTTCTTCTGCATCAGGTGCATGTAGTACTCCCCTGGACAACAGCCACTATCTTCTACTTGGTGTCTTGCAGTAGGTCCTTCTTCTATAGTGAGTTATCTTCTCAGTCACACCTGTGGAGCTGCAAATACTACTAGACAATTCATTGTTAATAAGTCTAGCTTCATCAAATACTACATGTACTGATTCTTCTACAACTTGAGTAGTCAAGTTGTAGACCCTATAAGCCTTACTATTGTTGTTGTACCCAACAAATATCCCCTCTTGGGATTTGGCAGCAAACTTGGTTAAGTAAGACTTACCATTGTTAAATATATAGCATTTACAACCAAAGATCCTGAAATAGGATAGGTTTGGTTTTCTGCCTTTCACAATCTCATAGGGGGTCTTATTGTGGCTCTTAGTAATGGTAGCCCTATTAATTACATGGCATGCAGTATTAACTGCCTCAGCCCATAAATATTCTGGGAGAGATGTGTCACTTAATAGGGTTCTACCAGCCTCAACCAAGGTTCTATTTTTCCTTTCAGCAATGCCATTTTGCTGAGGTGTTCTTGGTGAAGAAAATTCCTGAAATATCTCAAATTCTTCACAGAGTTTTGTCATACTATCAGACTGAAATTCAGTACCGTGGTCACTTCTTACTTTGACCACTGTACTGTCTAACTCATTCTGAATTTGTTTGACAAAACTATAGAAGATACTAGGTGTTTCAGATTTCTGTCTAAGGAAGAACACCCAGGAAAACCTTGAGTAGTCATCTACAACTACAAATGTGTAGACCTTCCTACCTAGGCTGTGAACTGGCATAGGACCAAAGAGATCCATATGCAAGAGGTATAAGCACCTCACAGCATCTTTATTTTCAATGCTATTAAAGGTGGATCTAGTCTGCTTGCCCTTTTGACAAGCTGAGCATATTCCATCTTTAATACACTTAACTTGAGGACCATTCCTCACTAACTCTTTGCTATAGAGTTGGCCAATTGTCTTGTAGTTAAGATGGGCTAGCCTCTTGTGCCATTTGACACAATGAGAGACTTTCTCATCAGCTACAAGACACATTGGAGAAGCATTGTTCTCACTCATAATGTCTAGACAATAGACATTTCTTTTTCTGTAACCAGTCAAAATGATCTCTTGATCATTTGATCTCCTGATATGACAATAATCTTTGACAAATGAGATATCATATCCTAAATCACTCAGTTGACTTATACTAATAAGGTTATGTTTCAAACCTTTAACATAAGCCACTTGAGTAATAGTTATATGGGTGCTAGAAATGTTACCAAAACCCTTGATAATTCCTTTTTCAGAACCACCAAAGGTGACTTTAGGACCATCCTTGATAGGTGTGTAGTCCTTTAGCAATCCACTAGTTGCAGTCATGTGTCTGGAACATCCACTGTCCAAGTACCATATTGGGGCATGGCCACTTGGACTTACCTGCAAAACAGATTAGTTGACCTTAGAATCCAAAGAATTCTTGGGTCCTTGGTGCTGGTTAGTTTGCCTCTTAACAAAGCTATCTGCAGATCTTCCAACAGGCAGTTTGCTACTCACTTTGGCACTTGAATTTTGCCAACAGTCCATGGCAAAGTGGCCCACCTTGCCACAGCACCAGCACTCAAATCTATTGTACCTTTGCTTAGGTACAACCCTGGCTGTTCTATCTACAGCAGGCTTGTTGAGTACTGGGGCTTTGCCCTTAGACTTGGACTTTACAGTCCTAGCAGGTTGTGTAAACCCTAATCCAGTTTTACCCTTGTGAGGTATAAACTCATCTATCAGAGGTAGAACTGATTTTGGTTTAGAGAACCTTGCTACTATATCTCTCTCCTTCTAAAGACTAATCTCCAGATTTCTGATTTGATCATTCTTAAATGTTATAGTCCCCATCTGAATTACAGTTATGTTCTTCAGTCTGGCTATTTCATTAAGTTTTTGATCAATCAACTTCTCAAAATCAGTTGCAGCCTCTTTGAGACTAGCAATCTCCTTTGCCTGACTCTTGGCCAAGGATTTGCTTTTCTTAAAAGCTTGCAACAGTACTCTATATTCATCAATCAACTGATGAATATCCTCTTCAGATTCAAATCCACTGGCATCACTTGATACTGATGTGACTGAATCTGAACTAGCACTAGAAATTGAACTTAAAGAATAATTTTGTACCTTACTAGGTCCAGGCTGCTCCTGGATTTTGTCACCTTCTGTTAAGTCCATCAGTCCTTTGCACTGAATGTCCTCTTGCTCATATATAGAGTTCATTATCTGGATGAACTCCTCTTCCTCTTCTTCAGCAAACAGTCATATGTATGCTTCAGCTTCTGACTCAGTTTCTGAAGAAGATATGTCTGACAGGCTTTTTTCCTTCTTGGCAACAAAGGACCTTTCCTTTTTGCCCTTGAATTGAGTTTTTTTCTTATCTGTTGACTCTTTCCTTTTCTCTGGACAGTCTGCAACAACATGTCCTTGTCTGTTACAGCAATAGCAAATAATTTTTGATAAAGTTGCTTTGCTTGACTTGGTCTTTCTCCTGTCTTTCTTTGATGACTTCTTGTTCTGATAATAATCATCTTTTCCCTGTGAAGTGGATGGCTTTGACCTCCACTGTTTCTTCTTTAGAAACTTCTGAAAGTGACTTGTGAAGGCTGCAAAATCCTCATCACTCTCACTGCTTTCAGAATCCTTGCATTTTGTCTCATCTGACTCAGTTCCAGCAACCCTTGGAGGTGGAGATGGAGACTTATGTTTGTATTTCCTGGTGGCTTCTGTCTTGAATGCCACTGTCCTTTCTTTATGCTCACTTCTTGTAGTCTTCTCCTCTTCTTTCCTCACCATCAACTGCATCTCATAGGATAGAAGTTTTCCAAACAATGTTGGAGGAGGGATATCTGCTAACTTGGCCATTTCCCTTATGACACAGATCTTGGTGTCCCAGTCCTTTGTTAGGGACCTCAAGAACTTATCATTCAACTCATAGTTGCTGAATTCTCTTCCATAAGACATCAACTCATTGACAATCCTATAGAATTTCTTATAGCATTCTGTTATACTATCAGACCTGCCTTGCCTGAAACTTTCATATTCCTGGTTTAACAAAGACTTTCTGTCCTGCCTAACTTCTTCAGAACCCTCCATATACACTATCAAAGTATCCCACATCTCCTTAGATGTCCTACAGTGTATCAAGTTCTGAAATGTAGCATCATCTATGGCACTCACAATGATATTTTGAGCCCTCTTATCCATGGTGGCCAGAATAATCTCTTCTTTTGTCATTTCAGAAAAGTCCTTAGGTGTTCTCTGATTTGCATCCAGGACTGAAACCTTCATAGGCACATATGGCCCTTCTTTAACTGTGATATATATTCTAGGGTCTGAGGCTTCCATAAACAGTCTCACCCTTTCTTTCCAGATGCCAAAAATCTCTTTTCTGCAAATGAGCAATTTCATGGATCCAAGTTCCTTATGATTCTCTGTTGAACCCATTTTCTTGATTTTATTAATTCTGCACTTTACTTATACTGAATCTGCCAACAGGATCTACTCAGACAGTTATGTCCCTTTTTGAGTAACCTGGCTCTGATACCACTTGAAAGAAATTGTACCCAATCACCTAGAGGGGGGATGAATAGGTGACTAAATCTTTTTTAAAATTTTTAGGCAGATTGCAGACAATATCACAGATTTATAATTACTTCTTCACAGTAAACAATTAGCAATCACGGAATAAACATGCACACAGTGAACACACAAATTTATAGTGGTTCCCCAAGGTTTGGGTACATCCACTTTCCCCCTTCGCCTATCTAGTAGTGTACTAGATTCGGCCAAACTCCTCCACTATATCTCAGATCCACAGATCTTACACTCAGAACCCCAAATGGTTCCTACAGCTCAGGCCCAAGGCCCTACAACTCAGTCTTCACAAAGACCTACACTCAGCCTTCAACAAGGCCTACACTCAGCCACAATAGGCCTACACTCAGAGAAATAGATCTCCTACACTCAGGCACTCAGGCCCTACCACTCAGCCTTTATAATTACAGGCTTACAACTCAGATCCCTAAGGATCCTACAAGATATTAAGAATACAAAGTGTATATACATACAACTCTGAATAGAGAGAAGAGTTGATAGGTTCTTGATGAGTTCTTGGAAGAACTCTGCTGAGATCAACCACACTTGGCTTTCTTCAAAGCTTCTTGAATGTAGAACACAATAGGGTTGATACTCTCTTTGCAGCTGATCTTCAATCACTACAACTTAAGATTCAGAACTAGGTCTGAACCCTTCTTCACAGCCTGGTTCCAATGGCTATCTTCTTGGAAGGAGCTCTCTCTCTCCAACTACTTAGATCTTCTGATCACTTCAACTGATTTGTGTTAATCTGTGTTGAATTACTTTGATGTGTTGATCATCTTCTTCTGTTGACAGAATAGGCCTATATATAGGCCTTCTTCATGGTGACCGGCTGATCCGGTTTCTAACGGCTTTCTGACAACTCTGACAGTTGCAGTAGACCGGCTGGAATGGCAGCTATCATGTCATCCAGTCACTTCTTGAAATATCTGTAACTGTCTGAAAGTGTCGAGATAGTCTGTCTTTAAGTGTCGACACTTATAGCCTAAGTGTCGACACAAGTAGACTAAGTGTCGACACTAGCCTTCAAGGTGTCGACACAACTCCTTGTGTTGTAGAAATTTCTTCTCGACACTGCTTCTTCATCATGTGTCGACACTGATATTGTGTGTCGACACAACTCCTTGTTCTTCAGTACTTAGTTGATTTCTTGTAAGTGTCGACACAACTCCTTTTTGTCGACACAACTTCTTGTGTTGAACTTGTTAAGTATCGACACATCTTTTTGGTGTCGACACATGTCTTTAGTGTTAATACTTTTGCTGAGTGTCGACACTACTCCTTGTGTCGACATATTCTTCTTTTGTTGAGATTTTGGCTGAGTGTCGACACATCTCCTTTGTGTCGACACTTGTACTTAGAATTTATTGAACTTTGCTGAGTGTCGACACAGCCTCCTAGTGTCGACACTTTCTTCTTGTATTGAGTCTTCTGCTGAGTGTCGTCACATTCTTTATTATGTCGACACTTTCTTCATGTGTTGAGTCTTCTGCTGTGTGTCGACACATACTTCATTATGTCGACACTTATACTTAGACTTTGCTGACTTTTTCTGAGTGTCGACACAGCCTCCAAGTGTCGACACTTTCTGATGTAGACAAAGTTCCTCTAGGTGTCGACACTGTTGCTAAGTGTCGACACAGCTTCACTGGACTTTTCTTCATTGAGTGTCGACACAACCTGCATGTGTCGACACTTTCTGTCTGGTGTCGACTCTGCATCCCAGGTGTCGACACAATTACTCCAAGTGTCGACACTACTTCTCTGGGTATCGACACAAGTCTTCTTAAGTGTCGACACTTTCCTTCTGGGTGTCGACTCATGGACTTAGAATCTTTTCAGCATTCCTTGTAAATACTTGACCTGCACAACTAAACTCAAAACACATCAAATACATTTTGATGTATATCATTGAGTAGGGTGAGGCTTCTTCAAATCAGGTACATTTAAACCAATGTACCTAATAGTTAAGTTGAACTACCCGAGAGGATAAGAACTACTCGAGTAAATGGAGATAGCTACTCGAGTAATTGACTGAGAAATTTTGAGGGAAGAAATTTTGGTTTACTCGAGTAGAAGCTTTGGACTACTCGAGTGGTAGATGAACTACTCGAGTACTTGACTTGACTACTCGAGTGAAGAGTAATTACACGAGGTGCAGACTTCTGTAACTCGAAACAGAAGGTATAAACTACTCGAGTACTATAAAGTACTACTCGAGTAATTTACTTAGAATATATCTGAAGAAGAGAATCTGTTAACCCGAGAATAAGAGGGAATCTACTTGAGTAGTTGTCTTAACTACTCGAGAGCCATAAATTAACTACTCGGGATCAACATTCTTACTCGAGTAAGAATAATTTTACTCGAGTAGAAGCTAAGTTATTCACTCGAGTAGGTATAGAACTACTCGAGTAAAACACTTAGTAAATTCTTTTTGACAGAAATTTCTTCTTCTTTGGTGAGACCAGCATCAAGTCTTGTCCAATTGGTCCTAGTGCCCGAATATGAGTTATATCCAAATAGAGAGGCTACACATGAGTCAACACTTTGGATCACATAATGAGGGATTACATTGTATGGTCCTGGATTTGGTGACCCATTGTAGACTGATATTGGTCTACACTTGCTATAGAATCCTGCAAATACATAACTCAAACAAGACATCAAATACAACTTAATTCATCTTAGTTCAAGGACGACTTCATCAAATCTGGGTTAGTGTGGATACAATACCCAACAATCTCCCCTTATTTGTAGAAGTCAGAACCCTTAACACTAAGGTGAATTATAGAAATAAAAAGTGCTAAGAGATAAATCAGTGTAAGCAAGCATAAGACTATGAACAAGATAATATGACCAAAAGATAGAATTATATAAATATAATGTTCCAAAGTATCATTTCTACAAAACGATCATTTCCACATTCTCAAATGTCCCTGTAGCTTAGACTTGATGGTGCTGCCTGTCTTACTTCTCTTATTTTCTCCTCTAGTAGCTGTAAGGCTTGGGGTAGTATTTAGGAGGTCTTAGAGGAGCAGCAGGATTCTTTCTCCCAAATTCTCTGTCATACAGTCTCCTCTTAGTCATAGATTTCTCATATAACTCCCATTCCTGGGAGCTGTAATGAAAATTCATGCTTTCATGAAAGTCCATAATAAGTTTGAGAGTATCCAAAATGAGGGACTTAGAGGTGGGATACCATATCTCTACAAATTCTGGAGCTTTCTTCTTTTCAGCATCAGAAACTAGAATTGGGGTAGACCTGCTAGTAGAGGCACCATCACCATATTTTATTTTCTTCTTTGAAGTCTGTATCTCAGGAGGAGCTTGGAAAAAGATATCAGCAGGATCATCTTCCCAACCCTGAGTGTAAGATTCTGGAGGACCAACTGAGTCTCCAGGCCTTGGAGAGAAGGTAGGTTGATGTAATGCCCCCGATTTTTAGGCAATTGTTTAAATCCTCATTTGGCATTACGTTGGCGCATTTCCGGCTCGTTCCGTTGTTAGAGTACCTCGTTAGGTGTTCTTAGAGGTTATAGCCTGTTGTATGGATTCCCCAGCTAGCCGGCGTCTGTTTTGGAGGCCCGGCTGAGCCTCTTAGGGAATCCTTGTGCTTTGGCTTCGGGTGAGGTTAGCCCGAGTGTGTGGTCGTCGGAGGTTGTGTCCGACTTCGCCGATGTTTTCGTAGCCCGAGTGTTTAGCTACGGTGCGGACTTGTTCGGAATCCGAGAACGTTAATTTTCGCGTTATTTCGACGGTCGCTAGTTAGCGAGTCGTCATTTATGTGAGCGTATTTACATGTTTTTCGCATTTTAGTTTGGTGAGTGATTTAGGCGTGCTAGTGTATTAATGCATGCGTGCACGTAAGTGTGAGGCTTTATAAATGCATGTGTGCGGGTATGTGCGGGTAGGTGCAGTATATATATATTTATAAGTGTAAAAAATTTATGTGTATAAGTATATGAATAAGTAAATGTTTATGTGTTGGTGTACATGTATGTGTATAGTAGATGCATATGTATAGATATGTATAAATGTGTATAGGTATATAAGTATATATGAATAATACTTAATTAATATTTCAATAGTTAATAGGATTGTAATTCATGCGATTATTTTATTAGGTTATCATATATAAGGAGATGCCTTAGGTTTAGGTCTTCTCCATACCCAACCCGGCGGCCCTGCACCTGCAGATCGAGCGAAAGAAGAGGGCGGAAACCTGGATGAACACCGATCGCCGGTCTCCTTGCCCAATCTAGTTCGAAACTCCAGTTTGAGGCCGGATCCGAGCTCCTCTAGGCTACACCTTCGTTTCAAGGTATTCATTTTGGGATTTCTCCTTCTTTTCTTTGGAATCATGAATGGCGGGTTGTTTTCTTCCAAGCTTTGAGGGCCCAGTTTTTTGTTTTCTTTCTTTCCAGATTTCCTCCTAGGATTGTTGCATGCGGCCGATTAGGTTGGGAAGGGGGTTGCTGGCCGAATTCCTCCTAAGCCAAGGCAAGTGTATCCTTGCCAAAGTACTTCCATATCTTGTCTTGTTTGCTTGATTCCTGGAAATCTATTGTTTGATATTTTTTTTTACTTGGTTATGCATATGAAAATCGGTACAAGGCCTCACATCTCCTTTTCTTATTTTGTTATTGCCATGGCGTTGTTTTTCCCTCTTTGTTATTCCTGCCTGTCCAATGTTTTGTTATTGGGCTGTTTTTGTTTATTTTGCCCAGATCGGTTTTGTTAGGCAAGTGTTCCTTTTGCTATGAGTATTGCCCCGATCGGGTATAACTCGAGAGCCCTCGGTGGTAAGCTTGTTCGTTTCGTGAGATATTTCATTGACTGCGGTCTTCCTTGGGTGTAAACCATTGTTATGGTTTGTTTTAATTAGTTGCAAGATTATTTTATAGCTTGCTTCGTAGTTGCTCCGAAATCGGATTTGTATCAAAACCACCCAAATCTCATGTTTTGTCTAGTGTTAATCCTCCGGTTTGCATGTAATGTCGAATTCTCGTGCTTATGTGCGGTATCAAACCCCTAAATTTAAGCGTATATGTTTTGATAGTGAACTAATCGTACATGTGTTGTATCAATCTACTTGCGCATGATTAATATCAAACCACTCAAGTAGATAAATGGGAAGTTTAGTTCATTCATATATATAACTCATATGTGTGTGTTTAGTATATATTTAGTATCAAACCACTTAATATATTTAGGATCAAATCACTTGATACAAACTGATGTTGTAGTACTTTAAGTATTTGAGGTTTAGATATTTTTCACATTTTAAATGTGTGTTTAGTTAACCAGCGCCGTCAGCTGCTAGGCAGCTAAGCTTCTTAGGTGGGTTGCTCTAGTTGGAGTAGGGATGTGTTGACTTCTTGGTGGTTCATGAAACCACAAGTAAGGATTTTTTTTTCGAGTCACTTAGTGCTGGAGTAGGATGTGATTTAGGGGAGAGTTGGACCGATGCCGCCACCCCTGTTTTCTTCTTGTCTTACTAAGACAATATGGGTTGCTTGGCTGAGTGGACCGATGTCACCACCACAACACCATGATGATATTTAGGCCTGAAAGACTTGGTTTGACATGTGGTCACCAGTCTAGGCCCTTGTTACTAATTTTGTCCATCTCCAGTACTAGGTGACTCTTTCTGCTCTAGCTCTATGTTAGGGTTTTCTAGCTGTGCTAAACCTTTTGCAGAGATAGTTGAAATTCGGCTTCATTCGTGCTCTTGGTGCACTCCCTTTCTACTTACCTTTGTGGGAATCAGTTTTACCTGCTTTACTACCTTCTTTTACCTGTACCTGTTTTACTTCACTTTCACTTACTTCTGACCTGATTTTAAATCCTGTATAAATCTATTGTACCTTTGTTTTCCTTTTGATAGTTGCTTTGCTGAGGTGTTCTTTTTCTGAATACCTCAGGTACAGGTATTTAGCCGACTGTGCGGCTAGTTTGCTCCTGGAGATTTTCTAACATTTCAGCTGCTACTCTGGTTCTCAGTTCCTCACTCTTGGGAGGTGGTTTCTTTAGACTTGTAGTACAGATATGCCTACGCACCAGTGGGTTCGTGTCAGTGGTTGACGCCCACTTGTGGTTTCTCTTTTAGATGCTTTGTACTTTACTTATACTACTAGATTTCCTGTTTTGGAGTTTATTCAACTTGCTCTTGGGAAGATTTATGCTAGGTTGCTAGTTACTTTTAAAATCTAAAAGCACTATCATATGTATATCTCATGATCAGCATGCTTTATAAAACTCAACACTACTTTCCAAGCGACGTAAATGATTATTTTCGTATATATGGTATAACATAAATGTAGGGTATGCATAGTATAAGTTGTCCCCTGGGAACACTTATGCTCTCTTCTAGGATGTCAAATGTAACTAAATTAATTTCCACTACGTATAAGTATAGTTTTTAATTGTGGACTAGCTGATCCACCGAGCCGAGGGATACAGCCTCTAAAATACAATTGATTTTCACATCATTTAAGCTTATGATTTTTCATAGTCTTAGTAGTTGGTGGGTGCCTGAGCGTCGGCAGTTATCCCCTGCCCGACGTGGCATCACAACGCGTGTTTTCTCCTACTCTGATACCTCTTAAATTTCGGAGAAAATGCGGGTTGTGACAGTTGGTATCAAAGCGAGGTTACTTGACAATTTGTCATGCAACCTTTCCTTGTTGGTATTAGAAGTTTGGCATCATATCATACACACACCGATATGTCATCAGCACGTCTTGGCTGAAGTACGAACACTACACTCATAGCATAACATGAAGTATACGGGGCATATTATGTAGTATGTGATGCATAATATGTGTTTGTATATGGATCCACCATAGGAGGCAACATGTGAGGGTTATGTAGTATGGGATGCATAACCTCACCACATGAATGCGACTAGCACGTTTTCCTTTTCGTTGCATGGGAATGTTATGTAGTATGGGATGCATAACATTTTCATGTGTACACCGCTCATAACATGCATTAGGGCCTTTTTAGAATGCATAGCACAATCATGCATAGCATAACATTGTATAAAAACAACGTGCCACGCTAAGGACTTGTAGGATGACATATGTACACACATGGTTTTGAGTCAAAAAGAATATAAATTCATGCATTCCCGATATAGGCACAAGAGTTAGTGTGATGGTGGTGAACCATCTTAGGTTAAGCATTATTTCCTCTGTATAAAAATATATATATATAAACCCCAGAGCAAGTTGGCAGTGAAAGCAAGTACTTATGTAGGTTTGTCTATACCTGTTTGTTTTGTCCTAGTAGTTGAACTAGGTTCTGATGATTGCTTGTTTGTTTTTTTTAGTATGGCGCCTAAGCGTAGAGTGACGAGGTCGACTCCCCAATCTGAGGGTGAGTCTTCTGGTGCTCCAAGCAGTGCAGTTGTGGAGAGTCTGAGGCAGAGCAATGAGGCTCTATCGAGGCAGATGGTGGACATTCAGTCTCAGATCCAGTCCCTGATATCTGTGGTGGCAGGACTAGCCCCGAGAGCGCAGGATCCTGCTGTGGGTATAGCTGTTCCCGCACCTCCTACACCTCCCGCACTCCCAGCCCCTTTGGTGCCTCCAGTGGTGGTGCCCCCAGAGATGGCTTTCATCACTCAGTTTCAGCGACTGCGACCCCCTACCTATGATGGTAAGGCGGACTTCATGATATTGGATGACTGGTTGATTTCCATAGAGGAAATGTTTCATTATTCTGGAGTGTCTGAGGATCAGAAGGTGATGTTGGCCACCTATCAGCTGAAGGGGTTAGCAAAGAGCTGGTGGATGAGGGAGAAGGAGGGAATGGTAGGAGGAAGCACTTGGGCTTCCTTCAAGGAGGTCTTGATGTGGAAGTTTCTGCCATCAGTGGAGTGAGACAGGCTGATGAACGACTTCTTGCATCTGAAGCAGAGGCAGCTCTCAGTCAGCGAGTATGAGATTGAGTTTAGCAAACTTAGTCGCTTTGCCCCTAGTTTGGTGAGCTCAGAGGAGGATAGAGTGAAGCGTTTCCTCGGTGGCCTGCGGAGCGATGTACAGCAGCTAGCGGTGGCTCATAGAGTGGTGAGTTATGCTGGGGCAGTTGAGGCCGCTTTGAAGGTAGAGGCCATCGAAAGCGCGAAGCAAATAGGACAGCAAGCGAGGAATGAGAAGAGGAAAGCTGTTGAAGCAAAGAGCCCCCAAGTGCCCGGTGCTCCTTCGAGGAAGAGGAGCAAGGAGGTTTGTAGTTTTTGTGGCCGGTCGGGCCATCCTGCTGAGAGATGTTTCAAGAGGGCGGCGGCGCAGAAGGAGCATGTGCATGCTATTCAGGGTGCTCCCAGGCAGAATGTGGTGTATACTCTGTGCAAGAAAGAGGGGCATGAAGTTGCATATTGCTGGTTGAAGGACAAGGTCTGCAATCAGTGCGGACAGAAAGGTCATACCAAGGTCCGATGCCTGCAGCTCCAGTATGTACTCCGACCAGTTCCCATTCAGTCCTTGCCATCGCCTCAGCCCGTGGATAAGGGCAAAGGGAAGCTGAATGTGATATCATCAGCGGAGGCTCAAACTTCGACGCAAGTCATTTCAGGTAAACCCTCTCGCTAGTCTTTTACTTCCATTGTAGATTAGTTTGACTATTGTTTCCTTAAATGATTGTGCAATTTTCCTGTTTATATTTATATAGGGAGTTTTAAGGTAAAGAACTGTTGGGCGCGCGTTCTCTTTGACTCAGGTGCTACCCAGTCATTTGTGGCTAGGGCCTTTGTAGAGAGGTGCCAGCTGGTTCTTGATCATGTCGGTGATGCCTTTTGCGTCAATTCCCCTCGTGTGATTCTGTGATATCAGATCAGGGCATTCTGGATTGTCCTATTATGTTGGGGGATTTCCCGGCCAAGGCAGATCTGAAGCTTATAGACTTGGAGGATTTCAACGTCATCCTGGGTATGGATTGGTTGTCCAGATACGATGCAGTGATCCAGTGCAGGGGTAAGCGCTTGGATTTCAAGAAAGACAACGGTCAGCCTGGGAGTATTTATGGCGATCAGCGCCAGGTCTCTCCGGTGATTTCTGCGGTATGTGTTCAGAGGTTATTCAGTTCTGATTGTTTTGCTTGCTTAGTCTCAGTGCTGGGGACTGTTAGCAGTTTGCCGTAGTTGGATGAGATTACTGTTGTTCGTGAGTTTTCTGATGTGTTTCCTAGCGACCTTCCCGGTCTTCCTCCTGTCAGAGATGTCGAGTTCGTGATTGATTTGGAGCCGGGTATGCGTCCTATTGCTAAGGCGCCGTACCGGATGGCCCCGCGAGAGCTGGAGGAGTTGCGTACCCAGCTGGATGAGCTATTGGAGAAGGGTTTCATAAGGCAGAGCTCGTCTCCCTGGGGTGCACCTGTTCTCTTTGTGAAGAAGAAAGATGGTTCGATGCGCCTTTGCATCGACTATAGGGAGTTGAACAAAGTCACCATCAAGAACAGTATCTGATGGGCCCGCGAACAGACTCTTACTGTGGTTGGTTCGGTGAGTCGATCGCCGCGGGCTTGCTCTGGTAGGCAAGTGCACCTATCGCAAGTAGTACTCGATATTCGGGGGAATACCGAGGTCGTATTGTTCTCGGGGTCGCGTTGACTATTCTTACTCCTCCGGGAGGGCTATTATTTTACTGAAAGAAAAGGTGGATTTTTTTTTTTAAGAAAAGACGGAAAAGCAAAGGAGCGAAAAAAAAACGATTTAGAGAATATTCGATGAAGGGTTAACGCTCGGCATCGAATCGGATTAAGACTAAAACAATTTTTAATAATAAAAAGACTTGGTTTTCAAATTAATAATAAGGCAACTTGGCCGTGGAGGTTCCACAAATGTGAGCTCACCTAGCTATAGGGATATCGCTCACCTAAACGTTAAGACTATTCGACCGAACGTTAGTCCGACGAAGGATTCCTCTTAACGCCCGCTTTACGCTAAGAACCCCGCTATTGGGTGGGGGACCCAATCCGGTAGAATTACGCTAGTCCTCTCTCGAGGGTATGCACGCAACTCTATTTACCCAGGGGTGATCGGTCCATATGCACGGCCTCTCGGCTAGCTAGCATATGGACTACGGAAATAGGGCCCACACATCGATTATGTGGTCCTACGCGTCGTAAACCCGGGGCAAACCCTAAGTGCTTAAATTAAAATGAAAATAAAGAACTTTAATTATTATAAATCATTTTAAATGTCCCAATGCTCTTCGATGCCGAGGCTAATAGCGATTAGCCACACATCGGTATGGGGATGGCTTATAATTTAGTGAGGCGCGAGTTCAAAATTAAATACTAAACGATTATAAGAAGGGGACACAAGAAAAATAACAACATTTAGAAAGCTAAAAAGTTAACTAAACGAGAACTCACGCACACTCCAAATTATAAATTAAAAGGGAACTAAGTTACACATAAAAAGAAATTTGCATGATTTAAATTTGCGAGTCCCACTCAAACGAGTGGGGGCGGTAAATAAAGGCTGAAAATTGCAAGTCCTACTCAAACGAGTAGGACTGAAATGAAAGCGAGTCCTACTCAAATGAGTAGGAGAAAATAAATGCGATTACAGGGCTAAAAAGTCCGGCCATTTAACTCAAGTGAGTAGGCGGAAAAATAAAGAAAGAAAAATTACAAGTCCTACTCGAACGAGTAGGACTGAAAATGAAAACGATGCGCCATTTAACTCTTAACGAGTAGGCGGAAATAAATGCACACGAACACACACACTCCATATGAAATTCAAGAAAGCAATAAAATTATACACCTACACTCACACACTCTACATAATTGAACAAAGCATTAAAAGAAAGCATTAAAACAAAGCATGAAAATTATACACCTACACTCACACACTCTACACAATTTAAATCAAAGCATAAAAGTTAATACACCTACACTCACACACACTTCATGAAGATTAAGAAGAGCAAAAGGAAATTTATTCTCATACACTCACACACACTAATAACAAAGAAAAATTAAAGTTACCTAAAAATGAAAATAACAAGATTTCTACTCCTAAAACTTACCCAAAACACATAAAAAGAACAAACAAAAAGAGAATGAGCAAAAAGTTTTACAAAATAAAGTCAAAATCAAAGGTGCTCAAAAATTAAAACTTTAACTTTTTCATGCTTAGGTTTTGCCAAAAACAAATAAAAAGAGAAAATTACAATTTTTAGAAGACTAAAGTTTTTCAAAGCAAATTAAAAATCAAAGTTTTTGGAAAATTAAAATACCAACAATTTCATTCCTATGATTTTATAAAAGTGATAAAAAAGGTGAAAAAGAAGATGAAAAGAACAAAAGAGGTTTTACAATCCTAAAAGAAAACTAAGTAAAAAAAGGAACAAATTCACTTTTTAAAATCTCTTTTATAGAATCATAAGGATGAAATCAAAATCTAAGCATGAAAACTAGTTAAAGGAAATCTAAGCATGAAAACTTGTTAAAGGAAAAAGACAAGGTGAGAAAGAGAAAGAAAACTATCATGCTTAAGCATGAAGACAAGTAAAAGACATGTAAAGTAAGCAAATTACACTCATACACACACACACACTTTTCATAAATGAAGAACAAAGATGAAACTAAGAATAAAAAGGAGAAGGAAAGGTGGGCACAAGTGTTCATTCCAAAGCCATATATGAAGAGAAAATTTAACATTTTATTTGATCAAAATGAAACTATTACAAGCTATTACAAGTGCTAAAACTAAAGCAAAACAAGATATGAAATAAAAAAGGAAAAATCTCCTTACATAGCCTTGAAAATCACGGATGCAGCCCACAAAAAGACACTAACTTGGCCCAAAAATCTGAACCCTTGGACCTTACAGAACTGGGCTATTTATAGGAAAAAATTTCAAAGTACACGCCCTCGGTCACGGGCGTGTAGGGGGGCGTGACAGTACTATTCATGAAGGCGGCTGGCGATTGGACAGCAAAGTTGACTTCGGGCTGAGTTCGCAGCAGTCACGCCCTAGGTCACGGGCGTGACTATGGGCGTGTCGGGGAGGTAGAACCGGGCGCGGGTTGCGTCAAATGTCCTCGGCAGCATCTTGTCGGGCCAGCTGGAAAGGTCACGCCCCATGTCACGGGCGTGACTATGGGCGTGACAGTTGGGGTCGACACTCGACGAATGTCGAGCGGAAAGTGTCGAGTCGAAATGTTTGAGCTGAAATTGGGTCACGCCCTTGGTCACGGGCGTGACACTGGGCGTGACTGTTGGTGTCGACACTCGACGATCGTCGAGCGGAATTCGTCGAGAGGAGGGGACACGGGCTTGGGTCACGCCCCATGTCGGGTGACACGGGCGTGTCGCCAGGCGTGTCAAGCCTTAACTTCAGAAATTTTGTAATTTCACGGGAAATGCACAGTCACGGCTCGGTCACGGGCGTGACCCATGTGTCACGGGCGTGTACTTCCCAAATTTTGGCAGATTTTGGAATTTTTCTGCAAAATCAAATAAAACAAGTTAGAAGAAAATTTACAAGAATAGGAGCATTTTATTGAACAAAAATAAGTAAAAACGACGAAAATAAATGAAAATAACTAAATTAATGTGCATAAAAATACGCATATTTACAGTTCATCAGTATCCTCTTCCCAGAATCGACGACTTATTCGATCAGTTGCGTGGTAGCTCTGTGTTCTCCAAGATTGACCTTCGATCGGGATATCATCAGCTCAGAATCCGGGAGTCGGACATTCCACGGACGGCTTTCCGATCGAGGCATGGACATTTCGAATTCCTAGTTATGTCTTTTAGGTTGACCAACGCGCCATCAGCATTCATGGACATGATGAACCGGGTGTTCAAAGATTTTCTGGACAAGTTTGTGGTCGTATTCATAGACGATGTTCTGATTTATTCTCGGAATGCTGCGGAGCATGATCAACACTTGCGGTTGGTGTTATCTGCCTTGAGAGATCATCAGTTGTATGCCAAGCTGAGTAAATGTGAATTATGGTTGCCTCAGGTTTCCTTCCTGGGTCATGTGGTGAATAAGGATGGCATTTCAGTGGACCCGGAAAAGATTTCTGCAGTGATGGATTGGCATAGGCCGAGCACACCCAAGGAGATTAGGAGCTTCATGGGGTTGGCCAGTTATTATAGAAGGTTTGTTGAGGGATTCTCTACCTTGGCAGCGCCCTTGACTAAGGTGACACAGAAGCATGCAGCGTTTATTTGGAGCGAGCAATGCGAGGAGGCCTTTCTGGAGCTAAAGAGGAGATTGTGCACTGCTCCTGTTTTGACGTTGCCTATGGAGGTCCAGGACTATGATGTATATGTGGATGCCTCGCATGTTGGGCTCGGAGGCGTGTTGATGCAAGAGGGGAAGGTGATTGTGTATGGGTCGCAGCAGTTGAAGACTCATGAGCGGAATTACCCTACGCATGACCTCGAGTTTGCAGCGGTGATTTTTGCGTTGAAGCTGTGGATGCATCTACTCTATGGGGCTCAGTGCAAGATTTTCACAGATCATAAGAGCCTGAAGTACGTGTTTACTCCAGGACTATGATAGTGAACTAATCGTACATGTGTTGTATCAATCTACTTGCGCATGATTAATATCAAACCACTCAAGTAGATAAATGGGAAGTTTAGTTCATTCATATATATAACTCATATGTGTGTGTTTAGTATATATTTAGTATCAAACCACTTAATATATTTAGGATCAAATCACTTGATACAAACTGATGTTGTAGTACTTTAAGTATTTGAGGTTTAGATATTTTTCACATTTTAAATGTGTGTTTAGTTAACCAGCGCCGTCAGCTGCTAGGCAGCTAAGCTTCTTAGGTGGGTTGCTCTAGTTGGAGTAGGGATGTGTTGACTTCTTGGTGGTTCATGAAACCACAAGTAAGGGTTTTTTTTCGAGTCACTTAGTGCTGGAGTAGGATGTGATTTAGGGGAGAGTTGGACCGATGCCGCCACCCCTGTTTTCTTCTTGTCTTACTAAGACAATATGGGTTGCTTGGCTGAGTGGACCGATGTCACCACCACAACACCATGATGATATTTAGGCCTGAAAGACTTGGTTTGACATGTGGTCACCAGTCTAGGCCCTTGTTACTAATTTTGTCCATCTCCAGTACTAGGTGACTCTTTCTGCTCTAGCTCTATGTTAGGGTTTTCTAGCTGTGCTAAACCTTTTGCAGAGATAGTTGAAATTCGGCTTCATTCGTGCTCTTGGTGCACTCCCTTTCTACTTACCTTTGTGGGAATCAGTTTTACCTGCTTTACTACCTTCTTTTACCTGTACCTGTTTTACTTCACTTTCACTTACTTCTGACCTGATTTTAAATCCTGTATAAATCTATTGTACCTTTGTTTTCCTTTTGATAGTTGCTTTGCTGAGGTGTTCTTTTTCTGAATACCTCAGGTACAGGTATTTAGCCAACTGTGCGGCTAGTTTGCTCCTGGAGATTTTCTAACATTTCAGCTGCTACTGTGGTTCTCAGTTCCTCACTCTTGGGAGGTGGTTTCTTTAGACTTGTAGTACAGATATGCCTACGCACCAGTGGGTTCGTGTCAGTGGTTGACGCCCACTTGTGGTTTCTCTTTTAGATGCTTTGTACTTTACTTATACTACTAGATTTCCTGTTTTGGAGTTTATTCAACTTGCTCTTGGGAAGATTTATGTTAGGTTGCTAGTTACTTTTAAAATCTAAAAGCACTATCATATGTATATCTCATGATCAGCATGCTTTATAAAACTCAACACTACTTTCCAAGCGACGTAAATGATTATTTTCGTATATATGGTATAACATAAATGTAGGGTATGCATAGTATAAGTTGTCCCCTGGGAACACTTATGCTCTCTTCTAGGATGTCAAATGTAACTAAATTAATTTCCACTACGTATAAGTATAGTTTTTAATTGTGGACTAGCTGATCCACCGAGCCGAGGGATACAGCCTCTAAAATACAATTGATTTTCACATCATTTAAGCTTATGATTTTTCATAGTCTTAGTAGTTGGTGGGTGCCTGAGCGTCGGCAGTTATCCCCTGCCCGACGTGGCATCACAACGCGTGTTTTCTCCTACTCTGATACCTCTTAAATTTCGGAGAAAATGCGGGTTGTGACAGTTGGTATCAAAGCGAGGTTACTTGACAATTTGTCATGCAACCTTTCCTTGTTGGTATTAGAAGTTTGGCATCATATCATACACACACTGATATATCATCAGCACGTCTTGGCTGAAGTACGAACACTACACTCATAGCATAACATGAAGTATACGGGGCATATTATGTAGTATGGGATGCATAATATGTGTTTGTATATGCATCCACCATAGGAGGCAACATGTGAGGGTTATGTAGTATGGGATGCATAACCTCACCACATGAATGCGACTAGCACGTTTTCCTTTTCGTTGCATGGGAATGTTATGTAGTATGGGATGCATAACATTTTCATGTGTACGCCGCTCATAACATGCATTAGGGCCTTTTTAGAATGCATAGCACAATCATGCATAGCATAACATTGTATAAGAACAACGTGCCACGCTAAGGACTTGTAGGATGACATATGTACACACATGGTTTTGAGTCAAAAAGAATATAAATTCATGCATTCCCGATATAGGCACAAGAGTTAGTGTGATGGTGGTGAACCATCTTAGGTTAAGCATGGCATTATTTCCTCTGTATAAAAATATATATATATAAACCCCAGAGCAAGTTGGCAGTGAAAGCAAGTACTTATGTAGGTTTGTCTATACCTGTTTGTTTTGTCCTAGTAGTTGAACAAGGTTCTGATGATTGCTTGTTTGTTTTTTTAGTATGGCGCCTAAGCGTAGAGTGACGAGGTCGACTCCCCAATCTGAGGGTGAGTCTTCTGGTGCTCCAAGCAGTGCAGTTGTGGAGAGTCTGAGGCAGAGCAATGAGGCTCTATCGAGGCAGATGGTGGACATTCAGTCTCAGATCCAGTCCCTGATATCTGTGGTGGCAGGACTAGCCCCGAGAGCGCAGGATCCTGCTGTGGGTATAGATGTTCCCGCACCTCCTGCACCTCCCGCACTCCCAGCCCCTTTGGTGCCTCCAGTGGTGGTGCCCCCGGAGATGGCTTTCATCACTCAGTTTCAGCGACTGCGACCCCCTACCTATGATGGTAAGGCGGACTTCATGATATTGGATGACTGGTTGATTTCCATAGAGGAAATGTTTCATTATTCTGGAGTGTCTGAGGATCAGAAGGTGATGTTGCCCACCTATCAGCTGAAGGGGTTAGCGAAGAGTTGGTGGATGAGGGAGAAGGAGGGAATGGTAGGAGGAAGCACTTGGGCTTCCTTCAAGGAGGTCTTGATGTGGAAGTTTCTGCCATCAGTGGAGTGAGGCAGGCTGATGAACGACTTCTTGCATCTGAAGCAGAGGCAGCTCTCAGTCAGCGAGTATGAGATTGAGTTTAGCAAACTTAGTCGCTTTGCCCCTAGTTTGGTGAGCTCAGAGGAGGATAGAGCGAAGCGTTTCCTCGGTGGCCTGCGGAGCGATGTACAGCAGCTAGCGGTGGCTCATAGAGTGGTGAGTTATGCTGGGGCAGTTGAGGCCGCTTTGAAGGTAGAGGCCATCGAAAGCGCGAAGCAAATAGGACAGCAAGCGAGGAATGAGAAGAGGAAAGCTGTTGAAGCAAAGAGCCCCCAAGTGCCCGGTGCTCCTTCGAGGAAGAGGAGCAAGGAGGTTTGTAGTTTTTGTGGCCGGTCGGGCCATCCTGCTGAGAGATGTTTCAAGAGGGCGGCGGCGCAGAAGGAGCATGTGCATGCTATTCAGGGTGCTCCCAGGAAGAATGTGGTGTATACTCTGTGCAAGAAAGAGGGGCATGAAGTTGCACATTGCTGGTTGAAGGACAAGGTCTGCTATCAGTGCGGACAGAAAGGTCATACCAAGGTCCGATGCCTGCAGCTCCAGTATGTACTCCGACCAGTTCCCATTCAGTCCTTGCCATCGCCTCAGCCCGTGGATAAGGGCAAAGGGAAGCTGAATGTGATATCATCAGCGGAGGCTCAAACTTCGACGCAAGTCATTTCAGGTAAACCCTCTCGCTAGTCTTTTACTTCCATTGCAGATTAGTTTGACTATTGTTTTCTTAAATGATTGTGCAATTTTCCCGTTTATATTTATATAGGGAGTTTTAAGGTAAAGAACTGTTGGGCGCGCGTTCTCTTTGACTCAGGTGCTACCCAGTCATTTGTGGCTAGGGCCTTTGTAGAGAGGTGCCAGCTGGTTCTTGATCATGTCGGTGATGCCTTTTGCGTCAATTCCCCTCGGGTGATTCTGTGATATCAGATCAGGGCATTCTGGATTGTCCTATTATGTTGGGGGATTTCCCGGCCAAGGCAGATCTGAAGCTTATAGACTTGGAGGATTTCAACGTCATCCTGGGTATGGATTGGTTGTCCAGATACGATGCAGTGATCCAGTGCAGGGGTAAGCGCTTGGATTTCAAGAAAGACAACGGTCAGCCTGGGAGTATTTATGGCGATCCGCGCCAGGTCTCTCCGGTGATTTCTGCGGTATGTGTTCAGAGGTTATTCAGTTCTGATTGTTTTGCTTGCTTAGTCTCAGTGCTGGGGACTGTTAGCAGTTTGCCGTAGTTGGATGAGATTACTGTTGTTCGTGAGTTTTCTGATGTGTTTCCTAGCGACCTTCCCGGTCTTCCTCCTGTCAGAGATGTCGAGTTCGTGATTGATTTGGAGCCGGGTATGCGTCCTATTGCTAAGGCGCCGTACCGGATGGCCCCGCGAGAGCTGGAGGAGTTGCGTACCCAGCTGGATGAGCTATTGGAGAAGGGTTTCATAAGGCAGAGCTCGTCTCCCTGGGGTGCACCTGTTCTCTTTGTGAAGAAGAAAGATGGTTCGATGCGCCTTTGCATCGACTATAGGGAGTTGAACAAAGTCACCATCAAGAACAGTATCTGATGGGCCCGCGAACAGACTCTTACTGTGGTTGGTTCGGTGAGTCGATCGCCGCGGGCTTACTCGGGTAGGCAAGTGCACCTATCGCAAGTAGTACTCGATATTCGGGGGAATACCGAGGTCGTATTGTTCTCGGGGTCACGTTGACTATTCTTACTCCTCCGGGAGGGCTATTATTTTACTGAAAGAAAAGGTGGATTTTTTTTTTTTTAAGAAAAGACGGAAAAGCAAAGGAGCGAAAAAAAAACGATTTAGAGAATATTCGATGAAGGGTTAACGCTCGGCATCGAATCGGATTAAGACTAAAACAATTTTTAATAATAAAAAGACTTGGTTTTCAAATTAATAATAAGGCAACTTGGCCGTGGAGGTTCCACAAATGTGAGCTCACCTAGCTATAGGGATATCGCTCACCTAAACGTTAAGACTATTCGACCGAACGTTAGTCCGACGAAGGATTCCTCTTAACGCCCGCTTTATGCTAAGAACCCCGCTATTGGGTGGGGGACCCAATCCGGTAGAATTACGCTAGTCCTCTCTCGAGGGTATGCACGCAACTCTATTTACCCAGGGGTGATCGGTCCATATGCACGGCCTCTCGGCTAGCTAGCATATGGACTACGGAAATAGGGCCCACACATCGATTATGTGGTCCTACGCGTCGTAAACCCGGGGCAAACCCTAAGTGCTTAAATTAAAATGAAAATAAAGAACTTTAATTATTATAAATCATTTTAAATGTCCCAATGCTCTTCGATGCCGAGGCTAATAGCGATTAGCCACACATCGGTATGGGGACGGCTTATAATTTAGTGAGGCGTGAGTTCGAAATTAAATACTAAACGATTATAAGAAGGGGACACAAGAAAAATAACAACATTTAGAAAGCTAAAAAGTTAACTAAACGAGAACTCACGCACACTCCAAATTATAAATTAAAAGGGAACTAAGTTACACATAAAAAGAAATTTGCATGATTTAAATTTGCGAGTCCCACTCAAACGAGTGGGGGCGGTAAATAAAGGCTGAAAATTGCAAGTCCTACTCAAACGAGTAGGACTGAAATGAAAGCGAGTCCTACTCAAATGAGTAGGAGAAAATAAATGCAATTACAGGGCTAAAAAGTCCGGCCATTTAACTCAAGTGAGTAGGCGGAAAAATAAAGAAAGAAAAATTACAAGTCCTACTCGAACGAGTAGGACTGAAAATGAAAACGATGCGCCATTTAACTCTTAACGAGTAGGCGTAAATAAATGCACACGAACACACACACTCCATATGAAATTCAAGAAAGCAATAAAATTATACACCTACACTCACACACTCTACATAATTGAACAAAGCATTAAAAGAAAGCATTAAAACAAAGCATGAAAATTATACACCTACACTCACACACTCTACACAATTTAAATCAAAGCATAAAAGTTAATACACCTACACTCACACACACTTCATGAAGATTAAGAAGAACAAAAGGAAATTTATTCTCATACACTCACACACACTAATAACAAAGAAAAATTAAAGTTACCTAAAAATGAAAATAACAAGATTTCTACTCCTAAAACTTACCCAAAACACATAAAAAGAACAAACAAAAAGAGAATGAGCGAAAAGTTTTACAAAATAAAGTCAAAATCAAAGGTGCTCAAAAATTAAAACTTTAACTTTTTCATGCTTAGGTTTTGCCAAAAACAAATAAAAAGAGAAAATTACAATTTTTAGAAGACTAAAGTTTTTCAAAGCAAATTAAAAATCAAAGTTTTTGGAAAATTAAAATACCAACAATTTCATTCCTATGATTTTATAAAAGTGATAAAAAAGGTGAAAAAGAAGATGAAAAGAACAAAAGAGGTTTTACAATCCTAAAAGAAAACTAAGTAAAAAAAAGGAACAAATTCACTTTTTAAAATCTCTTTTATAGAATCATAAGGATGAAATCAAAATCTAAGCATGAAAACTAGTTAAAGGAAATCTAAGCATGAAAACTTGTTAAAGGAAAAAGACAAGGTGAGAAAGAGAAAGAAAACTATCATGCTTAAGCATGAAGACAAGTAAAAGACATGTAAAGTAAGCAAATTACACTCATACACACACACACACTTTTCATAAATGAAGAACAAAGATGAAACTAAGAATAAAAAGGAGAAGGAAAGGTGGGCACAAGTGTTCATTCCAAAGCCATATATGAAGAGAAAATTTAACATTTTATTTGATCAAAATGAAACTATTACAAGCTATTACAAGTGCTAAAACTAAAGCAAAACAAGATATGAAATAAAAAAGGAAAAATCTCCTTACATAGCCTTGAAAATCACGGATGCAGCCCACAAAAAGACACTAACTTGGCCCAAAAATCTGAACCCTTGGACCTTACAGAACTGGGCTATTTATAGGAAAAAATTTCAAAGTACACGCCCTCGGTCACGGGCGTGTAGGGGGGGCGTGACAGTACTATTCATGAAGGCGGCTGGCGATTGGACAGCAAAGTTGACTTCGGGCTGAGTTCGCAGCAGTCACGCCCTAGGTCACGGGCGTGACTATGGGTGTGTCGGGGAGGTAGAACCGGGCGCGGGTTGCGTCAAATGTCCTCGGCAGCATCTTGTCGGGCCAGCTGGAAAGGTCACGCCCCATGTCACGGGCGTGACTATGGGCGTGACAGTTGGGGTCGACACTCGACGAATGTCGAGCGGAAAGTGTCGAGTCGAAATGTTTGAGCTGAAATTGGGTCACGCCCTTGGTCACGGGCGTGACACTGGGCGTGACTGTTGGTGTCGACACTCGACGATCGTCAAGCGGAATTCGTCGAGAGGAGGGGACACGGGCTTGGGTCACGCCCCGTGTCGGGTGACACGGGCGTGTCGCCAGGCGTGTCAAGCCTTAACTTCAGAAATTTTGTAATTTCACGGGAAATGCACAGTCACGGCTCGGTCATGGGCGTGACCCATGTGTCACGGGCGTGTACTTCCCAAATTTTGGCAGATTTTGGAATTTTTCTGCAAAATCAAATAAAACAAGTTAGAAGAAAATTTACAAGAATAGTAGCATTTTATTGAACAAAAATAAGTAAAAACGACGAAAATAAATGAAAATAACTAAATTAATGTGCATAAAAATACGCATATTTACAGTTCATCAAATACCCCCATACTTAGGCTTTTGCTATTCCAGAGCAAAAGTTTGAGGTGAATCTATAAGGAATAAAAAAAACTCTAAGTTTTGGCTATCGCTTAATCAATTATAAGAGAGATCGAAATAAATATACGGGGTGTAAGAGTTAAGTCCTAAAATTATGTAGATGATTTAAATAGCGCAAAAGTTTTGGCCAAAAGACTTCTTGATGTAATCAAATAGAAGGCAACATTTGAAATGGTTAGATTAACGAAAATAGTTTGGAATTATAAGAACTCTAGCTTATACGAGTGCTACCGGAAATAATACAATTTACTAATTATGCTCTCAAAAAGATTTTTGAATTAATTCTAGAATCGTGTAATTGGCTAAGGGGGTAGTGTGGTTTATGAAGAGGGTTTTGAAATTTGAGGTGAGGTAATTTTTTCTCGAACCTCCATGTTTTTTTCTTTTGGATTATTAGGAAAATGAAATCTTATTTTCCTAATATGATTTTTGTTTTTCAACTTCATAATAATAAAATTAACACAATGTATATTTGTAGGAGTAATGAATTTTATCCTCTTACTCCTTATATAATCTTTTAAAATTATTGGGTGCCTATGTTTACGGAACGAAATCTTGTTCCCATTGACATAAGATCTTTTAAGGAAAAAAATTTTTTCATGCCAAGTAGGTCATGAAAAGTGAGGGGAGAAAGGAAAACTAGATTGTAATCCTAAAAATTTTTGAGAGCAACCTTAATAATTTGTACGTTCCAATTTTTTTTCAGAAAGCTAAAAGTAAGTATAATTGAATTCTATAGTCGTTATTTCCTAACATAATATACGTGCTCCTATCAATGAAAAATTAGAAGTAGTGCCTAAAACGAGTTCGCTATTTTTAACAAAGCATAAAGAATTCTTTAAAACTTAACCCCGGCTATTTAAATGTTTCAATCAATAATTAACAAACGGGTAGCAAACAGAGAATTAATAGTATTCACATATAAATAAACTCAAAACAGAATTTTTGGATAGCAGAAAAGTTAAGTATGGAATATTTAATTTATTTATTTCAAAACATTTTTTTTTTTTGATTTTTATAGTTTTTGTTATCATTTTTTTTTTTCATTTATTATCTTTTTTTTTGTATTTTTGTTTTTCTCAATTTTTTTTTTGAAAATTTTTTGAACTATTATCTTTTTTTGTATTTTTTTAAGAGAATTTTCATAATATGTACAAAAATAAGGGAGAAAAAGAAAAAGGTTTGTACAAGAATGAGGAAGGGGGAGAGAGAAAAAACAAAAAAATATATACAAAGTGAAACTAAACAAAATAATTTTTTGTTTTGTTTTTTGAGTTTTTGGAAAAGAGAAAGAGAACAAAAAAAATTTTTTGGATTTTTGTTTTTTTAAAATTTTTTTTTGTTTTTTTTCAAAAAAAATTTTTTTTGTTTCATTTTAAGATGTTTTTAAATTTTTTTTGTTTTTGTTTTATTGTTATATGTATTTTTTTGTATTTTTCTTTTTTGAAATGCAGAAAAATTGAAGTGCAGAAAGTAAAGCACGAAAATACCCCCATACTTAAGTCCAACATTGTCCCCAATGTTGTATCGTAAGTATGCGGAACAGAAAGGAAAGACAATATGTACAAAGAAAAGAAAGGGAAGGGGGAGAAGCTTCCCTGAAACGCGGAGGGGGAGGCCGATCAGAAACCCTGCGTTTATTAGAAAAAGCAGCAAAGGTAATGAGGAAAGGGCGAGAAAGATAAGCGAGGGGTGCCTCCCAGGAGCGCTTTGTTTATAGTCGTGTAGCTTGACTTATTATGGCGGATTTATAAATCTAGGAGGGTTATGGTTTCGTAATGCTCGATCACTGGGTCGCCCGCGATGTATAACTTAAGCCGATGACCGTTTACTTTAAACGAACCTCTTTCCGGGTGGGAGACGAGTACGGTCCCATATGGAAAGACTTCTTCAACTAAGAAGGGACCGGACCATCTAGATTTTAGTTTACCCGGAAAAAGCTTAAGGCGTGAATTATAAAGAAGGACAAGATCGCCCAGAGAAAATATTTTTGGGGACTTGATTTTTCGATCGTGATATAACTTAGAGCGCTCCTTATAGAATTTATTGCTCTCGTAAGCGTTCGCACGCCATTCATCGAGCTCGTTTAGTTGCAGTTTTCTATTCTGAGCGGCTAAGTTGGAGTCGAGGTTTAAGAGTTTTAAAGCCCAAAGTGCGCGATGTTCTAATTCTACGGGTAAATGGCACGCTTTGCCGTAGACTAACCGGAACGGCGTACATCCAGTAGCGGTTTTGTATGCCGTCCGATACGCCCACAACGCATCGTCGAGTTTAACGGACCAATCTTTCCTATTTAGCGAAACGGTTTTTTCTAAAATTCGCTTAATCTCTCGATTTACTACCTCGACTTGGCCACTTGTTTGCGGGTGGTAGGGGGTGGCAAGCTTGTGCGTGACTCCGTATTTAGCTAACGTCTTAGCCATAAGAGCGTTACAGAAATGCGTTCCCCTATCACTAACAATTGCGCGAGGCGTGCCGAAGCGAGAAAATAATTTTTTAAGAAATGTAACGACGACTCGCGCATCGTTGGTGGGGAGAGCTTGCGCTTCCGCCCACCTCGATACGTAGTCGACCGCCACTAAAATATACATATTTTTGAAAGACGGAGGTAGGGGGCCAACAAAATCTATGCCCCACAAATCGAAGACTTTGCACTCTAAAAACATGTTTTGGGGCATCTCGTCACGACGAGAGATGTTACCCGACCGCTGACAGCTATCGCATGCGCGCACAAAATTATGCGCGTCTTTGAAGAGAGTGGGCCAAAAGTAGCCCGCCTCTAGCGCCTTCCGAGCGGTCCGGTTGGCTTGATAATGCCCACCGGCTGGACCCTCGTGGCAGTGCTTAAGAATTTGCAAGCACTCCAAACCCGCAACGCATCGTCGAACCGCTTGGTCCGCGCAGATACGAAAAAGAAATGGGTCCTCCCAAAAGAAATTTTTCAAGTCAGAAAAAAATTTCTTCTTTTGATGACTGGAAAATTCTTTTGGAAGAACCCGCGCTACTAAAAAATTTGCAAAATCTGCGAACCAAGGCGAAGATGACGAAGATTTATTAATGGCAAGAAGGCGTTCCTCGGGGAATCTGTCATTTATTTCAGATTCGACGAGCGCTTCCACACCTGGATTTTCTAAACGGGAGAGGTGGTCCGCCGCTAGATTTTCCGCTCCCCGCTTATCTCGGATCTCCAAATCAAACTCCTGTAGGAGGAGAATCCATCGAAGAAGGCGGGGCTTCGCATCATTTTTAGCTAATAAATATTTAAGCGCGGAGTGATCGGTAAAAACGATAACTTTAGAAAGCGTTATATACGAGCGAAACTTATCAAAAGCGAAAACGACGGCTAAGAGTTCCTTTTCCGTTGTCGTGTAATTTACTTGTGCGGAAGTGAGCGTCTTGCTAGCGTAATAAATAGGATGAAAATGTTTTTCTACGCGTTGGCCAAGAACGGCACCTAAGGCAATATCACTAGCGTCGCACATTATTTCGAACGGAAGGGACCAATTAGGGGCCACTAAAATTGGTGAGGAGATAAGTTTTTGTTTTATCAAATTAAAGGCGGACTCGCATTCGCTACTAAAGATGAAGCGTGATTCCTTTTCCAAGAGGTGAGTTAGCGGCTTTGTTATTTTTGAAAAGTCTTGAATGAAGCGTCGATAAAAGCCCGCATGGCCTAAGAAACTCCTAATAGATTTTACGTTGTTGGATGCGGAAGTTTTTCTATAATTTCTATCTTGGCCTTATCCACCTCTATCCCCTTAGACGAAATCATATGGCCGAGGACCAAACCTCCTCGAACCATAAAGTTGCATTTTTCCCAATTTAAAACAAGGCTTGTGTCCTCGCACCGTTGAAGGACACGATCTAAATTTTGAAGGCAATCGGGAAAAGAGCGTCCGAAAACAGAGAAGTCATCCATAAAGACTTCCATAATGTCTTCTACTAGCTCGCCAAAGATCGCTAGCATACATCTTTGGAATGTAGCTGGCGCGTTGCAGAGTCCAAATGGCATTCTTCGATAGGCGAAGGTGCCAAATGGGCAAGTAAAAGTTGTTTTCTCTTGATCATCGGGGGAAATGGGGATTTGGAAAAACCCCGATAATCCATCAAGAAAACAATAATACGGATGACCGGATAAACGCTCTAAAATCTGGTCTAGAAATGGCAGAGGAAAATGGTCCTTGCGGGTGGCGTCGTTAAGTTTCCTATAGTCGATGCACACTCGCCAACCCGTAACAGTACGAGTTGGGACAAGCTCGTTATGCTCATTCGCCACTATGGTAAGACCGCCCTTCTTGGGCACGACATGCACGGGACTAACCCATGCACTGTCCGAAATAGGGTAGATAATCCCCGCATCTAATAACTTAATGATTTCGGCTTTAACGACGTCTTTCATGTTTGGGTTAAGACGACGCTGCGGCTGAATCGTTTTGCGGCAATTATCATTTAGGAAAATCTTATGGGTGCAAAAGGAGGGGCTAATCCCCTTTAGGTCAGAGATTTGCCACGCAATTGCGTGGCGATGTTTAAATAAAACTTCCAATAAATCGGAAGTCTCCGAATCACTCAAGTCCGAAGAAATGATAACGGGGAGCGTATCACCTTTTCCCAAAAAAGCGTACTTGAGCGAGGCGGGTAAGGGTTTGAGGTCTAGGATGGGCGGTTCTTCTAGGGAGGTTTTAATTCCTACGTCTTTCTTACCAATTGGTTCGAAAGGCAAGTCTATAGACGTATCTTCATCGCAGTTAAAATTTTCGAGCGCATAAATATCGTCATTTAAAAATACAGACTCAAAAATGGGAGAAGAACGATCTCCGAAAAAGGTATCTAAAGAATAGCAGAAATCGTCGCTCGATGACAAATTGTCCATCGAGGGATTAATAGAGAAAGTAACTTGGTCATCGCCTACTCGGAGGAGAAGGCTACCATTACTAACATCTATTAGTGCGCGGGAGGTGGCGAGAAAAGGGCGACCGAGTATTATTGGTACCTCGGCGTCCTCCTCGATATCTAAGATGACGAAGTCTACCGGGAAGGTAAACTTGTCGACTCGGACAAGGACGTCCTCCACTACCCCAATAGGGAACTTAACCGAGCGATCCGCTAATTGGATGTGCATATTCGTAGGACTAGGAGCACCCAAACCTAAACGCGAAAAGAGCGAGAACGGCATCAGATTAATGCTAGCCCCTAAATCAGCTAAGGCGTACTTTACTAATATATCGCCAAAAAGGCACGGGATGGAAAACCGTCCCGGGTCGTTTTGTTTTGCGGGCAATTTATTAGTAAGGGCCGCCGAGCATACAGCGTTGAGAGATACATGCGAAATATCCTCTAATTTGCGTTTATTTGAAAGTAGTTCTTTTAAAAATTTCGCATATTTGGGCATTTGCGAGATAGCCTCGCAAAAAGGAACATTAATGTGAATTTGTTTTAATAATAAAATAAATTTTTCATATTGCGCGTCCTTACGCTCGTTTTCTAACTTATGCGGATACGGGAGAGCCTTGTTTAAAATAATTTTTTCTTTTATAATAGGTAAAGGCGGCGTGAGCGAAGAAAGGGGAAGAGGGGTCGGAGGTGAAATATGTACCTGAGGGTCGGTCCGTTTTGGATCGACCACCTCCTTTCCGCTACGGAGGGTTATAGCGTTGGCGTTCTCCCGCGGATTGGGCTCCGTGTTTCCCGGCAGTGCCCCGAGCGCGCGCTCGGACATCATCCTCGCCAGCTGTCCAACCTGTTGTTCGAGTGTTTTTAGCGATCCGGTGATGTTCCGGATATTTGACTCGTTGGACGCAATGTACTTCGAAAAATTTTCCTCCATCGGGGAGGGTTTCGGAAGAGGAGGGGGAGGAAGAAATCCGGGCGCATAAGAAATAGGGGGACGCTGAGCATTATTCGGGTTGCTCCACGAGAAGTTGGGGTGATTCCTCCAACCCGGATTATAGTTATTACTATAAGGGTTGTTGTTGGGGTTGAAGGGAGGACGACCCGAATTTCCCATGAAGTCCACGAACTCTTCAGCTACGCAGACGTTAGGGGGAATAAAACAAGGCGGAGTGGAGGAGGCAGCAGACATCTCCGCCACCTGCTTTGTTAACCTTTCAACTTGAAGGGTCAAGAGAGCAGTGGCATCCACTTCAAAAAGACCAGCCGCCGGCTTTGGCCGTCCCCGAGGGACGTTCCATTGATAGGCATTCATAGCCATCTCTTCGAATAAAGCCAGGGCGGCCTCGGGGGTTTTGTTGTTAAGCGTTCCCCCGGCAGCCGCGTCAATCATTTGACGCGTCTGAAAATTCAGCCCATTATAAAAAATTTGAACTTGCAACCACGTTGGCAGCGCGTGGTGCGGGCAACGGCGGAGGAATTCCTTAAATCGTTCCCAAGTCTCGTATAGAGACTCAGGATCGTTCTGCACAAACGAAGAAATGTCCGCCCGCAACTTTGCAGTTTTGGCGGGCGGAAAGTACTTCGTTAGGAACCGTTCCGTCAACTCAGCCCACGTGGTGATACATCCTCGCGGGAGGGCATTCAACCACGCCTTGGCTTTGGACTTAAGGGAAAAAGGAAATAAGCGCAAACGAATGGCGTCATCAGTGACGCCATTGATCTTGAAGGTGTCGCATATCTCCAAGAAATTGGACAAGTGGACATTCGGGTCCTCATCCGGCAGTCCATCGAACTGCACGGCGTTTTGGACCATTTGAATGACACTTGACTTTATTTCAAAATTATTATTGGCCACCGCAGGGCGAACAATACTCGACCCTGAATCATCCAGGTTAGGCCGAGCGTAATAAGACATAGTACGCTCGGCCGCCGGGGGAATGTTAGGGGCGGCCATAACTACAACAGTGGGTTCTCCGATAGATTCCTCGGGATCTAAAGAAGGATTTCGGCGATGAGATCGGATACGCGCAAGAGAGCGTTCGATCTCAGGGTCGAAGTCTAAATCTTCAGACTCTGAGGGTTGTCCTCGGGTCATACACCCAAACAAAAATAGAACAAAAATAAACCCTTTTTTTTTTGTTTTTAAAATAAAGTTTTTTAGTTTTTTTTTTTATAGAAAATAAGTAAAATTAATAGACTCCAGAATTCGAAATAGCAACTCGAAAAGAGAGTCCCCGGCAACGGCGCCAAAAACTTGATGGGCCCGCGAACAGACTCTTACTGTGGTTGGTTCGGTGAGTCGATCGCCGCGGGCTTGCTCGGGTAGGCAAGTGCACCTATCGCAAGTAGTACTCGATATTCGGGGGAATACCGAGGTCGTATTGTTCTCGGGGTCGCGTTGACTATTCTTACTCCTCCGGGAGGGCTATTATTTTACTGAAAGAAAAGGTGGATTTTTTTTTTTTTTTAAGAAAAGACGGAAAAGCAAAGGAGCGAAAAAAAAAACGATTTAGAGAATATTCGATGAAGGGTTAACGCTCGGCATCGAATCGGATTAAGACTAAAACAATTTTTAATAATAAAAAGACTTGGTTTTCAAATTAATAATAAGGCAACTTGGCCGTGGAGGTTCCACAAATGTGAGCTCACCTAGCTATAGGGATATCGCTCACCTAAACGTTAAGACTATTCGACCGAACGTTAGTCCGACGAAGGATTCCTCTTAACGCCCGCTTTACGCTAAGAACCCCGCTATTGGGTGGGGGACCCAATCCGGTAGAATTACGCTAGTCCTCTCTCGAGGGTACGCACGCAACTCTATTTACCCAGGGGTGATCGGTCCATATGCACGGCCTCTCGGCTAGCTAGCATATGGACTACGGAAATAGGGCCCACACATCGATTATGTGGTCCTATGCGTCGTAAACCCGGGGCAAAACCTAAGTGCTTAAATTAAAATGAAAATAAAGAACTTTAATTATTATAAATCATTTTAAATGTCCCAATGCTCTTCGATGCCGAGGCTAATAGCGATTAGCCACACATCGGTATGGGGACGGCTTATAATTTAGTGAGGCGCGAGTTCGAAATTAAATACTAAACGATTATAAGAAGGGGACACAAGAAAAATAACAACATTTAGAAAGCTAAAAAGTTAACTAAACGAGAACTCACGCATGTTGAAATTTGTGAAGTGGAAGTGGGTGACGGGACAGGCCGCGCGGCCTGTGCGGACAGCTTTGGCGGACTGGGCGGACTGGGCGGACTGTGGGTTGCGGCCTGGTGAGAAGTCTGGTGGAAGCCGGCTGTGTTCTGAGCAGGTTGTTGCATGGAGTCCGCGGTTTGGTGCGGCCTGGTATCTGCGGATAGAGAGGCTTGCGGACTGGTGCTTTGCTCAGTGGTCGCGGGTGCAAGTTTGCGCTGTTGGCGGGATGGTTCGAGTTCGCGGGAAGCCTTGCGGACTGGTGTGTCCGCGGTTGGGGCTGTTGCGGACTGAGCCTTGAGCTTGGCTGAGGCCTTGTCGAGCTCAGGTGTTACAGCAGGTCTTGCTGTGGAGACCGGTTGGCGGACTGATGTTTGGAGTCCGGCTTGGTGCTGCTGCGTTGGACAAGTGCGAGGAGCTCGCGGACTGGTTGCGGTCTGTGCTAGGGTGTTTGGCGGACGGGACTTTGTGTCCGCCATGCTCGCACTGGCCCTTGATGGTTTTGGACTTGGTCACACTTGGTGTCAAGTTCATGGTGTCCGCCGTATCCGCCAAGTCCGCTGTGACCGGGCGGACTGTTGCTGTTTGCCTTTGGTCGTGGACTTGTGGCGGATTGAGGTGTGGGTCTTGCGGACTGCCTCGGGTTGGTGCGGACTGCCATTGAAGAGGGTGCTGTCCTGAAGCAGTTGGAGCTTTGCGGGCTGGTGCCTTGTCCGCTTAGCTTGGGCGGACTGGAGAGGGTTCGTCAATGGTTGCCTTGCTCCTGGCGGTTTCCCTTGGTGACTGGCTAAGTCCTCGCGGACTGAGCGGACAGTCGTTTTGTGTTCGCGCGGGCTGGGGCGGTGTCGCTATCTCATGGGCGGTGACCACACTCCTCACCTGGCCTATAAATAGGACCCCCCTGGCACATCTACAGGAACCAGAAGTAACGTGAGTGAACAGTAAATTGGGTTGGGCGAGTGCTGCGGTCTGTGTTTTCCAGTCCGCGCGGATTGTTTCAGGCTGACGGTTTGCTGTGTGCAGGTCGCGCGGATAACTTCAAGGAGCCAGGAGTTTGGCTGTGACTTCGGTCAGTGCTTGGAAGTGTGCGGTCTCTGCGGACTCAGCAGGAGGTCGCTCTGCGGCTTGTCAGTTCTGTTTCAACTTTCCCAGCTTCAATAACCTGTCCGCCGGCTTCAGGCGGGTAGGGGTGTTCCTCAGTTCGGGTTCAGCAGGAGGCGAATAACGGTCTGTCCGCGCGGCCTCGCGGTCTCGGCGGACTCCGTGGTATTCGTCGGTTTGCAGCAAAGCTTGGGCGGTCTCGGCGGTCTCGGCGACCTCGCGGTCTCGGCGGACTGGAGTTCTGTCCGCCCGGCTTGTTTTTGAGTTCTTTCTGTTTACAGCTGTAATACTAGCGAAATCATGTCTCGCTATGTATGCCTCGGATTGTAAAGAAGTGAATGCATAATAAGATCTTCTTGTGCTTCCATTGTTTTGTTGGGTGCAACCTCTAGTCCTTGGGTTTCCGCAGGTTCAGCGTGCGAACTGGGTAGTTCCGAAGATATTAATTTGGCGTTTGGGCTATCTTGCTGACCACGTTGAGAAAATTTAACATGGTATCAGAGGGAGGTTACTGAGGTTGGAGGTTCAGTTGCGTGAGCGGAGGTCAGCCAGTGTTGTTACTCAGTGATTGAGTGGTGATCAACCTGTGTTGTTGCTCGGAGCTGCTGAAGGGTACCAACAGGTGATTGCAATGGAAGGAAGCTTAGCAAGAGGTCTGGGCATTGAACTCTTAACGCCGACTAACTATAAAAAGTGGAAGTCGTGCATGAAGAGTTATCTTCTAGGAGAGGAGCTGTGGGAAGTCGTCGGTGGAGACGACAGACAGGAAGTAACTGCTGCTTTCGGTACTGCTGAACAGGTGAGGCTCTGGAGAAGAACTAATGCTAAGGCAGAGTTCGTTCTGAAAAGAGCTGTCTCTCCGGAACTGTTTGATCACATCATTGGATGTGAGTCGGCTGCTGATATTTGGACGACCATTGATGAGTTGTTCAATAGGAAGAATGTGGCGCGGCTTCAGTTCCTGGAGAATGAGTTGGCCAGGGCAACTCAGGGAGACCTTTCCATCTCCAGGTACTTCTTAAAGATGAAGAGCTTGTGTGCTGAGCTGTCGGCGCTGGATCCTGATGAGCCTATCTCTGAGGCAAAGATGAAAAGGCACATTTTCCGCGGCTTGCGGAAGGAGTATGTGGCCTTTGTTACGTCTGTTCAAGGGTGGGCTACTCAGCCGTCTCTGCTGGAGCTGGAGAATCTGCTTGCCTCGCAGGAGAGCTTAGCAAGGCAGATGGCTGGAGTGAATCTGAATCAGGAAGGCAGCGAGGCTCTCTTCTCAGGCAAGAAGAAGGGATGGGAAGGGAAGAAGAAGAAGAAGGTGCAGGCCGCTGTTGAGAAGGAGACTTCAACTTCATATCCGCCGGAGAGGAGCAATGCTCCTAAGGACTGGAAGAAGAATCTGAAGTGCTACCGGTGTCATCAGCGAGGGCACTTCAAGCGGGACTGCAAGGTCAAACTGCAGCCTGGGCATGCTGCGGGAAAGGAGGAAGCTTGCTCGCGAAGTGAAGAAGCAGAATGGGGAGGAGCTTTCATGACGGGCACTTGTGTCCGGGCCTTATCTGCTGAGGACTTCAACAGCGAGTGGATCGTCGACTCCGGGTGTGGTCATCACCTCACCGGAGACAAGTCGAAGTTCACCTCCATGCAGGCTTACTCAGGTAATGAAGCTATTATCACTGCTGATAATACTGTTTATGCAGTAGAGAAGGAGGGGGTCGTGTCTTTGGGTAGTGATCAGGGGCCACTCACGTTAAGGAGTGTGTATCACATGCCGGGCATGAAGAAGAACCTCTTCTCGGTGACCAACGCGGTGGACGCTGGGTATCACGTTCTGTTTGGGCCAACAGACGTGAGGTTCCTTCGCAACGTATCAGCGGTAAAGGCTGATGTTGCTCATGTTGGGAGGAGGGTGAAGAACTTGTTTGTTCTTTCCACCGGTGCCTATGTTGATAAGATGAGGGCCAATGATAGTGCGGCTATCTGGCATGAGAGGCTGGGGCATGTTGGCATGGACAAGCTGAAGGCAATGGCGAGTAGAAGTCTGGTGAGGGGGTTGCCGATGTTGTCCTCCTTTGGTGATGGGCATGTTTGTGCGGGCTGTCAATACGGTAAGGCACATCGCCTTCCGTTTGATAAATCTCAAACAAGGAGCAAGAATCCATTGGAGTGTATTCATGGCGACCTGATGGGACCAACTGTTACTGCCAGCCTTGGTGGAAGCAAATACATGCTTGTCTTGGTTGATGACTACTCAAGGTATACTTGGGTGTACTTCTTAAAGGAGAAGTCGGATGCCTTCCGTTTGTTCGTGGAGTTCAAGGAGTTGGTAGAAGGCCGGCTTGGCTTGCGGATTAAGAAGTTTCGAACTGATAACGGGGGAGAGTTTGTCTCTTCCGAGTTTTCTAACTTCTGCAGGAAGCACGGGATCCAACGGGAGCTTACATGTGCTCACACTCCACAACAAAATGGGGTAGCGGAGCGGAAGATCCGTCATTTGACGGAAACCTGCAAATGCTGGCTGCATGCGAAAGATATCCCGAGGTCCTTTTGGGCGGAGGGAATGTCTTGTGCTGCATATGTTATCAACCGGATGCCACTCAGCCCTATCAACATGAAGACGCCCATTGAGCTGTTGCTGAAGGAGAAGCCGAGTGTTGGACACCTTCGGGTGTTCGGTTCAACTTGCTACGTGCATGTCCCGGATGCTTCACGGACAAAGCTGGATGCGAAGGCAAGGAAACTTGTCTTTGTTGGCTATGATGAGCGGAAGAAGGGATGGAAGTGCATGGACCCTGTGACGAAGAAGTTCGTGGTGTCAAGAGACGTTGTCTTTGACGAGCTGACGTCATATGGAGGTGGCTCGGTGGAGCCTACCGGAAGTAGCAAAGTTGAGGAAGCACCGGTGGAGGATGCTGAAGGCTTGGAAGAGGAGCTTGCTGTTTCACCAGCAGCTCCTGTTGTTTCGAACTCCGAGGCTGAGCCTTCTGGCTCAGGAAGCAGGGGGAGCACTGCTCAATGCTTGCCCCAGGTAGGAGTGGAGCCTGAAGAAGCAACGGAAGCCGTGAGCAAGGAGCCGTGTCTTCGGAGATCGAAGAGGGTGGTTAAGCCACCGGCTCGGTACTGTGATGGGAATGCAGTGAGCTTTGTCTCCTGCTTCTTTGCAGGTCCTCTGGATGAGCGAGAGCCTGCAAACTTCAACGAGGCCACTGGAGTGAAGGAGTGGGAAGGTGCCATGAAGGAAGAGATTGATGCTCTGAAGAAGAATGAAACCTGGGACCTTGTGCCCAAGGTTGATGGCATTACTCCGGTTACTTGCAAGTGGGTGTACAAGTTGAAGAAGAAGGCTGATGGGAGCATTGATCGTTTCAAGGCTCGCCTGGTCGCTAGAGGATTCTCACAGCAGTATGGAGAAGACTATGAGGAGACATTCAGTCCAGTTGCGAAGATGACGTCTGTAAGAGTGGTGATCGCCTTGGCTGCTAGCAAGGGATGGAGGTTGTGGCAACTCGATGTGAAGAATGCCTTTCTTTACGGAGAGATTGACAAGGACATCTTCATGGATCAGCCGCTTGGTTTCGTCTCTGAGAAGCATCCGGACTATGTCTGCAAACTCAGGAAGGCTCTCTATGGGTTGAAGCAAGCTCCTCGAGCGTGGTATGGGAAGATTGCAGAGTACCTGCAGTTCTGTGGATACCTGGCTTCTAACTCGGATTCTAGCTTGTTCGTCAAGAAGAAGGGAGAGCTAAGAGTCTTGGTCCTGCTGTATGTGGATGATATGATCATCACAGGGAACTCGGAGGAGGAAGTAGCAAGGCTCAGGGGAGAGCTTGCTATACGCTTCGAGATGAAAGACTTGGGAGAGTTGCATCACTTTCTTGGTCTGGAAGTGGAGAGGAAGGAGTGCGGGATTCTCATTAGCCAGAAAGGGTATGCTGATCGTATTGTGAAACGGTTTGGCATGGGCGAAGGGAAGAAGTGCTCTACTCCACTGGAATCTGGGCTAAAGCTTCGACGAGATGAGGGAAGGGTGCTTAATGATCCCTTGGTGTTCAGGGCTCTTGTTGGGAGCTTGATCTATCTGACGATTACAAGGCCGGATATAGCTTATGCTGTTGGCCGAGTAAGTCGGTATATGGCTGAACCAAGGCAATCTCATCTAGTGGCGGCGAAGGGAATTCTGAAGTATGTCAAGGTGACTTCTGAGTTGGGACTCCTCTATGGAAGGGATGCGGAGTTTGCATTGCTCGGGTACACGGATGCTGACTATGGCGGTGATTCGGATGATCGAAGGTCTACTTCAGGTTATGTGTTCACTTGCGGTTCAGCTAGCATCTCGTGGTGTAGCAAGAAGCAGGACTCGGTGTCGGTTTCAACCACGGAGGCGGAGTATAAGGCTTCGGCCTTGGCTGCTCGGGAAGCCGTTTGGTTGAGGAGGCTCATAGAGGATGTTCATGAAGAAGTGCAAGGGCCTACTTTACTCCGGGGTGACAATGAGAGTGCTCTCAAACTGGTAAACAATCCAGTGTGTCACGCCAGGACCAAGCATATAGAGATTGATCACCACTTCATCAGGGAGAAGGTGTTGGAGGGGTCTCTGCTGGTCGGGCATGTTCGGAGTGAAGATAATCTTGCTGACATCTTCACGAAGCCGCTGTCGAAGGGGCCTTTTGAACGCTTGCGCAGCTTGCTGGGCTTGGTCACCACTTCTCACTTCAAGGGGGAGTGTTGAAATTTGTGAAGTGGAAGTGGGTGACGGGACAGGCCGCGCGGCCTGTGCGGACAGCTTTGGCGGACTGGGCGGACTGGGCGGACTGTGGGTTGCGGCCTGGTGAGAAGTCTGGTGGAAGCCGGCTGTGTTCTGAGCAGGTTGTTGCATGGAGTCCGCGGTTTGGTGCGGCCTGGTATCTGCGGATAGAGAGGCTTGCGGACTGGTGCTTTGCTCAGTGGTCGCGGGTGCAAGTTTGCGCTGTTGGCGGGATGGTTCGAGTTCGCGGGAAGCCTTGCGGACTGGTGTGTCCGCGGTTGGGGCTGTTGCGGACTGAGCCTTGAGCTTGGCTGAGGCCTTGTCGAGCTCAGGTGTTACAGCAGGTCTTGCTGTGGAGACCGGTTGGCGGACTGATGTTTGGAGTCCGGCTTGGTGCTGCTGCGTTGGACAAGTGCGAGGAGCTCGCGGACTGGTTGCGGTCTGTGCTAGGGTGTTTGGCGGACGGGACTTTGTGTCCGCCATGCTCGCACTGGCCCTTGATGGTTTTGGACTTGGTCACACTTGGTGTCAAGTTCATGGTGTCCGCCGTATCCGCCAAGTCCGCTGTGACCGGGCGGACTGTTGCTGTTTGCCTTTGGTCGTGGACTTGTGGCGGATTGAGGTGTGGGTCTTGCGGACTGCCTCGGGTTGGTGCGGACTGCCATTGAAGAGGGTGCTGTCCTGAAGCAGTTGGAGCTTTGCGGGCTGGTGCCTTGTCCGCTTAGCTTGGGCGGACTGGAGAGGGTTCGTCAATGGTTGCCTTGCTCCTGGCGGTTTCCCTTGGTGACTGGCTAAGTCCTCGCGGACTGAGCGGACAGTTGTTTTGTGTTCGCGCGGGCTGGGGCGGTGTCGCTATCTCATGGGCGGTGACCACACTCCTCACCTGGCCTATAAATAGGACCCCCCTGGCACATCTACAGGAACCAGAAGTAACGTGAGTGAACAGTAAATTGGGTTGGGCGAGTGCTGCGGTCTGTGTTTTCCAGTCCGCGCGGATTGTTTCAGGCTGACGGTTTGCTGTGTGCAGGTCGCGCGGATAACTTCAAGGAGCCAGGAGTTTGGCTGTGACTTCGGTCAGTGCTTGGAAGTGTGCGGTCTCTGCGGACTCAGCAGGAGGTCGCTCTGCGGCTTGTCAGTTCTGTTTCAACTTTCCCAGCTTCAATAACCTGTCCGCCGGCTTCAGGCGGGTAGGGGTGTTCCTCAGTTCGGGTTCAGCAGGAGGCGAATAACGGTCTGTCCGCGTGGCCTCGCGGTCTCGGCGGACTCCGTGGTATTCGTCGGTTTGCAGCAAAGCTTGGGCGGTCTCGGCGGTCTCGGCGACCTCGCGGTCTCGGCGGACTGGAGTTCTGTCCGCCCGGCTTGTTTTTGAGTTCTTTCTGTTTACAGCTGTAATACTAGCGAAATCATGTCTCGCTATGTATGCCTCGGATTGTAAAGAAGTGAATGCATAATAAGATCTTCTTGTGCTTCCATTGTTTTGTTGGGTGCAACCTCTAGTCCTTGGGTTTCCGCAGGTTCAGCGTGCGAACTGGGTAGTTCCGAAGATATTAATTTGGCGTTTGGGCTATCTTGCTGACCACGTTGAGAAAATTTAACAACGCACACTCCAAATTATAAATTAAAAGGGAACTAAGTTACACATAAAAAGAAATCTGCATGATTTAAATTTGCGAGTCCCACTCAAACGAGTGGGGGCGGTAAATAAAGGCTGAAAATTGCAAGTCCTACTCAAACGAGTAGGACTGAAATGAAAGCGAGTCCTACTCTAATGAGTAGGAGAAAATAAATGCGATTACAGGGCTAAAAAGTCCGGCCATTTAACTCAAGTGAGTAGGCGGAAAAATAAAGAAAGAAAAATTACAAGTCCTACTCGAACGAGTAGGACTGAAAATGAAAACGATGCGCCATTTAACTCTTAACGAGTAGGCGGAAATAAATGCACACGAACACACACACTCCATATGAAATTCAAGAAAGCAATAAAATTATACACCTACACTCACACACTCTACATAATTGAACAAAGCATTAAAAGAAAGCATTAAAACAAAGCATGAAAATTATACACCTACACTCACACACTCTACACAATTTAAATCAAAGCATAAAAGTTAATACACCTACACTCACACACACTTCATGAAGATTAAGAAGAACAAAAGGAAATTTATTCTCATACACTCACACACACTAATAACAAAGAAAAATTAAAGTTACCTAAAAATGAAAATAACAAGATTTCTACTCCTAAAACTTACCCAAAACACATAAAAAGAACAAACAAAAAGAGAATGAGCAAAAAGTTTTACAAAATAAAGTCAAAATCAAAGGTGCTCAAAAATTAAAACTTTAACTTTTTCATGCTTAGGTTTTGCCAAAAACAAATAAAAAGAGAAAATTACAATTTTTAGAAGACTAAAGTTTTTCAAAGCAAATTAAAAATCAAAGTTTTTGGAAAATTAAAATACCAACAATTTCATTCCTATGATTTTATAAAAGTGATAAAAAAGGTGAAAAAGAAGATGAAAATAACAAAAGAGGTTTTACAATCCTAAAAGAAAACTAAGTAAAAAAAGGAACAAATTCACTTTTTAAAATCTCTTTTATAGAATCATAAGGATGAAATCAAAATCTAAGCATGAAAACTAGTTAAAGGAAATCTAAGCATGAAAACTTGTTAAAGGAAAAAGACAAGGTGAGAAAGAGAAAGAAAACTATCATGCTTAAGCATGAAGACAAGTAAAAGACATGTAAAGTAAGCAAATTACACTCATACACACACACACACTTTTCATAAATGAAGAACAAAGATGAAACTAAGAATAAAAAGGAGAAGGAAAGGTGGGCACAAGTGTTCATTCGAAAGCCATATATGAAGAGAAAATTTAACATTTTATTTGATCAAAATGAAACTATTACAAGCTATTACAAGTGCTAAAACTAAAGCAAAACAAGATATGAAATAAAAAAGGAAAAATCTCCTTACATAGCCTTGAAAATCACGGATGCAGCCCACAAAAAGACACTAACTTGGCCCAAAAATCTGAACCCTTGGACCTTACAGAACTGGGCTATTTATAGGAAAAAATTTCAAAGTACACGCCCTCGGTCACGGGCGTGTAGGGGGGGCGTGACAGTACTATTCATGAAGGCGGCTGGCGATTGGACAGCAAAGTTGACTTCGGGCTGAGTTCGCAGCAGTCACGCCCTAGGTCACGGGCGTGACTATGGGCGTGTCGGGGAGGTAGAACCGGGCGCGGGTTGCGTCAAATGTCCTCGGCAGCATCTTGTCGGGCCAGCTGGAAAGGTCACGCCCCATGTCACGGGCGTGACTATGGGCGTGACAGTTGGGGTCGACACTCGACGAATGTCGAGCGGAAAGTGTCGAGTCGAAATGTTTGAGCTGAAATTGGGTCACGCCCTTGGTCACGGGCGTGACACTGGGCGTGACTGTTGGTGTCGACACTCGACGATCGTCGAGCGGAATTCGTCGAGAGGAGGGGACACGGGCTTGGGTCACGCCCCGTGTCGGGTGACACGGGCGTGTCGCCAGGCGTGTCAAGCCTTAACTTCAGAAATTTTGTAATTTCACGGGAAATGCACAGTCACGGCTCGGTCACGGGCGTGACTCATGTGTCACGGGCGTGTACTTCCCAAATTTTGGCAGATTTTGGAATTTTTCTGCAAAATCAAATAAAACAAGTTAGAAGAAAATTTACAAGAATAGGAGCATTTTATTGAACAAAAATAAGTAAAAACGACGAAAATAAATGAAAATAACTAAATTAATGTGCATAAAAATACGCATATTTACAGTTTATCAGTATCCTCTTCCCAGAATCGACGACTTATTCGATCAGTTGCGTGGTAGCTCTGTGTTCTCCAAGATTGACCTTCGATCGGGATATCATCAGCTCAGAATCCGGGAGTCGGACATTCCACGGACGGCTTTCCGATCGAGGCATGGACATTTCGAATTCCTAGTTATGTCTTTTAGGTTGACCAACGCGCCATCAGCATTCATGGACATGATGAACCGGGTGTTCAAAGATTTTCTGGACAAGTTTGTGGTCGTATTCATAGACGATGTTCTGATTTATTCTCGAAATGCTGCAGAGCATGATCAACACTTGCGGTTGGTGTTATCTGCCTTGAGAGATCATCAGTTGTATGCCAAGCTGAGTAAATGTGAATTATGGTTGCCTCAGGTTTCCTTCCTGGGTCATGTGGTGAATAAGGATGGCATTTCAGTGGACCCGGAGAAGATTTCTGCAGTGATGGATTGGCATAGGCCGAGCACACCCAAGGAGATTAGGAGCTTCATGGGGTTGGCCAGCTATTATAGAAGGTTTGTTGAGGGCTTCTCTACCTTGGCAGCGCCCTTGACTAAGGTGACGCAGAAGCATGCAGCGTTTATTTGGAGCGAGCAATGCGAGGAGGCCTTTCTGGAGCTAAAGAGGAGATTGTGCACTGCTCCTGTTTTGACGTTGCCTATGGAGGTCCAGGACTATGATGTATATGTGGATGCCTCGCATGTTGGGCTCGGAGGCGTGTTGATGCAAGAGGGGAAGGTGATTGTGTATGGGTCGCAGCAGTTGAAGACTCATGAGCGGAATTACCCTACGCATGACCTCGAGTTTGCAGCGGTGATTTTTGCGTTGAAGCTGTGGAGGCATCTACTCTATGGGGCTCAGTGCAAGATTTTCACAGATCATAAGAGCCTGAAGTACGTGTTTACTCAGAAGGAGCTGAATCTGTGCCAGCGTCGGTGGTTAGAGTTTTGGTCGATAATGATGTGGAGATCCAGTACCATCTAGGCAAGGCCAATGTGGTGGCCGACGCCCTGAGCCGCAAGACAGGGAAGATCTTCAACCTCACGGCAGACCGTTTAGTGGAAGAGTTCTTGTTGATGGACATCTCCGTGGGATGCTGTGATTTGCAAAGTAGTCTGGCAGTGGCAGAGCCATCTTGGATTTCGCTCACCAGGTTGCACTAGAAGGATGATCCGGATTTATTACACTTGTACCTTAGGGCTGAGAGAGGGGAGTTGCCGGATTTCTCTATCGATGATTCGGGTACTTTGAAGTACCGTGACGGGTTTTGCATCCCCGCAGTTGGAGACATCAGGAGTATGATATGCAAAAAGGCTCATGGATCCAGTGTTGCCTACCACCAAGGATCCACCAAGATGTATCATGATTTGAAGCAGATCGCCTGGTGGTATGGTATGAAGGGGGATATATCTCGGTATGTTTCTGAATGTTAAACTTGCAAGCGGGTGAAGGCCGACCATGGGAGGCCTATTGGCAAGTTGACTACTTTGGAGATCCCGACTTGGAAGTGGGAAAGTATCTCTATGGACTTCATTACGGGCTTACCGAGATCTCCAAGGGGATTTGATTCAGTTTGGGTGATCGTGGACCGATTGATGAAGTGTGCGCACTTCGTACCTTATAAGATCGACTACTCGATGAAGAAGATAGCAGAGCTGTATTTGAGCGAGGTCATCAGATTGCACGGTGTGCCTGTTAGCATCATTTCTGATCGAGACTCTCGTTTTACATCGCGCTTCTGGAGGAGTCTTCAAGAGGGTCTGGGTACGAATTTAAGGTATTCTACCACTTACCACCCACAGACAAATGGGCAGACAGAGCGTGTGAACCGGATTGTGGAGGATATGATCAGGTGCTACATTATAGACCACGGTGGGGCGTGGGATGAGCGTTTGCAGCTCATGGAGTTTGCCTACAATAATAGTTACCAAGAGAGCTTGCAAATGACTCCCTTCGAGGCATTGTATGGAAGGTGCTGCAGAACACCGTTGTTTTGGACTGAGGCTGGTGAGAGGCCTTTGCTGGGTCCTGATGCGCTCGAGGAAATGGAGGTTGCTGTGAAGCTCATTCGGGAAAAGCTTCGGTTAGCTCGGGAGAGATATGAGAAGAATGCCAACCGGCGGAGGTCCGATTTGGAATTTTCGGTGGAGGATTTTGTCTTCTTGAAGGTGTCTCCGATGGTTGGAGTGAAGAGGTTCGGCAAGAACCATAAGCTGGATCCGAGGTATGTGGGCCCATTCAAAATTTTGGAGCGTATTGGGGTGGCAGCATATAGGTTGGATCTACTAGCCAACTTCCCAGACGTACATAATGTTTTTCATGTAAGACAGCTGTGGAAGTGTGTGCGGAGCAGTGGCCAAGTCTTGGATGTCGTGCCCCAGTTGGAGCCTAACCTCTCATATGTTGAGGTGCCGGTCCGCATCTTGGATACTCAGGATCGGGTGCTGCAGATAAAGTATATCCCGATGGTGAAGGTTCTTTGGAAGAATCAAGGTTTGGAAAGCGCGACTTGGGAGCTAGAGTCGGCTATGAGGGAGGCTCACCCTCGCCTGTTCTCCTGATTTGTTGGGTATGTTTCCTTTCTAGTAACTTTTGTTTTGTTACTTTCCTTCTATAGTAGAAGTAGTGTACGTAAAGTTTCTGGACAAAACTTTCTTTTAGGGGGAGTGACTGTAACGCCCCCGATTTTTCGGCAATTGTTTAAATCCTTGTTTGGCGGTACGTTGGCGCATTTCCGGCTCGTGCCGTTGTTAGAGTACCTCGTTAGGTGTTCTTAGAGGTTATAGCCTGTTGTATGGATTCCCCAGCTAGCCGGCGTCTGTTTTGGAGGCCCGGCTGAGCCTCTTAGGGAATCCATGTGCTTTGGCTTCGGGTGAGGTTAGCCCAAGTGTGTGGTCGTCGGAGGTTGTGTCCGACTTCGCCGATGTTTTCGTAGCCCGAGTGTTTAGCTACGGTGCGGACTTGTTCGGAATCCGAGAACGTTAATTTTCACGTTATTCCGACGGTCGCTAGTTAGCGAGTCGTCATTTATGTGAGCGTATTTATATGTTTTTCGCATTTTAGTTTGGTGAGTGATTTAGGCGTGCTAGTGTATTAATGCATGCATGCACGTAAGTGTGAGGCTTTATAAATGCATGTGTGCGGGTATGTGCGGGTAGGTGCAGTATATATATATTTATAAGTGTAAAAAATTTATGTGTATAAGTATATGAATAAGTAAATGTTTATGTGTTGGTGTACATGTATGTGTATAGTAGATGCATATGTATAGATATGTATAAATGTGTATAGGTATATAAGTATATATGAATAATACTTAATTAATATTTCAATAGTTAATAGGATTGTAAGTCATGCGATTATTTTATTAGGTTATCATATATAAGGAGATGCCTTAGGTTTAGGTCTTCTCCATACCCAACCCGGCGGCCCTGCACCTGCAGATCGAGCGAAAGAAAAGGGCGGAAACCTGGATGAACTCCGATCGCCGGTCTCCTTGCCCAATCTAGTTCGAAACTCCAGTTTGAGGCCGGATCCGAGCTCCTCTAGGCTAGACCATCGTTTCAAGGTATTCATTTTGGGATTTCTCTTTCTTTTCTTTGGAATCGTGAATGGCGGGTTGTTTTCTTCCAAGCTTTGAGCGCCCAGTTTTTTATTTTCTTTCTTTCCAGATTTCCTCCTAGGATTTTTGCGTGCGGCCGATTAGGTTGGGAAGGGGGTTGCTGGCCGAATTCCTCCTAAGCCAAGGCAAGTGTATCCTTGCCAAAGTACTTTCATATCTTGTCTTGTTTGCTTGATTCCTGGAAATCTATTGTTTGATTTTTTTTTTACTTGGTTATGCATATGAAAATCAGTACAAGGCCTCACATCTCCTTTTCTTATTTTGTTATTGCCATGGTGTTGTTTTTCCCTCTTTGTTAATCCCGCCTGTCCACTGTTTTGTCATTGGGTTGTTTTTGTTTATTTTGCCCAGATCGGTTTTGTTAGGCAAGTGTTCCTTTTGCTATGAGTATTGCCCCGATCGGGTATAACTCGAGAGCCCTCGGTGGTAAGCTTGTTCGTTTCGTGAGATATTTCATTGACTACGGTCTTCCTTGGGTGTAAACCATTGTTATGGTTTGTTTTAATTAGTTGCAAGATTATTTTATAGCTTGCTCCGTAGTTGCTCCGAAATCGGATTTGTATCAAAACCACCCAAATCTCATGTTTTGTCTAGTGTTAATCCTCCGGTTTGCATGTAATGTCGAATTCCCGTGCTTATGTGCGGTATCAAACCCCTAAGTTTAAGTGTATATGTTTTGATAGTGAACTAATCGTACATGTGTTGTATCAATCTACTTGTGCATGATTAATATCAAACCACTCAAGTAGATAAATGGGAAGTTTAGTTCATTCATATATATAACTCATATGTGTGTGTTTAGTATATATTTAGTATCAAACCACTTAATATATTTAGGATCAAATCACTTGATACAAACTGATGTTGTAGTACTTTAAGTATTTGAGGTTTAGATATTTTTCATATTTTAAATGTGTGTTTAGTTAACCAGCGCCGTCAGCTGCTAGGCAGCTAAGCTTCTTAGGTGGGTTGCTCTAGTTGGAGTAGGGATGTGTTGACTTCTTGGTGGTTCATGAAACCACCAGTAAGGGTTTTGTTTTTCTGAGTCACTTAGTGCTGGAGTAGGATGTGATTTAGGGGAGAGTTGGACCGATGCCGCCACCCCTGTTTTCTTCTTGTCTTACTAAGATAATATGGGTTGCTTGGCTGAGTGGACCGATGCCACCACCACAACACCATGATGATATTTAGGCCTGAAAGACTTGGTTTGACATGTGGTCACCAGTATAGGCCCTTGTTACTGATTTTGTCCATCTCCAGTACTAGGTGACTCTTTCTGCTCTAGCTCTATGTTAGGGTTTTCTAGCCGTGCAAAACCTTTTGCAGAGATAGTTGAAGTTCGGCTTCATTAGTGCTCTTGGTGCACTCCCTTTCTACTTACCTTTGTGGGAATCAGTTTTACCTGTTTTATTACCTTCTTTTACCTGTACCTGTTTTACTTCACTTTCACTTACTTCTGACCTGATTTTAAATCCTGTATAAATCTATTGTACCTTTGTTTACCTTTTGATAGTTGCTTTGCTGAGGTGTTCGTTTTTCTGAATACCTCAGGTACAGGTATTTAGCCGACTGTGCGGCTAGTTTGCTCCTGGAGATTTTCTAGCATTTCAGCTGCTACTGTGGTTCTTAGTTCCTCACTCATGGGAGGTAGTTTCTTTAGACTTGTAGTACAGATATGCCTACGCACCAGTGGGTTCGTGTCAGTGGTTGACGCCCACTGGTGGTTTCTCTTTTAGATGCTTTGTACTTTGCTTATTGATGAATTGTCAATATACGTATTTTTGTGTACATTAATTTAGTCGTTTTCATTTCTTTTCGTCATTTTTACATGTTTTTGCTTAATAAATTGCTCCTTTTTTGTAAATAATTTTGCTGACTTGCTTTATTTTTATGTTTCAGAAAATATCAAAAAAACTGCCAAAAATTGACAGGTCACGCCCGTGACAAATTGGTCACGCCCGTGACAAATTGGTCACGCCCGTGACCAGGGCATGACAGCTCAAAATCCCGTCAATCAGCAAATTTTGAAGAGAAAAGCTTGACACGCCCGGGGTCACGCCCGTGTCACCCGACACGGGGCGTGACCCAACCTGTGTCCACCCGCTCGACATTTTCAGCTCAATGTTCATCGACCCCTCGACACGCCTAGAGTCACGCCCGTGACCTAGGGCGTGACACCTCTTCCCACTTGACGATTTTCAACTCGACATTTTCCGCCCGACGTTTGTCGAGTATCGACACCAACCGACATGTCCAGAGTCACACCCGTGACCTGGGGCGTGACTTCTCCACCTGGCTGACAAGACCCGCGGGACGACTTTCGGCGCGACCCGCGCCCAGATCCACCTTCTTAACACACCCAGAGTCACGCCCGTGACCTGGGGCGTGACCACTGCGTGACCGACACGTGTCCAGCCCGAAGTCAAATTTCCAGTCACATCGCAGGCCGCCATCATGAATAGTGTCGACACGCCCCCTAACACGCCCGTGTCAGAGGGCGTGTCACATGAAATTTTTCCCCTATAAATACCAGTCTTCTGCTTGTAATCCTGTTCCCCTTTTTGAACCATTTTGCCTTAGGGAGGTGCTGCCTAGATGTATTCCAATGCTATGTAAGGGAAATTTCTCCCCCTCTCCTTAGTTTTTGTTTTCGTTCTTTTGTAACTCTTTTTTTCAGCTTAATGAAATGTTAAATTTTCATCTCCTTATGTAATGTTGGAATGGATCTAAGCCCCTCTTTATGCAATCTTATTTATGCTTTGTTTTAACTTTATTTTCGTTCTTTTAAAATGCGTGTGTGTGTGTATGAGGTTAGAGTTTTACTTTTATGTTTTCATAAGTTCTGTTTACTTAGGTTAGTTTAGTTTTAGGATTCCTTTTTTGTACTCCCTATTTTCATTCTTATAAAACTATAAAAATGGTTATAAGAGTGGTTTTTAATTTCTTTTAGATTAGGCTCTTTAGGATTGTAAAACTTTTTGTTCTCTTTTAGTCTTATTTCCACTTTTTAGGCGTTTCTATAAATTTATAAGAATGAAAACATAATCGTTTTAATTTTTCAAGCATTTTCATTTCTGCTTTTATTTCAAAAACGTTTTGCTCTTTTAATTTTTTCGCTCTCTTTTTATGCATTTCTACCGCATTCTAGCGGTAGAAATGTATTTGTTTTAATTTTTCGGGCATTTTCATTTTGCGTTTATTTGCAAACCTTTTTGCCCGGTTAATTTGTATTTCAACTTTTTATGCATTTCTACCGCATTCTAGCGCTAGAAATGTTGTTATTTTAATTTTTCGTGAACTTAGTTTTTCATAATTTTTGTACGTGTGTGTGAGTGTGCGCATTTATTTCCGCCTACTCGTTAAGAGTTAAATGGCGCAATGCTTTATTTCATTTCAGCAGAGTGTGTGGAGTGTGTTTAATTTTCTGTTGTGTGCGTGTGTTTTACTTTCCTGCAGTGTGCGTGTGTTTACTTTATGTCGAGAGAGTGTGTCTGTGTGTTGCATTTATTTTGTCCTACTCGGTTGAGTAGGACCCGCATTTATTTTCTCCTGCTCATTTGAGTAGGACCCGCATTTATTTTGTGTACATTAATTTAGTCGTTTTCATTTCTTTTCGTCATTTTTACATGTTTTTGCTTAATAAATTGCTCCTTTTTTGTAAATAATTTTGCTGAATTGCTTTATTTTTATGTTTCAGAAAATATCAAAAAAACTGCCAAAAATTGACAGGTCACGCCCGTGATAAATTGGTCACGCCCGTGACCAGGGCGTGACAGCTCAAAATCCCATCAATCAGCAAATTTTGAAGATAAAAGCTTCACACGCCCGGGGTCACGCCCGTGTCACCCGACACGGGGCGTGACCCAACCCGTGTCCACCCGCTCGACGTTTTCAGCTCAACGTTCGTCGACCCCTCGACACGCCTAGAGTCACGCCAGTGACTTAGGGCGTGACACCTCTTCCCGCTCTACGATTTTCAACTAGACATTTTCCGCTCAACGTTTGTCAAGTGTCGACACCAACCGACACGCCCAGAGTCACGCCCGTGACCTGGGGCGTGACTTCTCCACCTGGCCGACAAGACCCGCGGGAAGACTTTCGACGCGACCCGCGCCTAGATCCACCTTCTTGACACGCCCAGAGTCACGCCCATGACCTGGGGCGTGACCACTGCGTGACCGACACGTGTCCATCCCGAAGTCAAATTTCCAGTCACATCGCCGGCCTCCATCATGAATAGTGTCGACATGCCCCCTGACACGCCCGTGTCAGAGGGCGTGTCACATGAAATTTTTCCCCTATAAATACCAGTCTTCTGCTTGTAATCCTGTTCCCCTTTTTGAACCATTTTGCCTTAGGGAGGTGCTGCCTAGATGTATTCCAATGCTATGTAAGGGAAATTTCTCTCCCTCTCCTTAGTTTTTGTTTTCGTTCTTTTGTAACTCTTTTTTTCAGCTTAATGAAATGTTAAATTTTTATCTCCTTATGTTATGTTGGAATGGATCTAAGCCCCTCTTTATGCAATCTTATTTATGCTTTGTTTTAACTTTATTTTCATTCTTTTAAAATGCGTGTGTGTGTGTATGAGGTTAGAGTTTTACTTTTATGTTTTCATAAGTTCTGTTTACTTAGGTTAGTTTAGTTTTAGGATTCCTTTTTTGTACTCTCTATTTTCATTCTTATAAAACTATAAAAACGGTTATAAGAGTGGTTTTTAATTTCTTTTAAATTAGGCTCTTTAGGATTGTAAAACTTTTTGTTCTCTTTTAGTCTTATTTCCACTTTTTAGGCGTTTCTTTAAAATTATAAGAATGAAAACATAATCGTTTTAATTTTTCAAGCATTTTCATTTCTGCTTTTATTTCAAAAACTTTTTGCTCTTTTAATTTTTTCGCTCTCTTTTTATGCATTTCTACCGCATTCTAGCATTAGAAATGTATTTGTTTTAATTTTTTGGGCATTTTCATTTTGCGTTTATTTGCAAACCTTTTTGCCCGGTTAATTTTTATTTCAACTTTTTATGCATTTCTAGCGCATTCTAGCGGTAGAAATGTTGTTATTTTAATTTTTCGTGAACTTAGTTTTTCATAATTTTTGTACGTGTGTGTGAGTGTGCGCATTTATTTCCTCCTACTCGTTAAGAGTTAAATAGCGCAATGCTTTTATTTCATTTCAGTAGAGTGTGTGGAGTGTGTTTAATTTTCTGTTGTGTGCGTGTGTTTTACTTTCCTGCAGTGTGCGTGTGTTTACTTTATGTCGAGAGAGTGTGTGCGTGTGTTGCATTTATTTTGTCCTACTCGGTTGAGTAGGACCCGCATTTATTTTCTCCTACTCATTTGAGTAGGACTTGCGTGTGTGCGTTTTACTGCTTTCATTTCTCCCGCCCACGCATTTGCGCCGGGACTCGCAATTTACAGCTTTCTTCAGTCCTACTCGTTTGAGTAGGACTTGCAATTTTCAGCTTTCCTTTCCTGCTTTCATTTACTGCTTTCTTTTACCGCTTTCTTTACTGCTTTATTTTTTGCTTTTCCCGCAAGCCATCCCCATTCCGATGAGTGGCTAATCGTGCGTAGCCCTCGGTATCGAAGAGCATTGGGACAGATAAAATAGCTTAAAATAATTAAAGGTCTAATTTTTCTAATTAATTAAAAGTACTTAAGGTTTGCCCGGGGTTAACGACGCGTAGGACCACATATCAATGTGTGGGCCCTATTTCCATTTTCCATACGCTCGCCAAGAGGCCGTGCGTATGGACAGATCACCCCTTGGCAAAGAGAGTTCCGCACTAACCCTCGAGAGAGGAGGCGTGCCAACTCTACCGGATTGGGTTCCCCACCCAATAGTGGGGTTCTTAGCATAATGCGGGCGTTAAGAGGAATCCTTCGTCGGACTAACATTCGGTCGAATAGTCTTAGCATTCAGGTGAGCGATAGTCCTAGAGATAGGTTGTTGAAGTATTAGACCGGGCGGCCTTGCAGTCTTGTCCAGCGGTTTGTTGACCGAGCGGTCTGGCGGTCTCACTCAGAAGCCTGGAAACCGGGCGGTCTATCGGTCTCCCATTGTGGCCTGTTCTTATCCTGCTGGAGTTGTCGAGCGGTTAACTCATTTGTCTAACCGCGCATCCTGTGCGGTCTCCTTTATTTCTAGCCGCTCAGCACTGTAAATGTTTAGTCCCACATTGCTTGTTTGTACTCTCTCACATCTCCTCAATTCTATAAAAGGGAGGTCATACCTTTGTAAATGATATCTTTTTTGGATAATAAAATTTCAATTATTCAAAATTCTATTCGTTTGTTCTTGCATGTTCGCTACTTTTTACATGGTATCAGAGGACACGGTCTTTTCCTCCTGATTGTGTGCGCTCTCTGATTCTCGCGGCTTGTTTTCAGCTTTACGCGACCTGTCTTCGCGGCTTGCCTTCTCTTCTATCTGCTTCTCTATTCGCGCGGCCTGTTTCTCCCTCCTTCTTGCCTCTCCGGCTTTATAGTAGTTGCGGCCTGCTTCTGTTCGCCCGGCTTGCGACATGTTGTTGTCGCTGTTTCTTGCTTCCTCTTCTCTTCTTTTCGCTCGGACTTTTCAGTACGCGCGACCACTTCCCCGCTGTGCCCTTGTCTGCTTCCTGGCCGCTTGTGTTCGTGCGGCTTCCTTTTAAACCGCTGCGGTTTCGCGCGGGTTGCTCTCCTTTTTCCTCTCCCCGCGGCTTCTCTTCTTCTTGTGCGGTTTCTTGCTGTTTTTCTATGACTACTTCCGGTCTCACCACCCCCGTTATCTCCACCACTCCTACAGCTCCTTCTCCACCTCCTCCTTCGGGCAACCTTGGCACACTTTCTAAACTTGTTGGCTCCAACTATCCCGATTGGAGCGTTTCTTTCACCTTTCTCATTCGCTCTCAGTGCAAGCGTCATCACCTCACCGATGACCCTCCTCCTCATAACTCTCCTGAGTTTGATGACTGGGATGCGAGTGATGCTCTTGTCCGTACTTGGCTGGACAACAGCCTCTCTGATGAGTGCCTTCCCGTCATTCGTCATGATGAGATGGTCAAGGCCGTCTGGCTTCACCTCGCTGCTCTCTATTCGAAGGGGGGACAGACGTCCCGCATTTATACTCTCTATGCGGACCTCTTCGCCCGCCCTTCCATGTCTCCTGCTGCGGCTTATCAGCAGGCTCAGGCTCTTGGTGCTGAAATCCTCCAGAATCGCCCCTTCTCCGCGGACTTGGCCGAACAGCACAAACACTTCCAGGAACTCCTGGTTGTTTGTTATCTTCTCCGTCTTCTCGATTCCTATGATCTGATCCCCCAGCAGATCCTGGGTGAGGCGGAATCTCCTACTTTGGATGCCACCGCGGCTCGCATTGCCGCTGTTACTTCGCTGCTCCAGCGGCCTCTGTTGGCTTCCCCCCCCCCCCTTCCCAGGACTCCTTTGCTCACCAAGCTCAGAAGGGGGGACCTAGTGGCCGCGGCCACTCCGGCGGATGGGGTTCGTCCCGGTTCCTCTGCTCTCACTGTGGTCGTACCGGCCATTCTGTTGACCGCTGCTGGCAGAAATATCCTCATCTTCGCCCTTCCGGTGATGCTCCTTCTTTGGCCTCCGCCCCCTCTCGGTCGTCTGCCTCTGTGGCCACGACGTCAGGTAGTGCCCACGTCGTTACCCAAGGTAAATGGCTGATTGACTCCGGTGCTACAAATCATATGACTGGCAACCCTCATTGCTTCTCCCGTCTTGAGACACATGACCGCTTGCCCCCAGTTCGTGTGGCAGATGGTTCACCGTCCCCGGTTCATGGGACGGGCATGGTTCAACTCACCCCATCGCTTTGCTTGGAGGACACTCTCTATGTTCCGAAGTTCCAGTGCAATTTATTATCTGTTACTACTTTATGCCGGCAACTTCAGTGCTCCGTCTTATTCACTCCAACTGCTTGTTCTTTTCAGGACCCGAGGACCCAGTGGACGATTGCTACTGGGACTGAGAGCGGCGACCTCTACTTCCTCGACGATGTTTCCGCTCTGTCCTCCTACTCCTCCTCTACAGATCTCCTTCAATGGCATCTTCGCCCTGGACATCCTCCTCCTCGGATTCTTCGACAGCTTCTGCCCCACTTACCTCCTACTAGTTCTCCGCTCAACTGTGATGCGTGTCAGCTTGGCAAACATCATCGCTCCTCCTTCCCACCGAAGCAAGGTCGTGACTCCTCTCGCCCGTTTGATCTTATTCATTCTGATGTATGGGGTCCTGCACCTACCCTCACTGTTGGTCGGGGTAGTTTCTATTTTGTCACTTTTATAGATGATTTTTCACGATGTACCTGGGTGTATCTATTAAAAGATCGCTCTGAACTCTTTTCTGTTTGGCAATCATTTTATTTTATGATTCAGAATCAGTTTGACATTTCTATTAAAGTTTTACGTTCTGATAATGTCAAGGAATATCTTAATCATGAGTTCTCCTCTTTCTTTCACCAACATGGTCTTCTTCATCAAATTACTTATGTTTACACCTCCCAGCAGAATGGGGTGGCGGAGCGTAAAAACCGTCACCTACTTGATGTTGCTCGTACTCTCATGACGCAGATGCACGTACCTCGCTCCTACTGGGGCTACGCTGTGCTTCTCGCCTGCTATCTCTTCAATCGCCTTCCCTCCACAGTTCTCCACGGCCAGACCCCCTTCTCCATTCTCTACCCCCACAAGGAACCTTTTCCTCTCCCTCTCCGTGTCTTTGGCTGTACGGCCTTTATTCACGCTCCCTCTGCTACCCGCGACAAGCTTTCTCCCCGTTCCACCAAGTGTGTCTTTTTGGGGTACTCTACCACTCAAAAAGGCTATTGCTGTTTTGACCCCCTTCTACGCAAGCAATTTGTCTCCGCGGATGTGACATTTTTCGAGAATGCTTCCTACTTCTCTCCTACATCCTCTCTTCCTTCTGATATCTCCGTTCCCTCCACGCCTCTCGACATCTCCCCACCTCCGTCTCCTCCTCCTCCGTCTCCTTCCCTGTCCGTCTCCCCACCCACCCCTCCTCCCTCTTCTCCGACGCCGTCTCTCTCCAGTCCCGGGCCAGCCTTCTCCGCCACGGATGCTCCGGTCGCTGCCGCACCCGATGAACTGGATCTTCCCATTGCTCTTCGCAAAGGGGTGCGGGTGTGTACTCAACACCCGCTTGTGGCAGTTGTTTCCTATGATCGGCTTTCTCCTTCTCGCAGGTGTTTTGCCTTGGCTATCTCCGCTACTTCTAGTCCCCGCACCTACCAGGAGGCTCTTACTCTCCCTCATTGGAAGTCTGTCATGGATGAAGAGATGGCTACTCTTACTGAAAGGGGTACCTGGACCCTTGTTCCTCCTCCCGTGGGCACTGATGTGGTTGGCTGTCGCTGGGTCTTCATTGTGAAATGTCGCCCCGACGGCACTGTGGATCGCTACAAGGCCCGGCTGATGGCCAAAGGCTTCACTCAGACTTACGACATTGATTACTTTGACACTTTTTCTCCGGTTGCTCGCCTCAGCACCATCCGGGTTCTTCTCTCTGTGGTTGTTAACCGGGCTTGGGCTATTTCCCAGCTTGATGTGAAGAATGCCTTTCTCTATGGCGATCTTCGGGAGGACGTCTACATGGAGCAAACTCCTGGGTATGTTGCTCAGGGGGAGACACGCGTATGACGTTTGAAGAAGGCCATTTATGGCCTAAAGCAGAGCCCTCGGGCGTGGTTCGACAAATTCAGTGGCATTGTGGCTACCACCGGCTTTACAAGGAGTTCGGCCGATCACTCCTTATTCATTCGCAAAACGGCCTTGGGACTGGTGGTTTTGGTAGTATATGTGGATGATATTCTTCTTACTGGCGATGACCGAGATGGGGTGGACTTGACGAAGAAGCACCTCCGTCAACACTTGGTCACGAAGGATATGGGCTCCCCGAAATACTTTTTGGGGATAGAAATCTCTCGGAAACTTGACTCGTTGGTTCTCTCCCAACGGAAGTATGCCCTTGATCTTCTACAAGAAGCAGGATTGACAGGTGCCAAACCGGCTCGGTTTCCCATGGCTATTGGAGAAGACAAAACGTGGACGGATGACTCGCCTCTTCTATCTGATGTCACAAGGTACAGACATTTGGTAGGCAAACTCATCTATATCACGGTGACTAGACCCGACATCGTCTATATTGTAGGCAAGGTCAGTCAGTTTATACAAGCTCCCAAGGAGTGCCATCTTCAGTCTGCCCTGAAGATTTTAGAGTATGTCAAAGCAGCACCAGGCAAAGGGCTAATCTTTCAGAAGAATGGTCATCTGAGGGTTGAGGCCTACTTAGATTCAAGTTACGCGGATGACAAAGGCGATCGTAAGTCCACATCAGGTTTTTGTACCTTTGTTGGAGGAAATCTTGTGAGTTAGAAGAGCAAGAAACAGTCTGTTGTCTCCAGATCCAGTGCAGAAGCCAAATATCAGAGTATGGCGTCAACCATGTGTGAGTTAAAGTGGTTGCGAGCTCTCATGCTTGACCTAGGGGAGGTCTATGACTATACTCTTCCTATGTTCTGTGACAACAAGGCTGCTATATACATATCCAGAAATCCGGTCTTCCATGAGAGAACAAAGCATATAGAGATTGACTGCCACTTCATTCGGGAAGAGATTTTGAAGAAACAGATATGTACACCGTTTGTCACCTCTGACAAAGAATTGGCAGATATCTTCACAAAGCCGGTCTCTACTTCCTTCTTCCACATTTGTGACAAGCTGGGCATGATTGATATCTATGCTCCAGCTTGAGGTGGAGTGTTGAAGTATTAGACCGGGAGGCCTTGCGGTCTTGTCCAGCGGTTTGTTGACCGAGCGGTCTGGCGGTCTCACTCAGAAGCCTGGAGACCGGGCGGTCTATCGGTCTCCCATTGGGGCCTGTTCTTATCCTGCTGGAGTTGCCGAGCGGTTAACTCATTTGTCTAACCGTGCGGCCTGTGCGGTCTCCTTTATTTCTAGCCGCTCAGCACTGTAAATGTTTAGTCTCACATTGCTTGTTTGTACTCTCTCACATCTCCTTCATTCTATAAAAAGGAGGTCATACCTTTGTAAATGATATCTTTTTTTGATAATAAAATTTCAATTATTCAAAATTCTATCCGTTTGTTCTTGCATGTTCGCTACTTTTTACATAGGTGAGCTCATTTTAGTGGAACCTCCACGGCCAAGTCTCCGCCTTAATTAATTAGAAATTTATGAGCTCTTTTTATTAAAAGTCTATTTTAGTTAAATTGTTTTTTCGGTGTCATCGAGGTAAGCTCTTCATCGGCTCCACCTTCAAGCTTTCTTTTTATGCTTTCTTTTTTTGTTTTTTTATGTCATTTTTATTATATATAAAATATAACCCGACAAGTTAATTATCGGTAAAATAATAGTCCCCTCCAGGGAAGAGTAGAAATAATCGAACCGACCCCGAGAACAATACGACCTCGATATTCCACCCGGAATATCCTGTACTACTCACGATAGGTGCACTTGCCTCCTTTCATTAAAACTCGATCATCCTTTTTATATCCAAAATAAATAAATATGCACGCCCCATTTTCTAAATATAAAACCACTTCCGCTTTACTTAAATAAAACCGCCCGGGGCGCCGAGCTTCATAATAATTTTTGGAGTTTTAACATCCATCAAGTTTTTGGCGCCGTTGCCGGGGAAATTCGTGTCGTTATTTTGAACCCTGGAGTTCTATTAATTTTACCTATATCTATATTTATAAAAATATATGGTTAACCAACAAAAAAAAAATTTATTACTAATAATAATAATAATATTAATAACAATAATAATAATAACTAAAACAAAAAAAAACTTACAAAACTTATAAACCAAAAATTTGAAACCCCTATAAAACTAAAAAAATTGAAAACCTTATAAAACTAAAAAATTTGAAAAACCTATAAAACTAAAAATTTGAAAAAAAAAAAACAAAAAAAACTATATAAAACTAAAAAAAACTAAAAAATCTAAAAAATGAAAAAACTTAACAAAGAAATTATATATTTTCATTATGAAAAAAAAACAAACTAAAAACTAAAAATCTACTTTAAAACACCAAAAAATATAATAATTTTATATTAACAAATGTGTATATGTTTTATTTAACTTCTTTTATTTTAATTTGTTTTATTTCGTTTCATTTTGCTTCGGCACGCTTCCATTATTGTGCACGCTAGGGGATCACATTTTTATCACGCAGTGGTGGCTAAGGCCTTAGCTACCTTCCGAGTCACCCACGCACTTGCCCCCTACTGCCCACAACCCCTTTTTCGTCGAGTGTATCTTTTTCGTTTTTATGTTATCTTTTTGCTTTTTTTCTTCTTCTAACAATAATGCAGGGTTTCAACCCGGGCCTCCCGTACTCATCTTCAGGGAAGCTTCTGCCCTCCCTTTTTTATTTTGTACATCTTATTTTGTATATTATTCGTGCCGCATACTTAGATTGCAACATTGGGGACAATGTTGGGTTTAAGTATGGGGGTGTTTTCCTATACTGCATTTTTTATTCTGTACTCATCAAAAATACAAAAAAATTGCAAAACTTAAAAAAAAAATTTGCCTTATTTTATATAATAATAAAAAAAACTCAAAAAAATCATAAAACACAAACAAAAATCACAAAAAAAACTTATAAAACATCAAACAATTCAAAAAAAAATTCCATTTTACTTTGTAAATATTTTTCAAAAAGAAAAAAACTAAACTAAATCTCCCCCCCCCCCCTCTTTTTCGTAAAAACTCGCATTTTGCCTCCCCGCGGCGTTCGACTCATCGAACCAACCACCTCAATAAGAGTCTGTTCGCGGGCGGCATTCGAGTTTTTACTTTGTACTTTATTTGTAAAAATCTCTCTTTCTCCACTATCTTCTTTGTAAATAGCACGTCTTTCTTTCCTATTTCTTGTAAATAACTTATCAAAAAACAAAAAAAATCAAAAAAAAAATTATTAAAACAAAAAAAAGAAAATAACTCTAAAAATCCTAAAAAGATAATAATTAAAACACAAAACAAATGATAAAATCCCTAAAAAATCAAAAAAAAAATGTGTTTTATTAATTATGTAACAAAATAAATCGAATATACCATTTCTTAACCCTTTTTGATTTCCAAAAATTTAGTTTCGAGTTAATTTATATGCGAATTTTAATTATTCTAGTTTAAGTGTCTGGGGTTAAGTTTTAAAGAATTTTTTAATGTCTTTTCCTTATAATAGAGAACTTGTTTTTCACCACCACTTCTAATTTTTAAATAGAAGTTCGTTTTTTATGTTAGAAAATAACATTCATGGATTTCAATTATTTCTACTTCATGCTTTTAGAAAGATAGGAACGTTCATTTTAAAAAGGTTGCTCTCAAAAATTTTTTATTAAAATCTAGTTTTCTTTTTGAAAAAAAAAAAATAAACCCACTTCCTTTTTTTTCATGTCTTACTTGACATGTTTACCTCTATCCCTTAAAAGATCTTATGTCAATGGTAATAAGATTTCATTCCGTAAACATAGACACCCAATATTTAAAAAGATTATATGTTATGGAGTAAGAGGATAAAATTCATTACTCCTACACATATACATTGGGTTATTTTATAATTTATGAAGAAAGAAAAAATCATGTTAGGAAAATAAGATTTCGTTTTCCTAATTATTCAAAATGAAAAAAATTGGAGGTTCAAGAAAAAATTACCTCACCTCAATATTCAAGCCTTCTTCATAAACCACCAACCCACTTAGCATATTTCGATGATTCTAGAATTAATTTAAATTTTTTTGAGAGCATAACTTTTAAATTGCATTATTTCCTTTAACTTCTTTTAAGCTAAAGTTTTTTATATAAATCCAATCCATCTTTGTTAAACTAACAAAAATAAATTTTTTTCTTTCTATTTTATTTTATCTAGAAGTCTTTTTGAAACTCTTCCTCTATTCATAACATTTCATAAATTAGTATTTAATTCTTTAACCCCGGATGTTTATTTTGATCTTACTTTTAATTAATTCAAGCAGTAGCTAAACTTAGGATTTCTTTTATTCCTTATAAGTTCATCTCCAACTTTTGCTCTGCAATAGCAAAAGCTTAAGTATGGGGGTATTTGATGAATTGTAAATATACGTATTTTGTGTACATTAATTTAGTCGTTTTCATTTCTTTTCGTCATTTTTACATGTTTTTACTTAATAAATTGCTCCTTTTTTGTAAATAATTTTGCTGACTTGCTTTATTTTTATGTTTCAGAAAATATCAAAAAAACTGCCAAAAATTGACAGGTCACGCCCGTGACAAATTGGTCACGCCCGTGACCAGGGCGTGACAGCTCAAAATCCCGTCAATCAGCAAATTTTGAAGAGAAAAGCTTGACACGCCCGGGGTCACGCCCGTGTCACCCGACACGGGGCGTGACCCAACCCGTGTCCACCCGCTCGACGTTTTCAGCTCAACGTTCGTCGACCCCTCGACAAGCCTAGAGTCACGCCCGTGACCTAGGGCGTGACACCTCTTCCCGCTCGACGATTTTCAACTCGACATTTTCCGCTCGACGTTTGTCGAGTGTCGACACCAACCGACACGCCCAGAGTCATGCCCGTGACCTGGGGCGTGACTTCTCCACCTGGCCGACAAGACCCGCGGGACGACTTTCGGCGCGACCCGCGCCCAGATCCACCTTTTGATACGCCCAGAGTCACGCCCGTGACCTGGGGCGTGACCACTGCATGACCGATACGTGTCCAGCCCGAAGTCAAATTTCCAGTCACATCGCCGGCTGCCATCATGAATAGTGTCGACACGCCCCCTGACATGCCCGTGTCAGAGGGCGTGTCACATGAAATTTTTCCCCTATAAATACCAGTCTTCTGCTTGTAATCTTGTTCCCCTTTTTGAACCATTTTTCCTTAGGGAGGTGATGTCTAGATGTATTCCAATGCTATGTAAGGGAAATTCTCCCCCTCTCCTTAGTTTTTGTTTTCGTTCTTTTGTAACTCTTTTTTCCAGCTTAATGAAATGTTAAACTTTTATCTCCTTATGTTATGTTGGAATGGATCTAAGCCCCTCTTTATGCAATCTTATTTATGCTTTGTTTTAACTTTATTTTCGTTCTTTTAAAATGCGTGTGTGTGTGTATGAGGTTAGAGTTTTACTTTTATGTTTTCATAAGTTCTGTTTACTTAGGTTAATTTAGTTTTAGGATTCCTTTTTTGTACTCTCTATTTTCATTCTTATAAAACTATAAAAACGGTTATAAGAGTGGTTTTTAATTTCTTTTAAATTATGCTCTTTAGGATTGTAAAACTTTTCGTTCTCTTTTAGTCTTATTTCCACTTTTCAGGCGTTTCTATAAAATTATAAGAATGAAAACATAATCGTTTTAATTTTTCAAGCATTTTCATTTCTGCTTTTATTTCAAAAACTTTTTGCTCTTTTAATTTTTTCGCTCTCTTTTTATGCATTTCTACCGCATTCTAGCGGTAGAAATGTATTTGTTTTAATTTCTCGGGCATTTTCATTTGGCATTTATTTGCAAACCTTTTTGCCCGGTTAATTTTTATTTCAACTTTTTATGCATTTCTACCGCATTCTAGCGGTAGAAATGTTGTTATTTTAATTTTTCGTGAACTTAGTTTTTCATAATTTTTGTACGTGTGTGTGAGTGTGCGCATTTATTTCCACCTACTCGTTAAGAGTTAAATGGCGCAATGCTTTTATTTCATTTCAGTAGAGTGTGTGGAGTGTGTTTAATTTTATGTTGTGTGCGTGTGTTTTACTTTCCTGCAGTGTGTGTGTGTTTACTTTATGTCGAGAGAGTGTGTGCGTGTGTTGCATTTATTTTGTCCTACTCGGTTGAGTAGGACCCGCATTTATTTTCTCCTACTCATTTGAGTAGGACTTGCGTGTGTGCGTTTTTATGCTTTCATTTCTCCCGCCCACGCATTTGCGCCGGGACTCGCAATTTACAGCTTTCTTCAGTCCTACTCGTTTGAGTAGGACTTGCAATTTTCAGCTTTCCTTTCCTGCTTTCATTTACTGCTTTCTTTTACCGCTTTCTTTACTGCTTTATTTTCTGCTTTTCCCGCAAGCTGTCCCCATTCCGATGAGTGGCTAATCGTGCGTAGCCCTCGGTATCAAAGAGCATTGGGACAGATAAAATAGCTTAAAATAATTAAAGGTCTAATTTTTCTAATTAATTAAAAGTACTTAAGGTTTGCCCTGGGTTAACGACGCGTAGGACCACATATCGATGTGTGGGCCCTATTTCCGTTTTTCATACGCTCGCCGAGAGGCCGTGCGTATGGACAGATCACCCCTTGGCAAAGAGAGTTCTGCACTAACCCTCGAGAGAGGAGGCGCGCCAACTCTACCGGAATGGGTTCCCCACCCAATAGTGGGGTTCTTAGCGTAATGCGGGCGTTAAGAGGAATCCTTCGTCGGACTAACGTTCGGTCGAATAGACTTAGCGTTCAGGTGAGCGATAGTCCTAGAGATAGGTGAGCTCATTTTAGTGGAACCTCCGCGGCCAAGTCTCCGCCTTAATTAATTAGAAATTTAGGAGCTCTTTTTATTAAAAGTCTATTTTAGTTAAATTGTTTTTTCGGTGCCATCGAGCTAAGCTCTTCATCGGCTCCACCTTTAAGCTTTCTTTTTATGCTTTCTTTTTCTGTTTTTTTAATGTCATTTTTATTATATATAAAATATAACCCGACAAGTTAATTATCGGTAAAATAATCATCCCCTCCAGGAAAGAGTAGAAATAATCGAACCGACCCCGAGAATAATACGACCTCGATATTCCACCTGGAATATCCTGTACTACTCACGATAGATGCACTTGCCTCCTTTTGTTAAAACTCGATCATCCTTTTTATATCCAAAATAAATAAATACGCAGGCCCCATTTTCTAAATAAAAAACCACTTCCGCTTTACTTAAATAAAACCGCCTGGGGCGCCACTCTTCATAATACTTTTTGGAGTTTTAACATCCATCACTTATACTGCTAGATTTCCTGTTTTGGAGTTTATTCAACTTGCTCTTGGGAAGATTTATGCTAGGTTGCTAGTTACTTTTAAAATCTAAAAGCACTATCATATGTGTATCTCATGATCAGCATGCTTTATAAAACTCAACACTTCTTTCCAAGCGATGTAAAAGATTATTTTCGTATATATGGTATAACATAAATGTAGGGTATGCATAGTATAAGTTGTCCCCTGGGAACACTTATGCTCTCTTCTAGGATGTCAAATGTAACTAAATTAATTTTCACTGCGTATAAGTATAGTTTTTAATTGTGGACTAGCTGATCCACCGAGCCGAGGGATACGGCCTCTAAAATACAATTGATTTTCACATCATTTAAGCTTATGATTTTTCATAGTCTTAGTAGTTGGTGGATGTCTGAGTGTCGGCAGTTATCCCCTACCCGACGTGGCATCACAACGCGTGTTTTCTCCTACTCAGATACCTCTTAAATTTCGGAGAAAATGCGGGTTGTGACAGTTGAGGAGCTTGAGCAAGGGCAGCAGCAGCTAAAGGGTTTAGGTGGTGAGGAATGTAGTTGGGATCCTTAGCAAACTCAGGAAGGGTCTGATTATGCATCCAGACAGCAGTGCCATAGGTGTGAAATTCGACACTCTGTATTTGTCCTAAGACATCAGCATGAATTTCATTCATTTTAGCTTTCCCAAGTTCTTGCATGGCAGCATCTGATTTTTCAAGATATTCTTTTACTAAACTCTCCCCCTTTCTGACTTCTACAGTCAGCTTGCTGATAGTATCTTCTTTAAAAGATCCAATCTCTTCACATTTTTTGACCTTGTTTGCTTTAGCTCTTTTGTCCAACTCAATCTGAATTCCAGCCAGAGTCACACCCTGTTTCATAACCTGACCAACACTAGTGATAGTGTGATCTAAAGCCTTTCCACCAAGTTGGAAGAGGTGTCTGAGTTGATCAGTATTGTGCTGAATTTCAGCAAAGCCCCTGCTCATCTCTGTCTCAAGAGCAGTGACTTTATCGGTAACAGCCTTTAGAGAAGTGTCAAAGTAGGTTCTTTGCTCTTGAAGCATAAGCACAAACAAATTTATCAAATCAGGGGAGGAGGCAGCAGCAGCAGGAGGAGCAGTAGTAGAGGAAACTGGAGGAGGAGGAGCCACACATGGAGCTATTTCAGCAATGAAGACAGAGCTCTTAGCTCTAGTAGTGTGTATCATGGCATCCCCTTCTTCAGTGACTATGGGGATGGTGAAGTGCAGATTCCTTAGAGGAGCTTCAACTGACTCAGGTGATGGCTCATCTGGAATGAAAATGGTTTATTCCTGCTCTTGTTGTGCAGCAGGAGACTTTGTTGGAGATGGAGTATGTTTTGGAGATGGCACAGGAGTGGAGTCTTTGGGAATTTCAGTGATGATTCCTTTGGGAGAGAGAGGAGGAGGAGGTTCTTCCGCAGCCAATTCTTCTATCATCTCACTGATAGCAGCTTCTATGGAGAGGAGGGTTTCTTGAAGTTGTTGCGCAAATGGAATCTCTTCTGGAGTGTGAGGTAGAGGAGGAGTAGGTTCTACACGTGTAGATACCTTTTCTAAAACAGAAGGAACAGGCTCCCCCTCAAAAGGTGCACCAGAGGAGCTGGCAACCTGATGTGGAGAAGGAGATGGGGTCCTGTCCTCTATGGTTGGAATCTCTTGACCTTTGGCAGCTTGTGTAGGATTTTGCAGCTTCAATTCTCATCTGTGTATGGAGGATATAGATACTTTCTTCATGTTGTGAAGAACAGTTCATTTAGAAAAATTGAAGACCTCTGGGTTGATTTCATGAAGGAGGAGAGAAATGATTCTGGCATAGTTAGGGGCTTTAATGCTGTATCTGATTTTGTCTAATATCATCATACCAAATTGGAACCGTTTTCTGCACACTATGGCTTGCATCATGTCAAAGAAAGAAAGGGATATATCTCTTATGGAATTGGTTTTGCAGAGAAGGACCTTCCCTATAATATCCACCAGTAATTTTCCTTCAGGATTCATCTGAGATCATTTGATATACTTTTCTTCAGGATAGATTCCATAGAATAGACATGTTATGGCTGAATCTTCAGGGCCTAGAGCATCTTAGTCATCTACAACCGGCAATCGAAGAAGTTGAGAAACTGAGGTCTTTGTGAGCTTAATCTTGATACCTTTGACTTTTGATTTGAGAACGGCACTATGGCGCTTAACTTTGACATATCTGAAGAACTCAGCAACTTTTGGAAAGAGGATTCTACAGGGTTCTTGGAGAATGAAGGTGAGACCTGCGGTGTCGAGCAGTATCATAATGTTATGGAAATCATCTGACAATTCGGCAATGCCGGCGGCAACAAGTTTGGAACCAATTCCAATCTTCGATGAAGCAACCATGATCCAGGAACTGTTGGAGAAACTGCGGCGGGGAGGAAGAAGATGCGGCTCTGCAACTTCTTGATGGAAGGCGAAACGTCGATAAGCTTACTCGAGAGAGAAAATAATCTCGTGTAGAGAATGATTTTGGAAATTCTGATTTATATAATCCTAGGTTAAAGTCTAAGTAAAAGACAATGGATGAAATCATACCTTAGAAGTGGCGGCATAAGCCTCGGGTTGAGAATAAGCAAATTTGAATTAAGGAGAAAAGTCGGTTGTCATATACTCGAGTGTCTTAATATTACTCGAGTAGATCGGTCCGGAAGTACTCGAGTAGATATGTTGAGGTACTCGAATAGTTAGGTTGAAGTACTCGAGTGAAGTTAGACCACTCGAGTAAGTAAGTCTGCTACTCGAGTAAGTTACTCGAGTGGTTGATGGAGTACTCGAGTAGGTTAATTTCATTACTCGAGTAGGTCTTTTACTTACACGAGTAGTTCTTTTACTTACTCATATACTTTACTTCTGACTCGAGTCAAGCAATTAGAAATTTGTAGAATTTCAACTTTGGACTGATTCTTAACCGTTGAGCCTTCTTGTGATTCCAACTTCTCTAATCTTCTGTGTTGAGCATTAAAAGTTCTATTTTGAAGAACGAGAACTTGGTCTCGTCCAGCAGCTTCGTGAAAATGTCTGCAATCTGTCTGTCTGTAGAGACATATTGAAGATCTATGTCCATATGCTCCACATGCTCCCGGATGAAGTGATACCTTAGCTCTATATGCTTTGTCCGGCTGTGCGAGACTGGGTTGTTGGCTATTATAATTGCGCTGGAAGAGTCGCAAAACAAAGGAATGTTCTGGAATTTCATATTATAATCCTCAAACTGATTCTTTATCCATAGCAACTGTGCACAGCAAATTCCTACAGAGATATACTCTGACTCAGTCGTTGAGATTGCTACACAGTTTTACTTCTTGCTACTCCAGGAGATAAGCCTTCTTTCAAAGAATTGGCAAGTCTCAGAAGTGCTTTTCCTGTCATCCTTGCTACCTGCAAAATTTGCATCTGAAAAACCTATTAGTTTGCTATCATTACTTCTTGGGTACCATAAGCCAAGATTTGGTGTACCTTTAAGGTATCTCAAAATCGCAGCAGTGTAGTGAGATTCCTTAGAGTTCACCTGAAATCTAGCACAGACACATGTTGAGAACATTATGTCAGGTCTACTGGCAGTAAGGTAGAGCAAGGATCCAATTATGCTTCTGTATTTGGTTTCATCAAAAGGTTTCCCTTTTTCATCCTTGTCCAGAGACATAGTTGAGCCCATTGGAGTCCTCATCGAGGTTGCGTTCTCCATTCCGAATTTCTTAATCAGCTCTTTGGTGAACTTGGTCTGCGAGATGAAAATTCCATCTTCAGATTGTTTCACCTGAAACCCTAAGAAATACTTCAGCTCGCCCATACTGCTCATTTCAAACTTTCCTTGCATAAGTTTTGAAAACTTCTTGTAGAGGTTTTCATCAGTAGCACCAAAAATAATGTCGCTGATATAGATTTGCATTAATAGAATCTTGCCTTTTATTTCCCTAAGAAATAATATCTTGTCTATCTTTCCCCTTGTGAACTTTTTCTTAAGTAGAAAGCTAGACAGCGTCTCATACCAAGCTCGAGGAGCTTGTTTCAGACCATATAAAGCTTTGTGCAGTAAGTAAATATAATCAGGAAAGTTAGAATCAACGAAACCTGGAGGTTGTTCCACATATACCTCTTCCTTTATGTCATCATTAAGGAAGGCAGACTTCACATCCATCTGATAGACAGTAAAGCCTTTGAGTGCAGCATATGCTAGGAATAACCTTATTGCCTCCAGCCTTGCCACTGGAGCGTACGTTTGGTCGAAATCGATTCCTTCTTCTTGGCGATAACCTTTTGTGACAAGTCTGGCCTTGTTCTTTATAATCTTTCCATCCTCGTCCATCTTATTCTTGTAGACCCATTTTGTCCCGATGACGTTCTTACCTTTGGGTCTTGGAACAAGCTTCCATACTTTGCAGCGCTTGAACTGATTTAGTTCTTCTTCCATCGCCATTACCCAAAATGCGTCTAAGTTTGCTTCCTCAAACTTCTTTGGTTCAACTTGTGAGAGAAAACTTAAATATAGATTTTCATTAGTTGTACCTCTGCGAGTTCTGACACCATCCCGGGGACCTCCTATGATCTGGTCCATGGGGTGATCCTTCAGATGTCTAAACTCTAGAGTCGTTGAATCTGGATTATTTTGTCACCGGAGTGACTTCTTCAACTTGGACTCCTTTTTAATCTTGATCATCAGCCTCTCCAATAGGGGTTGGAGTGGTGATCTTGATGAACTTTTCACCTTTATCTTTGGACAGACCATCCAAGTTAATTCCTTTCAGCTTTGCACCTGCATCTTCACTGAGCACACTAGAAGAGTTGCTTTGCAGCAAGCTCGTCTCATCAAATACAACATGTATTGATTCTTCTACGACCAGGGTTTTTCTATTAAATATCTTGTATGCCTTACTATGGCTACTATAACCTACAAAAATACCTTCAAAACTCTTTTCGCTAAACTTGGTAGTATGATACTTGCCATTGTTAAGCACGAATCATTTACAGCCAAAAATTCTAAAATATGAGACAATTGGTTTCTTGACCTTTAGAAGTTCGTAAGGTGTCTTATCGTGGTTTTTGTTTATGAGAGCATGATTTTGCACGTGACATGCAGTGTTGACGGCTTCAGCCCAAAAATACTCCGGAAGTGAAGCATCACTCAACATGGTCCTGCATGCCTCTATGAGTGTTCTATTCCTTCTCTCGGCTACTCCATTCTGTTGTGGGGTGCGAGGAGAGGAAAACTCATGAAAGATACCCAAGCTTTCACAAAATTCTATCATGGCCCCAGACTTAAACTCTGTTCCATTGTCACTTCTAATTTTGACTATGGAGCAGTTATATTCATTCTGGACTTGCCTAATAAAATTGGTAAAGATGTCAAAGGTATCTGACTTGTGTTTCAGAAAGAACACCCACGCAAAGCGCGAGTAATCATCAACAATTACTAATGTATAATCCTTACCTCCCAAGCTTCTAATTTGCAGTGGACCGAACAAGTCCGTATGCAGTAGATGAAGACATCTATAAGAATCCTTGCCAATAACGCTTTTAAAGGTAGCCATTGTTTGCTTGCCTTTTACACATGCATGACAAGGTTTATCTTTGACGTACTTGACATTTGGAGCATCACGTACTAAGTTCATTGAGAATAATTTATTAATAGTTTTGTAATTAATATGTGCTAGTCTCTTGTGTCATTGGTCACCAAGAAACTCAACTATGTATCCTTTATCACAGAGTTGTCTTATGCTTATAAGGTTATGTTCCAAACCTTCAACGTAAGCTACATCTGAGAAGGATACATTATCGTTCGTAATCATATCGTAGCCTTTAGTGATTCCACGGTTTGAACCTTCAAAGATGACATTTGGTCCGTTTATGACTGGAGAGAAATTCTGAAGTAGGCTCCTTGTCCCGGTCATATGCTGAGAGCATCCACTGTCCAAATACCAGATTGGCGTTTTTGTGGTTTTTGGACATTCCTGCAAACATAATTAGTTTGCCTTAGGAACCCAAGTATGTTTGGGTCCTTGGTCTCGGGTTAGAATACTCCCCCTACAAGTATTAGCATCATGAGCAGTCCTTCTCATATTGCCAACATGAGAGGTTGTAGCATTTCTGGGATTAAACAGCAATGGATGGCAAAGTGACCAGTTCTGCCACAACACCAACAGTCAAATTTGTTGTATCTATGCCTTATGTTATCCTGCTTGACCTTTTGGAATTGTGGTCTAGCAGGGGCAGCATTCTTGGAGGAAGAAGCTTCATGATGATGATAATCGCATGTTTTCTTCTCCTTCACCGGCTTTTCCACAACTGTTGAATTCTGTGAAGTGAAAGTGGGTGAATGGAAGGCTTGGGAAACCTATCCGCGCGGACTACGCGGACTGGGTTGGCGGACTGCTAGGTCGGCAGGGATGCTGCAGGCGGTTTGCTCTGTGGCGGCCTGGGCGGTCTGTTCGCGCGGACTGCGCGGACAGCAGCGGCGGTCTGACAGGCCAGTGTATGCTCAGCAGGCGGTTTACTCCCAGGAAGTAACCGGGCGGATAGGAATGTTATCCGCGGAGTCCGGCTTGAAGCGGACTGGAGAACTGGAGCTCGGCAGACCGGTTTGGCAGATGCCTTGGTCTTGCTCTAGTGAAGCGGCAAGTGGAAGCCGTGGAGACTGCCGGTCAGCGCGGACAGGAACTGGAGGTCGCCCGGTATGGCGGGCTAGATCCAGTGTCCGCCTGTAAGTGCGGACTGGCCCTTGCGGCCAGTGGGCTGGACTTGGTGGGAATTGAACCAAGTCCATGAGGCTCAGTCCGGGGAGATCGCGCAGTGGAGCGCGGGCTGGTTTCTCAGTCCGCCAAGCGTAGTAGAAGTGCAGTTGCCTTGTTTGCTAGCTTGGGGAAATGCGGACTGGAGAATTGCTTGTGCAGGAGCGTGCGGACTGGAGCCGGAGTCCGCTGAGTCTGGTTTAGCCTTGTGACGAGGTAATGGACTCAGGAGTTGCGGACTGGAGTCTGCTGTTAGCGGATTGGATTGGCGTGTCCGCTAAGTCCGGAGGTGCCTTGGCAATGAGGTAATGGACTTGGGATATGCGGACGAAAGCCGGGTGTCCGCCTGAGTCCGGCAGGTGCCTTGATGGCGAGGCTGCGGGCTCGGGTTTTGTGGGCTGATGCCTTGTCCGCAGAATGGCGGACACGGCTTTTGTGGAGTCCGGCTGTGGTGGTCCTGGCTTGGTCTCTGGCGGCAAGGCGGGCTGGATATTGGAGTCCGGCCTTGGAGAAGCTGGGGCGGACTGGCTATCTGTACAGGGCGGCGAACTGGCATGTGTGTCCGCAGGCTGGCGGACACATAAGTTCTTGCTGCGGGATGTGGCGGTGATCCTATCGACTAGGGCGGTGACCATACTCATCGTCGTGCCTATAAATAGGACCCATGTCACATCAGGATGTAAGGAACCTAGACCGAAGTAAGTGAACAGTAATTGAGCTCGCGTAAGTTGCTGCGGCCTGGACTTTGTGTCCGCGCGGATAGAGAGTTGACCCGGTTGTGCTGTGCAGGTTGTGCAGATAGCGCTGGAAAGCCAGGACTTGGCTCTGATTGCGGTCAGGGACAGTGCGGACTCTGCGGTTAAGCAACAGGCGGTAAACAGCAGGTCGCGGATAGCGACCAGGCGGTCTTCTCTTTGGCGACTTGGTTCGGGGTTCAGGAAGTCGCCTGCTTCAGGCGGACTGTTCCATTCAGTGACGCAGCTTGTGCGGTCTGGCGGCATGCAGACCGGCAGTGAAGAGCTAAGCATTGGAGTAAGGGGTGAGTCCGTGCGGCTTGGGTTGCGGTCTGGCGACCTGGCGGACTGAGCGGACTCCACAGCAGTAGGTCGGCGGCCTGTTGATTGAGTCCGCGCGGCTTGTTTTTGTTCTTGTCTTTGTAACTGTCTCTGCTCTCCCGGTGTTGGGTTTTGGTGAAGCATGTCTCGCCATGTATGTCTCGCCTTGTAAAGAAGTTTGCTCTTGATCAATAAAGAAGCTTGTGCTGCATGTGTTGCTGGTTGTTACTGCTTTGTTGAGATAACCCCTGCTAACTCCACGATCCGGGAAAACTTTCAACTTATAAGTGGGCGTATCCTCCTTCGGTTTGTTGAGTTTTCAGCAGGGTATCCAAGGGGACGTCTGCGGTTTGTTGAATTTTAACATGGTATCAGAGCAAGGTTGTTGGAGTGGTCAAGCAGTGCTCAATGAAAGGAGTTGCTCGTTTGTAGAGGAAACCAGTGGTAGAACCATGGCAGTGGAGGAAGCAAGTTGTCTTGGTATTGATCTTCTTACAGAGACGAACTGTGAACGGTGGAAGTCCTGTATGAAGAGCTTTCTTCTTGGCGAGGACCTTTGGGAGGTTGTATGCGGAGCAGGAAGACAAGAGGATACTGCTGGCAATGCTGAGGCGATGAGAGCTTGGAAGGAGGCAAATGCGAAAGCGGAGTCTATTCTCAAGCAGGTGATCTCATCGGAGCTCTTGGACCACATCAGTGGATGTCGGTCAGCTGCGGAGGTTTGGACTTCCCTTGATGGGTTGTTCAGGAAGGAGGTGAAGGTTGCTGCAGAAGATGGTCCCTCTACTTCATATCAGGAAGAAAGGAGTGTTTCTCCTAGGCATGATAGGAAGAGGAAGGAAGGACCACGGTGCTATAAATGCAAGCAGCAAGGTCATCTTCGGAAGGAGTGCAAGGCTGTCTTGCTCTCGGCGAACGTTGCTCAGGTAGGGAGGAAGGAGAAGAACGTAGTTGGGACTTCAACTAGTTCTGGATTTGATCGGAGGAATGCCAGTGATAGTGCAGCTATCTGGCATGAAAGACTGGGGCATGTAGGGATGGACAAGCTGAAAGCAATGGCGGAAAGAAGACTCGTAAGAGGCTTGCCTAGATTGTCATCCTATGGCGATGGTCGGGGGTGTGCAGGATGTCAGGAAAGTGGAGCCTGTCGCTTCATGGTCGACAAAGCACAATCCAGGAGTAATGCACCATTGGCGGTTGTCCATTGTGCTCTGGTGGGACCGACCGTCACGGCCAGTCTTGGAGGCAGCAGGTTCATGCTGATATTGGTTGATGACTATTCTGGGTATACTTGGGTATACTTTATGAAGTCGAAGTCCAGCATGGTACGCTTGTTTGTGGAGTTCAAGAAGCTTGTCGAAGGCCAGCTCGGCCGGAGGATCAAGGTGTTGAGGACAAGTATCGGTGGTGAGTTTGGCTCAACCGAGTTCTCACGCTTTTGCAGGAAGTAAGGGATCCGGATGGAGCTTTCTTGTGGACATACTTCACAACAGGGTAGTATTGCAGCTTGGATGATCCGTTGGTTAACGGAGACCTGCAAGTGTTGGCTTCGGAGTAAAGGCATTCTGAAGGCTCTATGGGCGGAAGGAATTGCCTGTGCTGCTCATGTCATCAACCGGATGCCTCTTAGTCCGATCATAGTGAAGACTCCTTATGAGCTGATGTTCGGAGTGAAGCCCTCAGTGAAGCACCTTCGGGTGTTTGGATCTACCTGCTATATACATTCTTCGGGTGCTCTCAAGACAAAGCTAGTCTTTGTTGGGTATGATGAGCAGAGAAGAAGATGGAGGTGTATGGATCCTGCGACGAAGAAACTCATAGTGTCGAGAGACATTGTTTTTGATGAGTTGACGCCGTATTGGGGTAGCTCTTATGTGGAGCTAGAGATAAGCAGGTCAGATGATGGGCTGAAGGAGGATGCTGCTAAGGAAGTGGAGTTGCCTGAGTCACCAGGTGCTCCAGGTTGTTCTAGCTCCGGGGCAAAGGCGTCAGAGTCGGGAAGAAGGGGGAGCGATGCTCCAGGACCTTCTGGCTCAAAGGCGGAGGCTTCCTGTTCAGGAAGCAAGGGGAGCGATGTTCCAGGCAGTTCTTGTTCAAGAGGGGAGTCTTCTGGTTCAGGTAGCAGGGGGAGCGTTGCTCCAGGTGCTCTTGGTTCCAGTAAGGAGGCGTCTTGTTCAGGGAACAAAGGGAGCATTGTTCCGGGTTTGCCCGGGAACGGAGCTGGTTCAAAAGCAGCGGAGGTGGTTAGCCATGATTAGGTTCTTCGGAGATCGAAGAGGATCAGTAAGCCACCAGCTCGATATAGCGAAGGGAACACGGCGGACTTGGTCCCGTGTTTCCTTGTTAGCCCTCAGGTCGAGCAAGGGACTTCTGGCTGTGATGACCCCACTAGAATCAAGGAGGTGGTTGACACCAAGTCTGAAGAGGTGACTTCTCTCAGAGGCAACGAGGCTTGGGCTTCTGGGTCCAAGGAAGTTGGTGATACTCCTGTGATGCATGAGTGGAGGTTGAAGCTGAAGAAGGCAGAGGGAAGCATGACTCCTTTTCGGAGATGCTGGAGGGCTCCCTCATGGTCCATGATATGCGGGGCGAGGACTATGTCTTGGACATCTCTTCGTAGATGCTATCGGAAGGACCAGGTGCAAGGTTACGGGAGCTGCTGGAGTTATTCACCACTTCTCACTTCAAGGGGGAGTGTTGAATTCTGTGAAGTGAAAGTGGGTGAATGGAAGACTTGGGAAACCTATCCGCGCGGACTACGCGGACTGGGTTGGCGGACTGCTAGGTCGGCATGGATGCTGCAGGCGGTTTGCTCTGTGGCGGCCTGGGCGGTCAGTTCGCGCGGACTGCGCGGACAGCAGCGGCGGTCTGACAGGCCAGTGTATGCTCAGCAGGCGGTTTACTCCCAGGAAGTAACCGGGCGGATAGGAATGTTATCCGCGGAGTCCGGCTTGAAGCGGACTGGAGAACTGGAGCTCGGCAGACCGGTTTGGCAGATGCCTTGGTCTTGCTCTAGTGAAGCGGCAAGTGGAAGCCGTGGAGACCGCCGGTCAGCGCGGACAGGAACTGGAGGTCGCCCGGTATGGCGGGCTAGATCCAGTGTCCGCCTGTAAGTGCGGACTGGCCCTTGCGGCCAGTGGGCTGGACTTGGTGGGAATTGAACCAAGTCCAGGAGGCTCAGTCCGGGGAGATCGCGCAGTGGAGCGCGGGCTGGTTTCTCAGTCCGCCAAGCGTAGTAGAAGTGCAGTTGCCTTGTTTGCTAGCTTGGGGAAATGCAGACTGGAGAATTGCTTGTGCAGGAGCGTGCGGACTGGAGCCGGAGTCCGCTGAGTCCGGTTTAGCCTTGTGACGAGGTAATGGACTCAGGAGTTGCGGACTGGAGTCTGCTGTTAGCGGACTGGATTGGCGTGTCTGCTAAGTCCGGAGGTGCCTTGGCAATGAGGTAATGGACTTGGGATATGCGGACGAAAGCCGGGTGTCCGCCTGAGTCCGGCAGGTGCCTTGATGGCGAGGCTGCGGGCTCGGGTTTTGTGGGCTGATGCCTTGTCCGCAGAATGGCGGACACGGCTTTTGTGGAGTCCGGCTGTGGTGGTCCTGGCTTGGTCTCTGGCGGCAAGGCGGGCTGGATATTGGAGTCCGGCCTTGGAGAAGCTGGGGCGGACTGGCTATCTGCACAGGGCGGCGAACTGGCATGTGTGTCCGCGGGCTGGCGGACACATAAGTTCTTGCTGCGGGATGTGGCGGTGATCCTATCGACTAGGGCGGTGACCATACTCATCGTCGTGCCTATAAATAGGACCCATGTCACATCAGGATGTAAGGAACCTAGACCGAAGTAAGTGAACAGTAATTGAGCTCGCGTAAGTTGCTGCGGCCTGGACTTTGTGTCCGCGCGGATAGAGAGTTGACCCGGTTGTGATGTGCAGGTTGTGCGGATAGCGCTGGAAAGCCAGGACTTGGCTCTGATTGCGGTCAGGGACAGTGCGGACTCTGCGGTTAAGCAACAGGCGGTAAACAGCAGGTCGCGGATAGCGACCAGGCGGTCTTCTCTTTGGCGACTTGGTTCGGGGTTCAGGAAGTCGCCTGCTTCAGGCGGACTGTTCCATTCGGTGACGCAGCTTGTGCGGTCTGGCGGCGTGCAGACCGGCGGTGAAGAGCTAAGCATTGGAGTAAGGGGTGAGTCCGCGCGGCTTGGGTTGCGGTCTGGCGACCTGGCGGACTGAGCGGACTCCACAGCAGTAGGTCGGCGGCCTGTTGATTGAGTCCGCGCGGCTTGTTTTTGTTCTTGTCTTTGTAACTGTCTCTGCTCTCCCGGTGTTGGGTTTTGGTGAAGCATGTCTCGCCATGTATGTCTCGCCTTGTAAAGAAGTTTGCTCTTGATCAATAAAGAAGCTTGTGCTGCATGTGTTGCTGGTTGTTACTGCTTTGTTGAGATAACCCCTGCTAACTCCACGATCCGGGAAAACTTTCAACTTATAAGTGGGTGTATCCTCCTTCGGTTTGTTGAGTTTTCAGCAGGGTATCCAAGGGGGCGTCTGCGGTTTGTTGAATTTTAACAACAACAGGCTTTTTCCTTTGATGCCTTCTCGAAGTTATGACCATGACTGTAAGAGCCATAGCTCTGAAGAATCACTTCTTCATAAGGTGCCTTAAAAACACTTTCACCAAAGTTTATGGGGCGAGTCCATCCTTGATAGCGGGACTTTGGCTCTGCATAGGTAGGCCTAGCAAAGTGTCCGTAGGATGAGTCAAGATCAAACTCATTTGAAGGAAATATAACCTTTTTGAACGAGGTCTGATATTGAGGGGATTTCCCTTTTTCTTTGGCTAATGCCTTTTTGGCGGCCTTATTTCTCCTAGAGGATTTGCTAGGAGCTTCTTCATGGCCTAGCCCAACACCCTTGACCTTGGCTGAGAATTCAGCAACGAATGGAAGAACGGTATTATGCTTCGAGAAACTTTCGACAAGTTTCTTTTCAACGGCAAGTTGTGTTTCCAGTTCCTTGATGATTTTCTCTTTTAGATCAAGGTGCTCAAGAGCTTTGTTATATTCTTCAATAGCATTGTTGAAGTTCTCTTTGAGCGAGACAGTCTTTGCGACTTCCTCTCTCAAGATGCTCTCTTCAACTTTAAGAGACTTTGTCTCTTTAGCCTGAGTTTTCACGACTCGGCGACATTTGTCGTAAGCCATGATTAACTCCTTATACTGGGCCATGAGTTCAGACTCATCATCAGAAGAGATGTCCTCATGATCATGTTCAGAACCTTCAGAATCTGAGAGAGGTGTGTGAGAGTTTACCTTCCCAGTGAACTGGGGTTCCTGTTCGTCATCTGTCAGAGCCATAACCCAAAATAAGCTTATTCTTCTTCACTCGACTCAGATGAGTCAGAGTCACTAAGAGTCTTGCCCCTTTTGGCTACTAAGCTCTTCTCTGTCCTCTTATTGTTGTACGAGGACTTCTTTTCCTCTCTTCTTCCACCCTCCTTTATTTTGTGAGGGCAGTCAGCAATGACGTGTCCTGGCTTATTACAGCAGTAGCAAATAATGTCAGTAGAAACATGTTTATTCTGTTTAGAGGTATACCTGTCGTGGCTGCTTGTGCCTTTTCTTTGACGATCACCATCATGTCGTGATCTTCTATAGGAGACATCCTTGCCTTTCCATTGCTTCTTCTTGTTCAAGAATTTCTTGAACTGTCGTGAGAGTAGTGAGAACTCTCCTTCAGATAGCTCAGAGAGGTATCTGCCTTTAAAGTAACAGACTTCTCTTTGAATGCAGACATGCTCTTCTCTTCTTCAGCCTTCTGGTATTGAGTGGAAGCTCATATGACATAAGCTTCCCGAAGAGATCTTGTGGGTTTGTCTCGGCCAGTTTTTCAAACTCCCTGATTGCACAGACCTTGTTATCCCATTCCTTTGTTAGGGATCTCAAGAACTTGTCATTCAATTCTCCGTTAGTGAAGACTCTGCCATAGACTCTTAGGCCATTTACTATTTTGAAGAAATTCTCAAATGTGTCAGCAATGGTGTCCCTGTTTCCTTGTCGGAAAGCTTCATACTTCTAATTTAGAAGGGATCTTCTATCATCCCTTACTTATTATGTACCTTCCATCAAGGTGACTAGTGACTGCCACATCTCCTTTGCAGACTGGCAGTAGATCAGGTTTTGCAGCATTGAGTCATCGACTACACTTGTTATTATGTTTTTGGCCTTCTTGTCTAATGACACAAGTGCAATCTCATCCTTATCTAGATCCATTAGTTTCTTTGGGACTTTCTTAGTTGGATATATAGTGAAGATTTTCATGGGAATTTAAGGACCTTCTTCAACTATCATGAAGATCCTTGGATCCACAGCTTCCATAAATAATTTGATTCTCCCTTTCCGCATGGGAAAGTAATTCTTGGTGCACAAAGGAAGCTTGGCAAAATCTTTAGTTTTGTCCATGTTTGGTAGATCTCAAAAGACAACTATAGAAGGATCTGATCACGGTGTTAACCTTTTAATAATGAACCTCGCCTTGATACCAATTAAAAGTGTGTAGTTGCCTACCTAAATCACCTAGAGGGTGGTGAATAGGTGAGATGTGCATCTTTTTGAGGAATTAAAAATTTCAGATCTATGCACAGAACTATCTACCAATCAAACACAGAACTATCTACCAATCAAACATAGACGAGGCAAGATTTATAGTGGTTCCCAAACCTTGGGTACATCCACTTTCCCACACCGATCTAGCAATATACTGGACTCGGCTACTCCACTATCTCGGATTGAAAACCAATCCTACGCATCGGAACAATGTTCCTACAATCTCGATCCACAAAACAGATCTACACTCGGAAGATAAAACTTCCTACAATCTCGGAGACAAAGGCTCCTACACTCGGAGAAAATTCTCCTACAAGAATGAAATAAAATGTATATGAACATACAAATAGTAAATCTTTATCAGATCTGCAAACTATCGGCCAGGATCTTCCTCTTCTAGACTTTGCGGCTTTATCAGAGAGGTGAAGAAAATCTTGGCAAAATCAGATCTGGATCTTCTTGGCTTCACACAATCGAATAGAAGATGAAGAGTTGTGCGGCAATCTCAATCTATAAACCCTCTTGATCTGAATCCTCTAAAATTGAAAACCCTAGCCGGAAGAGAATTTGCGGCGTCGGCTTTCGCTTCTTGGAGCGAGAGAGAGGAAATCAGAGAACTTAAAAATTCGGCTGCAAAAACTTCTGATTAATCTTCTTAGGATGTGTCGGTTTGACAAGACCTTATATAGGATTCTCAATAACAGTCATAATTGATTCTTAAATGAGGTACACGTGGACCAATCACATCAAGACTCATTAAGAAATCAATCAATTCTGGACTTGACAATTTTTCAGAAAATAACATTGACATACTCGAGTGAAGTTAAGGCAACTCGAGTAATATGTAGAACTACTCAAATACTATAAAGTACTACTTGAGTAAATGGAAGTGAGCTACTCGAGTAGACAGGAGAGAACTACTCGAGTGAATAACTTGGAGAAAACTGGAAAAGAAGATCAGCAGCTCGAGTATAAAAAGACTTACTCGAGTGCTTAAGCAGTTACACGAGAAGTGGAGTTCAACTACTCGAGTACAATATATACTACTCGAGTAAATAGGATTAAACTGCTCGAGAGGTAGATGAACTGCTCGAGTCAGGAACTTAGAATATTTTCTGGAATAGAATTCTGGGTTACTCGAGTTGTTAAGTTGAACTACTCGAGAGGATAAGAACTACTCGAGTAAATGGAGATAGCTACTCGAGTAATTGACTGAGAAATTTTGAGGGAAGAAATTCTGGTTTACTCGAGTAAAAGCTTTGGACTACTCGAGTAGTAGATGAACTACTCGAGTACTTGACTTGACTACTCGAGTGAAGAGTAATTACACGAGGTGCAGACTTCTGTAACTCGAGATAGAAGGTATAAACTACTCGAGTATTATAAAGTACTACTCGAATAATTTACTTAGAATATATCTGAAGAAGAGAATCTGTTAACCCGAGAATAAGAGGGAATATACTCGAGTAGTTGTCTTAACTACTCGAGAGCCATAAATTAACTACTCGGGATCAACATTCTTACTCGAGTAAGAATAATTTTACTCGAGTAGAAGCTAAGTTATTCACTCGAGTAGATATAGAACTACTCAAGTAAAACACTTAGTAAATTCTCTTTGACAGAAATTTCTTCTTCTTTGGTGAGGCCAGCATCAAGTCTTGTCCAATTGATCCTAGTACCTGAATATGAGGTGCATCCCAATAGAGAGGCTACACATGAGTCAACACTTTGGATCACACAATGAGGGATTACATCGTATGGTCCTGTGTTTGGTGACACATTGTAGACTGACATTGGTTTACACTTGCCATTAGAATCCTGCAAACACATAACTCAAACTAGGCATCAAATACAACTTAATTCATCTTAGTTCAAGGATGACTTCATAATATCTGGGTTAGTGTGGATACAATACCCAACAATGATTCTGTGGAGAAATTGGCAAAGTTATATGTGGAAAACATAGTACGGTTTCACGGTGTGCCCCGCAGCATCGTGAGTGACCGAGATGGGCGGTTCACGTCCAATGATTGGAGGTTGGTGCAGCAGATGTTGGGAATAAAGATGAGTTTTAGCAAAGCCTTTCATCCACAGACGGTTGGTCAGACCGAGAGGGTCAATAGGACGATGGAAGACATGCTTCGCATGTGCGTTCTGGATTTTGGGAAGCAGTGGGAAGATCACATATACTTGGTGGAATTCGATTACAACAATAGCTACCAGGCGAGCATACAAATGGCACCCTTCGAGGCCCTTTATGGTAGAAGATGTTGCATACCGTTGTCTTGGTTGGAAACGGGTGAGTCAAAGTTGTACAAGCGCCAAGAGGTGGAAGATGCAACGTCGTTGGTTTGAACGATTCGAGAGAGATTGCTAATCGCTCAGGACCGCCAAGCTAAGTACTATAACACCAAGCATAGGAACGTGGAGTTCACTGTCAGCGACTGGGTGTACTTGAAGATCAAGCCGTTCAAGGGTGTCTCGCGGGTGCGGCGCTTGAAGAAGCTAAGCCCATGGTACCTTGGACCGTTTGAGGTTCTGGAGCGGATTGGTGAGGTAGCTTATCGACTGAGGCTATCAGTGGAGCTAAGTGGTCTACATGACGTATTCCACATATCGATGCTGCGGAAGGCGGTGCAAGAGCCTTAGCAAGTGATTGTCGTCGATCCAGTGCCGGTCGATAATGGGTTGACGATGAAGGTCACCCCCGTTCGCATTGAGGACTCGGAAGTCAAGCGGCTACGCAACAAAGAGATCAGGATGGTCAAGGTCTGTTAGGACAACTGCGGTCGGGAGGAGCTCTCGTGGGAGCGAGAGAAGACCATGCTTGAGGAGTACCCGGAGTTATTCCACTCAGGTACCGTTTAAGTTTTTGTGTTTACCTTTCCTTTATGTAATTTCGGGATGAAATTCTTTTAAGAGGGAGAGAGTTGTAACGCCCCGAAACTCAAATGAGCGACGGGTGGCATTTTGAGCCAAGTTTGGAACTTGGTAAGGGTCAAATGGCCTGGGACACGAGCGTGTCCTAGGGGCGTGTCGTGCTCGGGTCGACGATGGTCATGTGGTCGACAAATTTTAGTCGACGATCATCGAGCAGCGAACACGGCCTGAGACACGGGCGTGTACCAGGCCGTGTCCTACTCGGGTAGTTGGTCGAGTTGCGTCGAGGGGGAAATACGGCTGGAGCCCAGGTGTGTTCGGGTTTGACACGGGCCTGTCAATTGGGACATGGGAGTGTACAATACCCGTGTTCTTCTCGGGTTGGTGTTGGTCATATATCGATGGAGGAACACGCCTGAAAGAATTGGTTTCAAGATGTCCTAAACACCTAGAGGGGGGGTGAATAGGTTCAATTCTTTTTATTACTTAGGTAGATAAATCTATCAAGTTAGACAATCAAATCAGCAATTATCTCAGCACAGCATTCAAACAAACACTGCCAATCACAGATTGCACACAGATTTATAGTGGTTCCCCAAGTGTTGGGTACATCCACTTTCCCCCTTCGCTTATCTAGCAGTGTACTAAATTTGGCCTAACTTCCTTGTTTCTTCTCAGATCCGCAGATCTTACAACTCAGAACCTAAGAATGGTTCCTATAACTCAAACTTCAGCAAGTCCTACAACTCAGAGTGAGTCCACACTCCTACAACTCAGGCACAAGCCCTACCTTAGCCTCTTTCACAGGCCTACAACTCAGTGAAATAATTCCCCTACCTCAGGCACTCAGCCCTACCTCAGCCTTTATAATTTAGGCTTACAACTCAGAGAGATAACTCTCCTACACTCAGATCTATAACAGATCCTACAAAAAATTAATGATGAAAAGAAATAATTCCTTCAACTAGGTGGAGAGAGAATGGGTTGGAGGTTTCTTGATCAGTTCTTGATAGAACTGACAACTTTAGAATCAACATGTCTTAGCTTTTTCAAACCTTCTTGAATCTGAACAAAGTAGGGTTGATCTTCTTGAAGTTGGAGATGATCTTCAATCAGCTTCCTTCTTCTATTCAGAATTGAATCTAAATTCTTCTGGTAGATTGTTCAGGATCTGCCCTCTTTGGATGACTTGTCAATTTCTGGATGAAGACTTCTCTCCTTCTTGTTTTTCTCTCTCCCAATTTGTTATCTGTTTCTCTTTTTTCTCGTTCCTGAATTGTTGATAGAGCATGTCCATATATAGGCTTCATCCGAGGTTACCGGCTGTTCCGGTACCAAACGTTCTTCTGACACCTCTGACAGATGTAACAGCATTGTCATTTATGATAGCTGTCAAGTCTCCAGTTGTAATACTTCAATCTTCATTGAACTTTGACTCAGCAACAGAAAATGTCGAGTCAATACTTCACATGTGTCGACACATATAGTCCATGTGTCGACACAAGTCTTGATGATGTCGACACAACTATCACAATGTCGACACAGCTTCTCTTTCACTTCTTGACACAGCTTATGTGGAATGTGTCGACACAAGTCATGTGTATCGACATAATAACTCCTTGTCTCGATGAAGTTGGTGTCGACAGAATTTTGGTGTGTGTCGACACAAGTCTTGTGTGTCGAGATAGTTGTTGTCGACAAAATTCTGGAGTGTGTCGACAGATTCTCTGTGTGTCGACACAAGTTCTGGGTGTCGACATAATCTGGCCCCTGGTGTCGACACAGCCATTGTTGACAGAATTTATGTATATTGACACAAATTCTGGGTGTCGACACAATCTGGACTCTGGTGTCGACACAGTTGTTGTCGACAGATTTTCTATGTGTCGACACAAGTTCTGGGTGTCGACACAATCTGGCCCCTGGTGTCGACACAGCCTTTCCCAAGTGTCGACACAATACTTCTCAAGTGTCGACACTTGTACTTAGAAAATTTTCTATCATCTCCTTAACATGCACATGGAAACTCAACACAACATCAAATATAACTTGATGAATATCATTGAGTTAGGTGAGGCTTCTCCAAATCTGGTACACATTTTCCAATATACCCAACAATCTCCCCCTATTTGGAGAAGTCATAACCCTTAGTCAATGATATACATCACTTATAATAAAACAAAGAATATGATGTATAAAAGCATTAGCTGACAAGGTAACATACAAACAAAACAAGCATATTATATCATCACAGAATATGATAAAAATATAGTAAGCATGAATCAATGTTTTGTTTGAACTACAAAAAGTTTCTCAACAACAAATTATATAGATTTTTAAAATTAAAGATTACAAAGTTCTAAAATCTATTTAATCTATTCTATGGCTGATCAGGCTCCTTGATTACAATGTCTTTGCCAGACTGAATCCTTGCTTGTACAGTAGCTTCAGTGTCTTCAGCTAGCTTCTTTCCTTTAAGATCCTTCTTCTTGAGTTCTTCAGCCTTAACCTTTTGCCTTTCAAAATAATGGTAAGGCTTTGGAAAGTATTACAGTTGCAGGTATCTTCCCAGCCTTGTGATCCCTTCTGAACTGATGAATGGCATCTTGTCTCAGTTGATACTTGCTCCACTCAAGTTCAGAATACCACTTGCCTCTATCATGCATTTTATCTTTGATAGCTTGCCAGGCAGTGAGAATTATATTTTTGGAGGTGGGACTCCATCTTTCAAAATCAGGCTTCAGTTCAGCCTGCTCTCTAAACCTTTTCTTTGAAAGTTGAGCTTCTTGCTCTCTATTTAGGGCTGCATCAGACATTTCAACTTTCTCAATAATCACATTTTGAACCTCCTTTGGAGGTCTATATATCTGTTGAACAACCGATTGAATACCCTCAAAATCAGCAGGAGGATAAATAGTTTGAGCTACTGCCTGTTGAGCCCCTTCATTGTAAGCAATTTGAATGTCTGACTCAACAGTATTATCATCATCACACAGGGGTGGATATCCAAGAGTCTCTCTAACAGCATTTGTGACCTATTTAGCATGCTCAGAGCTTGCATTGACTAACACCCTCTCCCCCCTTTATGACTTCCAGTTCAACATGATCTCTTAAATCATCCTTCTGAAATCTGAGCTGATCAGCCAGATAATTGGTGCCTTCTTTATAAAATGATCGGAATTTCTGCAGCTGATCAGTGAGGATTTTCTGTGAGGCTTGAATAGCAGTTTGAACAGCAGCCAATTGTTCTTGGAGTTGTTTATCAAATTCTGACTTTGCCTTAATAACAGTAGCTTGATTGTTTATTTCTGTAACAATCACATTATGAGATTCAGTAAGATTATCATTCATTCTTATCTGATTTTCCAACACATATCCTTGTTTGACTATATCATCTATTTGTGTTTTTGCTTCTTATTGTTGCTTAGCTAGATGTTAGAAAGTAGAGAAAGAAGCGAAAAGTAGAGAACAAGCCGAATAAACTTTTGAATAATTGAAATTTATTATCCAAAAAAGGTATCTATTACAAAGGTATGCCCTCCCTTATATAGAATGGAGGAGAGATGAGAGAATACAAATAAAAGATGTGGGACTAAAATTTACAGGACTAGGCGGACTATACAAAACAAAACCGCACAGGCCGCGCGGTTAGACAGCAGGGCTAACCGCACGGCTACCACCAGAGAGGAAGAGAGACCGCCAGGGTAGACCGCCAGACCGTCTGGTCTCCAAGCCGGCTGAGACAAACCGCCAGACCGCGCGGTCTTCAACCGCCAAGACAAAACCGCCAGACCGCCCGGTCACCAACTTCAACACTCCCCCTCAAGCTGGAGCATATATATCGATCATGCCCAGCTTGTCGCAGATGTGGGAAAAGGAAGCGGACACCGGCTTGGTGAAGACATCTGCCAACTCGTTGTCGGAAGTGACAAATGGAGTGCAGATCTGTTTCTTCAATATTTCTTCCCGAATAAAATGACAGTCGACTTCTATGTGTTTTGTTCTCTCATGAAAGACCGGATTTTTGGAAATGTGTATCGCGGCCTTATTGTCACAGAACATAGGAAGAGGATAGTTGTAAACCTCTCCTAAGTCAAGCATGAGAGCCGCAACCACTTCAACTCACATGTAGTCGATGCCATGCTGCGATATTCCGCCTCTGCACTAGACCTGGAAACGACAGACTGTTTCTTGCTCTTCCAACTCACAAGATTACCTCCAACAAATGTGCAGAAACCTGAAGTCGACTTGCGGTCCACTTTGTCATCCGCATAGCTTGAATCAGAGTAAGCTTCAACCCTTAGGTGACCATTTTTCTGAAATAGGAGACCTTTCCCTGGAGCAGCTTTAATATACTCTAATATTCTCATAGCAGATTGTAGATGACACTCCCTCGGAGCTTGCATGAACTGGCTCACTTTGCCAACAGCATAGAGATGTCGGGTCTGGTTACCGTGAGATATATGAGCTTGCCCACCAGACGCCGGTATCTCGTAAGATCAGAGAGAAGAGGTGAGTTATCTGTCCAAGTTTTGTCTTCTCCAGCAGCCATAGGACAACGAGCAGGTTTAGCACCAGTGAGTCCTGCCTCCTTCAAAAGATCAAGAGCATACTTCCTTTGTGAAAGGACCATGGAGTTGGGTTTTCTAGAGATTTCAATCCCAGAAAGTATTTCGGGGAGCCCATATCCTTTGTGACCAGATGGTGACGAAGGTGTTTTCTTGGTCATCAATACCCCATCCTGGTCATCGCCAGTAAGAAGAATGTCATCAACATAAACCGCAAGAACAACAAGACCAGATGTGGTTTTCCGAACAAACAAGGAGTGATCTGCTGAGCTTCTTGTAAAACCATGGCCGCAACAATGCTACTAAACTTGTCAACCAGGCACGAGGACTCTGCTTGAGGCCATAGATAGCCTTCTTTAGCCGGCATACCCTTGTCTCCCCCTGAGCAACATACCCAGGAGGTTGCTCCATGTAAACATCTTCCTGCAGATCGCCATAGAGGAAGGCATTCTTAACATCGAGCTGCGAGATGGGCCAATCCCGGTTGACAGCCACAGAGAGAAGAACCCGAATAGTGCTGAGGCGAGCCACGGGAGAGAAAGTGTCAAAGTAATCAAGCCCATAAGTTTGGGTAAAACCTTGGCAACCAGGCGAGCCTTATAACATCCACACTGCCATCCGGGAGAAACTTCACCACGAAGACCCATCGACAACCACAACATCTGTGCCGTAAGGAGGAGGAACAAGGGTCCAGGTACCCCGTTCAGTCAGAGTAGCAATCTCTTCATCCATGGCAGCTTTCCAATGAGGAATAGTAAGGGCCTCCTGATAGGAACGGGGGTGGTAGTAGCTGAGATAGCCAGAGCGAAAGCTCTGCGAGAAGGGGTAAGACGATCATAGGAAACAACTGCAGCAAGCGGGTGTGGGTACATGCCGAACCCCCTTGCGAAGAGCAATAGGGAGATCCAGGTCAACAGGGGCCTCAGTATCCAGAGTATCCGTGGTGGAGAGAGCTGGCCGGGAGCAGAGAGAGATGGCAGCGGAGTGGAGGGAGAAAGCAGAGTAGAGGGTGGAGATGGTGGAGGTGGTGGAGATGGTGGAGATGGTGGAGATGGCGGACATCAGTGGGAGCAGAGGGGAGGATGGTTGGTAGGAAAAGTAGGAGCAGGAGGAGGAGAGGAGAAGCGGGAGAGAAGTAAGAGACATTGTCGAAGAAGGTGACATCCGCAGAGACAAATTGCTTGCGGGTAACGGGATCAAAGCAACAATAACCTTTCTGAGTGGGAGAGTAGCCCAGAAAGACACATTTGGTGGCACGTGGTGAGAGTTTATCACGGGTGGCAGCGGGAGAGTGCACAAAGGCGGTGCACCCAAAGATGTGTAGAGGAAGAGGAAAGGGATCCTTTCCAGATAAAGAATGGAGAAGGGGTAGCACCGTGGAGAACTGTGGAGGGAAGGCGATTGATGATATAGCAGGAGAGGAGGACAGCATATCCCCAATAGGAGCGAGGAACATGCATTTGAGTCATCATAGTGCGAGCGACATCAAGGAGGTGACGGTTTTTGCGTTCCGCCACCCCATTTTGTTGTGAGGTGTAGACACAGCTGGTTTGACGAATGACACCCATGGTGAATACAAAAGGATGAGAAGTCGTGGCTAAGATACTCCTTGGCATTGTCAGAACGAAGGAGTTTAATAGACGTATCGAACTGAGTCTTAACCATAGAATAAAAGGAGGTCCAAACAGAGAACAGCTCGGAGCGATCTTTGAGAAGATATACCCACGTACATCGAGAGAATCATCAATGAAGGTGACAAGTAGGAACTACCCCGACCGATGGTGAGGTTAGGAGCGGGACCCCATATGTCGGAGTGAACGAGGTCGAACGGACGGGAAGAGCCCCGACTCTGCGTTGGGGGGAAGGATGAGCGGTGATGTTTGCCAAGTTGACAAGCATCACAGTTGAGAGGAGGATGATGAGGAGGGAGGTGCGGCAGGAACTGTCGTAGAATGCGGGGAGGAGCATGTCCAAGGCGAAGATGCCATTGGAGAAGATCTGTAGAGGAGGAGGAGAAGGCGGATAGAGCAGAAACGTTGTCGAGGAAGTAGAGGCCACCACTCTCTGTCCCGGTAGCAATCGTCCGTTGGGAGTCCGGATCCTGAAAAGTGCAAGAGGTAGGGGTGAATATGACAGAACACCGTAGTTGCTTGCATAAAGAAGTAACCGATAGTAAATTGCACGAAAACTTGGGCACATAGAGGGTATCAGCCAAGCAGAGAGATGGAGTGACGGGAACCAGGCCCGTCCCATGGACCGGGGAGGGAGATCCATCAGCAACAATAACCGGGGGCAACTGAGCATGTGTGTCAAGAAGAGAAAAACAGTGAGGATTGCCTGTCATATGATTTGTGGCGCCAGAGTCTATTAGCCATCTTCCGCGAGTAACAACATGAGCACTACCAGAAGAGGTTACTACAGAGGCGGACAGGCCGGAGGAGGGGAAAGCCATGGAAGCAAGAGAGGAGCAAACCGCGACGATAAGAACAAGCCGCGAGAAGAGAAAAGAGCACCAAGCCGGGCGAACAGAAAACAGGTCGGGCGGCTAGAAAGACCGCTACCAAGAAGCAGAGCAAAGCAGAGGGAAGAAGTCGCACGGCCTGAAAAAGTCGGGCGAACAGAGGAGAACAAGTCGCACGAAAAAGAGGAAGCCGGGCGACTAGCATGCAGGAGCGGGTGACCGCGACCAAGATGCGGGTGAGAAAGGAACAACCCGCACGGTCAGGCAGATCACAGCAGCTGCTAGAAAGCGGTCAAAGGCACAGCGGGGAAGAGGTCGCGCGGACTGAAAAGGTCGAGCGAACAGAAGAGAGGAGAAGAGCCGGCGACTGCGACCAAGATGCGGGTGAGAAAGGAACAACCGCACGGTCAGGCAGATCACAGCAGCAAACTGCGAGTAGAGAGACAACACACGCGGACAGAGATAGACCGCAACGACTAGGAAGTCGGAGCGGCAAGAAAGAACAAGAGCGCGGCGACAAGGAAACAGGTCGCTGCGACAAAGAGCAGTAGGAGAAGAGAACCAAGAAGAAACAAGCCGCGCGAACAGGGCAGCGGACAGAAACAAGACGCGCGGATAGAAACAGCGCGCGGACAGAAGAGAAGTCAAGTCGCAAAACAAGTCGCAGAACGCGGAAAACAAGCCGCGAACAACAGAGAGCGCACAGAATCAGGAGGAAATGACCGTGTCCTCTGATACCATGTTAGAAAGTAGAGAAAAGAAGCGAAAAGTAGAGAACAAGCCGAATAAACTTTTGAATAATTGAAATTTATTATCCAAAAAGGTATCTATTACAAAGGTATGCCCTCCCTTATATAGAATGGAGGAGAGATGAGAGAATACAAATAAAAGATGTGGGACTAAATTTACAGGACTAGGCGGACTATACAAAACAAACCGCACAGGCCGCGCGTTAGACAGCAGGGCTAACCGCACGGCTACCACCAGAGAGGAAGAGAGACCGCAGGGTAGACTGCCAGACCGTCCGGTCTCCAAGCCGGCTGAGACAAACCGCCAGACCGCGCGGTCTTCAACCCACCAAGACAACCGCCAGACCGCCCGGTCACAACTTCAACACTAGATAAACTACAGCATTACCTCCTTAATGGAAGTAATCTGTCATCTCTTTCTTATGCAGGTTTACTTCAAATCTGATTGATTTGATATCTTGAGCCAAGGTAAATTGGAGTTCTTTATGGCTTTCATCCACATACTTCTCAAGAACTTGTCTTTGCTTATCCATTTTAACTTGCAAAGCCACCAACAGTGAACTGAAGTCAACTGCTAGAGCTGGTCGTTGTGAGACAGTCTACAAGGCTTTCTTATAGCTTGAGCTCTTTTTTCTGTAGACCATTAGTTTCCTCTTCTTCTCTTTGAGTGCTTCTTGATGCATGTAAATCGGCAAGCGCACCCGTCGCACAAGTAATAAAGTTTGAGAATAAATCCCCGAGTGTCGGTCTCTTGAGGAATGCAATTAGCATAGAGCGGCAACAGTTCAGAAAATATTGTTATGAGGGTTATACTTAGAAAACGAGTAAAAAGGGGACTTGAGAGATTGTGGTTGTTTGATCTAATAAACTAATAAAAGCTATGCGGGTCGAAGGCATCGCTTCGCAAGGTGAAGTAAGTGTTTCGGCCGCGATACCGAACTTCGGTTGGGCGAGTGGACGGAAAGCTAATGGATGGAAGTGTTCTTGTGTGGAGTGCAATCGGGTGAGACACGAGTATGGAGTGAATGTGGAGTGAGTGAGGTGCATTCACAAACACTACTCATAAGCATAATAAAACTACAAACATCCCATTAGATATAGAATAAAACTTGATGTTCATTACAATGTTAAATCATTTCATACTACACAGGAAGGGGAAGAGGAGTAAACCAAAAGAGAGTGAAGATCCACCGCATGTCGTGGCCGGAATAGCGAGTTGTCAATCCGCTTCCGGGCTCAGTCCGAGGAGGCTTCCGGTACCAACGAGCTGTCACCTCGAAGGCCTTTGAGTCCGTTCTCTAGGTTGTCTTCTTCACCAACTCTAGTGGAAAGCTTGGAGTTGAAGTCGTCAATGGCCGGGGGTTTCGCTGGAGAGTTTGAAAAGCTTCGGAATAGCCGGCTATGGACTCCCGATGAAGGTGGGGGTTATGGAGCAGCTGGAGAAGTAAAATGGCTATTCCCGCGCACTCCCTGATCGCATCAAATGACGGGCGTTAACCTAAATCGCGGAGGAGGTCCTTAAATATGGAGGCAGTAAAAGCAGAGCGCACGATCAGTGGCGCACGACCAGTGGTCGTGCGCACTGTCGGTCGATGATCGTGCGCCATTTCCAATTAGAACTGCAACCTGGATAGAAACATCAGCATATATGTGCACGATCAGTGGCGCACGACCAGTGGTCGTGCGCACTAAATCCACTGATTGTGCGATTGGCATGGACAGAATTGCCGAAAGCAAGGGGCAAACGCGCACGAGCAGTGGCGCACGACCAGTGGTCGTGCGCACGAGCAGTGGCGCACGACCAGTGCTTGTGCGATTACCCGAGCAGAATTAGGAAAAATGAGAATGTAATGCGCACGATCGGTGGAGCACGACCAGTGTTCGTGCGCAATAAGTCCAGTGGTCATGCGCAATAAGATCGACGAACAGAGAAAAGTTCTTGAGAAATTCGTCGAACGGAGATCGACGAATGTAATGTGCATGACCGGTTGTGCACGACCAGTGGTCGTGCGCAATAAGTCAAGTGGTCGTGCGCAGTATTCCTGCATCGTCAGGGTCTCCCAAGCGGTTCCGGAGCACGCACTCGAACCTTGTACCAGCAGAAGAGGCAGATAGGCCACCAAACATGCACACCGCATTCCCAAGACAAGGCTAAAGAACAACAAAAACACAGAAATAAATAAAGCACACAGAAACGGGCCTATAGTGCACTTAATCGTGAAATAGGCACATAAGCAAATATAAGCAGTTATGGCTCTCAAGTGTAGTGCTAAGACGATAAAACTGGCCCAGATGAGTCCAAAAATCAGTGTAAAATTTGGACTCATCACACCCCCAGACTTAACCATTCGCACGTCCTGAGCAAATCATCACTCCGTGGACTAGAAAATAGCTAGCTGGCTCCGAAATTTCAAAAAGAAGTAAGACGAGAAATCAAATACATCATGGGCATAAAAGATATAATAGAAAAACTTTTTAATTATACGACGTAGTTTAAACTATTCGACAGACGTAAATAAATATTGTAATTGCTCAAAATTAAAATTCTGGAGAATCTTGCGATCATGTGTAGGAAGAAAGTAGGCAGGCAACTAAGGTGAGCATTGCCAAAGATCGGGGCTCAGAATCACCTCCAAAGGAATCCACCAATGTCGGGGACCATACGCTTGCACGTTCACACTCTCTCCACGGCGCGAGTTAGACTCAAGCGTGAATCAGTAGGACTTGTATGAGAGAATGGGGCTTAAGCTAAGGTTTGGTAGTCAATGATAAACATGAAGGCTACATGCAACCAAAGCGAGCGAATAAAAACCTAAACCAATACAGCCACTTAGAAATGTATGGGTAACACACCCCCAGACTAAGCTTGAAAACTGGGCGTGTACATGGCCTAACCTGACCAAAATCAATAAATAGGATGGGGATAGAATTCTCAAAGCAATTCTTTTAGATTTTTCTTTTTTTTTTCTTTTTCGCTTTTCTTCTTTTTCTTTTCTGCGCTTGCAATCCCCAAACGTAACAATCAAAATGTTTATGAATTCAGCACAACATTAAACGATTTCCACATATCACAACCTTGGCAAAATTACAAACAAGCTCAAGCATTTGATTTCGATGGTGGGTTTAGCTTCAGGCCTTGGTGAATGTGAGTGGAGCTGGATCAAAGAAGGGGTAGGCACAAATTTTGCATGCAACGGTTAACGGGTAGGAAAGGCTAAACAAGGCTCAAACTAGCCAAAATGAGGGCCTACGTCATGCTCACGCTTGACTAACCGGGCACCAAAGTTTCGAGAGTAGCTTAGGGCAAGTTCTTAGCCACCGAGAAAGAGGATCCTTCCTCCCGACTCGAGCAATACGAGTCTAGTGGCGGCTACACACATTCCTACATTATCGTTCGATTACTCCAGATTCAGATTTTGAGTAATACAAACAATATTTACGTCTGCAGAAAAATATAAATCTATGACCATAAAGAAAAATTAATTCTATCCTAGTTCTACACAAACCATGAGTACTCGATTAGGAGCACTGCATGAGTTTCGAACTACTCAATCCTGAAATCCTAAGCCAGCACCACTATTTTAAAGTTTACATAAAAACAATACATTTGACTCGAGCTGTGCGCGTGGATAAGAGCGCACTCGTGTGGGTGACTCAGTGTGTGCAACAGAGATCAAGAAATAACTAAACAAGAAACTGATATGCAACAGAATGTGTTGTGTAGTGACCGCAGGCATGTTCTCCCCCCCCCCCCAGACTTAAATTCGACAACTAGTAAAAATAAGCATTCCAAATGGGATAAATAGCTCGGGTAGGAAGTACTTATGCTCAAAATTGAGCATACCAGTCGTGCAATGAGATGTCCAAGTGCGGCCAAGTTGTCACGCCTCAAAAATTCTTGCACTTGCGATTGAAATATGCACGCCAAACAAAATATGAACACATATATATATGAATATATAAAAAGAACTCAAAACACAGCATAAGACCAAACGACTAACTTGGGTTGTCTCCTGAAAGCCCTTTTGTTTACCGTCCTTAAGGTGGACCAAATACCCGTATTAGCAGTTCATATAGTATATATAAAAAAAACATTCGGCTCCCAGATGGGTACCCACAAAAAAATGTTTTTTGACTCCTTGCACGGAAAATAAAAACAATAAAAAGAAACAGAAGGCGTGGTAGACTAGCTCTGTGGTGAGCTCGACTCACTCCCCCTCACTATCGCTGTCGTGAATCTCATTGGGCGACGGACGTGGAACAGGCGCTGATGGAGCGACATGAGTGGGTGGTGGTAGAATGTTCAACCCGCCTCGCACTGCTTGCTGATAAATAAAGTCCTGCATCCAAAACTGGGAAGCTTCCAGATCAGCAAGGCGCTCAGACAAATATGGGATGCCCCGCTCTTGAGCTGAGCCAAACTAGCGGCTAGATTGCCCCTCATGCTTTACTGGAGGCCTCAGTTACTGCTGACTCTGCTGCAGTGGCACTCCCGCACTCCGCCTACCCATAGCGGAAGATTCACCCGGCTCTCCTTCATCTTCCTCTTCATCTCTACCCGCAGGCACATCACCAGGCATGCGGACGATAAACTTCCGGCCACCGTTTCTCCCAACCACACGCAGTAAATGGAAACTCACCAGGTTGGCCCTGGAGATCATGGATGGGGCAGTGACCTGCACCATCGGAGGTAGCTGGCGCCAAACTCCCAAACTTTTGGCGATGCGGGTAATGTAGTAAGCACCCCCGATCGCACCCGAGAGGCCATAAGTGGCTTCGTGGTGGAAGAAATAGGCCAGCATATACCCCAGATAGATGGGGTACTGCTGCTGCATACTAAATAAGGAAATCAAATCCTGCCACCCCACCACATTCTTGCTCAGGGCCCTAGCGGTGAGTGAGTGATGATAACTCTAATTTTGTCCATGTTTTTATATTATTTTTATTTAATAATTAATTAGTTTATAAGTATATTTTATAATTTTATTATTTAATTTTTTTTTAATTTCTTATTTCAGGGCAATCTGGGCTGCAAATCTCAATTTGGAGTCTATAGGGTTGATTAGGAGACAAAACTGGGCAAAAGCAGGAAAATTTCAAAAGCACACGCCAAAGTCACGGTCGTGACCGACAAGGTCACGGGTGTGACATCCTGGCGTGAACCTGGCGCATGGAAAGAGCTATCTGCCACGTCAATTAAAAGTACATGCCCTAAAGTTACGGGCGTGACAATGATCACGCGGGTGTGTACTCCAGGCGTGACGTCCAGTGCTTGGTCCAGTCCTCCAGTCAACGGCAGTTTCTATTTGCACAGTAAGTCACGGGCGTGACCAAGTTGTCACGGGCATGACTAACCCCGTGACATCCCGGCGTGCCGACTTAATGCTGCAGTTTCAAGCGCTGGGAGTTTCGCAAGACACACCCAAGGTCACGGGCGTGGCAATGGGCGTGACCCTTCCAAGAACATCCGGAGTTATTCCCGCCGTTTCTGCTTCCCGCCATTTTTCTGCAACCGTCAAGACACGCCCTAGGTCACGGGCGTGACCTAGGGGCGTGACCCGCAAATTAACGACTTTTGGAGGTTTCGCGCCAACATTCAGAAGACTTGAAGACGACGGTTCCGAGACCGACACGCCCTAGGTCACGGGAGTGACCTAGGGGCGTGACCACCCAGCAACTTCTTCTATAAATTCCAGACAGCTTCAGATGCTCAGGAGGAGATGTTTTGGGGAGCTTAGTTCTGTTTATTTACTGTTTTTCCTGCATTTTCAATTCATAGTGTAGCTTTTATTTGAAGCACTTTTGATAATCATGTCTTTCTTTATGCTTTCATGTAATTCTCCCATCATGATGAGCAGCTAATTTCCCAATTAGCACTTGATCATGATGAACTTTGGAATGGAATAAATTTCTTATTTTGTCTCAAATTATCAAGCATTCTATTTTATATTCTTTGATTTATCTTTGATTTAAATTTTCTTCGAATTCATAAGTTGCAAATTATGTTTATTCGAGCTTAGATTCGTATCCTAGATTTACCGAGAGGTTGTGGATACGAGTAGATCACTCAAGGATAAAGAGAGTTTCTTGCACCCCTCGAGAGAGGAACGCAAAATTCTTCCTCCTTGGAGTCAACTCCATTAGTGAGGTTCACCGCCTAAAGCAAGCTTAGGTCTTTCGACTGGCCGTGAGGTCTTAATCGATCTACCTAAGGTTAGTCGAGTGCGTATTCTCGAGAGAGGCGCTTTGTAGCTTTGGAACCTCCGCGGTCGAAGTTAATAATTTAGATGCTTGTGCTCTTTAGTTTCGTGGATTTTATTCTAGCCCAAAGGGATTCCAGATCAAGTGCTAGCCTTTTATTCATCGAATTTTTCCTCTTAATTTAACGTTTGTTTTTGTTTTCGCAAAACCAATTTTCCGATCGAAAAAATAATAGCTCTTCCTTGTGAGTACAAATACTCAACGGTCCCCGAGTTTAAATACGATATTTCCTATAATAAATTTCGATAGGTGCACTTGCCTATTTGAGAGTTTAGTTTGGATCATTTTCAAAACTTATAAAATCATCATCAAGTTTTTGGCGCCGTTGCCGGGGACCTTTTTTTGTTGATATTTTGAAAGCAAGGTTCTATTAGTTTTAACATTTTCTTTTTGTTTTAGAAATATCATAATCAAAAAAAAATTTATTTTGTCCAATTGTGGTGTATGACCCGAGGGAATCCGTCGCCTCTTTTTGATTTGGATCCGGAAATCGAGCGAACCCTTCGGCACCGCTTACGATTTCGAGTTCCGAATTTTCAAGATACGGAATCCTTAGGAGACACTCCTAATCCTTCATTAATGCTCTCTCCGTCACCGCCTTCTTCTTCTTCTTCTTCTTTTAGTTTTTCTTCCCATTCTCCTAGATCTCCTTCTTCTTCTTCCAATATGGGTGAGATAAATGCGGTCGAACAAAGGACTATGTCCTATTATGCCCATCCAAACTTGGACGAGGCTCAATCTAGTATTGTTCGCCCCGCTATTGCCCCCAATAATTTTGAGTTGAAGACAAGCATCATCCAAATGGTACAACAATATGTACAATTTGATGGGCTTCAAGATGAAGATCCAAACGCGCGTATTTCAAATTTCTTAGAAATATGCGATACTTTTAAAATTAATGGTGTATCCGATGATGCCATCCGGTTAAGGTTATTTCTATTTACATTGCGCACTAAAGCGAAGCAGTGGTTGGGTTCTCTACCAAGAGGCTCCATCACAACATGGGCTCAAATGATGGAAAGATTTCTTACGAAATACTTTCCGCCGGCTAAAACGGCTAAATTGCGCAATGATATTACTTATTTCTCCCAACTTGATTCGGAAACATTATATGATACTTGGGAGCGTTTCAAGGAATAGCTTCGTCGATGTCCTCATCATGCAATTCCGGATTGGTTACAAATCCAAACCTTCTATAACGGCCTAAATTCTCAAACTAGGCAACATATCGATGCCGCCGCTGGTGGAACGCTTAATAACAAAACACCGGCGGCCGCCCAAGAGCTTATAGAAGGTATAGCTTTGAATACCTATCAATGGAGTACACCTCGGTCTAAACCACCTAAACCGGCCGGGATGTATGAAATTGATACGTTCTCCAATCTATCTCTCCAGGTTGAGATGCTAAACAAACGATTATAAGAGATGTATGCTTCCTCTTCTACACCTACCTAGGATCGTACTTCTTCCCTCTCTCCCACTACGTTGGCCGAGCATGTGGATTATATGGGAAATCCGAATCGGCCACCCTTTAATTCGGGTAATATTAATTATGGTGATACCTATCACCCGGGTTATAGAAACTACCCCAATTTCTCTTGGAGCAATCCGGGGAATGCTATACGTCCCCCAAACGCAAATCCACCCGGATTTCCTCCACCGCAAGCTCCAAAACCTCCTTCTTTGGAGGAAGTTTTCAACAAATATACGGCTACAAATGATGCCAACATCCGGAATCTCACTGGATCTCTTCGTAGTTTGGAGACACAAATTGGGCAAATTGCTAAAATGCTCTCCGATCGTCAACAAGGAGCGCTACCGGGCAATACAGAGCCCAACCCAAGGGAGCAAGTGAAGGCTATCACGCTACGGTGCGGGAAGGAGGTACATACTCCGGTGGAACAAGAGGTAACTACTCCAAATCCGGTGGAACAAGAGGTAACAATTTCTACATCATATCCCCCTCCTAAGCCTTCGACTGATACTAAACCGAAGGCTTACCAAACACCTCTTCCCTATCCGTCTAGAATGCTAAAAGATCGGATGGATACGCATCACAGTAAATTTATAAACATGTTTAAACAACTTCAAATAAATTTACTGTTTTGTGAATTAATAGCGCAAGTGCCAAAATACGCCAAGTACCTCAAGGATATTTTATCCAATAAAAAGAAACTTGAGGATATCTCAACGGTTCACCTGAACGCGGAATGTTTGGCGGTTTTACTAAATAAATTGCCTAAGAAACTAACCGATCCGGGTAGTTTCTCTATTCCCTGTCTTTTTGGCGATTTATCAGTAAAACATGCGTTGGCCGATCTGGGCGCTTCGATTAATTTGATGCACTATTCTTTATTTAAAAAATTGGGATTAGGAGAGCCGAACCCCATAAACATGAGCATCCAATTGGCGGATCGGTATATTAAATACCCTATGGGTATCGTTGAGGATGTGCTTGTCAAAATTGACAAATTCATTTTTCCGGTGGATTTTGTCATCCTTGACATAGAAGAGGACACCGAAGTTCCGCTTATTCTCGGTCGTCCTTTTCTCGCCACCTCGCGCTCCATTATAGATGTTAGTGACGGTAAACTTCTACTTAGGGTTGGGGATGAAGAAGTTATCTTTCATATTGACTCGTCTTTGCACAAAAAACTTTATAACAACGACTCATGTTTTACTTTGGAGGCTTCCCCCAAAAGAGATTCCGTTCATGACAGAAGTTTTGAATCTTTAAATTTAATTTCGCATGAAATAAGTAACGATAATTTGGTCACACACGCACCTATTGACGAAATTCTAGACTTAGGTGGTGACTTTTTAAGGCCTTCATTTGAGGAACCTCCAACTTTAAACCTCGAGCATGTGTTAAATCCTTTACACTATTTATCTCAAGCAAAAGGTTCCAAACTTCCCGTTCATGCGTCGTCTTATATATCTGAAAAGCCCATAACTTAGTGCGTGTCACTATGGTCGAGCTCACCGACCATAAACAAAGCGCTTGTGGGAGGCACCCCATGCCTATTTTTTTTTATTTTTAAGTTTATTTAAATTTTTGCAGGTTTGAAGGACATCTTTACGGCGTGACGATCGACGGAGTTGAGCGTCAAGCTTACGTGTTTCTTCAAGTCGGTAACTTTTGTTTTATTATCGTTTATTTAAATCTTAAAAAAAATAAAAAAAATAAAAAAAATTAAACTATAAAAAAAAATTCTGTTCGTACACGCCTCTGTCACGGACGTGACCTATGGGTCACGGGCGTGACAGAGACGTGTATAGTTCGTAGAGCGAAACCCGAGAGTGGTTTCGTCGAGCGCAGTGTTTCGTTCGTCTTTCGGTACTATCACGGGCGTGACCATCAGTGGTCACGGGCGTGGCTAGCGCGGAACTTCGTTCGACGAAGTGAAGCTAGGAAAACTTCTATTCCTGCCCAGTCATGGCCGTGACAATTAGTGTCACGCTCGTGACGCTAGCATGTCACGGTCGTGACTCGTCCAAAAAAAAAATTTAATTTTAAAAAAAATTTAAAAAAAAAACAACAATTGTTTTTACTCGTTTTTTCAGATACACGCCCCAGGGTCACGGGTGTGACCCCGGGTCAACGCCTCGGATTCCTTTCCGTTTAATTTTTTTTTATGAGACACGCCCACGGTCACGGGCGTGACCGGGGGCGTGGCCTTGGAATCCAATGCCAGCGCATTGAATTCCTGCTTCGGATACCCCTTACACGCCCAGAGTCACAGGTGTGACTCTGGGGCGTGACCAGCAAATCCGAGGCTGCCAGCCTCGGATGCCTTTTTTTTGTCCCGTCCCTGTCACGCCCCATGTCACGGGCGTGACATGGGGCGTGACCAGCCCGAAAAACCCTATAAATAGGGATTTTTCCCCTCTCCTTCCTCCACACCTTCCAGCACTCCCCTTCTCCCTTAGCCAACCCGAATCCTTTCTTTTTCTCCCTTCTTCCAAAATGCCTCGCCACCACCCTCGCTCCATCGCTTCCTCCTCCGAGCACCCCGCGGATCCCGCCGCAGCAGAAGTCATGCTCCTATTTCAAAACCAAACCTAGCAGGAGTGCAGCGAGTGCCTACGCGCCAAACCCCTTGGCGTGTTTTGCATTTTAGATTGGGTGATCCTCGCCACATTTGGAGCGGCAGATTTGGTTAGGGAATTTTTATCCACCCCTGGATGGAGTTCCCTATTTTCCATCTCGGAGCATGCCTTCCTCGAGCTCACCGTTGAGTTCTTGGCCTCTTTTGAGTTTCGCTGGGCAGCGAATGACGACTTCATCATTTTTCGCATAGGAGGGGTGATGCAACAGCTCACCATCCGCCAGCTTAATGTCGTCATGGGCTTCTGCTCGGAGGCTTTTTCCCAATCTCCCGCCTATCTCGGTTTAATTACTGATTTCCCTTCTGATGTCAACCTTCTTGCCTTTTGGGCGAAAATCAATAATAACGCCGCTCCCTACACCCCAAAGAAATCAAAAGGCAGCCAACTCATTTCTCCCGCCTTACGTATTCTCCACAACCTCCTTACCTTCAATATTTCTGGTCGCGGCGATAGCCACGGGGTGGTGACTCGGGCAGACTTACTATATTTATATAGTATGTTTTACCGGATCCCCCTCAACCTTGGTTATCTGCTTGCAATTTTCTTTCGGCACCAGGCCGAAAATGCGAGGTTGGGAGCAGTGCACGGCGGTAACTTCATCACTTTCCTCACGAAGCAGCTCAGCCTTTGGGATTCTCTTCCACGCCTCAGCTGCGTCCAGACGCCGCAGGTCATCCAGTTCCAGACCCTTCAGGCCCTCGGCCTAGCGCGGCGATGTGATGGCGAGTTTGAGGCTATTCCCCCCGCAGTCAGTGGTGAAGATCTTGACCTTGATTACGATGTCGGTCCTAGTGGCACTATTCACTCTCCCCACATTCCTCCACCACCGCAGGACCCTTCTTCCGCGCCCGGCCCTCAAAGCTATTGGGATTGTCAGTTTGCGTCTCTTCACACATGCTTAGATACGATGCAGAACGATTTTGACGCTCGTTTTGTGAGTTTTGACAGTCGATTTACCACGTTAGCGGCAAATCAAGCCTCCTCCATGGCACGTATTGAGCGTGAGTTTTCAGACCTCCGGACGCACTATTAGAGCCGAGGCAGCATAGCGATGAGGATTAGCCTGCTTTCTTTTTCTTTGGGATTGCAGTCCGCCCATTGTATCTTTTCTTTTTATCCTTTTAATTTCCCTTGTCATGTATCTTCTCTTTTTCTTAAAATAAAAAATATGTTTTGCTTCAGCTTTGTCTTCCAGGTACATTTTGGTGCTGCATGACCCGCTTCAGGGAAGTCTCTTATCTTTTATCTTTATTTATTTATTTTTCATTGAGGACAATGTCTTGTTTAAGTATGGGGGGATATTTTTCAAGCAAAACATACAAAAAAAAATCTTACTAATTTTCTAAAAAAAAGGATTTTATTTCTTTTGTGCAATTTTGTTTTTACTTACTTTACAAAAATACAAAAAAAATGCAATTTTCAAAAATCAAATTCACAAAAAAAATATAGGATTACTTTTAAAATTAGGGAGATCTTTATTTCTCTATTTACTCACATGCGAAATTCTAGGTATTCAACTTTTATATAAGTTTAGAAAATTTTTGATACTTTAATTGAATTTTGAATTTTGTAGTAGAACTGTTGGTCATGCTGTGTTTCTAGTTAAGTGCACATGTTAGTAGAATTTGAGTAGAATTAAATATTCAGCATACAATTAGATTTTTCTTTTTCTGAATGCATAGAAATAGTTTATTTTACTTCTACTTAGAAACCGGTAAAATCTAAAAATATTTTAGGAGAGTGTGTAGAAGTTTACTAGAGAGATATTTCGCGGATCAAGAAAGAGGTATTCTTTCTCGATGTCTAGAACTTGCCCTCTAGCTATTCTCAAGACTTTGCATAGGTTAAACTCATTAGCATGAAAAGGATTTAGGCATTTCTTTTGGCTAGTTTGAGCCTTTGCACCCTTACCTAACATTTTACCCTTGCTAAGCCAATTTGAGCCTATACCCTTCCTTTTGTTGTAGCTCCACCAACACTTTACCAAAGCCTAAAAAGCATCCTAATTACACACCTAAAACCGAGCTTGAAATTATAAATAAAACCAGTTTATGTGTGATTAGGAGCCATTTTATTTTGGTGGCTTTTGAAAAAAAATATACAAGAGTTGTTCTATTTTTCATTTCTCCTCTAAAAAAATAATAATAAATAAATAAAAAGAGGAAGTTGAAAAAAATGTTCAACATATTGAAAAAAAAACAAAGGAATTGGCGGAGTTTTTCAATTTTTTTTCTTTTGTGCAAGCTCTCTTTAGGTTTTGGTGTGTCTACCCATCGCTTTTATCTTTGTTTTTCCAAACCAAAAACCTAAACCTACATTCCAACCTACTTAAGTCCTACTGATTTGTGCTTATAAGTTAACCTAGTGCCGTGGCGAGAGTGTGAAAGGGCAAGCCTATGGCCATCGACATTGATGGATTTCTTTGGAGGGTATCCCGATCTTCGATTTGTGCAATATTATCTTAGTAAACACGCTACTTTCTCCCTAAACGTGATTCGAAGATTTATCGTGTTTCCATCCTTGAAGTAAAAATAATAAGTGGAAACACATTTTAGAAAATTAAAAAACTAATTTGTATGCTGAGTAGGTTTTTCTACAATAATAACTACAAGCATAGGCATAAGACTTCGCATTCTACTTCTTATGTTCAATTTTCATTTTTAGCGTTAAGATTTTTCTACTCTCCATGAAAAGTTGTTTGCTCGGGACGAGCAAACGAGTAAGTATGGGGGTATTTGATAACTCTAATTTTGTCCATGTTTTTATATTATTTTTATTTAATAATTAATTAGTTTATAAGTATATTTTATAATTTTATTATTTAATTTTTTTAATTTCTTATTTCAGGGCAATTTGGGCTGCAAATCTCAATTTGGAGTCTATAGGGTTGATCAGGAGACAAAACTGGGCAAAAGCAGGAAAATTTCAAAAGCACACGCCAAAGTCACGGGCGTGACCGACAAGGTCACGGACGTGACATCCTGGCGTGAACCTGGCGCGTGGAAAGAGCTATCTGCCACGTCAATTAAAAGTACACGCCCTAAAGTCACGGGCGTGACAATGATCACACGGGCGTGTACTCCAGGCGTGACGTCCAGTGCTTGGCCCAGTCCTCCAATCAACGGCAGTTTCTATTTGCACAGCAAGTCACGGGCGTGACCAAGTTGTCACGGGCGTGACTAACCCCGTGACATCCCGGCGTGCCGACTTAATGCTGTAGTTTCAAGCGCTAGGAGTTTCGCAAGACATGCCCAAGGTCACGGGCGTGGCAATGGGCGTGACCCTTCCAAGAACGTCCGGAGTTATTCCCGTCGTTTCTGCTTCCCGTCATTTTTCTACAGCCGTGAAGACACGCCCTAGGTCACGGGCGTGACCTAGGGGCGTGACCCGCAAATAAACGACTTTTGGCTGTTTCGCGGCAACGTTCAGAAGACTTGAAGACGACGGTTCCGAGACCGACACGCCCCAGGTCACGGGCGTGACCTAGGGGCGTGACCACCTAGCAACTTCTTCTATAAATTCCAGACAGCTTCAGATGCTCAGGAGGAGATGTTTTGGGGAGCTTAGTTCTGTTTATTTACTATTTTTCCTGCATTTTCAATTCATAGTGTAGCTTTTATTTGAAGCACTTTTGATAATCATGACTTTCTTTATGCTTTCATGTAATTCTCCCATCATGATGAGCAGCTAATTTCCCAATTAGCACTTGATCATGATGAACTTTGGAATGGAATAATTTCTTATTTTGTCTCAAATTATCAAGCATTCTATTTTATATACTTTGATTTATCTTTGATTTAAATTTTCTTCGAATTCATAAGTTGCAAATTATGTTTATTTGAGCTTAGATTCGTATCCTAGATTTACCGAGAGGTTGTGGATACGAGTAGATCACTCAAGGATAAAGAGAGTTTCTTGCACCTGTAGAGAGAGGAACGCAAAATTCTTCCGCCTTGGAGTCAACTCCATTAGTGAGGTTCACCGCCTAAAGCAAGCTTAGGTCTTTCGACTGGCCGAGAGGTCTTAATCGATCTACCTAAGGTTAGTCGAGTGCGTATTCTCGAGAGAGGCGCTTCGTAGCTTTGGAACCTCCGCGGTCGAAGTTAATAATTTAGATGCTTGTGCTCTTTAGTTTCGTGGATTTTATTCTAGCCCAAAGGGATTCCAGATCAAGTGCTAGCCTTTTATTCATCGAATTTTTCCTCTTAATTTAACGTTTGTTTTCGTTTTCGCAAAACCAATTTTCCGATCGATAAAATAATAGCTCTTCATTGTGAGTACAAATACTCAACGGTCCCCGAGTTTAAATACGATATTTCCTATACTAAATTTCGATAGGTGCACTTGCCTATTTGAGAGTTTAGTTTGGATCATTTTCAAAACTTATAAAATCATCATCAAGTGACTAAGCAAATGTTGCATAAACCTTAGAGCGGGGGAGACAATCTTCGTTGATTTGGCACGGCGGGCGACGTACTCCTCATTCCCTCCGGTCATAGAATGCCAAGCGGCACGCGGAGTCACACCCTCTGGAAAATCATAGCACAACTCGGGGAAGTTAATCTGGGATGCCTCCACCTCAGTATAGACGCCTGCATGAATGGCAAGCTCCGGCAATGTGACAGTGAAGACATTTCCCATCATCTGAAAGGAACAAGTGGGGAAATAGCGGTTGTCCGTTGTTGTCTCCCAAGTGAATGTGGAAAGGAAGTCCAACGTCAATTCCCAGTATCCAAGCTCGTCACACTCGAACAACTTGCTCCAAAAATCGAAGGAGTAGAGAATGTGAACGGCCTCTGCTAATGCACCGTCATCCCCAATTGAACACAGCTCGTTCCAGTCAACAAGCCGCTGAGATAAGAATGGCTTGTCCTTCAAGGAATTGTAGCGTTGAGTATGCTCTGTCTTAGAGAAGGTTCCCATTCTCCCCAAGATCTGAGCAGGGGTTGCCAAAGCACGACCGGATCGTTGGTAGGGCTTTACTACATGGCGGCGTCCAGGCTCCAGTACAGCACAATGAGGAAGAGAGATCTGAAATTGAGGGAGCCTACCGGAGGAGAGAGAGCCGGACCACCGGAGAGTAATCGGAACGGGATGAGCGTCGACAACGCACGTGCAGCGGACCAAGCGGGAGATTAGGGCGCACACACAGTGGACAGCGGACTGGAATTTAAAGAAACTGGGCATGCGCACGACCAGTGGTCGTGCGATGATAAGTAGTGTGCACGACCAGTGGTCGTGCGCAGTGAAATTTTTCACACGCTCGAGTTTTCAGTCAATTTCACACTGCTGACCACGTGGTACAACAGAGAGCTCATCACGCAGCTGGGCTACCACACCCATATAATTAAATACAAACATAAATTTAAACAAAAGAAACACTACCCTAGATAATTGTTGGGTTTATTGTCTCCCAACAGGACTTATTCAAAATCTGAGCATTTCCTAACTGATGGGCGAATGAAACTAGAAATGCTCAGGCAGAGGTTCATGGTCGCGCTGCGGTAGCGGGTACCGGAACGGAGACAGAACATAAGCCCCAATACCTGTATACGTATACCTGTCGTATGTGTCAGGCATGGGCAGAAAGTAACTTGGGAAGCTCATCGGCTCCAACTCCACCTGCATCTGGTCACAATAAGTCCTAGGCCGCATTACAGGCCCTTGCACTGATTGGACTGATTCCACAATGTGGTCCTGCATGGAAGTAGACACGAGAGCGGGGTCAAGAAATAAACTAGAAGAATAACATAAAGGAACCTCGATCTTGGGGATGGTCCCGTAGTCATCCCCCGTCGGTGGAATTGTGGGTGCTTCCATACAGCTGTCTAGGCTGATGCAAGAATATTCTAAAGCTGCATCTACCTCGTCTATGCCTCGGGCATCCTCACATGGGGTGAAGGTCGCAACCTTTGCCACGGAGTCGTCTTCCTCGACTGGATCTAACAGAACACTGGAAATGCTAATTTCCACCTACGAATCAACCTCAACAGCACTGTCATAAGAAGAAAGAATGTTATGCAAAGAAGAAGGTGAAGGCACGAAGCTCGGTAGGGCGTTGAGCGCTGGCTCTCCACAACTAATAGATTCTATGCTCGGTGATGTATGCACTTCAAGAGTATAAATAGCAGTTTCGGAATGGGGATAGCACATGTATCAAGGCAAATACCTGGGATGCCTTCTCCATAACATAGAGATGGCAATGGTGCATACCCCGATACAAAAGGGATGTTGCCCCAGGTTGAAGTGGAGACAATCCGAAGATCTGGCTCGTCATCCACTTCTATCTCAGCTAGGTAAGCGGCGCAATCCTTTAATGCATGATCCCAGCTTCGACAAAAAAGGCACTGCTTAGCCGGCTTCGATGGTGCAACGGGTGCTGAAGCCGAATAAAAGTAGTGCGGCAATGGCTCCGCGGGTCGGTAGCTAACCGGCTTATGTCTACGATATGTAGATTCCTGAATTTCCTGGATACTATACTTATGAGGGCATCTATCGCTAGCATGAGAGATGTCTCCATAATGACGGCAACGGATATTGAAATTGGCCCACATTGCGGAGATTTCAAATATAAAGGATACAACTACTTGGCATAGATTCTATGAATAAAACTAACAATTCCATCTGATGGAATAACAACACAAGAGAAAAGGGATCAAAACAAACAAAACAATACAACTCTTATAACAAAATTCTCATTCATCCGGAGTCGCTCTACAGTTGCATTCCCCGGCAACGGCACCAAAAACTTGATGCGTGTAAATCGGCAAGCGCACCGGTCGCACAAGTAATAAAGTTTGGGAATAAATCCCCGAGTGTCGGTCTCTTGAGGAATGCAATTAGCATAGAGCGGCAACAGTTCAGAAAATATTGTTATGAGGGTTATACTTAGAAAAAGAGTAAAAAGGGAACTTGAGAGATTGTGGTTGTTTGATCTAATAAACTAATAAAAGCTATGCGGGTCGAAGGCACCGCTTCGTAAGGTGAAGTGAGTGTTTCGGCCGCGATGCCGAACTTCGGTTGGGCGAGTGGACGGAAAGCTAATGGATGGAAGTGTTCTTGTGTGGAGTGCAATCGGGTGAGACACGGGTATGGAGTGGATGTGGAGTGAGTGAGGCGCATTCACAAACACTACTTACAAGCATAAGAAAACTACAAACATCCCATTAGATATAGAATAAAACTTGATGTTCATTACAATGTTAAATCATTCCATACTACAGAGGAAGGGGAAGAGGAGTAAACCAAAAGAGAGTGAAGATCCACCGCAGGTCGTGGCCGGAATAGCGAGTTGTCAATCTGCTTCCGGGCTCAGTCCGAGGAGGCTTCTGGTACCAACGAGCTGTCACCTCGAAGGCCTTTGAGTCCGTTCTCTAGGTTGTCTTATTCACCAACTCTAGTGGAAAGCTTGGAGTTGAAGTCGTCAATGGCCGGGGGCTTCGCCGGAGAGTTTGAAAAGCTTCGGAATAGCCGGCTATGGACTCCCGATGAAGGTGGAGGTGATGGAGCAGCTAGAGATGTAAAATGGCTATTCCCGCGCACTCCCCGATCGCAGCAAATGACGGGCGTTGACCTAAATCGCAGAGGAGGGCCTTAAATACACAGGCAGCAAAAGCAGAGCGCACGATCAGTGGCGCACGACAAGTGGTCGTGCGCACTGTCAGTCGATGATCGTGCGCCTTTTCCAATTAGACCTGCAACCTGGATAGAAACATCAGCATATATGCGCACGATCAATGGCGCACGACCAGTGGTCGTGCGCACTAAATCCACTGATCGTGTGATTGGCAGGGACAGAATTGCCGAAAGCAAGGGGAAACGCGCACGAGCAGTGGCGCACGACCAGTGGTCGTGCACACTACGGCCAGTGCTCGTGCGATTACCTAGGCAGAATTGGGAAAAATGAGAATGTAATGCGCATGATAGGTGGCGCACGACCAGTGGTCGTGCGCAATAAGTCCAGTGGTCGTGCGCAATAAGATCGACGAACAGAGAAAAGTTCTTGAGAAATTCGTCGAATGGAGATCGACGAATGTAATGTGCATGACCAGTGGCGCACGACCAGTGGTCGTGCGCAATAAGTCCAGTGGTCGTGCGCAGTATTCCTGCAACGTCGGGGTCTCCCGAGCGGTTCCGGAGCACGCACACGAACCCTGCACCAGCAGAAGAGGCAGATAGGCCACCAAACGTGCACACCACATTCCCAAGACAAGGTTAAAGAATAACAAAAACACAGAAACAAATAAAGCACATAGAAATGGGCCTATAGTGCACTTAATTGTGAAATAGGCACGTAAGCAAATATAAGCAGTTATGGCTCTCAAGTGTAGTGCTAAGACAATAAAATTGGCCCAGATGATTCAAAAAATCAGTGTAAAATTTGGACTCATCACTTCTCCATCATCAGAAGCAGAAGAACTTTCTATGTCCACTGTGTCCTTTGGACTAGAGGGCAGCTCCTTCTCAGTCCTTGGCAACTCCCCCTCAGTCCTTGGCAACTCCCCCTCAGTTCTTGGCAGCTCTCACTCAGTCCTTACTTCTTGTAGGTCAGGAAACAGTTCCTCTAGAGTGAATTCTTGCTGCATTTGAACTGGAGGAATATTTTGCTCTTGTGCAGTAGATGGAGTGTCATCAAATGCAGATATGTCATCCATTATAATGTCTTGTGTTGGGACATTGTCTTGATTAGTCTGTTCAACATCAGTCAGATGCACAATTTGTGTATCAGGCTCAGTATTTATAGCAGCTTGATTAATATCACTTAATACCTCAAGTATAGTCTCAGTGACTGTGTCAGTCACTAGTGTAGCTGGCTCAGTCTCATGTGCATCCCCTAAAGTTGATGGAATTTAGGAAGCGGGAACTTGAAGAGGCCCCCCTGGAAATGATCCATGTGACTGGTGCTTTCTGGTATTTGCTCCCCCTGCACCTGACCATCATCTGCTTTCTCAGGAGCAGGTGATTTTCTAGCATTCTATGGTCTTTCCTCATTTGAGCTGAAGACCACTTCTTCTTCTGAATCACTGGAAGATTCAGCTATCCTGGGGGTTGGCTTTTTCTTTTTCAGTTGTTGTTATGGTTGTTTTTGTGGTGTAGAAACATCCTTTGTTAGGACCCTTTCTCATCTCGATAATATCTTCAAATCCATCCTTCTCATATGATTTATTTTAGAACCTGTTGTCTGATTCATCACTTCAGGAATATTTACAGCCAGATATAGACTTAGAATTCTTCCTAGATTAGGCTTCTTCAAACTTTCTTTGATCCTTTCAAAGATCACAGCAGACTAGTTAGTTTTGACTTTGAAAATGACTCCGGTCATTAGATTGAACATATAGGCTGAAATCCTATCATGTCCTCCTATTTTTCATAGAATTACTTTTCCCATAACTTCAGATAGAAATTTTCCTTGGGAGTTCATTCCCTTTCTTTGCATTGAAGATTCAATCTTGGTGGTGGGATCCAGTCCACACCATTGGAGAGCTTCTTTGGTCATAGAAGATATGACTTCATCATCTTCCTGAATCCTAGGCAATTGTAATGTCTTCCTGAAACGCTTCAATGTGAGTTTGACTTTGGTTCCTTGAACTGATGACTTAATTTTCAGGCCCGTTGAATCCAGGGATGCTACTGTGTAGAATTCAAGAACCTCCTTTTTTCAAATCTTAGTAGGTTCTGAAACTAAGTATTCTAAGTCATTCTCTGTGATTAGGGTAATCACGGCTTTGATTTCTATTGCTACACTCCCAAATGCATCGCGGACAAGTTCATAGCCTTCGTTGATGTTGTTTTCCAATTTTGGCGCCATTAGGGATGAGAGATTTTAGGAGAAGAGAGATGAAGGTTTGTCGACTCAAAGGTTTGGTCTCGAAAATGTTGAGAGCGTAGTCGACTAAGTTGTGTTTTGACCTATTTATATGTTTGTAAACATAGAAGGTCAAAAGGCGGGGTAATAAAAAACTTAATGTGTCGACACTATTGAAATTATGTCGACACAGACTTCTAAGGTCTCGACAGAGGCATACAACACTATGTGTCGACACCGATTATGATGTGTCGACACAGACATCTTAAAAGTCAACACTAATATCTGTGTGTCGACACAGACGACTGTATGTGTCGACACCACTATCTAAGTCATAAAAATTATATGTGTCGACACCAAACTCTGAGTGTCGACATAACTTCCTTGATGTGTCGACACAATTTTCCTTATGTGTCGATACCAACTACTAAGTATCGACACAACTTTCTATTTGTGTCGACATTGAATTACTTAGTCATATTTACTAGTTTATTCTAGGTTTAACATGCCTAATTCAATTTTAAAATGATTGAATTTAGTTCCATCTAGTGGTTTAGTAAATATGTCAGCAACTTGATTATTAGTGGTGACAAATTCCAAACATATGTCTTCTTTTTCAACATGTTCTCTAATGAAGTGAAGTCTAATTTCTATATGCTTAGTTCTGCTATGTAAACCAGGATTTTTAGCAATAGAAATAGCACTTGTAGAATCACAAAATAATGGAGTTCTACTTACCTTGAGACCATAGTCTTCAAGTTGATGTTGAATCCATAATAGCTGAGCACAGCAGCTGCCTGCAGCAACATATTCAGACTCAGCAGTGGATATTGCCACACTTGTTTGTTTTTTACTGCTCCATGACACCAATCTTCCACCTAGAAACTGACATGTGTCAGTGGTGCTTTTCGTATCTTCTTTGCATCCTACAAAGTCTGCACTGAATAACCTGTTAGTAGAAAGTCTCTATTCTTAGGGTATCAAAGGTCAAGATTAGGTGTTCCCTTAAGATATCTCAAAATTCTTTTAACTGCAGTATAATGAGATTCTTTAGGGCTTGCTTGATACCTAGCACAGACACATGTAGCATACATGATGTCTGTTCTACTAGCAGTTAAGTATAGAAGGGAGCCAATTATCCCTCTATATAAAGACTCATCTACAGGTTTTCCTGCATCATCTTTGCCTAAAGGCATACTTGACCCCATTGGAGTTCTCATGGTGGAGGATGACTCTATACCATATTTCTTAATAAACTCCTTGGTGAACTTAGACTAGGATATGGATAATCCATCATCAGTCTGTCTAACTTGGAGTCCCAAGAAGAATTTTAGCTCACCTATACTGCTCATCTCAAACTTCCCTTGCATAAGTTTTGCAAACTTCCTACAAAGGTTGCTTTCTATTGATCCAAAGATAATGCCATCAACATATATCTGGACTAGGATTATCTTGCCTTTTGATTCCCTAAGGAATAGAGTCTTGTCTATTTTCCCCCTTGAGAATTTATTCTCAATGAGAAAGTTAGACAATATTTCATATCAAGCCCTAAGGGCTTGTTTCAGTCCATATAAGTCTTTCTTAAGCCTATAAACAGAATTAGGATAAAGAGGATCTATAAAACCTGAGGGTTGTTCAACATAGACTTCCTCTTTTAAATCACCATTTAGAAATGCTGACTTGACATCCATTTGGAATACTTTGAACCCTTGGTAAGCAGCAAAAGTAAGGAATAGCCTTATTGCTTCCAACCTTGCTACTGGGACAAATGTCTGATCAAAGTCTATTCCTTCCTCCTGCATATAGCCTTTAGCAAACAGTCTTGCTTTGTTCTTAACTATGATGCCATTTTCATCTAGTTTGTTCCTATAGATCCACTTAGTCTCAATGACATTATGATTCTTTGGTTTAGGAACCAACTTCCATACTTTACATCTTCTGAATTGATTCAGCTCCTCTTGCATTGCATCAATCCAGTTAGAGTCTTGTATGGCTTCTTCAAATCTCTTTGGTTCCAACTGTGACAAGAAACTTGAGCAAAGAACTGTGTTCATGTGTTTGCTTCTAGTTTGAACACCATGTCTTGGATCACCAATAATTTGGTGTGCTGGATGATCCTTTAGATGCCTTATTGCTGGAGGCAATCTATCTACAGTTTAAACTTCTTCAATCTCTCCACCATGCTGTACTTCATTATCTTCATTATTAGCTTGTGGGTCTTGTACTCCCCCTGGACAGCAACCACCATTTTCCTCATCCTGCCTTGTAGTTTGGTCTTCACTAATGGTTAGCATGTCCATCTTTTCTCTTAAACCTGTAGAGCTACAAGAATTGCTAGACAACTCACAATTAATTAGCTTAGATTCATCAAATACTACATGAACAGATTCTTCTGCAACTTGTGTAGTCAAGTTGTAGACCCTATATGCCTTACTATTGTTATTGTACCCAACAAATATCCCATCTTGGGATTTGGCAGTAAACTTAGTTAGATAAGACTTGTCATTGTTAAGTACATAACACCTACTACCAAATATCCTAAAGTAGGATATGTTTTGTTTTTTGCTTTTCATTATCTCATAGGGTGTCTTTTTGTGGCTCTTAGTGATGGATGCTCTATTGAGAACTTGACATGCAGTATTTACTGCCTCAACCCAGAAATATTCTGGGAGAGAAGTGTCACTTAGTAGTGTTCTACCAGCCTTAATAAGAGTCCTATTCTTTCTTTCAGCAATTCTATTTTGCTGAGGAGTTCTAGGTGAGGAGAATTCTTGATGAATCTCTAGTTCTTCACAAAATCTTGTCATGCATTCAGACTGAAATTCAGTTCCATGGTCACTTCTAATTTTGACCACTGAATTGTTAAGTTCATTCTGAATTTGTTTAACAAAATTATGGAAGACAGTAGGGGTTTCAGATTTCTGCCTCAGGAAGAAAACCCATATAAATCTAGAATAGTCATCCACAACCACAAAGGTATAGACTTTCCAACCTGGACTATGAACTAGCATAGGACCAAATAGATCCATATGCAAGAGGTACAAACACCTCGCAATGTCTTTGGTATCAAGATTGTGAAAAGAGGACTTGGTCTGCTTACCTTTTTGACAAGCTGAACATATACCCTCTTTTAAGCACTTAAATTGATGACCATTCCTCACTAACTCCAAGCTATAGAGTTGGTCTATAGTCTTATAGTTAAGATGAGCTAGCCTCTTGTGCCATTGGACACAATGAGATGCTTTCTTATCTGCAACTAAACATACAGGAGAGTTCATATTCTCACAATCAAAATTTAAGCAATAAACATTTCCTTTTCTATAACCAGACAAGATGACCTTCTGATCACTTGTCCTTTTAATCTGACACTCATTCTTAATAAATGAAGTGTCATACCCAAGATCACTCAGTTGACTTATGCTTATTAAGTTGTGTTTCAAACCTTTTGCATATGCCACTTGAGTGATTATGATAGAACTAGTAGAAATGTTACCAAACCCTTTGATGACCCATTTTTTAGATCTACCAAAGATCACTTTGGGTCCATTCTCTATAGGAGAGTAGTCCTTTAGCAACCTTCTTATTCCAGTCATGTGCCTAGAACATCCACTGTCCAAGTACCAAATAGGGGTATGGCAACTTGGACTCACCTGCAGCAAATATAATTACTTTACCTTAGAACCCCAATGATTATTGGGTTCTGGTTCAAGTTAGACTGAAACTTGACATATTTACCAGCAGCCTTTCTTACAGGTAAGCTAGCATTCTTCCTGACACTGGTATTCTGCCAGCAATCTATGGCATAATGCCCAATCTTACCACAGCACCCGCACTCATATCTATTATACCTTCTTTTAGGTACAGTTTTAACAGCATTATTGTCAGCTATTCTTAACACTGTAGGTACAGTGATTCTTTGCTTGAGTGCTGGGGCTACACCCTTGTTATTCAGATTGACAGGCTTACTATGACCATGTATGATGTCTTGATCATATCTGTTAGTTGGCTGCTGCACTTTCCTAAAAGCAATGGGGGGTTTGAAGGCTAGTGGTTGATCTGGGGCTTTGCTTTTTCCTTCGGAATTAGCTGCCCTAGTATTTCCCTTAAAGCCTAATCTTGTCTTACCCTTTTAGGGAATGAAGTCATCAAATAGAGGTAAGACTGACTTTGGCTTTGAGAATTTTGCCACAAGTTTCTTCTCTCTTTGTAGTCTATCTTCCAAACACTTGATCTGATTATTTTTGAATATTATTGTTCCCATCTGAATAACAGTTATGTTTTTTAGCTTGGCAACCTCATTTATCTTCTGATCCAGCAATTTTTCTGAATTAGATGCAGCCAACTTAAGAGCAGCAATTTCCTTAGCCTATTCTTTGTTAAGGATTCTGCTTCTTTTAAGTGCTTGCAGCAGATCACCATACTCATCAATCAGTTGATGAATATCCCCTTCAGATTCATCCGCATCTCTTAATGCAAATGCTTCTGATTCTGATCCAGTATAATAATCAGAAACTATTGAAGGATTGTTTACCTTACTGGGACCAGGCTGATCCTGGCACTGATCTTCTTCTGAAAAAGCCATCAGCCCTTTACAACAATGATATTCAACCCCATTTATTGAGTCCAGCAGTTGCAAGAACTCAGTCTCTTCTGAATCCTCTTCAGTTGTAAACAGTCCAATGTATGCTTCAGCTTCAGCTTCAGCTTCAGAATCTAATGATAAGGAATCTGGTCAGCTTTTCTGCTTCTTTGCAACAAAGGATTTCTCCTTCTTGCCCTTGTTTTTAAGTTTCTTCTTATCATTAGATTCCTTTCTTTTGTCAGGACAATCAGCAACTATATGTCCAGGCCTGTTGCAACAATAGCAAACAATCTTAGTTGAAGTTAATTTGTTAGGTTTAGTGTCATACCTATCCTTTCTAGAGGATTTCTTTTTCTGGTAATAGTCATCCTTGGACTGTGAGGAGGATGGCATGGATCTCCACTGTTTCTTCTTTAAGAATCTTTGAAATTGGCTTGTGAAAGTAGCAAAGTTTTCATCAGAATTAGGGCTGTCTGATGTGTGATTGTCAGAATTTTTTGAAATTACTTCAGCAGCTTTGCTAGGAGGAGATGGAGACATCCTCCTGTCCTTTCTTATGGCTTCAGTCTTGAAGGCCACTGACTTATCTCTGTATTCAACCTTATTGCTTTTCTCCTCCTCCTTTTTGGCCATAAGTTGCATCTCATATGATAGCAGTTTTCCAAATAAAGTAGGAGGTGAGATTTCTGCAAGTCTGGCCACTTCCCTAATGGCACATATCTTGGTATCCAAGTCCTTAGTTAGTGATCTCAGAAACTTATCATTGAGCTCATATGTGCTGAAAACTCTTCCATATGACATCAGTTCATTTACTATTCTAAAGAACTTCTTGTAGCACTCAGTTATGCTGTCTGTTTTGGCTTGTCTAAAGCTTTCATATTCCTGATTAAGCATAGACTTTTTGTCCTCTCTCACTTCTTCTGATCCCTCTATGTAGACAATCAAAGTGTCCCACATTTCTTTGGAGGTCTTGTAGTGAATCAAGTTTTGTAAAGTTGAGTCATCTATAGCACTGACTATTATGTTTTGTGCTCTCTTATCCATAGTAGCTAAGATGATCTCATCCTTTATCATTTCAGAATAATCCTTTGGTGTCCTGAGATTTGCATCAAGAACTGAGACTTTCATTGGAATGAATGGCCCTTCTTTAACTGTAATAAAGATTCTTGGATCTGATGCTTCCATAAACAATCTAACTCTTTCTTTCCATATACCAAAAATTTCTTTCCTACATATAGGTAATTTCATGGATCCAAACTCCTTGTGATTATCAATGGAACTCATTCTGCCCAATAGATTTCTGCCTTGGAGATCAACTCAGACTGTTAAGTCTATTTTTTGAGTATCCTCCCTCTGATACCACTTGAAAGAATTGGTTTCAAGATGTCCTAAACGCCTAGAGGGGGGTGAATAGGTTCAATTCTTTTTATTACTTAGGCAGATAAATCTATCAAGTTAGATAATCAAATCAGCAATTATCTCAGCACAACATTCAAACAAACACAGGCAATCACAGATTGCACATAGATTTATAGTGGTTCCCCAAGTGTTGGGTGCATCCACTTTCCCCCTTCGCCTATCTAGTAGTGTACTAGATTCGGCCTAACTTCCTTCTTTCTTCTCAGATCCGCAGATCTTACAACTCAGAACCCAAGAATGGTTCCTACAACTCAGACTTCAGTAAGTCCTATAACTCAGAGTGAGTCCACACTCCTACAACTCAGGCACAAGCCCTACCTCAGCCTCTTTCACAGGCCTACAACTCAGAGAAATAATTCCCCTACCTTAGGCACTCAGCCCTACCTCAACCTTTATAATTTAGGCTTACAACTCAGAGAGATAACTCTCCTACACTCAGATCTATAACAGATCCTACAGAAAATTAATGATGAAAAGAAATAATTCCTTCAACCAGGTGGAGAGAGAATGGGTTGAAGGTTTCTTGATCAGTTCTTGATAGAACTGACAGCTTTAGAATCAACCTGCCTTAGCGTCTTCAAAGCTTCTTGAATCTGAACAAAGTAGGGTTGATCTTCTTGAAGTTGGAGATGATCTTCAATCAGCTTCCTTCTTCTATTCAGAAATGAATCTGAATTCTTCTGGCAGACTGTTCAGGATCTGCCCTCTCTGGATGACTTGTCAATTTCTGGATGAAGACTTCTCTCCTTCTTGTTCTTCTCTCTCCCGATCTGTTATCTGATTCTCTTTTTTCTCGTTTCTAAATTGTTGATAGAGCATGTCTATATATAGGCTTCATCCGAGGTTACCGGCTGTTCTGGTACCTAACAGTCTTCTGACACCTCTAACAGATGTAACAGCATTGTCAGTTATGACAGCTGTCAAGTCTCTAATTGTAATACTTCAATCTTCATTGAAATTTGACTCAGCAGCATAAAATGTCGAGTCAATACTTCACATGTGTCGACACATATAGACCATGTTTCGACACAAGTCTTGATGATGTCGACACAACTATCACAATGTCGACACAGCTTCTCTTTCACTTCTTGACACAGCTTCTGTGGAATGTGTCAACACAAGTCCTGTGTGTCGACACAATAACTCTTTGTCTCGATGAAGTTGGTGTCGACAAAATTCTGTTGTGTGTCGACACAAGTCATGTGTGTCGACACAGTTATTGTCGATAGAATTCTAGAGTGTGTCGACAGATTCTCTATGTGTCGACACAAGTTCTGGGTGTCGACACAATCTGGCCCCTGGTGTCGACACAGCCATTGTCGACAGAATTTCTGTGTATCGACACAAATTCTGGGTGTCGACACAATCTGGCCCCTGGTGTCGACACAGTTATTGTCGACAGATTTTCTGTGTGTCGACACAAGTTCTGGGTGTCAACACAATCTGGCCCCTGGTGTCGACACAGCCTTTCCCAAGTGTCGACACAATACTTCTCAAGTGTCGACACTTGTACTTAGAAAATTTTCTATCATTTCCTTAACCTGCACATGGAAACTCAATACAACATCAAATACAACTTGATGAATATCATTAAGTTAGGTGAGGCTTCTCCAAATCTAGTACACATTTTCCAATGTACCCAACAACGCCCGGGAACACGGGCGTGTACTGGATGACACGGGTGTGTCAATCCGGACACGGGCGTGTCGAGATCCCGTGTTCTTTTCGAGACGCATCGGTTTCGACTGTGTATGGGGAACATGGTCTTGGACACGGGCGTATCACAAGCCGTGTTCGGCCCAGGTTTTGGATTTTAAGTCCGAATCATGGTCGTTCGTTTCCTTATTTTGGGATCTAACGGCTTGGGGTTGTTCCTGCTGGGTTTGTACCGGTAATAGGGTTTGGGATCCTTCATGTTAATCCAAATACTCTCTTTCTAAAGTTCTAGAGAGAGGGGAGAGCAAGGAAGAAGAAGGAAGGAAGATCCGGCCATCGGCGGAGCTTTAGAGCCCCAAATCACGAGCCGACTTCGGATCTACGGAGGTGAGGACGTTGCGGTGTTTTTCATCTGCATAGATTTCCATGGCGCCAAAGAGGAATGCTAGGGTAACGATTCTCATCTTAGTACATGTGAAGTCCTCTTTTCTTTACATAGGAAGCCCGCTCTCGCGAGTTTGCATTGAGTTTGAGGCGTTCCTTCGGGTAGACATGAATATTCCTCGTTATTTAGCATGTAGAGTCTGTAATCTAGAAACAGACATAGGCATGATGTGTGAATCCTACCCGAAAAAGTTGGTCTTGATTGGTGATGTTGCATTGCATTAATGGCCGGAGAAAACTCCGTGCAGTTGTTTGTTTTTTGGGTTTTCTACACGGTAGATTGCAATAGGGAGCCTTGGGGACTAACCCCAAGATGCACCCGTAAAACTGGGCAGATGCGTGATTCTGCCAAACACGGTGGCCTGGGAGCCAACTTGCACATAACCGGGTTATGTAAAGTGTGTGATCGAATTGGGACTCGAGGAAGTTTGACCCGCGCCCATGTCTTAAGGTGACAGGGTGGTGTGAGCAACGGGTTAGGCAGAACCGTACCCGCTCTATGCCATTCAGTAAAGAGACCTAATAGTACATGGCACTTGTCGTTGGCATAGATGGAGGGTCTTAGGCAGTGGCTAGAAAGGCAAAATGCTCACGAATAATTATCGTCCAAGGGGTCGTGGTGAGTCAGCGGACTTTGACCGTGTTCACTGAGAATGTGCCCTAAGAGCACGGGGTGTGTGTTCGTGCGTGCCCACGCCTGTGATGAAGTGTTTTTACACTATACTACTTGGTTATGCTAACAAAGTGCAGGGAATGAGCATCGCCGCTCCAAGTTTGGGGGCGGGATCGTTATAATTTGGTCAGCATAGCTGACTGTTGCTTTTGTTTGCCACTGTTGCGGTGGATTGTTGCTTGTAGGTGCTGCGGATCCAAGCGGTAAATAGCGGGCAAAAGCCCATGTTGCTGCGCCGGCCCTCAAAAGCCTAATTTTGAGTGTTTACTTGTATTTTTCATGTGTGATCGGCCTGTGTGCCGTGGTATGGAAAATACTGTAATTTGAGTAAACAATTGTAAGGCCTTAAGGCCATTGTACTTATGTATTGTACGTTCATTCTTATTGGGATTTGTAGTGGACATTCATGCTTATGCTGGGTTCTTTGTTTTGCAACCTTTAATTTGCTTACGCTAGAATGTACTCTGCGTAGGACATTGATTCTTAGTTGGATGGTTCTCCATTACGTAACCTTCCAGTCTGTCTGTGGTATATGGCATCGGGCCACGACCGGACCTACTACTATATGCTATGCGACGGATAGGGGGTGTTACAAATCTTCTGATCAATACCATAATCAATACTGCCAGGAACGGCTAATTCATAGGGAATTTAAGCATTGATTACTCAGGGAATTTATGACTTAAAATAATAATAGAGAGGGAACAGATAAGGAAAGAACAAAGAACAAATAGCTTACAGAATTTGTCGACCAGAGAACAGATTTCATAGACCTGCACTCAGAGAACGTCGACCTGAGAAATCCTGTTCGGCGACCTGAGCTCTGTGAAGCAAACATTGAATATAAACAACCGATTCTACTCTCCAAGAACGTCGACCTGAGAATCTATTCTACACTCAAAGATTGTCAACCACAGAACTTGAACAAATAGAATTAGTCGAGCTGAGAACCAGTTTGGGAGAAAATGTCAACCATAGAATATATCCTTCTGATGAAAATCGTCGACCTAAGCTCTAAGTTAGTCGGGTTGAGTTCGACGAATGTCAAACTAATTTCCAGACAACTGAAAATCTTCTAAGTCTTGAATCTGAAGTCCACATCATGCAGGTCCATGAAGTTTGACACTTGGGGGACTGGCCTAAAACTTAGAAAGAAAAACTAATGACCCTAACTATACATTATGGGTCAACACAACCTAAGAAGTGAACCTAGCCCAAATCAAAACAGGGGTTCCAACATGGTACTCCGTATCTCAATTTCCATGTTAGCTATTTTATTTTCTTTATCTACATAGATTTTGTTTGCTCGGGAAGCGCAAACAGGTAAGTCTGGGGGTGTGATGAGTCTGATTTATATAGTGTTTTTAGGACTCATCTGGGCTTATTTTCTTGCATGTGCACTACTTTTTCAATTGGAAAATTTATATTTTTGTTTATGGCTTCACTTCACCAATAGTGCATTGTTTTGGGCCCGTGGGTGTGCAATTGCGCATTCTATTGTCGGGGGTATGCACATGGTGCTCCTCGTTATGTTTCTATTTATTTTGTTTGCTTTTTGGTGCTGGAAGCTTGTGCTCCAGTTGGTTTCATTGTTGTGCAGGTAGTCAGGATGTCCCGAATTTCATTTCTAGTTTCTGTGCAAAAAGCACGATCGTGCGCATTTCTTCGCGCACGGTTCGAGTCCAATCGTGCGTTTTACACAGCTTTTATGGGGCATCTATTCTACCCATGTGATTTGTTCCCGTACGGTTTCGGCCAAACCGTTCGAGAAGGAATCGCACGGCCAACACCTTTTGCTGAGCTTTCCAGTGATCACTGGTTAATTGTGTGATTCCTTCACGCACGGGCAACAGCGCCCGTGCGTGAGTAAAACGCACGGTTCCACTATTTTCTCCAGCATTCCTGCGCTCTGTGTTTACCCATGCTCGCGAAGCCTACATCTTATCGGTGCTTGCTCTCGGTCTTCCCCTTCATCTTCTAAGCTCTATTTCAAGCTTCGACGCCATAGCTAACAAGCGAAGGGAAGCATGCAACTTTCTTCCGGATCGTGACACGAATAAGGCGGGTCCATTGGGAGGTAATGACAACCCTTCTCTACCACAGACGTAGTTGAGGACCGAGCTTGGATGCGGATTGACAACCTGGCGATTCCTTCTGCAACCCCTCGATGAGCCTTCGGATTCGGTCGATCTCTTGACTTGTTCTTCCTTTATTGTTGTTTGTGTGTTGTTAGAACTTTTGTGTTGATTATGTGCTCTTAGTTGTAAACATTATTAGTTTCATGTCTATATGAACTTGTATTGTTTATGCTTAAGTTGCTTAAGTTGCGCCATCCTCCCATCTGCCATCCATCCGTTCTTGCCGCACTAGCGATTGTTAGTGGTGTGCGCAGCTAAGAGGTGCTTACGACACTCAAAATCTGGTTCTTATGCTTGCCTACTCGTCCATCCGCCTAGCGATTCTGTGCATAGCGGCCCGTGCAATCTTCCATCCTGCCTGGCAAATCATCACATAGCGGCATTGCATAGGAGTAGTTGTTAGTGATTTTATTTTCTGCTTTTCTGCAACCATCAAAACCCCCCTTCGTTAGCTCCGACCTAAGGACTTCAATCTCAAGTCCTCCTCGATATTAACTCCCCCCTTGCTATGTTCCTTGAAGAGATCGATACTTGGGGACATCCCATTTTATATTACTTGTGTGACTGGTACACTTTCCGTCCAATGCATCAGCACACAAGCCGTCACACGGAACTCTTGCCAAGGCCCCACCCGCTCGTGGGTCTCAAAACTCGAGCTTGCCTGCAAACACTGACTTCTCACGTCAGGGTTCCGCCATATAAACAAACTGATGCTAAGAACCCTTGTTATACCCAACCCGTTCGCGATGACCCAGGCCCGGCTCCAAAATCGGGACCAAGTCCGCCGAAGGAGACCCAGCGGGACCCAACTGGTATCGCCCGGGCTTGTCATAAGCTTGACATTCTTGTCAGTTCCACATAAGGGGACTTGTCTCGCCGGGACACTCTCCACACATGACCTTGAAACATCACGGGCTAACCAGCCGACTGCAGAGACAAACCACACCTTGTCACATTACAATCCCATGTCTTTCCCACTTTATTCCAACACTTGTACCGTACCATTCTCGTGCCCCCGCGTGTACTCTAATTTCCACTCGGTCTGATTCCGGCCACACGTACTGACATGAGGAAGGGGAAAAACATCATCACAGACGATATCATGTCGTTAACAAATTTTTACAAAATCCTTAAGGCATGCAATGCAACATCACCAAGTCGGACTAACGGTCACGACTATGACTTCACCCACAATGCCTAATCCACTAACGGAGAGGATCTATAATGCAATATCATGTCGGGAACGGACACAATCGACCCGATGGCTCCTCCTTAACCATGACAACCCGAATCCCTCTCACTTGAGAGATCCGGTGTCTAGAATGCTGGAAAGAAAATAAGAAAGTGTAGATTCCATACACGCATCCTAAAACCGAGAGGAGGAGTGTCGTTACACTTCGACTCCTCTTTCTAGCCATGAAACCCTTGTCTTGCACGGATGAAAACGAGCGCCTTCGCGTCCTCTTCACGGATCTGGCCTCGGAACGACGATCGGAGCTCCGAAGCTTCGTTAATGGCGGAGAAAGCTCCTCTCTTCCTCCTCTGAACTCTCTCTCTCTCTCTCTCAAACCCTAAGTCAACTCCAAAATAAGAACAAATGAGGGAGAGAACCATTCAGCCCTACTAAAGCCCTTTGGGCAGATGCTCCTGGGGTCCAGGATCAACTTTGATGTTAAATCGAAAGGCTAAGAAATCGATCTACGAAACCCGCATTTCAACAATTAGTCGAACTGCTCAGAATTCGTCGAACGGCCTGTAACATCCCATTTCCAACTAGACCCCTAAGAGTGATTTTGGCCATGACTAGGTCATTCCAAGGCCTAGGAAGTCAGAAATGGGCCAAGAGATAGGGGACAGAATGTGGAAGATCATCATGGTCTGCAAATAGTAGAACTCTGAACCATGGTTTAGGATGGCCATGGGCTACACCCTAACCCCAAGGCCCTACCACAACACCCCTAATACCTTGGGAGGCCCATTAGAGCCAAAAGGACCCATTGGGGTCAACCAAAGAGGCTCAGTTGATCAAGGTCAACCCTAGCCCTAAATGGGTCAAACTAGCCTACTTAGGGTCAATTGACCTACTCCTAGCCTAGAGGACCCCACCTAAGCCCTCCTAACCCTAAAGTGAGGTCAAAGGGTCACTAAGGACACATTGGGGCCAGCCCTAGAGACCAGGTTGACCCAGGTCAACTCAACCTCCTAATCTGGTCAAAGTACCCTTACTAAGGTTATGTGACCTACAAAGTGCAGGGTAACCCTACATAACCCTACCTAGACCTTAGGGGAAGCCAATGGGTCACCAAGGACCCATAGGGGTCAACCCAGTTGGTCATGTTGACCCAAGTCAACTCTAGCCCTAAAATGGTCAAAGTGCCCTTGCCAAGGGACATGTGACCACCAAGATGCCCAACCAACCCTATTCAAGTAACCCTAGACCTTAAGGGAGTCCAATGGGCCACTAAAAACCCAGTGGGGTCAACCCAGATGGTCAAATTGGCCCGGGTCAACCCTCATTTAGGTCAAGTCAAACCTAGCCCAAAAGGGCTAACCCAAGCCCAAGCCACTTCTCCCTTAAGCTAACCTCATTTCCATGACCATCATAACCAAGTGGGCTGCATTTAACTTGTGGGGTTGACCAGTCAACCAGAGGTGACTAGGAGAGAGAAAGGAGCTCCCCTCCATGATAATGGAGGAGAGAGAAGATGAGGAAGAGGAAGGGGAGAGTGGAAGGCCGGCCAAGGGAGGCTAACAGCCACCATTTATGGCTGCAATCAACTCCTCTAGGGGAGAGGAGTTGATTCCAGCCGTTTCCCGGCCACCAAGGGGTGGGTTCAGCCCCCCTCCACTCTACCCGAGCCACACCATTAATGGTATTGATGGCCATTGAAGAACCAGCCACCCCTCTTCCCCAATTATCATTTAAACACCATCAGGGGGCCAAGGGGAATATTTTCGAGCGTTTACCTGGAGGAGACGAGCCATCCCACTGTGCTGTTGCAGAAGCCGAGCGCCGCCGTCGTCGTCAATGGCATCCCGCTGCTCTTCCCGCATTCAGGCCGCCAAGAAGGTCCTCCTCCACCCCTTCTCTCATGGATAGATCTTAGCAATCACTAGGTTCAAGGTTCGGGCTCAATTGAGCCCAAATCCAATTCGAAATTTCATGGTTTTTCCATGAAAATCCTCCTCTCGGGATCGCCGGAAAACGGCCCTCCGGCGGCCAAGCCGCCGCCTGGCGACGGCCACCACCTCAACGGAGGTGGTGGTGGCGGTGGCCGGCCGGGGAGGCGGCCGGATCGCCGGCGGTGGCAGTTGGAAGTTGCTCCAGGCGGGATCAATCGGGATCGTTGGCTGCATGGAGAAGATGACCGGATGTCGTTGATCCCTGCGCCAAGATTCGTGCTGCATCAGGGAATAAACTTTAGGAAATCATTTTTGGATTATTTCATTTCTGTCACACATTATACATTAAAAGGTTTTAATTTTTAAGAGTACTTAGGTTCTTCTGGTGGAAAAACTTTCAACATAAAAGTTGTAGCCCTCTGAGTCTATTTTATTCTAAAATTTGTTTGAACCCATTTGGGTGCAGGGTCTGACCAGGGCACCCATTTTGGTGGGACCTACCCTTAGGGCTAGGCAGTCATTAAATTGAGTGCCCACACTTCATCCCTAGCCCACATCAGTTGAAATTTTGGCAGGGAACCTAACCTATCTATACCTAGGGCCTGCCCAAAGCTCAAAATTTTTGGACACAAATTTCCTAAAGTTTTTGTCTTTATTTAATAAAGCTAGGGTAATTAAATTAAGTAGTCAAATTACCTCCAAACCCTCCCAAATTTTGGTGAGTGGTCCCTGGGCTCATGTTAGGTATCTGTATAGAGTTTCACCTAATTTGGATATGTTTTGAATAGGTTTTGACCCAACCCTAACTATACCTTAATAAGGGCATTTTGGTCAAAAAGTGCATTTCTGATTTTGAGTGACCAAATCACCTCAACAGAGGCTGACATTTGGGCCACTGACTTGTTATGGCACTTAGAACCTCCCCATAGAATGTGGGGTAGTGTGGAATTGATTTGCCCTAAGTTCCTAGGCCAAACCCTAAGGAGGGACCTTTTTGCCTTGTGAAGGGCATGGGTCCTAAACACCTTGTATGAACACCAAATTTTGCAAGGAGGTTCCTAGGATGTATAAAACCCTTTGTTAAAAATATTAGCTAATTTTGAAAAGGGTAGGGTCCCCAAAACCCTAACCCTAGCTTAGGACCTAAAACTTGTAGTGTAGGTTTGAGTTAGCTAAACATCTTGAAACTTAACCAAATTTGGGTAGTGAGGGAATGAGGATATTTTGAGCCTCTGATAATTTACTTGAGGAGTTTTGATCAATATTTGTAGCACTTCATTTGTAACCAATAGGATTGCCCTAATTAATAATTTGGCTATTGTGGTCTCACTGCCCATTGAAAGGGCATGAAACATTGGCAGAGGTAGTTTTAGGCTATACTAATCATGTATCAATTTTGATAGAATTTTTGGATAACTAGTTAGGGCATCTACTTCACAAGTGCTCTATTTTGATTACATACTAAATAATCCTTGCAAGAGCCCATTACTTATTGAAAAATCATGCAACTTGCTACATAGCGTTTCTAGCTCAATATTATCAGGTGGGAATTTTTGTGGAAATATTTGATGGCTAATTAGTATACTTTGTTCATTAACCCATAAACTTGAAATTTCATGAGAAAATCAAATATGGCCTTATTTTTAAATGCTAAATTATGAAACTTTTTCTAGGGTATTTGTAGGCCATCAAAATCATCCCTGAATTTTCTCTGAATTTTTGGAGGCATTATTACAGTAAAATCTTTTAAATTGACTTTTTATGAGGTAACTTTGAAAATAAATGTAAGGGCCCAAACCTTGCTGAAAAATTTGAAGACTTAGGCCTTAGAGTTGATTATGCATTATATAATTACCATAAATTTATTGGAACATTATCTTGTCTGAAATTGCTACTTAATGTTCAAACTTGGGCTTTTTGGTTACTAGAATAAATAAATAAATTATCAGACAAATTAGGAAAATTATGGATTTCTGGATTTATGTTTCAAATATCATTTTAGCCCTCTAGTAATTATCATAGGGGTATTGGATGAGTATATCATGTACTTCCCTTTTTACGGGTCTTGTAGCTTAAGTGGTCTGCATATAGCAAAACTGCAGGAAATCATTTTGGATATGAATTAGAGCGTGTGATGGGTTTTGATGGATTGCTGGAAGGATATGTAGAATGGGTGGCACCTATGGAAGATGAGTGAGTAGAGTGTGGTTTTTGTCTAGGGTTTAGAGGCGTTCGGGTCCGACGAAAGATCGTCCTACCCAAGGAGAGTGGGAGTCAAATCACGCTAGGATTAGCATATCGGAACATGAGAAAGTAATGGGTAAGGGAACCAACCAATAACAAAATAAGTACCCTGCGAAAGGGAACGCTGGGCGTAATCCCAACACAGTTCCTAGTGCCCCTTGAGAGCCCTTCACAGGGAATACCGGGGGCAGTCCTGGGTTAACGTAAACTGTTTAACAAGCTGAAAAGAGTAACTTAGTAATTAGGGTTGCACATTTCACAAACACTGATGGCACCGGATGTTAGCTGGGAGCTTCGGCTCGGATGGTTAAAAGGCGGACTTTGGGTCCGGGGAGCTTCGGCTCGATTGTTTGAAACGGACGTGTTGGTCCGGGGAGCTTCGGCTCGGTTCTTGATTACGCTAATTTGCATGTGCATAAAAGGAAAGGAAATTAAGGTGGTGGGTCTTCGGTATCGGAGGGTCGATGCACCGACGCCAATACGTTGACTCGGCAAGTGTGGTTAGCACTTCGCCAACAGAAGTCCGGTGCGCCAGCCGGCAAGAGTACGCAGGAGTCCGCTTCGTGCACCAAGCGTTGAGGCGTACGATAGGTCTTACCGGTAGTGCTTTACTGGTTTAGAGGTGGGCGAGGCCCAACCCACCGCTTCCGTCTGCCACTACGGAGGTATCCTGGGAGGTTACGGCTCCAGAAAGGGGGAACTAAAGGTCTGTGTGCACAGAGTAGGGTGTGTGTGTTGCACTTGCATGTCCATCATACCCACTTGCATATCATAGCATAATCGTTACCTTTAACCTTGACACCTAAAGTATAAGTGGAATGGGACGCTTATACTTTAGGACCTGCTACACGACCCCTTAGTCTATAAGCTTGTGTGGGCAAGTTTATAAATTAAGGTTAATTTTGATATATATAGTTACTGCTGTTTGATCACCGACACCCCAACGTATAAATTGGTATGGGACTTTTTATACGATGGGAGCCTTGCAGAAGACCCCTTGGCTTATGTGTTTTCACATAAGTAAAGGTTACTTTTCATATTTCAGCTTATTGCCTTTATATGCTATAGAATTTGCTAGTATAGGACCGCTGCCATCTGCTTTTGATATTCTCCACCTTCAAGTCCTTCCCTTTCTTCCTCTCCGCTCGGTGCCTAGGAGTTGTGGGGGAAGGGGCGGGGGATGATAGTACTTAGTTTTTTGACTAACGGTTTTCGAACTGTATCATTTAGGGGATCGTGGAGACCAGCATGGAGGAGCAGCCCCAGAGACCGGTGCGCTTGGAGGTGGGGCAGTCTAGCTCCGGAGTTCACACAGTCGGGACCGTGAGTCTCGACTTTGAGTAGTTTTTCTGCTTTCGCATGAGTGATCTTTTTGTAGTGAGGATATGATGTACCGGTCATAAGCCCGTATTTTACTACTCTGATGTATTATTCTATGGACACTCCCTTCGTGGAGTTATTTTATTATGACATGTGATTCTCTATGGACTGCAGTTTCCATTTGCTTCTTTATGCTACTTTTCTGTGATCGAAATGGCCGGCAGAATCGGCGCTTTGTGGTGATGACCCTTCAGGGCGTGAAGGAGTCACCGCAAAACGGCGATTCTGGGCCTAAGACCCCGGTGTCGAGAAAGAAAAAAAAAGGGGGGTCTTACAAGTGGTATCAGAGCAGACCTCGATCGAAAAGTAGCAGTCCACAACCCTGGGTCACCCCCGTGCGAGTTTAGTTTGGGGACAAACTAAGCAGCGGAAGCAGTGGTGTGCCCATATGGGGGGATCACATGTAAATTGTCCACTTTCATTAGGCATTGAGTCGATTACCTACTAATGTAGTTTGTTTTGCAGCCCCCAGCTCAGCCCACCCCACAAGGTGGAGCTCAGCAGACCCCAGATATTGCACCACCTCCCATGGTCCCCACACCCTTCCTTCAGTCAGACATGGGGCAGACCCTTACAGCTATCCTTGAGGCCTTCCGGGCTCAGCAGGCTCCAGCCCAGCAGCCAAACCCAGGGGCCAACTGGATGAGCACCTTCCGAGGACTCTCTCCCCCATCATACTTGGGGACAGAGTCGGCAGTGCGGACAGAGGAGTGGCTGGATATTATGTATGAGATGTTGACTGGGATACGATGCCCTTGGGAGGAGAGGGTGGCCCTGGTGGTACCTTGCTTGGAGTCCCATGCTAAGAGGTGGTGGAAGATGCTGTTGGACACGACATTTGCTGATAGGGAGATTGCAGAAATCACTTGGGAGGAATTCAGGGCCACGCTGCTGGAGCACTTTGTTCCACAGTCGGCCGGGGATGAGTTGGAGGAGCGGTTCTTGCAGCTGAGGCAGGGCACCAGGACTGTGGTGGAGTACCACCGAGAGTTCAATCATTTGGCCCGATATGCGGGCTCTTACCAGCTGGACGAAGCAGGTTACGTCAAGAGGTTTTATAAGGGCCTAAAAGAGGAGTTGAGGGAGGCCTTGCTGTTTGTCTCTAACGGGCCTATCTCCCGGATTTTGGAGATGGCGAAGAGGATTGAGGCCGATTGGCACGCCACTCGGGGCCGGAAGCGGCAAGCGGAGGATCAGGGCCGGAGGGCCCGAAATGATCAGCGGCGAGGCATCATACCAGATGGGAGAAGGACAGAGGAGCAGCCTCGTCAGGAGGTGAGGCAGGAGCCGAGAGAGTAGGTGGTTTTGGCCCCTCAACCTCTCCGAATTCAGGAGATGCCGAGACCCGGGGGTATGGCGTATCCCCCGCCGGAGTGCTTCCATTGTCATCAGGTGGGACACCTCCGGAGAAACTGCCCCATGAGGGGGGCACCACCTCCAGCACCACAGGGTGGCCCACCTGCCCAACATTTCGGAGGCCGAGGACGCGGCCGAGGACGTGGTTACCAGGGAGGAGACCGGAGACAGGAAAGGGAGCAGGCATATGCCTTGGATCTGGCACAACCTCGAAATCCAGAGCGGGTCATCACAGGTAAGCTAAGATGTTTTAAATTGTTTAAGCTAAATTCTCGTTCTCAATTATCCAACAAGTAGAACTGCCCTAAGCAGAATGAATAGCAAAGAAAACACGTCATAAAATACTAAGACCTTTAATCATCACAGGTATAGTCTTCATCAGCGGCAAGCCCGCCTATACTCTGTTCGACACGGGTGCCTCGCACTCGTTTGTGTCGGAGGCCTTTCTGGAAGGGCTGGAAGGAGTGGAACGGTTCACAGGCCGATTGAGTAGAGTGCGTCTACCCGACGGATCGGAGATACTCACCACAGCCCACTGCAGTATGGAGGTGGAGATTGGTGGAAAGTCGTTCGAAGTTTCGGCAACGGTCCTGAGGATGCCAGTCTTCGAGCTGATCCTGGGTATGATTTGGCTACAGTGGAACCATGCCCAGATCGATTGTCAAGCGAAGAGGATCACCGTGAGGCACGGGGACTCTACCATCATCATCGAAGGTATAAGACCTGCCTCACGTATACCCTTATCTTCAGTACAGGCCGTCAAGGCCTATTTACAGGGGGAGGAGGTCTACGAGGTGCTGTTTGAGATGGCGGAGGCCACGAGTTCTTTATCGAATATTCCGGTGGTGCGGGAGTTTGAGGACGTCTTCCCGGAGAAGTTACCCGGGCTACCCCCGCGCAGGGAGCAGGACTTCCAGATACAGCTTGTGTCGGGGGCCAAGCCAACATCCAAGGCACCCTACCGGATGGCCCCAAAGGAGTTGACGGAGTTCCGGAGCCAGCTTCAGGAGTTAGTGGAAGCCGGATTTGTCCGGCCAAGCTCTTCACCTTGGGGAGCCCCGGTATTGTTCGTCAAGAAGAAAGACGGGACCCTCAGACTGTGCATCGACTATCGAGCACTAAATCGGCTGACGGTCCGGAACACCTATCCACTGCCAAGGATAGACGAGCTGTTCGACCAGCTGCAGGGAGCGCAGTTCTTTTCGAAATTAGATTTGAGATCGGGATACTACCAGCTTCGGATTCGGGAGGAGGACATTCAGAAGACTGCTTTTAGTAGCAGATATGGTTTGTACGAGTTTACGGTGATGCCCTTCGGACTCACCAACGCACCATCAGCGTTCATGACCCTCATGAACCAAGTCTTCAAGGAATATCTGGATGTGTTTGTCATTGTGTTCATCGATGACATCCTCATTTACTCGAGGACGGAGGAGGAGCACACCCGTCATCTGACACTGACCCTGCAGAGACTGCGGGAGAATCATCTATATGCGAAGTTTAGTAAATGTCAGTTCTGGCTGAAGGAGTTGGGCTTCTTAGGCCACATCATCAGTGGAGCCGGATTGGCAGTGGATCCGGCAAAGATTCAGGCTATTCGGGATTGGCCGCAGCTGAGGACAGCCACCGACGTATGGAGTTTTCTAGGGCTTGCCGGTTACTACCGGAAGTTCGTGGAGGGATTCTCTCGAATCGCCCTCCCGCTCACATCCTTGACAAAGAAGGAGGTACCGTTCGTGTGGACCCCGCATTGCCAGACAGCTTTCCAGGAGCTGAAGGATCGGCTAACCTCGGCTCCCATTCTTACTCTCCCCTCGGGGAGGGAGAGATTTCAGGTCTACACTGATGCTTCCTACCAGGGTATGGGAGCTGTACTGATGCAGAAGGGCCAGGTGATTGCATATGCATCTCGCCAGTTGAAGAAGCATGAGCAGAACTATCCGGTGCACGACCTTGAGATGGGGGCGTTCGTTTTTGCTTTGAAGGTCTGGCGTCATTACCTTTACGGAGTCCACTGCGATATCTATTCCGACCACAAGAACCTGAAATACGTGGACACGCAGAAGGAACTGAACATCAGGCAGAGGCGCTGGGTGGAGTTCCTTGCAGACTATCAGTATGAGATGCACTACCATCCAGGGAAGGCAAACGTGGTGGCGGACGCATTGAGTCAGAGAGCTGCCACTTCCGCTGTCGGGACTCAGGTTATGTCTATGGAGTTGGCCAGGAGATTGGAGGATATGCACATCACACTGGTGTCATCCGAGGACCCCGAGCTTTACACGGAGTATTTAGCAGCGGTGAGTGCTACAGATGATATCCGGGACAGAGTCAGAGAGGGACAGAGGCGAGATGTCGATCTGGAGCCGATATTCTGGTCCTTGGAGAACGGTACAGCAGAAGATTATATGATGAGAGATGGTGTGGTATGCTTCAGAGGTCGGACTTATATACCGGGAGGAGGCCAGGTCCGGGAGGATATCATGGCGGAAGCCCACCACAGCAGATACTCGGTGCACCCGGGCATCACGAAGATGACTGCGGATTTGAAGAAGACTATGTACTGGTCTGGCATGAAGAAGGATATTACTCGGTTTGTGACCCACTGCGAAGCTTGTCAGCTGGTGAAGGCAGAGTGCAAAAACCCTGCGGGGTTGTTGCAACCACTCCCGGTACCGGAGTGGAAGTTCGAAGACATCGCGATGGACTTTATTCACAGACTTCCCCGATCACGAACAGGGAATGACTCGATTTGGGTCATCGTCGATCGGTTGACTAAGGTAGCCAGGTTCATTCCGATCAGGAAGGACGACGTTGTGGGAGTTTTAGTACGGAGATTTGTGGAGCAGTTCATTCGATATCACGGGGTGCCCAAGACGATAGTGTCGGATCGGGATGGCCGGTTCACCTCCAGGGAGTGGAGATCCGTGCAAGCTTACTTAGGCACGCGATTGACCTTCAGCACTGCATTTCATCCCCAGACGGACGGGCAGACAGAACGCACCAACCGGACGCTGGAAGACCTTTTGAGGCTATGCATTTTGGACCGCGGGGAACCGTGGGAGAAACTCTTACCCCTGGTCGAGTTCTCCTATAACAACAACTACCAGTCCAGTATCAGGATGGAGCCTTACGAAGCCTTGTACGGGAGGAGATGCCGGACCCCGCTTTCTTGGGTTCAGGACGAGGATCTGAAGGTGTTGGGATCAGAGTTTGTTGAAGACACCAAGGCTCAGGTGAGGCTGATCAGAGACAGGATGCTAGAGGCGCAGAGCAGACAGGCTAAGTATTATGACGCCCGGCATCGGCAGGTGGAGTTCCAGGTGGGAGACCGTGTGTTTTTGAAGATCCGGCCCATGCATGGAGTCTCGCGGGTGCGTGGTTGGAGGAAGAAGCTCAGCCCTAGGTACATGGGCCCTTACAGGATCCTAGATCGGATCGGACCCCTAGCCTACAGGCTGGAGTTACCACCGGAGCTGGAAGCGCTGCACGACGTCTTCCATATTTCTTCGCTGAGGAGGGCTCTGCTACGCCCGGAGCAGCAGATTTTGACCCCCGAAGGGCCGATAGCTTCAGACCGGTCGGTTTGTTTGGAGCCGGTGAGGATCGACGACCGAGGAGTACGGGTCTTGCGACGCAAGAAGGTCCCACTAGTCAAGGTCCTGTGGAGGAACCACGGCCAGGAGGAGCATACCTGGGAGCCGCAGGACCTGATGCGACAAAGATACCCAGAGCTATTCAGTCAGGTATACCTCTCAGACCCCTCAAGATGTTAATTTATTTTCCTGCTTTAAATTACTAAGGGCTGCTCTAGGCAGATAGAGGCTTATCTTTTATTTATTGGGGGCTTATCCTTGTTTATTGGGATCTTGGTTTGCCGATTGGGCGAAATGGTCATAGATCTAGGTTTCCCTTTAAACCTAATTTAGCAATCATGACGTCATGATGGGATGTTACAAGTTCCTTTTCTTCGGTAGGAAGTCCCGTAGGCTCAACCTTGATTTCGGGGACGAAATCTTTGTTTTGTTTATTAGGATTTGTAACATCCCATTTCCAACTAGACCCCTAAGAGTGATTTTGGCCATGACTAGGTCATGGCAAGGCCTAGGAAGCCAGAAATGGGCCAAGAGATAGGGGATAGAATGTGGAAGATCATCATGGTCTGCAAATAGTAGAACTCTAAACCATGGTTTAGGATGGCCATGGGCTACACCCTAACCCCAAGGCCCTACCACAACACCCCTAATACCTTGGGAGGCCCATTAGAGCCAAAAGGACCCATTGGGGTCAACCAAAGAGGCTCAGTTGACACAGGTCAACCCTAGCCCTAAATGGGTCAAACTAGCCTACTTAGGGTCAATTGACCTACTCCTAGCCTAGAGGACCCCACCTAAGCCCTCCTAACCCTAAAGTGAGGTCAAAGGGTCACTAAGGACACATTGGGGCCAGCCCTAGAGGCCAGGTCGACCCAGGTCAACTCAACCTCCTAATCTGGTCAAAGTACCCTTACTAAGGGTATGCGACCTCCAAAGTGCAGGGTAACCCTACATAACCCTACCTAGACCTTAGGGGAAGCCAATGGGTCACCAAGGACCCATAGGGGTCAACCCAGTTGGTCATGTTGACTCAAGTCAACTCTAGCCCTAAAATGGTCAAAGTGCCCTTGCCAAGGGACATGTGACCACCAAGATGCCCAACCAACCCTATTCAAGTAACCATAGACCTTAAGGGAGTCAAATGGGCCACTAAAAACCCAATGGGGTCAACCCAGATGGTCAAATTGGCCCGGGTCAACCCTCATTTAGGTCAAGTCAAACCTAGCCCAAAAGGGCTAACCCAAGCCCAAGCCACTTCTCCCTTATGCTAACCCCATTTCCATGACCATCATAACCAAGTGGGCTGCATTTAACTTCTGGGGTTGACCAGTCAACCAGAGGTGACTAGGAGAGAGAAAGGAGCTCCCCTCCATGATAATGGAGGAGAGAGAAGATGAGGAAGAGGAAGGGGAGAGTGGAAGGCCGGCCAAGGGAGGCTAACAGCCACCATTTATGGCTGCAATCAACTCCTATAGGGGAGAGGAGTTGATTCCAGCCGTTTCCCGGCCACCAAGGGGTGGGTTCAGCCCCCCTCCACTCTACCCGAGCCACACCATTAATGGTGTTGATGGCCATTGAAGAACCAGCCACCCCTCTTCCCCAATTGCCATTTAAACACCATCAGGGGGCCAAGGGGAATATTTTTGAGCGTTTACCTGGAGGAGACGAGCCATCCCACTGTGCTATTGCAGAAGCCGAGCGCCGCCGCCGTCGTCAATGGCATCCCGCCGCTCTTCCCGCATTCAGGCCGCCAAGAAGGTCCTCCTCCACCCCTTCTCTCATGGATAGATCTTAGCAATCACTAGGTTCAAGATTCGGGCTCAATTGAGCCCGAATCCAATTCGAAATTTCATGGTTTTTCCATGAAAATCCTCCTCTCGGGATCGCCGGAAAACGGCCCTCCGGCGGCCAAGCCGCCACCTGGCGACGGCCACCACCTCAACGGAGGTGGTGGTGGCGGTGGCCGGCCAGGGAGGCGGCCGGATCGCCGGCGGTGGCAGTTGGAAGTTGCTCCAGGCGGGATCAATCGGGATTGTTGGCTGCATGGAGAAGATGACCGGATGTCGTTGATCCCTGCGCCAAGATTCGTGCTGCATCAGGGAATTAACTTTAGGAAATCATTTCTGGATTATTTCATTTCTGTCACACATTATACATTAAAAGGTTTTAATTTTTAAAAGTTCTTAGGGTCTTCTGGTGGAAAAACTTTCAACACAAAAGTTGTAGCCCTCTGAGTTTATTTTATTCTAAAATTTGTTTGAACCCATTTGGGTGCAGGGTCTGACCAGGGCACCCATTTTGGTGGGACCTACCCTTAGGGCTAGGCAGTCATTAAATTGAGTGCCCACACTTCATCCCTAGCCCAAATCAGTTGAAATTTTGGCAGGGAACCTAACCTACCTATATCTAGGGCCTGCCCAAAGCTCAGAACATTTGGACACAAATTTCCTAAAGTGTTTGTCTTTATTTAATAAAGCTAGGGTAATTAAATTAAGTAGTCAAATTACCTCCAAACCCTCCCAAATTTTGGTGAGTGGTCCCTGTGCTCATGTTAGGTATCTGTGTAGAGTTTCACCTAATTTGGATATGTTTTGAATAGGTTTTGACCCAACCCTAACTATACCTTAATAAGGGCATTTTGGTCAAAAAGTGCATTTCTGATTTTGAGTGACCAAATCACCTCAACAGAGGCTGACATTTGGGCCACTGACTTGTTATGGCACTTAGCACCTCCCCATGGAATGTGGGGTAGTGTGTAATTGATTTGCCCTAAGTTCCTAGGCCAAACCCTAAGGAGGGACCTTTTTGCCTTGTGAGGGGCATGGGTCCTAAACACCTTGGATGAACACCAAATTTTGCAAGGAGGTTCCTAGGATGTATAAAACCCTCTGTTAAAAATATTAGCTAATTTTGAAAAGGGTAGGGTCCCCAAAACCCTAACCCTAGCTTAGGACCTAAAACTTGTAGTGTAGGTTTGAGTTAGCTAAACATCTTGAAACTTAACCAAATTTGGGTAATGAGGGAATGAGGATATTTTGAGCATCTGATAATTTACTTGAGAAGTTTTGATCAATATTTGTAGCACTTCATTTGTAACCAATAGGATTGCCCTAATTAATAATTTGGCTATTGTGGTCTCACTGACCATTGAAAGGGCATGAAACATTGGCAGAGGTAGTTTTAGGCTATACTAATCATGTATGAATTTTGATAGAATTTTTGGATAACTAGTTAGGGCATCTACTTCACAAGTGCTCTATTTTGATTACATACTAAATAATCCTTGCAAGAGCCCATTACTTATTGAAAAATCATGAAACTTGCAACATAGTGTTTCTAGCTCAATATTATCAGGTGGGAATTTTGTGGAAATATTTGATGGCTAATTAGTATACTTTGTTCATTAACTCATAAACTTGAAATTTCATGAGAAAATCAAATATGGCCTTATTTTTAAATGATAAATTATGAAACTTTTTCTAGGGTATTTGTAGGCCATCACAATCATCCCTGAATTTTCTCTGAATTTTGGGAGGCATTATTACTGTAACATCTTTTAAATTGAATTTTTATGAGGTAACTTTGAAATTAAATTTAAGGGCCCAAACCTTGCTGAAAAATTTTAATACTTAGGCCTTAGAGTTGATTATGCATTTTGTAATTACCATAAATCTATTGGAACATTATCTTGTCTGAAATTGCTACTTCATGTTCAAACTTGGGCTTTTTGATTACTAGAATAAATAAATAAATTATCAGACAAATTAGGAAAATTATGGATTTCTGGATTTATGTTTCAAATATCATTTTAGCCCTCTAGTAATTATCATAGGGGTATTGGATGAGTATATCATGTACTTCCCTTTTTACGGGTCTTGTAGCTTAAGTGGTCTGCATATAGCAAAACTGCAGGAAATCATTTTGGATATGAATTCGAGCGTGTGATGGGTTTTGATGGATTGCTGGAAGGCTATGTAGAATGGGTGGCACCTATGGAAGATGAGTGAGTAGAGTGTGGTTTTTGTCTAGGGTTTAGAGGCGTTCGGGTCCGACGAAAGATCGTCCTACCCAAGGAGAGTGGGAGTCAAATCACCCTAGGATTAGCATATCGGAACATGAGAAAGTAATGGGTAATGGAACCAACCAATAACAAAATAAGTACCCTGAGAAAGGGAACGCTAGGCGTAATCCCAACACAGTTCCTAGTGCCCCTTGAGAGCCCTTCACAGGGAATACCGGGGGCAGTCCTGGGTTAACGTAAACTGTTTAACAAGCTGAAAAGTGTAACTTAGTAATTAGGGTTGCACATTTCACAAACACTGATGGCACCGGATGTTAGCTGGGAGCTTCGGCTCGGATGGTTAAAAGGCGGACTTTGGGTCCGGGGAACTTCGGCTCGATTGTTTGAGACGGACGTGTTGGTCCGGGGAGCTTCAGCTCGGTTCTTGATTACGCTAATTTGCATGTGCATAAAAGGAAAGGAAATTAAGGTGGTGGGTCTTCGGTATCGGAGGGTCGATGCACCGACCCCAATACGTTGACTCGGCAAGTGTGGTTAGCACTTCGCCAACAGAAGTCCGGTGCGCCAGCCGGCAAGAGTACGCAGGAGTCCGCTTCGTGCACCAAGCGTTGAGGCGTACGATAGGTCTGACCGGTAGTGCTTTACTGGTTTAGAGGTGGGCGAGGCCCAACCCACCGCTTCCGTCTGCCACTACGGAGGTATCCTGGGAGGTTACGGCTCCAGAAAGGGGGAACTAAAGGTCTGTGTGCACAGAGTAGGGTGTGTGTGTTGCACTTGCATGTCCATCATACCCACTTGCATGTCATAGCATAATCGTTACCTTTAACCTTGACACCTAAAGTATAAGTGGAATGGGACGCTTATACTTTAAGACCTGCTACACGACCCCTTAGTCTATAAGCTTGTGTGGGCAAGTTTATAAATTAAGGTTAATTTTGATATATATAGTTACTGCTGTTTGATCACCGACACCCCAACGTATAAATTGGTATGGGACTTTTTATACGATGGGAGCCTTGCAGAAGACCCCTTGGCTTATGTGTTTTCACATAAGTAAAGGTTACTTTTAATATTTCAGCTTATTACCTTTATATGCTATAGAATTTGCTAGTATAGGACCGCTGCCATCTGCTTTTGATATTCTCCACCTTCAAGTCCTTCCCTTTCTTCCTCTCCGCTCGGTGCCTAGGAGTTGTGGGGGAAGGGGCGGGGGATGATAGGACTTAGTCTTTTGACTAACGGTTTTCGAACCGCATCATTTAGGGGATCGTGGAGACCAGCGTGGAGGAGCAGCCCCAGAGACCGGTGCGCTTGGAGGTGGGGCAGTCTAGCTCCGGAGTTCACACAGCCGGGACCGTGAGTCTCGACCTTGAGTAGTTTTTCTGCTTCCGCATGAGTGATCTTTTTGTAGTGAGGATATGATGTACCGGGCATAAGCCCGTATTTTACTACTCTGATGTATTATTCTGTGGACACTCCCTTCGTGGAGTTATTTTATTATGACATGTGATTCTCTGTGGACTGAAGTTTCCATTTGCTTCTTTATGCTACTTTTCTGTGATCGAAATGGCCGGCAGAATCGGCGCTTTGTGGTGATGACCCTTTAGGGCGTGAAGGAGTCACCGCAAAACGGCGATTCTGGGCCTAAGACCCCGGTGTCGAGAAAGAAAAAAAAGGGGGTCTTACACGGTCTGAGTTCGACGAATATCCCTGAGTTCGATGAATGGCCCTCAGCTCGACGAATGGCCCTCAGCTCGATGAATGGCCCTCAACTCGATGAAGCTCGGTGAAGGGCCCCGAGCTCGACTTTCATCAAACAGCCACAGTTTGACTTTCGTCGGACGGCCACAGTTCGAATTTCGTCGGACGGCCACAGTTCGACTTTCGTCGGACGACCACAGTTCGAATTTCGTCGGACGGCCACAGTTCGACTTTCGTCGGACGACCACAGTTCGAATTTCGTCGGACGGCCACAGTTCGACTTTCGTCGGACAGCCACAGTTCCACTTTCGTCGGACGGTCGCAGTTCCATTTTCGTTAGACGGCCACAGTTTGGCTTTCGTCGAACGGCCTTCGACGATCCCAAAATTTCGTCGAACTACTCTGGTTCCTCAAATTTGAGGTGTTACAAGATGCACTTCGGGGTATGTTGTTACTTTTGCGAGGGGGTGCTGTGTCGTGGCAGTCGCGGTAACAAAAGTGTTTGGCACTGTCGACGACTGAGGCATAATATATAGCTCTGACAGAAGCTTCCAAAGAGTTCCTGTGGATGAAGAAGTTCATGCTCGAACTTAGAATCCACCAAGACGTGTTCACTGTGTTCAATGATAGTCATAGTATTATTTTTCTGGTCAAGAACCCTTCCTACCACTCTAATACGAAGCACATTGATGTCAGGTATCATTGGATACAAGATGCTGTCGAGGAGAAGCTACTGAAGGTGGAAAAGGTCCACACAGGTGAAAATCCTTCGAAAATGATGACGAAGGTCGTGCCAAGGGAGAAGCACGAGTTGTGTTGGTGGCAGGTCGACATGGTATCTTCTTGAAGTTTTTCAGAAAGGTGGGACTTCTCTTCAGGGTCTTGAGGCGGAGTCAATTGGGGTACAACCCCTAAATTGAAGATCGGAGGCTTGCGAAGAAGGAAAGTGGAAAAATCTGCCACGAACAGTATTTTCGGCGTGTATCAAATCCGATAACCGCTGAATTTACTGTTCAAGAACAGTAATTCGGCGAGCATCTCTGATTCGGCGGATATCGCTGTCTTCGCCGAATTTCGCCCCCGTTTCGCCGGGTTTCGCCGCCTGCTCTCGCTGATTTCTCTAGAGGTTCAGTGAACTGGTTGAAGGCTGCCTGCGGCGATTCGGGTGGATTTATATATAGCTCTTACCGCGGAGTTCGGCTTTTTCCCCTATTGCTGTGAGGGGGTTTCCACGTAAATTGTTGTGTGTTTTGTTCTGTTTTTTTTCCTGAACTTGCTTGGATCCAGGTTTGCACGAAGGGGATCGTTTCCCTGGACTTCAAAGGACTCACATCGATTGACAAGAGTAAATTGCAAGTCCAAATTATGGAGACCATAATCAAAACACTCCAAGGAGAGCTAAGAGACATTGCTCGCATAATCATGGGTTGAACACTCCAAGGAGAGCTAAGAGACATCGCTCGCATAATGTACTTCATAAAAACAAGGAAGTTAAAATATTGATGGATCAACTTTATAGTGATAGAATGGGACATGCTAAATAACAAGGATTTTAAATGAAACAAATATTAATAGCTCAATATTTGCAAAACAAGTATTTATGCGTGATTTACTAATATTTTTGGTTGTTTGATATTTTCAATATTCCATATCAAATGATGTGTGTACTTAATCAATCTAGACTGGTAAGAGGATTTCAGGGATCACCTAAAATATTATTATCAAGAAAAATAATTATACGTCATTTACTAGTATTTTATTAAGTTTTTAATTATTTTAATTATCTAGTCACTCTTTAATTATTTTAATGGATGCTCGGATGTAATAAATTTAGCCTAAGGGTAATTATTGGCAACTGTGTTAAAAAGCATTATATGTATACTCAAGTTTTTTTGTCTAAAAAATCTTGAGGTTATATATTCAAAATCATATATATTTACGAATGATAGATACGGGGCTCCGTCCCTATGACCCTATATGACAGTACCCGACCCGCAACAACGGACTTTGCCAAGCATATTTAGTATAATCACAAAATTTTTAAAATCATTCAAAAAACATTTAAAGAAAGAATTAAAAAACTAACTAAATAAAAAAATTAAAAACAATCTAAACTAAGGACAAATTTCCACAATAGCCCCATAAATGATGGAAAGTATAAGTATAGCCCCTTTTTTATAATGCTTCCCAATATAGCCTCTTTTTCGTAATTAAGAAATTTCATTACCTTAAGCCGGATTTAGGGTATTTCCAGATAGCCTCCTAATAAAAATAAAGTATGAATATAGCCAATTCATTTAAATCAACATCTAATCTTTGTTGCTGATACACTTCACACCAATCAATTTCGAATTCAAGACCATCAGACATGATTGTAATACCCGAAAAACACTGAATTAAAAAAACATTTATTAATAACTTATTAAATCAATTATTATTAATCAAAAAAATAACAACTAAACATTGAACAAATTAAAAACAACTAAACATTGAACTAATTAAAAACAACTAAACATTGAACAAATTAAAAACAACTAAACACTAAACATTGAACTAATTAAAAACAACTAAACATAAAACTAATTAAGCAAAAAATTATAAAAACTATACTAAACATTGAACTAATCAAATCATAAAAACTATACTAAACATTGAACTAATTAAGCAAAAAATTAACAACTTTTTTGAACTATTATAGGGTAGTAGCCATATTAAAATATAGGTTTTGAACCCCCTACAATCTTAGATTTAGTAGACCTATGAAAATTTGGAAAGAGAGAGAGAGAGTGGATGAAAGACTTTCGATCCGACGATGGTTGAATTATTAAGACGACTCCGACTGCTAGAATTTTGAACTATTCAGTGGCCACAGTATATATATATATATATATATATATATATATATATATATATATATATATATATATATATATATATATATATATATATGGGGGCATATACTGTGCGGGCAAACATTAGGTGTAGGCGTACGGGCAAGTGATTTTGAGGGTCAATATGGTCTCAAAACGAAAAGTGATCAACATGAAAGTTGTAGATCTCGGGGAGACTAACAACTTTCGTGTTGATCACTTTTTGATTTGAAGCCGATTTTGACCTCAATTTGGGCCCCAAAATCGGGGGCGGTGGAACTGCTACAATAAATCGTTCCGCCGCCCCCGATTTCGGGGCCCAAATCGAGATCCAAATCGACTCTAAATCAAAAAGTGATCAACATGAAAGTTGTAGGTCTAGCCGAGATCTACAACTTTCATGTTGATCACTTTTCATTTTGAGAGCATCTTGATCTCCAAATTCACTTGCCCGTACAACCCGCACCTAATGTTTGCCCGTATAATATATATATCTTATATGGGGGCATATACTGTGCGGGCAAACATTAGGTGCGGGCGTACGGGCAAGTGATTTTGGGGGTCAATATGGTCTCAAAACGAAAAGTGATCATCATGAAAGTTGTAGATCTCGACGAGACGAACAACCCGTAATGGCTAGTTCGTACAGCCCGTACATGAAAGTGATCAACATCACTTTTCGTTTTGAGATCATCTTGACCCCCAAAATGGCTAGTCCGTACAGCCCGTACATTGTACTTGCCCGTATAATATATATATATATATATATATATATATATATATATATATATATATATATATATATATATATATATATATATATATATATATATATATATATATATATATATATATATATATATATATATATTATACGGGCAAACATTAGGTGCGGGTTGTACGGGCAAGTGAATTTGGAGGTCAACATGATCTCAAAACGAAAAGTGATCAACTTTCATGTTGATCACTTTTCGTTTTGAGACCATATTTGCGGGTTGTTCGTCTCGCCGAGATCTAAAACTTTCATGTTGATCACTTTTCGTTTTGAGACCATATTGACCCCCAAAATCACTTGCCCGCTTTGATGCTCTCGGGCGGCCTTCGGCCGCATCGGCAGATTTCGCCCGCCTCCGAACGGGCTTCTCCCGTGCTCGATGCGTCGTTGCGGGCTGCGCCCGCATCAAAGCGGGATGCGCCCGCATCAAAGCGGGATGCGCCCGCATCAAAGCGGGCAGTGCCCGCAATATATACATATGAGTACTCAAAATGACCATAAAAAAATATAAATCAATATTATAATTCTTATTTTATAAAAAAAAATACGTTCTGTCGTAAAAATTTTAATTTTACGCAATATTTCTCTTCCTCTTCTTTCTCTCCCTTCCTTATCTCTCTTCCTTTCTCTCTCCCTCTCTCTGGCCCCTTTCTCCTCTCCCTTAAGCCATTTCTCTCCCTTTCTCTCTCCCACTCTCTCCTCCCTCTCTCTCTCTTTTTCTCTCTCTCCCAACTCTCTCCCCTCATCTCATGATCCAATGACTCTTGTTTGATCTATGGTGTGCCTCCAAATACCTATACTGCTTTATATAATAAGATATATATATATATATCAAAGCTTCTAATGGAAGCTAGCATAATTACCAAAACTTCCCTTGGAAGTTAACATAAATACCAAAAATTCACTTGAAAGCTACTATAATTATAGGTTGCACCCCTTGTACTTTTAAATTACAAAAATTATCCACTGAAATTTACATTTCATAACAATTAGGCACAAAAATACTCAAGCAAATTTCCCGTGTGGTGGTGCTAAATAAAAAAGGATGTTATGAAATGTAGTGTAGGAAAGTTGATGTTATGAAATATAAACTTTAAGGAGTTTTTTTTTATATTTCAAAAATAAGAGTCCAACCTATAGTCTAGCAAACTTTGGGAAAATATAAGAGTCTTCAGAATGGGTTTGGAGGATCACCAACCTAGCCCCTAGGTCGGAGGCTGTGATGGGCACATACCCATATGTATACCCATTTGGTAGAGATAATCTCCCATCTATTCTATGGTGCTCCGGTGATCCACCCTACAAAGACATATAGAGCTCAAATTATTGGGACCTGTGATTATTTCAATACACAAGATAAAGATGCATCAACAGCACACAAAAAGCATTCAATAAATTCACTAAGAATTCATCTTTTTGTGCATATTCAATGTAGTTAAAAGCGATTGATCCAAGAAATTGACACCAATATTACCCAGCAGAGGATGATCCATGGAAGAAACACCAACATATCCCATACTTCTTGCACCCACCGGCCAGCTGATGGAAATGACTACCTACCGGATATATGTGTGACTTCATCTGCACTCGTTTGTTCACAAATGCGTGTTACCGAGTACGCAATAAATTATGGACAACTTCAAATCTTTATTTTTGAGCGGCCCAAATAGGGTCGACGAGCTGAGTCATGATAGACACGAAGAGGGCGAAGACCCCTTACCCTAAAACACATGACGAGAGGAAATATGGACACAAAAAAAAACTCAGTTAAACTGACTGATTAAAATGCAATAATTTACATGGAATTTTGCACCTGATGACTTTAATAACTGCCCCTGCTGATAAAGTCTAAGAGTATACCATGGGAGTTGGCAGAAACCTTAAGTTCAAATCCAAAAATTGACTCACTTGACAACTTGGACTCGCATTCCAGCAAAGCACAACTTGGACTCGCATTTCAGCAAAGCACAAGTTCAAATGTAATATACTACTACCCCTAAATGGCTATCTGAGGTGGCGGTTGCTCAAAAAGCGATCTCTTACACATTAACATTCCCCGGGAGTTGATAACTCAGATATATAAGCAGCCTCAGCGAGTAGTTGTGGTTGAGAAAGCACAACCTGGGAGAAGAAAAATTAGATTTCTCCCTATATAAGCTGTTATCCTTCAATCCTATCAGAACTTGGCAAAAAAAGGAGGGGGAAGGGGGAAAGGGGGGAAAATTAACATTTGTCAAGGCATTTGGCATGTTTTGACATACTTCTAGATGAAATGTACTAGAACTTCAGTATCGTTTACCTAAATGCAATTGGTTACAGGTGAAGGGGCAGATGATCTTATTCAGTTTACAATAATATCCTAAAGTGGAACAATTCTCAACAAGCACCCTCACAAAAAGGGTGTTTTGCCTCTAACAGGTGATTGATATTATTATTCTTACTGTTAAACTGGATGATGTGGGAGTGCGTCATTGGGCCTAGCCTTCTCTTACACCATATTATAACCTAAGCATCCAACAAAAAACCAATAGGTTGTGTACGCGGAGTGGCCCAAAATCTATGTTAAGTGCACAATGCTATATTAATTTTTCTATATCAGACTATTCTCAACCGTATCGGCTGGATGTGCTAATTGTGCAAAGAAAGATATGGCTGTAGTTATTCTCCTTACAAAACAAGAGATACATGCAGTAATGCAACTAGAAAAGAAATTTGAAAATCCTAGAATTGGAAAATTGTCTGGCAGCTGAGTGGTGAAAGTAGATAGGAAATGGCTGAAGATCTTTAACTAAGATTACCAAAACAAAACTAATAAGTAGCCCTGGCATAGAAGGCAAGAAAAACAAACAGTAAGACTTTTATACAATAGCTGTTTAGACCATCACTGTACTTCAGTCAAATGAGGACCATTAACGTCGACTTTTTCCGCTTGTTCTACTTCCACATTACCTAATACTAAAAGAAAAATTAAAAGAAAAGGAAAAAAGATACGACTGGGAGGGAGACGAGTAAAATATAATAGCATGACAAATGTCTCTCGCAGGAAAAAGAAAAAATATATATATACTGCATTTTTGTTATAAGGGATAAATACCATAGAAAATTAAAATAGGGATTACAAGCTTTAAAATTTGAAAGAACCCAATAGTCATCTGCTGCAAAGATGTCCGTCGATATAGGTATTTGATATAGGTATTTGAGGAACCCGGCATGGATATCCTCAACCCTAGCACTGGACCTCGGAATACTCTCCATGGATTCCGCAATAGCAATCCAATGTTGAAAACCTGCACATTCAGTTTTGACACGACAGACTATGTTCACTATTTGAGTCGCAAGGCCCTAGAACCAAACATCTTTAAATGGTTCTCGGTGAGCGAATCTTTACCAACCTAATCAATGGAAGCAGCAGTAAACAAAGAAGAATCATATCAGAGAAATTACAGTAATCCAGGATAACAACTCTTTACTGAATGTAGATATCATCAAGTTCCCATCGACGTATTTCAATGGCCAATGGAACACTTCCAATCACTCGATACAATGAATCCTGTTACCCAAGAAAGAAAGAAAAAAAGAGAAGCAAAAAAGGAGAAAATAGAAATTACCACACAATGATATTAGGAGAGAAAGAAAACCCTGCAAGTCAAAACAAGGTTGAAAAAATATAAAGACATGATGCACCTCATGAAAAGAAACGTCTCAAGATCCATAGAATCAATTCAGGAGCACACAGCAAGCAGTTCCTGCATTATAATCCATAAGCTATATTACCAGATAAAGGCTTGACACATTATCAAGTCTTTTTGGTTAGAGATATGCGACGACAACAATGAAGCATTGCCATTAAAAAAACATTACAGAAAGATCATACAAAACACAGAAATAGAACAGAATCAAGTTCATTACAATCACTGAAGAAAATGTTTATTTCTATGATAGGAAACACATAAATTTCTAGGTCTCTGTAGACTGCAAGCACAAATAATGTGCAGACAAAATACAGAACATAATATATGTTGGCTTACCAGAATACTTTTTTAAATATGAAAAGTTTTGAAGTATCCTTGCCTTAAAAGCAACATTGGCCTTCTTTTTTTAGTCAGATGTCCCAACGAACCCAGCTGGGTAAAATAAGCTCTCCGCAGATCTACAGCTTCATATCCTGCAAGCAAAACTGCTGATCAGAAGAAAAACTATGGAATTCTATCATCTAAACTATCTGTGAGCAGATCTCCAGAATAAGAGAACATAAACTTAAGTGCCAAGAAAGAATTGCTGGCAAAGCATTGCAGTTTACTCCTCTGGCAAACATTCTTAAATTATCCTCCAGATCAGTATATAAAGGCAGCATGTCATCCTTCATTATACTTTCCTTCCACGTGCTTGAAATCTATTTTATAGATGACGCAGGACCTTGCTTCTCAAATATCACATCAACTTTCTGTACTATTTCATCTCCAATATTAGTTGGTTCGTGATTTATACATTCTTGAGCAGGTGAAACTTCCATGTTTCCTGTTTCTAATGTATCCTCTCCTTTTAAAACACCATTAATTCTGAGACTGCCAAGCCCTGAGAAGTGTAAATTGACATCATCATCCTCATCTGACACTGCAGGCTTACATTTGGCATGCCCATTGATCACATCTGTTTCTTCAATTATCTGAACATTTTCAAAGTAAGACGAGCCATGATCAAAATGATCTTGATGATTACTTAACAGTTTCATTTCTGTTGGCTTATGGATGTAAGATTTTGTATCATTCTCATTCTCATTGAATTCTTCATGACTATAACTCCCTTTAGTGACAACATCCTGTTTCGGCTCTTCACATTTTATAAAATCAACTTTAGTCCCAGTTGATGTCTCTGGATATCTATCCATCAGCATTTGCTTGCTATCTACCAAATCATCTCCAAGTTCAAGAATATCCTCAGCAGCAGCATTTTGTTTGAGCACCAATGACGTCATTTCTTTGAAATGCTCATGTCCATGTATGACTTCCAAACCTTTCATTGTTGCATCCTCGGTTAAAGAAGAGTTTGAAACATCAGGCTTTGGCTTAGGAGAATACATGTCCCTTTCGTTCCTTTTAACTGAAGATGTAGATTCTTTAGCTTCACTTCCACACTTATGATGGCTCCCATACTCCACTTCTGAATTTTCTTCCTTTTGATGATTATTACTAGTATCCTTGGAAGATTTTTCATCCAAATGCCTTGAGTTTCGATGTGATCTTGAGCCTGAATAATGTGAGGTCCTTCTCTCATCCCTAGAATGTGATGACTCTCTTTCCTTTGTAGAAGACTCTAGTTTTTCCTGGTTCTTATAACTTCTAATAGGTCTCTCATGCTTGCTAGATTCTCTATTTTCAACATGATAACCATGAGTAGTATGATCAGGTATTCTAACACGTTCATGGAGCTCATATTGGATAGTGTTACTATCTCTTGAAACTCGCTTACGAGATGATTTTGAATCTGGTGAGCCAATAAGTTTCTTATCGTCAATTTCATCCCTCTCTTCACTCACAGGGCTTAGATTCTTTGTTATGGACTCGTCCAATTTAGATTTTTTATAATAGTCAGATCCTTTAACATTCTTGACAGCCGTGTCATCAGATATGGAGTTCCTATGATAAATCAAATTCTTATCTTCTCTAGACTCCCTAGATCTGCTAGTATCTTTTGCATATTTTTCATCGATTTTCTTTGTTTTATCATGTTTCCTGGCTTCCATATTGAGCTTTTCTGACTTTCTGGATTCGTCGTTTTCATTGGAATGGGTTCTCTCTGCGGATCTAGATCTTGACTTTGTACCACAACGGAATGAATTCCCACTGTCGAGAACTGGAGATGACCTACTTCCTCTATGCTGCCGAGGAGATCTAGAACTAGCCTTAGATAGTCTCTTTGCTCTGGGGCTTTTACTTTCTCCATAATGTTTTGGTGATCTGGTACTCGCCCGAGATAACTTTTTCAGCTGTGGACTTGCACTCCTACTCCTGTGTCTCTTTGAAGAAGTGGAATAGTGATCACGTGAGCTTCCCTTATCAAGTGGCATCTCCATTTCCTGCCTTCCACCTCTGTTGTAACCATCCCTCGTGTCTTTGTAGTATCTTCTTTCACTAATATGATGATGAAACCTTCTCGGGGACGGAGATCTGCGAGATCTTATCGGGGATGGCGATCTCCGATATCTCTTCGAGGATGGAGATCTCCGATATCTTTTCGGGGATGGTGATCTCCGAGACCGTTGTGTGAATGATAACCTGCGATCCCTACCGTATCTGACCGGTGAGAAAGAACGGGAGCGCCTTCTTCTGTAAGTAATAGGGGAACGTGATTGAGATTTAGGCCTTTTTTGAGGAGTTGGCGATCTGTTGAAAATAATGCAAAGTTAGTTTAAACCAACAGCATTCTAATAAATAGCTAAGTAGATAGTAGTTCAAAATAAATTGAATCTGAGCAGAAATATAGGGAAGGAACAGTGACCAACAAGCCTGTTATACCCAAAAGAGTATTGAATGGGCAATCATTTTTTTACAAAATCAGTACTAGAAAAAGCCCAATAGATTGAGGCCCATGAGGAATTATGAATCTTTTCTGGTCCCTTCCAAGAACACTTAGGAGTAACTCCCCAAGAATTTGGAATCCATCAATCCATTAGGAAATGGGGACGCATCGTTCCCATTTGAGCAAAGATGAGTAACTACATACCATCCTAAAACAAATATCTAAGGAACACAGTAAAATATAATATTATGTGTTACGCCCCCGGACGGATCCGAAGGCGACAACGGGGCTGAACCAACTGGTTCAGCCCCCACTTTCTAAAGGGCGGCCTTCGGGGGCTGAACCCAACCGGTTCAGCCCCAATTGGGGCCGGCCGGCCCCCTTGGCCGGCCGGCCTTGGTCCGGGTATAAATGTACCCGGATCCTCTATTGGAGGGATCATGCAAGTATTATCAAGGTAATTCTCTATCCTCCTCTCAAACCCTAGAAATCTCTCCTTCTCCCTCAAATCTCATCTAGTTCCTAACATTTGGTATCAGAGGATTCTTCCTCCCAAAATCTTTTTTCCTTCCGGCTCGCATGCTCTGCCCGGCTTCGCTTCCACCCGCTGCGCATCGACGAGTCCCGACATCGATTCCGCGTCGACCCCCGCGCATCGCTCCCACGTCGTCTTCAACGACAAATCCCGACGTCGATTCCGCTGCCTGTTGCCGTTGTCGCAGCCCGCTCGCATCCCGGTCCCGACGTCGATTCCGCTGCCTGTTGCCGTTGTCGCAGCCCGCTCGCATCCCGGCGTCGATTCTCGCTCGCATCTTGCGGCCTCCGCCGCTCTGCATCCGCCGACCGGCTATTGCTTCCAGTGCTGCATCCGATTGCGGCATCCAGTGCATCCAGTGCATCCGATTGCGGCATCCAGAGGCCACCGCCTCCAATTGTTGTTGTTTCACGCACGCCCCGGGGTTCCACCATGGTGACTCGCACCCAAGAAGACTCCAATCGGCTCGCACATCTTGAAGAAAACTACACCGGGCTTACTGCCACCGTGGCAGCCCTCGTCGATAAGTTAACAGCATCGGAACAACGTCTCGAAGAGAAATTGGACGCCCGCATGGACGAGCTTAAAAATATGTTAACCCAACACCTTAAAGGAAAAGCTGTTGTGGGCGAGGCCAACGCAGTCCAGCTTCCCCTCCCTACTCCAGCATCGGGGCACGACGATCGGGCCTCTAGCCTCAATGGGGGGCTTGGCATTGACAATGGAAGGGTAGGAGGCTCACGGCGACTACAAGCTTGGTCCGAGACAACCCAGTTTGGCGGCATCGCCGCGTCTGCCTTGGATTTTCCTCCTTACCGTGAAGACCTCCAGGAGGACCAACGACCCAACGGGATCGGGTGGCCACCTCGTGATGGGCTCCTCCCTATTCCAGGAGAACCAGGACACGTCGCGGGCGGAAGGGGAGGAGGCAGATGGGAGTTTAGGCCGCCAGTCTTGGGGAACCCCTATGGACGGGATTGGGGGTACCCACACGTGGCCGCTGATCGACGACAACCGCTTGGACACGGGCAAGAGTACGGAGGACCCGGGCACCAACTACCACGCGCCTATCTACCGCCGAAGGTTACCCGTATGAACTACCCCAAGTTCAAAGGAGGAGATGCACTCGAATGGGTCCAAAAGGCAGAGTTATTTTACAGTTATCAGGAGATACCAGAGGCACAATGGGTAAGGTTGGCGTCCTTCCACCTTGAAGAGGACGCATACCAGTGGACCCAATGGTTCCTCCGGGGACGGGATCACGCGCCATGGCACGAGTTTGTCGACGGATTCATCGCCCGCTTTGGTCCACTTGAGTATGAAGACTTCGAGGCTCTTCTTCAGAAATTGCGTCAGAAAGGGACGGTGATGGAGTATCGAACCGAGTTTGAACGGTTGGCCAACCGGGTGCAGTGGGGCGAGAGGACATTAACAAGTTGTTTTATTTCCGGCTTGCAAGAGGACATCCGAGATGAGGTGCATGCCTATCTACCGCGCAGTTTGACACACGCTATCAACTTGACCCGGATTCAAGAAGAGCGTATCCATCGACAGCAGTCCAGGGGAGACACTCTGAGGAACGTTACACACCTTCCCGACACCAAAAAGGCTCACGCAGCTACCGAACGGGCGACGCTGAAGAAATTGACTTGGACAGAGCTACAGGCTAGGAAGGAACAGGGATTGTGCTTCAACTGCGATGAGAAATTTACCCCAGGCCACAAATGTCAGAGGATCCAGGTTTACATGTTGCAGGAAGTTCCGATGCCGGATGTAGACGGAGGGGAACAGGAGCACATTCTGGATACAATCGAGTACGGGGTATCTTCCCTTGCCATGGCGGGAGACTCCGCTCCGAACACTATGAGTATTGCGGGGCGGATTGGCCAACAGCAGGTGACCTTTCTGTTTGACAGTGGGAGTACACATAACTTCATTAGCCCGACGGTGGCACAGACATTGGGGCTAGAGATCATCAAGGATGCCGCTTCCCAGGTTGTGGTGGCCTGTGGCCACGAGCTGCAGTGCGCAGGGATGCTTCGGGACGTGGAAATCAGTGTGCAGGGATACACCGACAACATGGATGTCTACTTATTGCCCATCCAGGGGCCAGATGTGATTCTGGGGGCCCAGTGGTTGCGACAGCTGGGTAGGGTGACTCTGGATTGGGAGAAGTTCACTATGGAGTTTGCTAAGGGTGGGAGAGAGTACTGTCTGCAGGGCATCAACATCTCACCAGTGCCGGGGGGCTCTCTTTGCTGTTTGGAGAGGCTGCAGGGACGTGGGCATGACGTGGCTTGGGTAGACCTGAGCGGACGGATGGAGCCACCAGATTCCCACCTTGAGGACAAGCTGGGTCTTGATGGGGCGGGGAATGTTACGCCCCCGGACGGATCCGAAGGCGACAACGGGGCTGAACCAACTGGTTCAGCCCCCACTTTCTAAAGGGCGGCCTTCGGGGGCTGAACCCAACCGGTTCAGCCCCAATTGGGGCCGGCCGGCCGGCCTTGGTCCGGGTATAAATGTACCCGGATCCTCTATTGGAGGGATCATGCAAGTATTATCAAAGGTAATTCTCTAGCCTCCTCTCAAACCCTAGAAATCTCTCCTTCTCCCTCAAATCTCATCTAGTTCCTAACATTATGATTTTAGAATTAGGTATTGTTTGTTGTTAAATACGCAATAACTGTGAAAAAGACCAAAGTTACTTCAGGATCGAGCTGTATAATGATCATTTGACGGCCGCCACAACGAGGAGAGGGATGAAACCCACTAAATATTCTTCAATTGAACAGAAATCTCTTTGAACATACAATCCCACAATATTATATAGCTAGGGTGAGGGAAAGTAAAGTGCCAGCACAACCAAACACTCAAGCCTTTATCCCACCATAGTGGGGTTGACTATATGGATCCTTTGTCACCATAGCTAGGGTGGGGAGAAAGTTAAGTGCCAATAAGTCATACAAAATAATTTACAAAAATAAAAATATACATAATAAAATGCATAAAAATAAATAGATCTAGACTCAAGTCATCAGAGAAACTACAAACAGATAAGATGGTTACTGTATCGTAAGTCATCTCTAGTTCTTCACGACAATAAAGATTTAAGGGTGAAGTACATGTAGCACCCCTGACATTTAGAAGAAAAACCTCCGGACTCATGTTATTTTCAAATTAGGACCCCCATTTTTTTCATAAGTAGGACAATTTATTTTAAATAAATAAAATAATTTTAATTTAAACTTGCTTTTTTACCAATCATATCCCTTGAAATATAAATTGATGATTATTTTTGCTAAAGATAGGATTTGAAATATATGTATGAAAAATGTTGCCTTGACATCACCATGTCATTTTGTCCTCTTTGAAAGGTTGGGCACAATATTTACAATATTAGCTTACAAATTGTCATATATTTATCAAAATTATTCGAGATGGTTTCTCAAGTTCATTTAGGCTATGTTTGTTTAAGCGGATCAACTCCTTATCGTTTTGGCCAAAACGTAGGTTCGCAAATTAGGCATTTGCGGACAGCTTTTTTCCAAAGTCCCGTTTCTAAATTAAGTAGTGTCTAGTGTATTTTCCAACAACAGCACCTCGGAGCTTTTCATCCGAGCCTCCGCGCATCTCACCTCCTCTCGTAGATGGAAGGAAGAACCTCGTGCGTTCATCTCCTTTCGCATCTCGGAAGCAATGTTTTCACAGATTGCTCCAAATTTCCTCGTCGTCCGACGTCAGCCTCTCCGGATCTCTTCGCGGTCGGACTCTCTGTTCGTAAGGTAGCACGATTCTACCTAAAGTCTACAGCCAAATCCATATTTCCCATTTTTGAAATCCAAACTCCCGTCTCCTTATAAACCCAAGCATGCACCATGGCAAATTCAAGGCCCTCTCTTCCCTCCTCTACATGGTTTTAATCATTTCCTCACTCTTTCTTCTCCTCCTTTGTCCCCCACCGTCTTCCACCATCCTCGTTGTCGACTCTCCATCGCAAGCCATCAGCTACGCTTGTCATGCCCACCCGATTCCCATCCTATTATGCCCATGGCAGATTTCATCATTCTAATTTTGATTTTTTTTTCGAAATTTATAAACCTGTAAAAGGATGATTTCCTGATTTCATTACTCATGTTGGAGGCAAGGTTGTTAGGATCGAGATCCTAGATGAGATCCTTTTGAGGCAGGATCGGATCAGATAGTAGGCACGGATCGAGGATCGCTTTACAAAATCTGGATCGTAGGATCGTAAGATCCTATGATCCGGATCGCGATCCTGACAACCATGGTTGGAGGATTTCATTATTGTTTTAAGATTTGGTGGGTTGTGAATGGATTGAATGGAAAGAAAGGGGCTAAAGATCTATGATCTCGAGCATGCTCTGAATTTCCTTCCTTCTTTTCTCTCGTCCATCTATCTGGTTTTCTGCTATGAGTAAGCTCACCCAAATTGAAATTGTAATTAGACCTTATACGCAATTGATAAATGGATTAACCCCAACAACACAAGCATAGCCTTAGATCTGAGCCAATATTTTTGTAGGAAATCCTAAATGTGCATTTACTTCGAGCATGCTCTGAATTTCCTTCCTTCTTTTTCTCATCCATCTGTCTGCTTTTTTGCTATGAGTAAAGTTTCCCAAATTGAAATTGTAATTACACCTTATGTTGGGTCCATTGCTCCCAATGTCCCTGATTTGTAAGAAGTCAAACAAGTCAATGATATACACATAGTTGTATTTGATGTATGATTAAGTTTCATGTGCAGGGTGAAAACTTGAAGAAATGACTAAGTATAAAGTGTCGACACGCGTCACAACTATGTCTACACTTTATAAGAGAAGTGTTGAGTACTGACTTGAAGCAAGTACAAAAGTGTCGACACACTTCACAACTATGTCGACATCTTTGTAGGAGAAGTGTCGAGATCAGAAAGATACAAGACAGCAGTGTCAAGACACAACACTTCACTCGACAGTTCAGACAGCTGTGTCGAGACAATTCAGTTATCTCAACACCTTGAAGATCAAGTCAGCAGTGTCGAGACAAGTTAGATATCTCGAAACCTTAAAGCTCAGGACAGTAGTGTCAAGACAATACAACTGTCTCGATACAATGAAGAACTGAAGTGCAGACTTAAAGATGTCGACACTCAGCAGACTGTAGTGTCGAGACAATTCAACTGTCTCGACACAGTGAAGATTTAAAGTTTCTGTCAAAGAAAATAAGCTAAGTCCAGAAGCGTTGAGTGAAACCAGTTCACTAAACGTCATACAGATTTTGTCAACGCCATAGAAGATAGACAGGAAAATTCGTCTAAGTCCACAGGCGTTGAATGAAGCCAGTTCACTCAACGCCGGATGACAGAAAGCTTTGAGTCAAGCTCTAGCAGTCAAAGCCAAGGGGAATGAATGGAGTAGTTATGGTCAAGTACAAAAGCGTAGAGTGATCTCAACGTCATGCAGTGGAGCAATTGCGCCCAAGTACAAATGCGTTGAGTGATCTCAACGCTATCAACGTAATGCAGTAAAGAGGTAGAAAATAATCTAAGGCAAAAAGCGTTGAGTGATGAAGCTACACTCAACGCTCTCAACGCCAAGGTTGTTGAAGAGATAGAAAATAGTCTAAGGCAAAAAATGTTGAGTGATGAAACTACACTCAACGCTCTCAACGCCTAGGATGCAGAAAGAGCAGAAAGCTAAGCTAAGTATAAAAGCGTTGAGTGAAGGTCATTCACTCAACGCCACTCAATGCCAAGGAAGCTGCAAAACGACTAAGTACAGAATCGTTGAGTGAAGGTCATTCACTTAACGCCACTCAACGCCTGAGTGGATTCTGAGAATTTGGCCAAGTACACAAAGGGGTGACGTCAGCAAAAGTCAACAAAGTCAACGCAATTCAAAATAGTTGCGGGAAAGCTGCAGAATAGCGTTGATGGCGCCGATGGCCAGCTGGTTGTCTTCTTGTGTAAAAGGAAAGTGATATTCCAGCAATTAAGGTCGGTCACACACAGAAAAGAGTCGTTGATCAGCGTACAATAAAAAAGGAATATTGGCTGAGTCGACGACAGCAATTAGGGTTTTCTGTTTACGCTTTCTTGCGGCTGAACATCGTCTTTTTCCTCGCATTCTTGCTGGGCCTGAAGAAGAAGTTCAGATCAGTGAATCTGGAAGCGAATCGAGATAGCAGAAGCGATTTTCATCTGCGACAGCAAGTTTAGAACAGTCATTCTGAGTAACTTCTAGCACAAGCCATCCAAATCTGAAGATCAGTTTTTCCTTGTTGCTGAGAAGAAGCTAGGGATGAGATAATCTCTGTCCAGGAAAGGCAGACACAGAGAAATGCTCTGGTGTCAAAATCAACACTTATATTGTCTATTCTATAGGATCCTTTAGGATCTGAGTGTAGGCCTGATTTATAAAGGCTAAGAGATAAGATTCCTGTGTGAATCTGAGTTGTAGGTCTGTGTTATAAAAACTGAGGTAGGATCATTTGTTGATCTGAGTGTAGGATCTATTTTGGATCTGAGTGTAGGGCTTAGGCCTGAGTTGTAGGATCCTTTGGATCTGAGGTAGGGCTTAGTGTCCGAGTGGTAGGTCTTGGAGAAGACTGAGAGGTCTTCCGGGATCTGTGTTGTAAGCTCTTAGGAGCCGGGTGTTGGTGTTGTGCCTCATTTAACACACTGTTAAAGAGGTGGGAGGGACAGTGTACGTACCCAGGATCGGGAAACCATTATAAATCAACTGTGGAATTTGTGATTGATCTTGAAAGCCAAACTAACCTAATCACTAACCACAGCAAATTCAGTTAAGCTTTAAATAAATCAAAACGAGACCTAAAACCTATTCAGCCACCCCCCCCCCCCCCCCCGCTAGGTGTTTAGTTGACCTTGAAAAGAAGACTTTCACCTTATACGCAATTCATTAATGGATTCACCCCAACAACACAAGCATAGCCTTAGATCCGAGCCAATATTTTTGTAGGAAATCCTAAATGTGCAATTACTTTTTTCTGTTATTGTAGAAAATAAATATTAGAGATTTGTAGGTTCATAATATGTGAAAATAGTTTTTATGTCTTTTTCAACTGTCATAGAACATAGATATTATAGGTTCATAATATGTGAAAATAGATATTAGAAATTTGAAGGTTCATAATTGTTCATGTATTCATTTTAAAAAAATTATGTTACAAAACACCATTTTTATCAAACAATTTTAAGCTCTGCTTCTCGAACAGATCTATCTACAAGCTACATTTTATACAAATAGTTTTTTTTTACTGTAAACTCCATTTTCCACAAGCAGCGCCTTTTCAAACTCCATTTTTGTCAACTACTTTTCCATCGCCAACATCTGAAACAGACAGAGCCTTACTTTTTAAGCACTAATTATAAATTAAAAATTGATGTTCTCACTATTTGTCAATTCCTTGCATGATATTCCGGATAAAATTTTTCTAAAAAATTGTACCTACTCTACATGGCATCTTGTAAGATATTTAGCAAGAGGAGTGATGAGAATCAAACTTCGAGTGCAGGTCGTCACAGAATGGGGCCCACACGTGTTGATTCTCAGAGGAGGCAATGGTCGGTTTGTCATCTAGATGATTTGAGTTCACGATTGCATTCGGAGTACCGTTTGGAAATTTCTATTTATTTTCTTTATTCTTTTATGTTTTGTTTGAGGAGATCGGACGATCATTGTGTACGGCCAATCATACACATCCATGATGGGTGCCCTTTGTAGGATTAGTATAAATACGAGGGAAGGAGGTTGGTTTCATTTCATTGCAGATTTTGGAGACTATCTTCCTGGAACGTGGTGATCTCTCGTGGTGCCGACTTCACGAAACCCAAAACCCTAAGGTGATGACTCCTTGATGATTGATCTTCCTTCACCCCCTGTTTCATGGTATTATTCGCCCCTCTCCCATCATTTCTGAACACAACCGCACCCACTCCACCTTTCAGAAAAAACCACGGAGACCTCCTGCCCCCAACCAGCCAGCGCAGTCCTAAACCCCCTCCCAAACAGCCACTTCACCCAATTCCACCACTACATCCCCTCCATCCATCTCTTAGCTACAGTTATAGCAAATGCCAACCTTCATCCCACCTTGTCCCAACACCCGCCTTCTTGCTTACACCCTTTAGTTATTGTGTCAACCCCCCTCACAAGCGTCACAAGACCTACGGCCCCTCTGAAACAATTTGTCCACCCCTCCACACCCATTGGTCATCCCGCAGCCCCTCCCCTTTGGGAATTTGTCATCTAGAGAGCCTCCGCTTACAACCACAATCTTCCTTCCGAGAAATTTTATCACCTCCCGATCACTGGATCTTTGTGTCAACACCTACGGCCCGTTCATTTGTGAGTTTTTATTAGTCAGTTTCATTGTTGCGCTTTATGTTCTACGGATTTGGTTATTTATATGATTATGGATTTTTTCATGCAAGTAACTTTCATGATTAATAGTGTGATTTGCAGGACCTTTATCGCTTGCGCATGTTAACTTTTGGCCCTCTAAACAGAGAAAAGGGTAACATGCTTGATCAATTATTTGAATGATGCTTCTGCGTTAGTTGATAATGTTTTATGCCTCAATTGCTACTTGCAAATCTTCTTGGATCGTTTTTGCATCATCGCATCACCCTATGATTAGATAGGAACACCTAGGGGTTTACGTTGGTTTAAATTAGACTACCACAACCTAACCGGCGTAAAGTAAAACATTCACCCCATATATATGTTTTTCCTTCATATTTCCAATCCAAGAATTAAACAATTGATGCATCCGCGATCGCATCCAGATAAGCTATGCTCGAATTGTGTGTGTGTGATTTCTATCATGTTCGTTGTTGTCATTTGTAGTCTTATTTGTGTTATCATCATATGTCGTATCGCACTTTCTATTTTATGATAAGGCTTGTTGGTTTGACCGGCCAGCATGACCATTAATAAATAGGTCCGGTAGTAGAAGGTGCTAGGATGTAGGAGCAACAATATTGTTTTTCTTTTACGTTAATTGCATGAAAATAACTCAAATCTGAATTTAACAATTCAGCTTTGAGTTGGGAGCTAGAAATTAAGTTCCTTCTTGATTTCTCATCAAAGCTTGGAGTTTTCATAACCCCTCTCTTGACTGCCCAACATTGAAAAACCTCATAACCCCCCCCCCCCCTCTTGATTGCCCAACATTGAAACCCCCCTTCTTTATTACAATCTGAATTTAAAACTTCAGTTTTCCTCTACCTAATTGAAACCCCCTCCATTAAATCCTCTATTATAAAATTAACTGGGCCCCTCTTGAAAGGTATGACCGGCAAAAAAAGAAACAGAGGGATTTCACCCCTCTCGGTTTCTGTCCAGCCGGCCCAGCCAATTTCTCATCCCTCCCGTATCGGCTCCAGCACGTTCGCCTCGAGGGAGCTCCGGAACCCAGCAACGCTCAGCTCCTCCTCCAACTCCGGCAAGATCACCGCTCCCTCGCTGCTCCAGCGGACGCGTCAGACCCTTGCGGCTGCGTCGGAGCCGGAGGCCCTCGGAAAGACGGTCGACGACGACCTAACTTATCCCGTCTTCTTCCCGCCCCACCTGCGGAGCCGACATCTTCTTCGTCTCACACGTAGTCGGGAACTCCAGAACCCTGCATCACTCAGCTCCTCCTCCTTCGGCACCTCCTACGGCCACTCCAGCCACCAACAACCCAAAATCTAGCAAGCCGAACAGCTACCACCAGCACCCACTCCGTTCGGCCACCACCACCCCAAAATCGACCAACGTGCCGACCAAACACCTCCTTCAGCCACCCCGTCCAGCCACCACCAACCTAAACCGTCCAGCTTGGTGTCGGAATTCCCGTGGAAACTCCTCTGTCTGGGAGATCCCTGCAGGTATACCTCGCTGCTCCCCGTTGTTGCCTAATACTCATCAAATTAATTCATCTGATCGTGTTGTTAGCGCTTGCATTTTGTCATACCTTCTCTATCGTTATTTCTAGCACGAACTTTTGCCGCTGAATTGAGCTGTCCGGTTGCGCAATAACTAAACCCGCACTTGGAGCCCCTACTAAGAGGTCCGATGCGAATCGTCTTGAGTTGAGTAATAGCTATCATAGTCCTCGCTATCTCGGGAAGGGCGATGCTAGGCCATTAGACCCGTACCGGGTTGCATCAACAACTCAGACATTATTAATAATATGATCACTTTTATAATTTGTATCAAACTTATGTCGTAACCATTATTCTCTCGAAATATCCATCTTAGTCATTGTTATTATGAACTTAAACTCAATTAGTGTATTAACTATGGATAAGAAATCTCAATGCAATAAATCTCCAAGATGTTTAGCCATTAAGCTATTATACAAAAGGTACGTGCAATGCCTACGATAAAATCTTGAGAAATTATCATGAACCTTTTATGTTAAATCCTAAAATAAAAAATGCACAATCAATAATGAAACATTTAATACCAAAATATTTTATTTTTATGATAAATATTATGCACAAAATTAACAAATAATGAGATCATCAATATTTTAAAAACTTATATCTATTCCATAAAAATTTAAATGAACTTGGGAGATCATCTCGGATAATTTTGATAAATATATAACTATTTACGAGTCAATAATATAAATATTACACCGAGCCTCAAAAAGAAGTCAATTGGCATAGTGGTTTGAAGAAAACATTTTTCCAACTGGTCTTGGGTTCAAGACTCATAAGCTCTCTTTTTATGCATTTATTTCAAATCAATTTTTAACCGAAACATGATTAATCAATTTTTAACCAAAACATGATTAATCAATTTATATCTGCAGGATATAATGGGTAAAAAGAAATTCATATTAAAATTATTTTATTATTATTTTAATTTAAAATATATTGTCCTACTTGTAAGAAAGTAGGAACCCATGAAAATAGAATGGGTCTAAAATATCTTTATTTTAAATCTTATGGGTGTCATAGGTACATTATCCAAAATTAAAACCCATGTAATTTGATTCATCATAAACTGGCAACAGATCTTAGTTATCACTTACTTTTGTGACGTCTCCCTGAACATTTTAAAGTGAGTAAATTAATAATATTCCTCACTGGTCTAAACTCATGAAACTATGGTTCTTCCATTGGGGCTAGAACTATTTTGTGGTCATCCAACTAAATAGTGAAAATTTTCTTCTTTCCATCATGGAGAACCTTGAGATCATATTGCCATGGTCTGCAAAAATGTACGTGACAAAAATCCAGGGCCACCACATCTCACTAGGCGTTGTCATAATAGGGTTTTCAATAAAGAAGGGGACCAGACATATGTTCATGATAGCCATGTTGCTCCCTTTCTTGAACCAGGATGACTTATGAGGTTGTGGCCGCTTCTAAGTCAACCAATTTAACTTGATAACAGCATCTTGGGACATTATATTCTCGAAATTCCCATTATCTAATTAGATGCATACTTTATTGTATGAAAGATGTTTGTTCATAACCACTCTTCCTCTCTCCTGCCTAAGAGTGAGAGGTATCTTCCTAAGGACAAGAGACTCTCCAACATCTCCTTGCAAAACCATATCTTCCTCTCCACTTTCATCATCATTGGATGATTTGGGATAAAAGGAAGTCCCGAATGAAACTACGCCCCATCTCAAAACATATATTGATGCCCTAATAAATTAGCCACTTAGCAAACCCCAACTCAAAATATAAGTTGGGTATAAAAGGAAGTCCCGAATGAAAGAAAGAGCGTGCAATTTGGAACAACCCGAGCCCGTAAATAAATGATACATAATGAAATAACATAAGTACGAGAAATAAAATTAAATGTGGAATAAAAATCAAATATTAGCGTAACTACGCCCCATCATCCTGCCGCCTCATGTCCTAATATGTACGTTAAATCTGTACATTAGATCATTCCCTTCGTTTAGATCGAGTTGCCCTCGAGCTCCAAGTTGGGTTACACCTTTCGAAAGTTCTTCAGTGGCTCCCATGATTCCACATGTAGTGTCTTGCCCATTGAATGAGGACCTTACATGTCCCGCAATTGAGGGGCCAAATGGCCTTTAATGATTGGGGTGCAGATAGCCCATCGAACACTAATGGTTACTTTGGCCTGGTAGTCAGAGGCTCTTTGGTGAATGTCTTCAGCAGTGAGACATGAAAGACATCATGTATCCTCACCTTTGTCGGCGATACCAGGTGATAAGCCACCGTGTCAATCCTCTTCAATACTTGGAAGGGCCCATAGCATCATGGCGAGAGCTTGTTGCTCAGGCGTCATGCGATCATCAGCTGCTTGTGGTGTTGCAACTTTAGCCACACCCAGCTGTGCACGTGCAATTCCTTGGCGTGTGCTTATCGTCATGATATTTTTAGTACCCCCCTGAGTCTGTAGAAGGAGTTCCCATGTCGCAACCAAAATCTGATCTCTACACTAAACTAGCTAGTCCTCCCACTTCCATCTTGGCCTCCATTGGTGTGTATGGAATGATGGCAGACGAGTCATGATCATAAATCATCCTGAATAGCGACACTTGTAGTGAAGAGTGTTAAGAAGTATTGTAGCAATACTCTCTCAGACGAAGTTATCAACCACCAAGCAATTCAAGTACATCTTGATTGTCTTGTTCATGATCTATGTTTGCCCGTCATATAGTGGGGGGTATGTGGAGTAAAAGGTTAGCTTGGTCCCACAAAGATGGAACAACGCATGCCAAACTAGATGGTAAACACTACGTCACGGTTTGACATGATGGACTGGGTCTCCTGTGCAGGCACATGATGTACTCGAAGAAGGCTCGTCACATTAACTGTTGTGTAAGGGTGGCTCAAATGTATAAAGTGTGCAGCCTTCGAGAAGTAGCCCACCACCCCAAAAAAGTATGGGTTGCCCTGTGAGTGTGCAACCCCTCAATGAAACCCATGGAAATCTCAGCCCAGGCCTACAATGGAATGTAAAGTGGTTGCAGGAAACTCTGATGAATGTGTTTGTAAGCTCTGATTCAGTTGTTTTGTTAGCAGACTGTGTAGATACGCACGGCCTCCTTGACCATGCATTCCAAACCCTTAAAGAAGTACTCTTGTACCCTTTGTATTGTATTTTCCACACAAAGATGAGTGAGGATGTGGATGGTGATGATGATGAGTGGAGAGAGATTTTCCCCTCGAGCCAAATCAACCCCTCTTTAACTCCGCTGACTAGGAGCCTCTCTTGTCTCTATGCGCGCTCGTATCTATGATAAAATGAGGTTGGAACTCCTCTCCTTCTGGATAGCCTCAAACAGTGTCATGTGTGGCTCGGAGCTGGCTTGTAAAACCCCCTCATTGTTGTTGAAAAAAGCTTTTGTCGTTCAGTTGAGCTTCCCAACTTAGTATAGACTATCAAGTCAAACTCTAGGAGCCGGCTGATTCAGTGTTGTTGTGAAAAGGTGGTCATTTTCTGCTTCAGGAGATATTTGGGGTTGTAATGATTCATCATGATGTCGAAATGACGCCCTAATAAGTACAGGTGCCAGCGTCAAACCACCATCACTAGCCCGATCAATTTTCGTTCATAAGCAAACAATTTCATTTGATGTGCAAGCTTGCGGCTGATGAAGGTACTAGGATGCTCTTATTGTTGTAGAACTGCACCAATTCTATTTTTGACGTGTCACACACCACCACGAAGTCTTGTATGAATTCAAAGAGTTGTAGGACTAGGGAAGCTGCTAGGACTGCCTTCAGGTCCAAGAATGCTCCAATCGCCTCTGCTGTTCACTGGAACCAGTTCTTCTTGAGCAAGCTTGTCAAGTGGAGGTGGAAACAATTACATTGTACTTTTGAAAAAACTTGCAGTAATATCCTTACAAGCTTAGGAAGCCCCCTAAAACCTTTGCAAACTATGGACGTGGCTATTTCTCCATTGCGTCCAGTTTTTTAGGGCAAGCTGGACCCCCTATACATGGACATTGTGGCCTACATAACTCATTGGCACACCGTCAAAGGTACATTTCGATGTCCATGGAGAGCTACAAACACCATCCAGACATGGTAGAAGTGCATGACCCAGGTTGAAATGTAAATTTGTATGTCGTCGAAAGAAAACCAACACAAATTTACGGAGAAAGAGTCTAGGTACCTCAGTCATCCATGTATGAAAGGTTGACGGAGCATTTGTAAGTCTAAATGGCATCAACAAAAACTTGAATTGATTGTAATGGGCTTAAAAGGTCATCTTTTCCACATCGTTGACAGACAATCACATATGGTGGCAGCCGGATCACGACCCCATCTTACAGAACAGGCAAGCTCCATGTAGCTAGTCAAGGAGCTCGTCTACTATCAAGATTGATAATTTGTCATTGATGATTTTGGCGTTCAATTTTTAATAATCCACGCAGAAGAGCATGATCCATCCCGCTTTTTGACTAGAAAGATGGGGGCAGAAAAAGGGATTGGGTGGGGCAAATAAGCCTCTGCTACAATAGATCATGTCCCTTCTTCTTGGTTTCATCCTTCTGAAGAAAGAAGTACAGATACGGTCGGGCAGCTACCAGTATGGTCAGACAGCAATCGATACATCCGAACAACTACCTATATAGTCGGACATCTACCAGTGCCATCCTTGGTACAAGGTGGATGTGGTGTTCCGAGGACTTTGCGGAGAAAGGCCTGGAAGGTACTCAAGAAGGGGTGATGCTCCTCCAGTAAGACCCGCAAAAACCCTTTTGGTGAGGCCAAGGGAAAAATAGTGGCGAGGCATGGGGTGCTCTTCCACTCCTCGCCTAATTAAAACACTCAAAAGAATTGCAATCAAGTCATGGTTTATGTTGTTAAAGGCGCGCCAAAGGCTTAAAGCTTACCATGATCAGAGTTTGCGTTTTGTTCGGCTTTTTTGTGTCTTTGGAGCATAAAAGTCGTCGTCGGTGGAGATGTTTATTGCAAACATTTTTTTCAAAATAAAGAAATAAATAATATAAACAGACGATAATTTTTGCATGATGTGGTATTTGTGAAACATAATCGAGCATTTAGACTTGAATATGATGTAAATAACCACATTGATTCTATTTTTTAAGGGAAATAAATGATTGTAATGAATGATTAATGAGTAGAATAAATAAAGAATATGATCACGAAGATGAACTGATGCTTGATGTTAATTATTTAAAATGGATATGGTTACGCCTTACCCTCATCAGGTGAGCGTTTGCAACGTGAGTCTTGTGCCTAGACTCCAACACCCTTTTGGCACCTTGGTGCGCCTTGAGTCTTTAATAACTAAGATCATAGTGAGAAAGTCAAAGTCCCACGTGATTGGGACCAGATTGGGGAGCTAATAAACTCCTAATATGACGTTGAATCTAGTCAGCGAAATGAAGTAGAGGTCAACTTTGATGACATCGGTGTGAACCTCCAGCTTGACAAATGAACATATGCTTGGGATAGGTATTTCGCCATTGGCAAGGACAGCGTGCATATTCTTCTTGGGTTACATGGGTTGTCTCGTGGCTCAAGCGTCAATCTCCCCAATGGAGTTGCGGGTGCTGCCTGAATCCACGGAATAGTTCGCCACATTTTCCTACACTGTTGCACCTGCTTGTTTGTCGGCTTTGTTAATCGGCCATGGCATGGAGAGAGATCTTTGGCTCATCCACTATAAGGATAGCGTACCAGTCATCTTCCACTTCTAATCAAAAGAGCTTTTTGCACTTACGACTAGATGCGTAAGCCGTGTTGTAGTTGAAGTAAGGCCCCTCTACTCAACGCTTTACCATCTCGGCCAACGATAATCGACGAATGAAAGAGGGATGGGGCAGCATCTAGTCGTGGGCAAAAAGCCCGGGCCCGGAAAGCTCACTCGGGACCGGCCCGGCAAAAGCCCGGCTAGGCCCGGCCCGGCAAAAACCCGGCCTGGACCAAGGCCGAACTTGGGGACCTTACCGGGCCCCCATTTTAGCCGGTTGCCTGGCCTGGTGCCCGGCCCAGGCCGGGCTAGCCTGAGACCGACACCCGGGCTAGCGGAAATCCCTCCATTGCGGGATTTTAATCCCTCCTAATCATAGGCGGGATTTTAATCCCGTCTTTGGTATTCAGGCTGGCCCGGGCCCGGCCCGGCACGGGCCGTCCTGAAGGGCCTTATCGAGCCCCCTCTTTGAGAGGGAGCCCGAGCTCGGCCCGGCCCAGCCGAAACTGAGCCTGGGCCGAGCCCGGGCGACAAAAAGCCCGGGCTCGACTGGCCCGGCCCAAGCCTGGCCCAGTCGGGCTTTTTGGACACGACTAGCAGCATCAGGCCCCCGTCCACATACCCAAGGCGGTGACCCCGACAGTCCAGGGGTTGGTGCATGGATGTTGGTGGCATGCATCAGTGGTCGTTGACCCTATCCAATAACAGGAGATGATCACAAATATGTGCCAAGCTCATAAACGTAGTGAGGTTAGGAGAACCCTCTAACTCGACATACAAAATAAGGTGTTTATGTAGTTTCGTTGCGATGATGGAGACATGTTCAAGTCAGAAGAGTTTTTTTCACTGATTTTTGGGTGAATAAGCATAATCGTAGTGGAACCGGAGCATCTTTGCTCAATTTTCTTCCATCTGGACGATAACAATTGCCAAGTGAATGAGGTGGGGGTGCAGGTGTCCCTATTCTATATCCCTAAGGTGATGACATCGTTGGTCTAAGGGCTGGTGCATGGGCGGTGGTGGCATGCGTTGGTGGCGGCATGCCCTCAAACTCAATATCTTTTGGGAATATATCATCTGATATATCCTCTATCAACCGACATATTAGCCGATATATCGGCCAATATATCCCGATGCTATATCAGCTTATTTCAATTAATTTTATTTAGTGTCTATGGTATAATAGACAATAAACATAAATTGTATTGTTGTTAGGTTGTTTTAGATCCTTCCTCTGACTTTTTTCCTTGCGCTCATCCATCATTCTCTTTGATTCTGCTTGGCCTTTGAATTTTAGAATTAAGATTCTTTAACTTCCATTGTTATCGACGACCTCCAGACTTCCTCTTGCTTCATTTCAAACGCTATGGTGTTATTAATTGTGTAGAAGGAAATGAAAGGTGCAATTTTATTCTTCCACAAAGGGGCATTATATAGGAAATACAACATGACTGGCGGTGTGGGAATAAACACAATAATACTAAAATACTACTAACTCTAACACTCCCCCTCAAGATGGAGGGGTGTAGAGAAAGTTTCAAACCTTGTATATACTTCTTGAATACCGAAAAATAAGTATGAGTACAAATATATAGGAGAGAAGAGAGTAACATCTAGCTATACAAACAATGTGGGACAAACACTAACTCCCACATAAGTCAATACATCATTTTTCCTAGTATTTTCTAACACTCTCCCGCAAGCTGGAGCGTACAAATCGTAGGCACCAAGCTTGGACAAGAACTGATAGTAGAGACGCCGAGGTAAGGCCTTGGTGAGGATATCCGCAACTTGCTGAGCAACGGGAACATGTGTTAACTCTATCTTCTTCAACTGAACCTTCTCCCGAACGAAGTGACAATCAACTTCAATATGTCTTGTCTGTTCATGGAATACCGGATTCTTGGCAATGTGTATAGCAGCTTGATTGTCGCACAATAAAGTTGCAGGTGAGGAGACCTTGACTCCTAGATCATCAAGGAGACCCTCAAGCCACATGAGCTCAAACACAACAACTGTCATAGATCGATACTCATCAGCAGATGAGAGAGCAAGCACAGACTGTTTCTTGTTGCGCCATGTAATAAGATGTCATCCAAAGTAAGTGCAGTATCCACTTGTGGAACGACGGTCATCCAAAGAGCCAGCATGCTCAGCATCAGAATATGCAATCAGAGATAAGAGAGATGAAGAGGGCTTGTATACAAGCCCTTTTCCAGGAGCAGTCTTCAAGTAACGAAGAATACGTTCGACAGCCTGAAGATGAGAGATACGAGGCTCGCGCATGAATCGACTGACAATTGCAACAACAAATGATCTATCAAGTCTAGTAACAGTGAGGTATATCAGCTTTCCCGCAAGGCAACGATAATACTCTGGATTCGGAAGGAGCTAATCGGAGTTTGAGGCATGAGCACAAAGCTTGTGATTGATATCCATGAGAGTGTCAGCAGGCTTGCATCCAGAGTAGCCCGCATCATGAAGTAGGTCAAGACAGAACTTTCTCTGAGATAGCACAACCGATCAGGTCTCCGAGCCACTTCGAGACCAAGAAAATATCGAAGGTTTCACAAGTCCTTTGTTTGAAACACAATTGTTAGATGCAGTTTGATCATCTGTATTCTTGAAAGATCATCTCCTTTAATCAGAATATCATCCACATAAATCCAAAGAATTATTGTGCCCGTTGGACGATGACGAGTAAACAAAGAGAAGTCGGTCGAACTCCGAGTGAACCCAATAGCGGTCTTGCTAAATTTTTCAAACCATGCCCGAGGAGACTGTTTGAGACCATAAAGAGACTTCTTCAAACAACAGACAAGAGACTTCCTCGTGATCTCAAACCCGGGAGATTGTTGCATATAAATGGTCTCCTGTAAATCGCCATTAAGAAAGACATTCTTGACATCCAGTTGGTGCAAGGGCCAGTGGCGGTGAACAGCGATGGAGATCAACACACGAACAGTATTGAGTTTAGCGAGTCGAAAAAAAATCACATCATAATCTAAGCCTTGTTGTTGAGTGAAGCCGCGAGCTACAAGACGAGTTTTCAAACGGTGAACCGTCCCATCCGGACCCTGTTTGACGGCAAACACCTACTTACATCCCACACAAGATTGTCCAGGAGGAAGTGAGACCAAATCTCAAGTGTGGTTTGCCCAAAGGGCAGACATTTCCTCGTCCATAGCCGCCCGCCACCCGGGATGCTTAGAGCTGTCACTTAAAACCGAAAACCGTAAACCGAACCGGAACCGAACCAGAACCGCAAAGAAGCGGACCGAACCGTTTGCAAATTATTTTGGTTCTGGTTTGAATTTTGGAACCGTGAAAAACTTTGGTTCGGGTGTGGTTCTTACATTTTATTATCCGGACCGGAACCGGAACCGCAACATACAAGTCTCAAGCAATTTCAAGATTTTTGGACCCGATCCAAACCGGACCGAAGTATAACCGAACCGCAACCCGTTTATTATTATTAATTTCATTATAATATTATTATAATTTTATAATCTATCTATAATATTTATACTTACTATCATGAGTGAAACTGATGCAGTTTGAACACAAATCGTAATCTCATCAAAATGGGTCGGTTTTGGACTGAACAAAACCGCACCAAAACCGTGTGGTATGATTTGACATTGGTGAGGTTTGAAGTCGGTTTTTACAGTACAGTTTTGATTTTTATACAGTTATATAATGTATTTTCAATTTTACTTACATATTTTTCTGAAATATTTTATTTTAAAAATATAAAAGGTATACAATTACTATTAAATAGTAATCATGAAAGACAACTAATTGTAGCTGATTATTATGGTTGTGCAAGCTAGCGAGATGCGCGCAAGCCGACAGATGTTGTGGCAAGTCTTTACAAGTAGAAAAGCGACAGATACTAGCCCACAGATCGTGGAAGAGACCGACGAGTATTGTACAACTTAATTATTTTTATTTCGTTGTTGTTTTGAGTTTTACTATTTGCAGACTGCTGTTATTTCACTCCGTCAAGTTAAGTTTTGTTTTAGTTGTAACTCATTTGAACCGGACCAAACCACATAGAAGCATATCGACGAGACGCTCACAAGTCAACTAGACGTCGTAGCAAATCTACACGCGCAGGAAGGCGACATATACTACTAGCCCACCGATCGTGGAAGAGACTTGTTGAGACTATATTTGCCAGCAGGACACGTGTGTGTGGGACCGCATGTTTGGGCTTTCCCCATCGCGTTCCAGGTCTGGGTGTTGACCCCGGTGGGCCCCCTTGTGTGGCGGAATATCCCCGCGGTCCTGTGGTTGGGGTTAGTCCCACATCGCCTGCAGACTTCTCCACTTTGTGTTCATGTACCCCGCCACCCTTCATCTCAACACCTGGGTTTTGAGATGAACTAATGGGTTGGCGGATTCTAACATGGTATCAAAGCAGGTTGTCCTGCTGCGGGGGTGTGTTGAGACTATATTTGCCAGCAGGACACGTGTGTGTGGGACCGCATGTTTGGGCTTTCCCCATCGCGTTCCAGGTCTGGGTGTTGACCCCGGTGGGCCCCCTTGTGTGGCGGAATATCCTCGCGGTCCTGTGGTTGGGGTTAGTCCCACATCGCCTGCAGACTTCTCCACTTTGTGTTCATGTACCCCGCCACCCTTCATCTCAACACCTGGGTTTTGAGATGAACTAATGGGTTGGCGGGTTCTAACAAGACTGTCGAGGAGTGTGCAACTTAATTATTTCTATTTTGAAGGTGTTTTGAGTTTTTTGCAGACCGCTTTTATTTCATTCTGTCAAATTTGGTTTAGGTTTTAGTTTTAGTTGGAACCGATTGGAACCGGACCGAACCGCATAGAACCGAACCGAACTGTTAGTGACTGGTTTGGTTTTGGTTCTTGTTAAATCGTAACCGGAACCATTAACACGACGGTTCCAAAAATTATGATGGAACCGGAACCAGAACCGGAACCGGTCAAACCAAATAAGGTTTTGGTTCTAACTTGAAGAACCGTTACATTAATGGTTCGGTTCATGGTTTTAGTAGAATCGGAACCGAACCAGAACCGTGACAGCTCTAGGGATGCTGGAGAGCCTCCTATACAGAATTAGGGGTGGAGATAGAGGATAAAGAAAGAGCACTTTATCGGAGTTCCGGAGAGAGGCGGTGAAAAGAGACATAGTTGGTCAGCTGGTGGGCAGTGGAAGTTGTTGTCGGATCCGCAGGCTACAAAACATCATTAGAGCTGGGCAGCTCCCGTAGGACAGTAGACGAAGAAGGACGTCGAGGGCACACATGAATGACAGGTGGTGTAGATGGTTTAGGTGGGATTGGTGGGAAGAGGAGGAGGAAGGTGTGAATGAACAGGAATAACAGGCCGCGGGAGAGGTGGGGGAAGAGGAAAATCAGCTGGTTGAGAGTAATATGGCTGATCTTTGAGGAATGTGACATCAGCAGAAGTAACCACCTTGCGATCCTTGGGGGAAAAACAAACATAGCCCTTCTGAGTCTGAGAATAGCCCACAAACATATATTTAGTGGCACGGAGAGCAAGTTTGTCAGTGGACGGGTCAAGATGATGAACAAAGCACACGCAACCAAACACGCGAGGGATGATAGAGAAAGGAGGTTTGGAGGGAAAAAGAAGATTGAAGGGAACCGCAAATTTAAGAATGGAGGAAGGCATGCGGTTAACAAAAGTGCAAGCGGTAGAGACCGCAAAATTCCAATACTGTTTGAGAACATTCATTTGAATCATAAGAGAGCGGGCGACCTCAAGCTGGTGTCGATTCTTGCGTTCAGCAACGCCATTTTGTTGGGGGGTATATGCACAAGAGTTTTGATGGATGATCAGAAACTCAGCACAGAGGAGAGCGAAGACATGACTCGTGTATTCACGGGCATTATCGGTGCGGAGAGTTTTAATTGTAGTGGAAAATTGGTTGCGAGTTTCAATGGAAAAGGTATGGAATACACCGGGCAATTCAGAGCGGTCACGAATGAGATACAGCCAGGTCACCCGAGAGTAGTCATCTCCAAATGTGACAAATTAACGATATCCAAAAACACTCGCAATTTTGTAGGGTCCTCAAATATAGGAGTGCACTAGATCAAAGGGAGCAGGACTCCGAGTAGGATGTGGTGAGAACGTAGATCGATAATGTTTTCCATAGATACAAGAATCACACGTGAACTCTTGGAGGGACACGTCGGGGAGAGATTTTCTGCGGATATTTAGAGGAGTGTGACCGAAACGTCGATGTCAATCAACAGAGCTAATAGAGGACAACACCGTTGGGGGAGAGGGGTCAAGGATATAGAGACCATTCGACAGATGCCTTTTTCTAATGGTAGTTTGCGTCTTGTGATCCTGCACAACACACAAGTTAGAAGAAAAAATAACATCACAATCGAGGTCAGTAGTGAGTCGACCAACAGAGAGAAGGTTGAAAGGAGAGCCCGAAACATGAAGGGCAGAGCAAAGAGTAATGGAGGGAGTGAGGTGAATATCTGTCGCGCCAAAAACGGGAATTGTGTTCCCACTAGCAACAGTAATGAACTTGGGATGCACGGAGTTCAAATATTGTGGTGGTTTCCATGAGGTAATGTGGTGAGAGGCCCCGGAATCCAAAATCCAGGATGAGCTATGAGCAAGGCAGGAGGTACCACCATCGGATATATACACCACAGAGCCCGGAGGACAGCTGATCATCTTGCAAGCAACAGTCTGCAGTGGTCACGGTGACAACACACCAGCGGCAAGAAACGGCCACGACCAGCGTGGTAAGAAAGGAGCCCGCAGCGGATAGAAACACGTCGCGACTGTTAAAAAACCGAGCAAGTAGTGCAGTTAGGAGAAGACCGCAATAGGAGCATAAGCCGGCGAACAGGTACTAGGTCGGGCTGATAGAGGCAGACCGCAATCAACAACCCAAAGAGGTTAGAGAAGAGAGGCCACCTGGAGAAAGAAAAGGAGAAGCCGCACGGTCTCGGTGTCAACACACTAGCGGCAAGAGGCCTCGACCAAGATGCGGAGCCCGCAGCAGGTAGAGAAGCTGCAACGACTAAGGAGGCCGCAGCGGTTAAGCGAAGCCCGCACAAGAAGCACGCAGCAACAGGGGAACTGTAGCGCGAAGGGAAGTCGCGACGTGTAAGGAAACCGCAGCGACAAAACAGTGAAGACCGCACGGTCACGGTGATAGCACACCAGCGGCAAGGAGGATGTCGCGACCAAAAATGTGGTGCCCACAGCAGAGAGGAGAAGCCTCTTCGAGTAGATAAGCAGTAGCTACTAAGCAGAGATCAAGCCGGTCGAGAAGGTCGCACGGTCACGGTGAGCACACCAGCGGCAAGGGAAGATGTCGCGACCTAGATGCGGAGCTCGCCGGGATGAGGGAAGCCGCAGCGACTAAGAGAACAAATCGCGGCGAGAAGAGAAGACGCGGCGACGAAAGACAAGTCGCGGAGAGCAAGGAGCAGTGCAGCGAGAAGGCCAGAACTCGGCGGGTAGACAAGGATACCGCAGTGAGTAGCGACTAAGAGAAGGCACGGCGAGAAGGGTGGAGAGCAGCGAGAAGGGAAGATCTTGGCGGGTAGACGGGGAGACCGCACCGAGTAAAGGGAAGCGGTTAGTCGGGATGAAACAGTGCGGGCAGAGGAAACACGGGAGGGAAGGCCCCACCTGTTAGAAAGGTTATAAAAGGGGGGAGAAGGAGAAGAAGGGGTGGAAGCCACGAGAGGGAGAGAGAGAGCAGAGGAAGCAGTTAGAACGATAATAACCATGCGGGAAGCCACGGTTAACAGAAATTCTAATCACCCGGAAGCGGTTAGAAAGAGAGCAGGCCGCAAGACACTGCGGCTAAGCAGGAGAACAAGCCGCCCGGTAAGCAGATAGAGCAGGCGGTTATAAAAAACCAGGTCGGACCGTATCCCTCTGATACCATGTAGAGAAAGTTCCAAATCTTGTATATACTTCTTGAATACCGAAAAACAAGTATGAGTACAAATATATAGGAGAGAAGAAAGTAAGATCTAGCTATACAAACAATGTGGGACTAAACACAAACTCCTACATTAGTCAATACATCATTTTTTCTAGTATTTTCTAACAAGGGGAAACCTACAGCTTGAAAACAACATAAAACGGAAGGTAAAAGAAGGTTGGCAACATGGGACAAAGCAGCAGCCACCGAGGCCTAACCGTGTGTCACCGGGGATACTACAATCGGGCAAATGTCACACGACGTTGGTCCACAAACCGACCATGATTACACTGGATACACTCGGAGCTGAAACTAGGTCAACCAAGAATGTTAAACCATTCCTACCACCAAGCGAAGAAAAGAAACGAGAAGACACACAACAAACGAAATCAACCTGGGGGCCATGTGTGACTAAGGCAAAAGTCAGGAAAGAGGGAACGGAGTCGATGTTATCACAAACACTCCTCCTCACGTGGAATACGTGTAAGAAGGCATAGACTATTCCTGGAGGCCGTGACGTACACTCCCCCTCACGTAGACCACGTGCACGTGTAGGACCCTCGTCGGGTACATGAACCCAGATCACGTGGAGGAACGCCGAAATCGCAAAGAGACGCAAACAATAACACAACAACAAACAACTAAAAAAACTACATTAGCACCATCAACAATGAGTAAAGGGGGAGTAGGATCCATATCCCCGGCGAGCGGAAAGACAAGGTCAAAAGAAGGTTTGTCGGAGAGCAGCATCGGCAGAGGAGCTCGACCAGAAGATAGGAGCAGTGGCCCGCAGCAAAGCAGAGCACAGCACTTGTACGGAGAAGAAGCGACAGGGCAGACGGAGGAGGAGCAACAACAACAGGAGGAGCAGAGGATGGAGCTCTCGTTGACGGGAGAAGCAGCGCGCAGAGGGGACAAGATCCAGAGAGGAGCAGTAACAAGCTCTGGCAAGGTTGCTGATGATGACCAGCGAGGAAGAAGATGCCATTATTGAGTTGAAGACACCAATGAAGAAGATGTCGGGATCTCTGATACGATGCAGAGGGGAGCCGACGGGATCAACGAGATCCGGAGCTGACTAGGGTTGTGCCAGGTGCAGCAAGAGAAGAAGAAGAAGAAGAAAAGAAGAGAGCCTGACAGGAGGAGATGGAAGCAGACGGAGTCGTCGATGACGCAGGCGGAAGAAGTCGATGATGTCGGCGAAAGCAGTCGACGATGTCGGCGAAAGCAGTCAATGATGTCGGTGGAAGCAGCACTCGGCAGCAGCGACAGAATCGGAGCCGCTCCTGTCGACGGGATCAGCTATCGACTTCGTCGACACGAGCGGGAGCGGCGGGCGTGTGCTCTAGCAGCTCGCGGAAAAAAAACACGGGTCAGGGGGGAGAATAGTAGCAGATAGTAGAAAAAAAAAATTCTAGGTTTCAGATCAATCCTCTAATACCATGCAGAAGGAAATGAAATGTGCAATTTTATTCTTCCACAAAGGGGCATTATATAGGAAATACAACATGACTCACAACACCGATAGGCAGTGTGGAACTAAACACAATAATACTAAAATACTACTAACTCTAACAAATTGTATAACATAAAATATTTTTACTTGTTTGGTAGATTTAGATGTTAAATTATTAAGACATTAATATATAAAAATTAAAAAAATACATTTATATATAATTATGTATATTAATAATTAATTATTAAAGTTCGAAATGAAATATCTTTGATATATCCCACGACATATTAAAACAGACATGTCCCCGACAACCTATATTTGTAACCTTGCTCAAGCTCGACATCAAACTGAAAACACTCGTGTAGTCTCATCGTGACGATGGAGACATGTCGTTCAAGTCAGATATTGGGCACGTGCGAGAGAAGGGTTTAGAACATGTCCCGATAATAGCCAACCCTCTTGTCATATGTTTGAGTGAAATCAAATCCCACAAAGGATTACCCCATATTGGAGGCGGAAAATTCATGTGACAGTATTGAAGTTTTCTCGTGACATGTCGGATTTCTCCATATCCATGTTGAAGAACCACATCAGGACCGCTCTTATCAAGAGATAAGCTACTAATCAAATCCACTTCATAGTCAGCGTCCTCTGGTTGGCTGGCGAAGAACTACTCGCATCGGATTAGCGAACCCAGCAAATCGCTCGTCTTCATATGTCAGAAACTTGAGCTTGACCTAACGTGGGAGGGCATTGTTTTCATAATCACCCCCCCCCCCCCCCCCCGTATCTGCTTCTGGGATCACTGCGATAGAAGCTAGCTGGGAAGGAATGAGGCTATAACAGCCAGTAGGCCACGTGTCCAAATATTAGGGGTCATTTCTTGTAATTAGTGTTATAAATGGAGTACTTTGCTTGTAAAATGGGATTATGAAATAAATTAAAAAAGTGCTCTCTATTTCGTCTCTGTTTCCCAGCCCCCTTCGTCTCTCCCAGCTCCAGCCAACTCCCAGTCATTCGTCTTCGCCCTCATCTTCGGGCACCTCCTCTTGGCCATTCCCAGTATTTCTGTTATCTCTGATTTTAGATCACTATAGAGGCTCTCCATGCGAGCCAAAAATCGACCATGACAACTTGTTGGTGCTCTGATACAGTAATTTGATCAATCATCATCTAGAGCACAGATAGGGAATTGTTAGACATATGACATGAGAGAGGAGTCAGTGGGGGAGCTAGCCAGGGATCCTTAATCTCTATTGATGCCAAAATAAAATTGATATTCGGCATACCCCGATTCAAAATATAAACTCGGTATAAATACACAGTCCAAAATGAAAGAAAGATTGTGTGGTCTGTGACAATTAAAAATTAATACGGAATAAAAATCACATCATGGTGTATTAACATCCATCATCGTACCACCTTTATCCAAAATAGCGTCTGATAAATGCACTCGTGACAGTTGTTTGTTTCCTTACATGAACAGTTGCTTCACTCAGAGACTATATGTTTTTTTGCAGTTAGTGGAAATATGGAAAATCTCACCAGTCTTTAACAATGAATAGTAGAAGTGATGTGTGATTTTTATATAGTATTTTTTGCATCCATTTAGCTCAAATTTTCATTGAATAACTTCTTATTTGATAGGTTTTATCTTCATATTATCTCAAATTGATTTATGTGCAAATAGGAGCACGTGTGAGCTAATTAAGTGTAATTCATGTATTTCATGCATGGGGAAGTTTGCCTCTCCATATCATCTTTGTTTGTCTAATGATGTTAGGTGTATTTACCTTATTGAATTGCAATGTCATTTGTGGTTGATTGGGAATTTGAGGTGCCCCCTCGAAACTTGTTGTGAACAAGCACGTTCGTACGCGGTCATTGTCGCAAGACCGTGCACGTTCACAGCCATTGTCCTGAAAATCATGTGTGTCAATACTGCTCATGCATTTTAGTGATGTACGACCGTGCACGTTTTAAATACAGGACTGATGTGCATTTAAGGGTTTTGCACGACTGTGCGCGATTAGTCAGGCGTGATCGCACGCGTTCAATTATCACAACTTCCCTGATTTTGATTGTTCCGGTTTTACAAGTGTCATTGTTTGCGCACAACTGTGTGTGGTCTAATGCACACGAAATTGTGTACTTCACGCGTGACAGTGCCCATTTTATGGTCCAGTTTTATAGTGTTCTGAATTTACTCGTGTGGTGTTCTTCATGCGCAATCATGCGTGGATTATCGTGCATTGATAAGTAAAATGGGTGGAGATAGTTTTAGTATTGAAAAGTAAGTTGGATTTATAAATTAGGCGTTCTGCGTAATCTCTCTTTTCACTTATATACGTCGGTTAAGGCAAGCGCACCTATCGCGTAGTAGTATATTATTTTTTTAAATATCAAGGTCGTATTTTTACGCGGATCTGCGTCGAGTATTCTACTTTAAGGAATACAACTATTATTTTATCGAAAAGAGTTGAAGATTTTTTAAAAGTAAAAATAAACGTAAGACGTAGGGGTTTTGAAAATAGATGAGATATAGAGCCCTCGATTTTGACTTACTTTGGGAAATACTTTTTAAATAATAAAAACTCTATTTCTTTATTAATTAAAATCTTTGACCGTGGAGGTTCCTTAAATATGAGTGCACCTCTATCGATGATACAACCACCTGTGATTACGGATTTTGATCGAACTTTCGTTTTAAATCAAACATACCATTAATGCACGTTTTACGTGGTGAACCCATCTATTGACCTCCTACTAGTCTTCGAAGGTTCAACCCGGGAGACTTGCGTTCATCTTTTTCGAGTATGAGACGTTATTTATCTTTACCTGAGAATGATCAATTTCCTGGTAAATCGTAAGTTTTTTATTTAGAAAATAAGGTTTTTAAAATGCAGAAATAATATTTTTCCCAAACTCATCTCAATCGAGTGCTAAAAAGTTCTTAGCCACTCATCGGGATGGGGGTTGTTGAAACCGAAAATTTGGTCTCTGTGGAGTTCACTCTTAGGGAAGAGGTGATCGCGCACTTACTTCCCTCCCGCGAGCTAAACAACGAAGGAAAAAGGAATAAGGGACAGACCCAAGCGCCCGGCGTGGAGGTCCCACCACACACACGGAAGATCTTAGAGTGTTTCCCCTCCCTAGACAAGTGCCGAGCTAAGGATACCTCAGAAAGCGCAAGAAGACAGGGGCACAAGTGAGCATGCTTTCTGAGGTACCCCCTTGGGTCTATTTATAGACTTCTGAAAATGGAATGCAAATAGCCAACCTCCGCTGTTTTAAACAGCTATGTGCAGCCCAACTGGGTCTGCCAACAGCGCAACTCCGCTGTCCTAACTGACTACGGCCAGACCAGCGGGGGCAAAATAGTAAAAACGCATCACAAAGGGCTGGGTCGAGCGGCCCCCTAAAACTTCCGCTCGTTGGGGGCGGCGAGTGCTTGATGGAGCTGGCACTCGCCGCTTCACCCCCGGCCCTAGGCGAGTGCGGGTCCGACCTGCCCCACTCGCCCGCTACTTCTCAACCTTCCTGGGGCGAGTGTGAGCCGAGTGCCGAGCTCAACCCCTTGTTGTCCCCGCGATCTTTGTCTCCAAAGTTTGAATTCCTGTGTCTCCAACTTTAGATATCATCACATCCACCGAGAACCTCAGCCCTGCCAGCTAGATGGAAGTCTGACTACGATAGCATCTCGAGACATATCCCAGAGCGAGAAGACTTGTCATCCATCAACCTCCGGGCGCTACCACCGGCCCAATCAGCTAGGTGAGAGCCTGATGGCGGGTGTTGATCATCATCCGGTCTCAGCCCTCCAGGGTCATAACGACGTCACCTAAGGATCCCGGCCCTGCTAGCTAAGTGGGAGCCTGGCAGCAGGAGCATCTCGAGACCTAACCCCAGAGCAAGAAAAACTTGTCATCCATCAACCTCTGGGCGTTACCACCGGCCCAATCAGCTAGGTGAGAGCCTGGTGGCGGGTGTTGAGCATCAACCGGACTCAGCCCCAGGGTCATAACAACGTCCAACAGGGATCCCGGCTCTGCCAGCTAGGTGGAAGCCTGACAGCGGAAGCATCCCGGGACCTAACCCCAGGATGAGAAAAACTTGTCACCCATCAACCTTTGGGCGCTACCACCGGCCCAATCAGCTAGGTGAGAGCCTGACGGCTGGTGTTGAGCATCAACCGGACTCAGCCCCAGGGTAATAACGACGTCCAACGGGGATCCCGGCCCTGCCAGCTAGGTGGAAGCCTGACAGCGGGAGCATCCCGGGACCTAACCCCGGAGTGAGAAAAACTTGTCATCCATCAACCTCCGGGCGCTACCACCGACCTAATCAGCTAGGTGAGAGTCTGACGGCGGGTGTTGAGCATTAACCGGACTCAGCCCCAGGGTCATAACGACGTCCAACGTAGATCCCAGCCCTGCCAGCTAGGTGGAAGCCTGACAGCGGGAGCATCCCGGGACCTAACCCCAGAGCGAGAAAAACTTGTTATCCATCAACCTCCGACCCCGCCAACTAGATGGAAGTCTGGCTGCTGGGGCCTTTTATGACTTGGCTTAGAAGATACTTGTCGTAAACTTGATCTGCAAGAGAATTTGAGCATCAAAGTATTTCTTATTCATTAAAGGGGGGGTACGTACATGCTTTCACGTATAAAAGCGTTTCAGGACATCACCGCTTTAGGTATGGCTCAGGGTCTCCCCTTCCACATCTCGGATGCAATACCCTCCTGACCTTAGAATCTCCCCAATAATGTACGGGTCTTCCCAGTTAGGGTTGAGCTTCCCCACAGCCGCTGATCTCACTGCAGCATCTACCTTCTTCAGGACCAAGTCCCCCTCCGCGAACTGTTTGACCCTGACGTGCGTGTCAAAGTACGTAGTCATTCTTCGCTTTACCTCCTCCTGTCGGATGGTGGAGAGATCACGCAGCTCCTCCAACAGGTCAAGGGAGAGTTGTAGCTCCTCGTTTTCAGCCTGTCATTCTTCTCTGCCTGCATCTGCCTCGACCACCCGAGCCGTCCGGACTTCGAACTCTATTGGAAGCACTGCCTCGCATCCATGGGAGAGCTTGAAGGGGGTCTCCCCCGTGGCCGTGTTGGGAGTGGTTCTCAGGGCCCAGAGAACTGAAGGGAGCTGCTCCACCTAGCTACCCTTCAAATTTTCCATTTTCTTCTTGAGGATGTTGACGATGATTTTGTTTGCCGCCTCCACCTGCTTGTTGCTCCTGGGATGGTGGACTGAGGCAAACCTGAGGTCAATCCCAAGTTGCCCACAAAAATTGATGAACTCGGCGCTGACAAATTGAGGCTCATTGTCCGTGACGATAGCCGGGGGCAACCCGTGTCGGCAGATGATCTCCCCCCCAAACAAATTTCCTAATTACTTGGGAGGTCACCTTGGCCAGCGCCTTCACTTCCAACCACTTAGAAAAATAGTCCATCATGACAAGCATGAACCGCCTCTGCCCGCTGGCCTGGGGAAAAGGTCCTACCAAATCCATCCCTCAAATGGCAAAGGGTCAGGGGGTCGTGATACTCCTGATCCGCTGAGCCGGTTGAAGTTGGAGGGGGGCAAACAGCTGGCACTTGTGGCATTTCCTTGTAAATTCTGCGGCATCCTGGCTTAGGGTCGGCCACAAGTACCATTGTCGGACTACTATTCCCTCCAAGGTCTTGCTCCCCGAGTGGCTTCCACACTCTCCTGAATGGACCTCCTCCAAGATCCTCTGAACCTCCCTCTCGGCCACACATCGTGCCAACATCCATGAGATAATTTTCTTGTACAACTGTCTGTCGCGCATAAGATAATATGTCGACTAATGCTTGAACTTCTTCTTGTCTATCCCTTCCAGGAACTCCCCTGTGGATAGGAATATTGCAAAAGGGTCCATCCATGAGGGGTGTTGGTCCACCTCCATCAGCTCCCCTTCTTGGATGGATGGACGGAACAGGTCGGTGATGGTACCCCCCCCCCCACCCACCCAGGGACCATGCTTGGCCAGCTGATCAGCCTGCTCATTCTCCTCCCGCGGCACATGTTGAATGGAGAAGGTCTGGAATATACCGATGACCTCATTCACCTTTGTCAAGTATAACTGGACAGTGGGCTCTCTTACATCAAATTCCGCAAAGATCTAGGAGGCCACCACCATGGAGTCAGTGAGGACCTCCACATCATGCACCCCCAGTTCTCTGCCTAGGGGCAATCCTGCTATCACGGCCTCATACTCGGTCTGGTTGTTAGTGACGGGAAAATGCACCACCACCGTTTGCTCGATCCTCGTTCCCTGGGGGCTCTCCAAGATCACCCCCAGGGAATGCCTCCCCGACGCGTCGTCTACCATCACCTTCCGGGGAACTGGGCGAGTGAGTTCTGCCTCCGCCACCTCGACCACATAATCAATCATAAAGTCGGTCATTGCTTGGGCCTTGATTGAGAGGCGGGGGACAAAGGAGATATCGAACTCACTCAGCTCCACCGACCACTTGGTCAATCTGCCCTGAATGCTCCACCCCCTAGAAGATGTTGCAGAGAGTATGGTCAGTCACCACTTGGATGGAGTGTGCCTGGAAATAAGGTCGGAGCCTCCGGGCCGAGATGAGTAGAGCAAAGGTCATCTTCTCCAAGATGGGATAACGGAGCTCTGCCTTCCTCAGGATCCGGCTTACGTAGTATATGGGCAGCTGCCTCTTCCCCTCTTCCCGAACCAGGACGGAGCTCAGGGCCTCTGCTCCGACCCCGAGATACAAAGATAGGTCCTCCCCCTCCTTCGGCCCTTGGAGTAGGGGGGCCTGAGTCAACTGCCTCTCCAGGTCCTGTAACGCCCCCTCGCATTCCCCAGTCCACTCGAACTTCTTGCCTCCTCTCAATGCTTTGAAGAAGGGAGAGCACTTCTCCCCAGCCCGGGAAAGGAACCTGCTTAGCCCCGCGAACTTTCCCGTCAACCGCTGCACCTCCTTAGCATTCTGAGGCGTCCCCAACTCCATGATCGCCTTAACCTTGTCAGGATTTGGCTTCACCCCCGCCGGGGTGAGGAGATGGCCCAAGAACTTCCCTCTGCTGGCCCAGAAAACACATTTCAAGGGGTTTAGCCTCATCTTATATTTGTGCAAGGTGCTGAAAGTCTCCTTTAGGTCCTGGAGGTGGGAGTCCACCCCTTGGCTCTTGATCATCAGGTCATCCACATACACCTCGAGGTTCCTCCCCTTCTTCTCCTGGAAGACCCGATCCATCATCTTTTAGTAGGTCACCCCCGCATTTTTCAGCACAAAAGGCATCATCCTGTAACAGTAGCACCTATCCCCAGCGATGAAGGAGACATCTTATATATTAGGGGGTGCATCCTGATCTGATGGTAACCTGAGAAAGCATCTAAAAAACTCATTACAGGAAAACCGACGGCTGAGTCAACTAGCGCGTCGATTCGGGGAAAGGAGTAACAATTTTTGGGACATGATTTATTAAGCAAAGAGAAATCAACACACATTCTCCACCGACCGTCTCCTTTTTTTACCATGGCTACATTGGAGACTCAGCCGGGTAATGAATTTCAGATACAAAGCCAGCCTTCAGGAGCTTGGCCACCTCCTCCCTGATGGGCTCAGCCAGCTTGTCCGCGATGGACCTCTTCTTCTGCTGGATGGGGCGAGCCTCTGGGTCCAGGTTGAGGCGGTGACAGGCAACGTCCGCATCTATCCCCGGCATCTCCGCAGCGCTCCAGGCGAAGATGTCCACGTTCTTATCCTCTCCTGGTCCACCAGGGTCAACCCCGCGCTGATGCACACCTTCTTCATCCTGCCCTCAAGGGTGAGAATTTCCATCTCCACCACCTCTTCTGCAGCCTCCAGACAAGACTGCTCTCCCCATTCTCATGTGCCCCCCTCTACCGGGACAAGGACCACCTCCTCAGCCTCCTCCACGGCCATCACCTCGGTCGACTCTTCCTGGACTCCCCCTGCCACCTCAACCTGGGTGCGGCTCTCCTTTACCTCTGTCTCCACTCCACCTACTTCCTGCTCCGCCTCCTCCATCCTCCGCTCCATCTCCGCGGCTCCCTTCTGCCAAGAGATAGAGTTCACGGCGGTGACGTAGCACTCCCTCGCCACCTTGGGGTCACCCCGGACCCGGACCTGGATCCCCTCGGCGCTGTACTTCAGGCACTGGTGGAAGGACGAGGGGACGCAACGGAAGGCGCTGATGAGAGGTCGTCCGAAGATGGCGTTGTAACTGCTGGGGGTGTCCACGATGACGAACCTGCAATTTCGGGACTGCCCCCCAGAGTAACATGGAGCCCCACTCCTCCTTTGACCTCCTTCCTCTCTCCCGAGAATCCAAACAGGGACCCGTCCGAGGCCAGCACACTCTTAGCCCCCACCTTCATTGCGTCAAACGCCTTCTTGAAGATGACGTTAACTGAACTCTCGTTGTCGATGAGGATCCGGGAGACGGTGAAATTCTCGACCACTGTCCGGATGACCAGCGCGTCGCAGAAGGGATCCTCGTGATCTGGCATGTCACTCCTACAGAAGGTGATCCTCTCCTCCGGGGGTGGGGTCTGGGATGTGGAGCCAATGCTCCGGCGGCACATGGTGTGGAGACTTGCCTTCCGGGAAGCCTCAACCCCCACCTCCCCCCATGGATCACTTTAATCCCTCCTCGGGCTCCCACATCGGCCCGGTCCTCACACCTGTCCTCCTCTTCCCGAGGCAGGACTTCCTCGATCTGCACCTCCTGATGGTCCTGTTGGTTCCGCTGCTCCCTGTTCCCTCTCAACTCGAGGAACTCCGGGCACATGGCTGTAGCGTGCCCCTCCTCCTGGTGGAAGTCACAATAGGGTAACTCCACCCTGACTTCCCTCCTCCTTTGCTGAACTCTCCTCCTATGCATGGTTATTGTCATAACCTGGTGTTGATCAGGGAGGGGGGCCTCTGACCCTGCCTTCCGCCGGGGTGGTAGAACTAACCCTGGCCCCCCTGGCGGTAGTCTTCTCCGTGAAAACCTCTCCGCTGGCCTTGGTCTTGCCACTCTGGCTGCCTCCAGCTGAGCCGGTTCTGCTCCTGACGCCCCCCACCTGGGCTACTGTTGTTGTTGTTGTCGCTCCCTTTGCCGAGGTTCGGCTCTCCTCACCTCCTGCCCCGACCACCTTCTGGCCCCTTCTCCTCTTCCGTGGCCCACCTGGACAACTTCTTCGCAAACTCGGGGTTTGACGCCTCCCCGTCGACTTCTCTTGTCGCCCTCTCCATCAGCTCCTCGTAGGAGAGGGGCGGCACTCTCTTCAGTTCCATCCTGAAGAAACTTTGTTGCAGCCCCAAGGTGAAGGTCATCATCAGGGTACGCCCTGACATCTCCTGAACCTGGGTGACCTCCTTCTGAAACCGGTCAACGTAGCTCCCCAAGGTCTCGTTCACCTCCTGCTTGATGTGGAACAGGGACTCCGACTCCTTCCTTTTCTTGGAAGTGGTGAACTTCAACATGAACCCCCGGCGCAGGTTCTCGAAGCAGTAGATGGAGTGGGCCGGCAGCTGGTGGAACCACTCTCTCACCTTCTCCTTGAGGGTGATGGCGAAGAGTCTACATTTGAAGGCATCGGACATCTGCCTTATCGACACCACATCCTCGAACCACTGGATGTGCTGGACCGGGTCAACCTTCTCGGTGTAGTAGGACATCTCCGGCTCCCTGAACCCCTCTGGAACTGGGGCGGAAGAAACCAACTCGCTGAAGGGGCTGCCTCCCACTGTTGGGCGAGCCGGAGGGTCTCGCACCCCGATCTCGCCGAACCGGCCTCCGCTCGCCGAGCCCGGGAAAAGCATTCGCCCGGGGAGCTCACATCCTCTCCCCTCCTCTGCAATCTCCTTCACACCTCGCCGAGCCGGGGCATCCTCGCCTAGAGCCGGGGCGGCGGCGATTGGGACAGCTGGTGTCGAGCACTCGACTCGCGCGCCGAGTGCGAACCTGACGAAGCCGAGCACTTCCTGCCTGAATTCTTCGAACATCCCCATCGTGGCGAGAGGGGGAGGGGGTGGCGAGTCGGCCTTGTCCGCACCTTGCCCTTCTCCTACAGTCATCGAGCCTGCTGAAGCTTTTCTGTGCTGATCACGCTCCACGCTCACCGCACCAAAAATGTTGAAACAGAAAATTCGGTCTCTATGGAGTTCACCCTTGGGGAAGGGGTGATCGCGCAGTTACTTCCCTCCCGCAAGCTAAACAACGAAGGAAAAAAGGAATAAGGGACAGACCCAAGGGCCCGGCGTGGAGGTCCCACCACACACCCGGAAGATCTTAGAGCGCTTCCCCTTCCTAGCCAAGTGACGAGCTAAGGGTATCTCAGAAAGCGCAAGAAGACCTGGGCACAAGTGAGCATGTTTCTGAGGTACCCCCCTTGGGTTTATTTATAGACTTCTGAAAACGGCATGCAAATAGTCAACCTCCGTTGTTTTAAACAGCTATGTGCAGCCCAACTGGGTCTTCCAACAGCGCAAATCCACTGTCCTAACTAGCTACTGACAGACCAGCGGGGACAAAATAGTAAAAACGCATCACAAGGGGCTGGGGCGAGCGGCCCCCTAAAACCTCCGCTCGCTGGGGGCGGCGAGTGCTTGATCAGCTGACACTCGCCGCTTCACCCCAGGCCTTGGGCGAGTGCGGGTCTGGCCTGCCCCACTCGTCCGCTACTTCTCAACCTTCCTGGGGCGAGTGCGAGCCGACCTGCTCCACTCGCCCCCCACTTGCTCCAACCCACCAGGGCGAGCTGAGGCGACTACCGAGCTCTCGCCTCCTCCCGGCTCGCATGGGTCAGGGACTGCTGAAGCTTGGCCGGTCCGACTCCTGTCGATCACAACTCGCCGGATATGGGGTTGTACAAGGGTTGTAGTAGAAAAGTAAAAGACATAAAGGTTTGGAAATAATATCCGTCTCAACCATCTTAATAAATCGTTAAAAAATTCTTAGCCTCTCATTTGGGATGGGGGTGGGAGTAAAAAAAAAGAAAAAAATGAAAAGTACTTACGCACACACTCTTTCTCAACAGAAATAAAAGCTAAGTTATAAAGCAATAAGAGATAAGAAAAATTACTGAAAGCTGAAATTTATTTCATAAAAAGTGTTACACACTAGGAAACTCAAACTAGGGTTAGGAAAATAAAACTCAAAAGCTACTCCAAACTACTATGTATAACTATGTGGAACTCTACCAGTTCTCCTCTAAACATCAGCCCTGACCATCTATTTATAGCCGAAAAATTTGAAATACACGCTCCTTTACACCGCCCTCCTCGGGCGTATCACCTGGGCGTGACGCTGACATGGCATTTGTGGATAGAGTTTCAGCTGATTTCTGGATTGGATTGAAAGTACACGAGCGTGACATTTGGGGCACGGGCGTGTAGGTTGGGCGTGTCTGCATGGCGTGGCAGATTGGCTTCTTCTGGGCGTGACAGCTGGCTTCTTGCTTAATCACGGCTGAGGTCACGGGCGTGACAGCTGGCACACGGGCGTGTAAGTCGGGCGTGACTCGAGCTTGTCGGCTTTAGACTTCAGCAAGGCGCGACAGCTGGCCTTCTGCTTGGTCACGGGTGATGTCACGAGTGTGACACCTGACACACTAGCGAGTAACCCGGGCGTGACTTCACTTGATGCCCGAAATTTGCCGAACTACTGGAATTGTTGGATTTAAAGTTACACGCCCTAGGTCACGGGCGTGACCTAGGGGCGTGACTTATGAATTTTTACTGAATTGCCGCAAATCTCCAAAAATACCTGTAGTGCACAAAAACAAATTAGGTTAGAACTAAAAATAAAAAAGAAATGATTTATTTAGATATATACATAATATAATTACATTTTTTATTAAAACAAAACAAAAAATACACTAAATATATATATATATATATTGCTACTCATCACGCATGATCGTCATCTGGATGTTAGGTTACTCGTTTTCGCGCTCATATTTTATTTCTTCGCGCACGACCAGATGCACGACCGTGACCCGATCGTGCGCGGCCATTTTCTGCTGACGGACTATAAGTACAGAATTTGATGGGAGTTAGGGATCTTCCGTCGTTCTCAATTCTTTCTCGCCATTTTCCAGTCCAAACGTGGGGTTTTGTTCCCAAGGCTCCATCAACTCATTCCAGAGCTTCAAGGAGGAGTTTTTTCGCCACTGCTTTGGAAATCGCCAAGGGAGAAGGAGATATCGACGTGGATGCTTGCAGACCATTGAGAAGACGAAGAAGGCTTATGTTGGAGGTGACAGCTCTCGCAAGTGCCCCAGACACAAACAAGGACTACCACGGGATAAAGCACCGGCTTCGGAGGCTCTGACGGTATCCGAGGAACAGACTCGAGCATCGTTTGTATCTTACTCTTCTGCTCCTCTAGATTTCTTGGTGAGAATCTCCATTATTATGAATGCTTGGAGGCTATCCTTATTGTTGTGAGCATGGTTGTAACCATGTCAAGCCTTGGTGAATGTTGACGGTGATTTCTACATGTTTATGTTGTCTTTAAGTTCTTGTGCATAATATTGTATGTCGTTGTTGATGCGAAGAGGTGTTTACAACCCTCAGTTAAGTAATAGTTTTGAGCGATTAGGTGTCAGAGACTCTCACCTCTAATGTAGATTTACTTTTCATGCACTCGTAGTTTACGAAAATCAAATCCAACTCAACGTTTTCCGAAACCACCTTCACTTCTAGATCTTCATAACGATAATCCACGTATCAGTATTCCTTGAAATATTCAATATTCTGGGATTTATCCTTCGTTTTTTCTTAATTCAACTAGTTCACTATCGATGCCCTCTCCATGTGAGAGTAGTGACAGCACGGAGCAGTTAACTTTTTGGCGTCGCGGTTGGGGAATACAATTCACGTGTGATTTTTCGTTTTGAAGGTTGAGGTATGAGGGTTTTTCATTCCTTTTTTACTATCTCACACATGTTTTTCGTCTTCCTTCGTCTCTATTATTTTTATAGATGCAAGTTTTCCGGAACACTATTCCATTTCTAGACTCTTGTGAAGAAAACCCAATGATTTAATTTTTCTTGAATCCACCTCTACACCATTATGTATGTCTACTAGCAATGCAGATGGTGTGAAGCATGCAATCATCATAGTGGAGAATGTTATATGGGAAGCTACGGATATAATACATACAGTTCACCCTATGGAGAATTTACTTCCAACGATTCTTCATACGGCGTGCCTAATTACTATACGCCTCCACAACAGACATGGCCCCAACCCATAAATTTGGCTTCTTTGAGGCCAAGATCTATGGGGAAGCGATATTTGTTTTGCCAAGGTACTTATCAATCTTTGAAGGATTGTGAAAATTTTAAGTTGCAAGTGGAGGAGGATGACAAGCCGGCAATCACCATCTTGCAAACCTCCAGTCCCTTCACTGCTACTTTAGTCGCAAATGACGTACCAACTACCTTCCCATGTTTAAGCGGGAGCACAGCGGATTCGTCCATTTGTGAGCCTGTTGATCAATCCAGTGACATGGTGGGGCCCCTTCCTTACTGGCATCTTCACTCCCATTGGAATTAAGATTGGGGGATAAATCTTCTATTCCTATTTTTGTGGATTCGTCCATTTGTGAGCCTGTTGATCAATCTAGTGACATGGTGGGGCCCCTTCCTTACTGGCATCTTCACTCCCATTGGAATTAAGATTGGGGGATAAATCTTCTATTCCTATTTTTGTGGACTCTATCACACAAGTACGTCAATTGAATAAAACCCCTCCTTCGAAGAAAACTCTGGGTGCGGATTTCCCCAATATTTATAAGAATCACCCCCCCCCCCCCCCCACATTACGTTGGCTCGTGATATGGAGGAGCCTGAAGAGGTGAAATCCCCTACAATTTCCACCTCGAAATGGGATGCATTCATGTCGGCCTATTTTGTTCACCCCCCCCCCCCCCGGTGGTCCCCTTCATGACTCCTATTTCTGATATTACAGAGGACACCACTTCTGTTTTTTCTACTGCAATCACTTACATCCCTAATGTCTGAGATGTCATCTCAGGAAGTTACTCCATTGCAGAATTTCCTAGTTGTTCATGAATTGGTACAAGTGGAGGAGTTTGCTAGTATTGAGGAATTATCCCTCACACATGTGGAATCTTCTTCATGTACTACTTTTGATTTGACAGGTCCTACATTGAAGGAATTCTCCACTCTATCCCCTGATGTTATCAACAAGGATTGACTCATTGGGGAGACTCCTGTTTATGACAGCATTACCACTCTTCTTTTGGGGAGTGATGAGGCGGAGCCATCTTGTCCCATCACTCCTCATTCTTCTCCTATTTTTTTGTTATCTAATGACTTTAGCGACTTCTTGAAGGAAAAGGAAATAAAACTGCACCTCTACTATTATTTATTTATTTTTGATCTTTTGCCTTTGCAGGAATTTGAATTTGATGATCCCTTCTTGGGAATGGGTGGATGTCCATCTTGGTTTAGACGATGCATTGAAGTGACAGCTCCGATCATTTATTTTTGCCCATTGTCAAGACTTGTTCTCCATCTGAAGGATTGGCTGCAAGGATGCAGGAGGTCTTTCATTTCAGAATAAATGTTAGAGGAGAGGAAGAAGCTGAAAAGGGAGGAGACTTGGGGATGGAGGACTAACCCTCCACATATCCACCCCTACCACTATTTCTCCGACCATTTTTCATTTATTTCAGATTACTACAAATCATCATATAGCTGATTATTTTGATAAGCCTATTTCAATAAAAAAATTTGGATTTTATGAACTTATGTTTAATTTTAAGTATTGTAAACTATTCTAGTTTAAACACTATTTAATGCGGGTATTACGTCCAGCTCAAGGACGTTAAACAAAGCACTTTTGGAAGGAACCCAATATTTATCCTTCTTTTCATTTTCTATTTTACTTTATTTCTATGTATGTGCATAAGTCCAGCTGGGGACTTTAAAACAGTCCTGATTGATTTTATTTAAGTGTCTGCATGCTTTACTTTTACCTAACATAACCCATTTCCACATTTTTGTTTTTATGTTTGATTTTCTTGCAGGATTGTCACCTATTGTTAGTACGGACTTGCACTCTCTTGTGGGCTACGCATCATTGACACAATAGATATATTTTCGGTATTGGGTAATGTGTTTCTACATTACTCTCGTGGCTCTATTTTCAATTCATATGATCTCGCCGCTCTTAGAGAAAAGAATAAGGCGGCTACATTTGGCCTTATGGCCAGCCCCACTGAGCATCGCTCGTGCATCCCCCCAAGGCGAGTGGACAATAGGACAGCCAAAAAGGTCTGGCTTGGGTCCACCGGAGTGACGGTGACCCCGCTTGAGCCACTGCAACCCAGGTTCAGCCTAGGTCAAGATTTGTTTGACCAGATGTGAGCTCTTCTCTCCTCTTCATTACTTTCCATTTTACTTAATCAAATACCTTCAATTCATCATTAGGAGATTCCGCAGCTCAATGACACTATTGAGGGCAACACGGGAGGCTGTGTGAACAACAAATAGAAGGGTGTGAGTACTCGAGTGAACCCTTATACTCTCCCCCAGGTGCCTAGCAAGCCACCATCTTCATTCTCGTACTCGATTCGCACTTTATGAGCACTATAAACCAATGATTTTTGTGCACAGTTCCCTAAAATTTTGATCTCACCTCAACACCCCGGCCGCCGAAGTCGCCCGTCTGCGACCTCGCTCAGGAGCTCGCCAACACCACTATCACACCGGCAAGCAAGGTTACCGACCCTGTGGCGCCCTCTCTGGTGCAGGTCCCTTATCCTGCTCTACTGCGAGTGGGTTCTGGGGAGTCCTTGAAGCTCCCCCTTACCTGCCCATTTGGTGGGACGTCAGTGTGGCACTCGACTCGCGCTGACATCTCGCCCACTTTCAGAGATCCGAGCGACGCTTCCATTGCTGACGAATCGGATGATGCAAGGTACTTATCGGAACCCCCCCCCCCCCCCCCGAAGCGATCAAGGACTTCCTAGGGGAACCACCCTCTATTGTCGAGCTGACGATTCGCACGACCGAGGCACTTCAAAAGAACAAGCTCCGGAAGGAGAGGACCCTTCCTAAGAACGATCCTTTCCCCCAAATTTCGCCTTAGAGCAGCGAGTGGAGGCTTTGGAGAGGGAATGTGTCTTGGTCAGGGGGAGGTGCAACAGATCCGGGGAAACGACACGACACCATTGGAGAGAAGCCTCAAGCGCATTGAGGACTGACGGCCGCGAGAGGATCGCGAGTCCGAACACGCGGTCGGGGTATGTGAAGGTGGATCGCTCAGTGATTCCACTTGCACCTGCCTCCCTTCTTCCGGAGTGCCTGAAAGCTACTTTTCTTTCTTCTTCTTTTTTGTCTTTTTCTTTTTTCATGAATGTGCTAGGACAATGATTGTTTCATCTATTGTGCTTGACCCCGACTCGCGGGGATTTATATTTCTTATTTGACATATCTCGCATGCAATGTTTTATCTCTAATGTGATGATTTAACTGAAGGAAGGATCGCACTCACCTATTTGCGGTATGGGCGAGAGGGTGAGGTCGAGTGGGTCTGCGTCAATATTGCGGTCTTCCCCTACCCCTTTTTATATAAATACCGACAATAGAGAATCTATGAAAATTGCTCGAACCAACAAGCAGAAGCATTCTGGGCATACTAGTACGACTACATGCGCATCTAGTGCATTGGCTTAGAAGTCAAGTAGGCTACCTTGACCATCTTCCGATCATTCAACCTAAAAAAGTGACGCTACTGCTCGCCTTAACCCAAAGTAATCCATTTGAAAAAAAACCTTCTACTTCAAAGTTTCTACAAAACTCAGAGAGCCGCCTTCTGAAACAGAAATGAAACCACCATAACAGGGAACACTCGTCTATAATAAAGAGACTGTTTTTCGGTTGTGCCCTATCCGCTCTTTGCAGGTGCAGATGAAGAAGAAGGCTCGAGCTCGATAATAGCTCCGGTCTTGCCACTTTGATCTTTTCTCTTGTTTCAGAAGCTGGGATTGGACCGGCTTTCCCTTCTTAACCAGGCTCAAGGGAAGTGAGGAGTGAAAGAAGCCTTGGTGCCTGGCGAAAGCGAGTTCTTTGCTACGCGCCTTTCATAAGAGAAAATTGCCCGTGTAAAGGCGTTAGCTCTCTTTAGATTGATGCCCGAGATCATTCCTTTTAGAGGTCACTGCAGGGGGCCATTCTTGCAGTGCTTCTTCCTGAAAACCTGGTTGGAATGGAGGAATTCTCGTATAGTCAGTCAATCAATCATTCCGCTTCTTTGCATTAACAGCTCCTCCCAACCCCTTTCTTTTATCCTATTGCACTCGCGGTTTCCACTCGCTCAACCCACCCAAGAATGGTCGATGACGGTGACGCCTCAGATGGAAGGGAAAAGTGCACGGAGAAGTTCAAGTACCATGCTTCCCCGATGGGAGGGTGTCAGAGGCGGACTTTCTCGCCTTCAAGGCCGAGTACCTGCCTCTGGGGTTCTCCACTCGATGCCCCTAGAAAGGCGAGCCACCAATACCTTTTACAAGGATGAGCTGACCATCCATCTCCCGCACTTCGAGGTTGGACTCCGCCTTCCACTATGGCAGGAGGTCAAACAGTCCCTCAAATACTTCGGCGCGGTGCCCGCGCGGGTAAATACGAATGCGATTGCGACGTTGGTCGCATTCTCGTATTACATGTGTGAGGAAAAGGTGGAGTTCAACCTCACAGTCTTCCGCAAGTTGTTCATCTACAGGGCGGCCAATGATGAGGCTGCCTTCCTGACGGGCTCGTGGATGAAGGTCTGCGAGACGGCTAGTGCATCACTGGAACAACATGTTCCTTTTCATCAAGAGGAATTTCGGCAACATCCCTTACTCGTCGGTCCAGAAGAGAGAGTCCACCTATCGGGCCCCTCGCGTGGACGATGAGGAGGTGGATCACCATAAGCTCTTCCTTAGGAAGAACGTTGAGGTCGTCTACCTTACGAGGCACCTCGATCAGCTCCCCCAGGTGAACCCAGGGGGAAGGTATGATTGTACTCGCCACCACTTTATGATTAAACTTATAATTTTTATTCTTTTCTGAGGCGAACGCCCTGATCCCTGTTAACCTATTGTATGCGAGTAAGGCAAGGGCCGACCCTCAGCTCTCCCTCGCTAAGGTTATCGCGGCTGCCTGCACGGGCAACCTGGACAAGCTTGTGCCGGTCAACGACAAGGGGAGGAGTAGGCCCGCGATAGATCCTCACCCCCCCCCCCCCCCCCCGCCTCGCAGAAGAAGCAGAAGACCGTGGCGAGAAAGGACAAAACCCCAAAGCTGAGCGATCCAGAGCCCTCAAAAAGGGGATGACGTCGGGGTGAGCAGGACGGAGGTACCGAGATCGCACCCTAATTTTAGTTTGGGGCAAAGGTCACTTGATGGTGTGAGCGACTCGCTGCTCCTCTGGGAGGATAAGGCGAACAGGATCTTCGTATCCTCTCCCCTCACTTCCTAAACGGAGCATGGTTTTCTGGCAAGGATGCCTACGCACTGTCCTTCGGGCTATATGGCAGGGAAGATGTGACTGCCTATGAGAAAGCGAACCTACGGGAGCTCGCATACGAGAATGAGCGGGCTCAATTGCGCGTGGTGGAGCTCTCGCACATGGCATCGCACCGCGGTCTGGGCTTCAGCAAAATGTACTTCAATGTTGAGGCCAAGAGGAAACTGGCTGAGGACCGGGCCGAGGACCTCAAGGTTCGGCTTGACCTCGCCAAGTCCTCTAGCGGCGTGGTATGCTCCTGTTATTTAGAAGAAATTTCATTTCACCTTCAATTCATTTCCTCGCGCGAGCTCATTACAGAATGTCGAGACCGCGGGCCAGATAAGGGCCCGCATTTGTGAGCTAGAGCAGGATGTGGGGGACTCAAGGCGGGACTCGTCGAGGCTCCCGCGAAGGTGCCAACAGCGAATCGCGACGAGTCCACTTCCAGGGGCGAGGAGTGTTGCAGTTCACCCGGGGCAAGTTTAAGCACACTCGCAGGCTCCTGAACACGCAGACCATGGAGATCATGCTTGAGATGATGCGCGGCCTCGAGGCATTCCGGGATGATCGGGCAGATATTACTGTCGACCTCCTCATTCCGGACATTTACAAGCCTGTGGAAAGCTTGCCCTCTACTGAGCAAGCCTACTCTCCCCTCCCTTCTAAGAGCGGCAAGGGAAAGACAAGTCGGTCTTCAAAGGACCGCACGCCTCTTAGCATAGTTCTTTTTCTCTTTTTCATTCTCTTTCGGCCATGTAAGGGTGAGGCCCAAACTTTTGTGAACATTTTTCGTAGAATATACATGAAATTTACTAAGTCTTTTGTTCATTTATCTGCTCTCTTTTTTGTTTTGGTGACTCGCCAGGGTCGCTTCGATTCGTCGAGCTTCGACCTTAGATGCAAGATGATTTGCCGAGACGTCGGACTCACGCGAACATAACATGTGATACCTAGGTTTAGCGTCCCTAGTGCGCTCGCAACTGTTCTATGAAAGGACTTGGTGCCAACAATGGTTCAACATTCGAGCATCCGTGAATGTGTTTAGTTCCTGGCTCGCACCTTACGGGCGAGATCTTGGCACTCGCTCGTGCAAGCGCTTTCCGCGGGCTATACCCTTTGCGCGTCTGCCTCGACCTAGAGTGGGCGAGTGGGGATCGCGCGCGGACAGGGCGAGACCAATTGCACTCTCCCCCCGGTCCCCACATCACTTGTATTGTCGCAATGCTTTTAACGTTTTCTTTTGTTCGTGCGACCACTGTCATGGTGTTGGGTCCCTTCGAGGGTCTCCAACTTAGATTGCATTTCCTCCCACCTAATCAACTTCGCCCTCTATGCCACCTGAATGATCAACCTGTCTTGCCTGCTTGTGAGAGCCCAGTCAGTGTAACCTTCTCGGGGGCTTCTCCTAACCAGAAGAACTTCTTCCTATCTGCATCCTAAGTGATCAACCAACCCTGCCAGCTTCTGAGAGCATGGTAAGTGGAACCTTCTCGAGAGCTTCTCCTAACCAGAAGAACTTCTTTATACCTCGCCTCCTGGGTGATCAACCAGTCATGCCAGCTTGTGAGAGTCTGGTCAGTGGAACCTTTTTGGGGGCTTTTCCCAACCAGAAGAACTTCTTTCTATCTCGCCTCCCGAGTGATCAACCAGCCTTGTCGGCTTGTGAGAGTCCGGTCAGTGGAACCTTCTCTAAGACTTCTCTTAACCAGAAGAACTTCTTTCTACCTCACCTCCCAAGTAGAAACTAAAATTAAAAAATGTTCCTTAATTATTTAAAAATTTTGTTATAAGAGCTCGATTGTCCCTCCATCATTAAATTCCCTAAGAAGATAAATTATTTGCCTTAAAAGAAAGAAATTGATACCTTAATTTGTAACTTTTTAAGGCAATTTTGGGTGAATAATTAGATCTCATTCTTCTTTTGAGCAAGCTTGCCTTCATTAACGTATCACCTAATTTGACGGATCTTTTTATTTAAGGACTTACTATACGATCACCTCAATAAGTCGTACAACGAGTGCGAGCGATGTGCGCAAAATAAAACAAATAAGTACATGCACGGAAAACAAAATGTGTGTGAAGGCATGCACTACAGAGAAAAATGTGGCAAATAACATAAATATGCGCGAAGATACGATGCAGGTTGCATCAATTCTCCCTGAGTTGAAAAACCTCGACCCCATCGAGAGTGCAATGTAGCCTGTGACAAGAAAATCAAAGTGTCGATCTGGGTCTGCTTTGATATTGTCATGCTCTGGATGGTGGTGTGTAGTGAGGCAAAAGAAGGATCCTCCGCTAAAGCTCAGGACCTGTAGGTAAACACCCTTTCCTGAAAAATACAAGAAACCAATCTTCTTCGAAAAAATATAATTCTTCGTGATAGAATCAACCATGGAATTATAGATTTCTGAATATGCTCGCAAATAATTAGTCAAAATTTTATGCATGATATTTAAATGATCAGAAAAAATCAGACCATAAAAAGGAATGTTATCACAAAGTAGGGGAGAGCGGGGATCAAAGGAATTGATTGGGAAGCAAGTAGGTTCAACTTGTGGAATCATTAAATCACATCGCATCATAAGCTCTCCTGTCAGACACATACGAGTGTCTACTAGACCGAAATCAACTATCCCAAACATATCACCCGATCGAATCTGACTAACGACACAAAATTTAAAATTAATCTCAAAGTTACTATTTAAAATTTTTCATAGAAATCCATTAAATCGAGTATGTTTATTTGGGGTGAAAATTTTTGTTGTTCTTATTATTCTTAAAACACGAGTTCTCTTAAATAAATCGAGAATTTGATAATATAATTTTTCAGACACATATATAAATATGAAATAATGTAATAACAAAAAATGATGTTCTCCAAATATAAAATTAATATATGGTAAAAATTTCAATGTTAAGGCCAAATGATCATCAGACATAGTGTTTGTGTGCTCAAGTGTTGGTGCTTGTAGTGGGCAAGGAGAATTAGGGCGTACGTAGATCGAGTCTACGTAACCTAAGATGAGTGGTTCATCACTAGCCAACTCCTTCGGGAGAAGTGACATCAAAAATTTGTTCGTCCAAGGTGAGTGACACGTCACTATAAGTTCTTCCTGGAGCGGGACCTCAAGAATAAACTCGGAGACTAAAGGTTGTGCTTTAGTGTGAGCAAGTAGAAACACTACTTCCGTCGGGATGAGGGTATGAGGATGATGCAACTCTTCTCCCTAGAGCTGGGGCACGGGAAGAAACTCCTCGACTGAAGGGAGCGCTACTGTGGAGACAAGTGGGGTAAATGTGCTCGTGGGGAAAACGACGAGACTACAAGGACCACTATTAAGCTTCTGAAGCCCGGGTTCCCCTAGTTGAAGCATAGTTTGGAAGTGATCAGGAAAGACATATTTTTTGTGCATTGTCATCTCAAGGTTGTGTACATCGGAGCACAACCGAGTCAGATTCTGCGTGAATTCTGCAGTGACGAACTTGATGTTTTCCATGAAGATTTTCATATGTTGTTCAAGATTCTTCATTTTTCTTTACTAAGAATTTAAAAGCAATTTTTTAAAAAATAAATATTTTATTATTATTTAAAAATTGGATCGTGTGATTCGTGTTAGGAGCAAATCACAGGCGCCCTGATACCAAACTGATGTAAACCGTGGTCTCGAGTCAATTTTTAAAAAAATAAATTTGAGTTCTCTTTTAAACTTGCGGCGCAAGAGAAATTTCCTCGCATAATTGTTAGTGACATTTGATCGCGGGTTCACATACGGGCATAAAACTCAACATTTAAAAGCTGAATAAATATGAAATAATGTTCCACAATCAAACAAGTAGAGAACGAAATGTGCGGATATGCAAATTAACCTATAAATAGACCCTTGAGGGCACCTTTGGAGGGTATCAGTTTTTGGCTTTCTTCCTCCTCTGTTTTACTTTGGTTGGTTTCAAGAGCCCTCCAAGGTGCCTAACTCAGTTTTGGCTTGGGAGGGGAAGCTCTCTCAGATCTTTCGGGTGTGTGGCGGGACGTTCGCGTTGTAGCTCGAGATTTGCTCCTTAGTTCAAAGTCTTTGGACAGAGTTTCGGCTCAAGATAAGTGCAGGCTACCCCCTTTGGGTCCGAACTCTTTTTGAGACCGGATATCGGTTTCAACACTTTGTGCGCCCATCGAAGCTCTCTCCTCTGTTGAAACCCTCTTCCCTGGATCTTAACAACCGATGAAGCCCTCAAAGTTTTTGGATCTTAACATCCGCAAACTGTTTCCACCTTTCCAGTGAGTTTGTATTGTTTTTTCAACCTAGTTCGTTTTTACAGGCTAGTTTTTTTTCCTTATCTTTTATTCTCGATTTAAGGCTTTCATACATTATAAAAGTCAATTGCTTTTAGAAAACAGGAGATGCATCACAAAATTGGAGAAGTAAAAGATAAATTTTGTACTGATTTGTATAATATGATGTGAACTAAGAAAAGAGAAAATAATTACAAAAAATAGCTAAGGCATGAGCTAATAAGATTAAAGATTATGATCAAGTACCTTTAGAAGCTAGCATAACTGATTCTTAGTACTTCCAGAAATTACTAACTGGGAATTATTAGGAGTTGATAATTCTAGAAAAGATTTAATGAAGAATGGCATGAGAATGCCATAGATTGGTTTCAAAAAAGGATAGCTGAATTCGCTTTGAGGAAGATGCATATGGATAAACTTAGTTTGTTGTAGCCTTAAAAAAAATTCATTACGATTTAAGTAATGTACACTTAGTTTGTTAGTTGTTTTACTTTTATATTAATTAAAGCTTATATTAGAATAATTAAAAAATTTTAAGTTTTTCTTGTATCCCTATTTTTTTAAATCATGTTTCCCTTATCTGTTTCGCATCGTATCTCGTATCTCATTTCCGTCCCCGTGATACATAAGTCGTCAGTCAAGAAATGTGGCATTGATTTCGTCAAAATGTAACCTGTTGGCTTCGACTTACAGAGAAGACGCTTTGTTGATCTTACAGAGAAGTCGTCGAGCAAAAAAGTGGAGTCACATTGAGCGGGAATATAGTCGTCAAAGCCATAATAGGTAGTCGTCGAATTCATGGATAACAGAGATTGGGTTCGATGTACTCCTTTGATTTTTGTCACATACGACTTGTGATCGTGACAAACATGGAATTGAATAGGAAACAATCTGCTAGAAATGAACGATACTCCTCCGTGATCAAGATTTTCAATGATCGAATGAAAGATTTTGTTACGCGCCCGTGATTGAGAGCTGGTACACTGTGGAAGGGGATACAGGAGGCCGGCCGGAGAAAGGGACTCGGATTTGCTGCGCTGGCAAATAAGGCAGGTGGAAATGAATGTATGGATGCTCTGATTGAGGTCGTGCCAAAAGAACTCGGCACACAAGCGTTGAAGGGTCTTTTGGACCCCCTCATGTGTATGGTCATGGACGACCGCTAAGATGTCAGGAATCAGTGGGGAAGAGTCGGGCACGAAGAAGCGATCCCAATACAGGATCAAACTGTCCTGTACTATCCAGTGTGGCGGAAGGCGTCCCTCCTGAATGCGGTGTAGGAGCTCGCTCAGGGCCGGTGTGTCGAGGATCGCCTGACGGAGGCGAGGCAGAACAAGAGACAATGGTGTGGAGACGACAGAGAGAAGTGCGTCAGAAGAGTCGCGACGGGAGAGAGCGTCGGCCGCACGATTCAAGTTCCCCGCTTTGAATTCAGCCCGAAAGTCATAGCCCAACAGCCGGCTCACCCAATGTTGTTGTGGAACTGCCTTCGGGCGCTTCTCCAACAAGTACTTGAGACTAAAATGATCGGAACGGATGACGAAGGCTCAGCCCCACAAGTGCGGTCTCCAATGGTTAACTGCCTGGGCTAGGCCGATGAGCTCTTGCTCGTATGCCGGAAGTTTCCGATGGTGGAGGGCTGTCGTGCGGCTGAAATAAGCGATCGGGTGTCCCTCTTGTTGCAGGGCTGCTCCACACCCGAGTTCGAAAGCGTCGCACTCCACCTGAAAATCCTTCTCAAAATCTGGAAGCTGAAGGATCGGTGTCGAGACCAAAGCCTGTTGCAATGCCCGAAAGGCCGCCGTGGTGGTGTCATCCCAAATAAAACACTAGCGGCGTAGGAGAGAGAGTAAGGGAGCGGCGATCACTGTATAGCCCTGGATAAAGCGGCGGTAATAGCCCGCTAAGCCGAGGAACACGCGGAGCTGTCGCTGAGTCTGGGGAAGGGGCCAGTCGAGGACGCCTTGAATCTTGACCGGATCAGTGGAAACGCTCGAATGGTCGACGATGTGGCCCAGATATGCCACTATGTTCCTGCCGAAGGAACATTTGGACAGCTTGAGAGAGAGACGATGAGAGCGGACCACTTGGAGAACAGTGCGGAGGTAATTGAGATGGGCTTCCCAGGTCTTGATGTATACCAAAATATCATCGAAAAAAACAAATACATATCGACGAAGGAGAGTGTGGAATACCTCATTCATGAGGACCTGGAATATAGATGGAGCATTTGTGAGCACAAAAGGCATCACGAGGAACTCAAAATGTTCATGGTGCGTGTGGAACGCCGTCTTCTCCACGTCGGTGGGGAACATACGGACCTGATGGTAGCCTGAGCAAAGATCGAGCTTGGAGAAGAAATGAGCTAAGAGGCGTCGTTCATGGGGGCATGCGGACAGCAAAGATCGAGCTTGGGGAACATACGGACCTCATTCATGAGGGCCGGTGTCTATGAGGGCTAAGAGGCGGTGGCCCGCGACGGTAATGGGCATCTGGAATGTGTCGGAAGTGTGAGGGCCGGACATGGCTTTTATGGAGATCGTCGGGTCCCCTGGCCCGTCATCCCCAAACTCCTCATCTGAGGGGTCATCAACCTCAAGCCAAAAAAGGCGCTTACAACGGTGTCTTTTTTCATAGAGCTCATCATAGTTGAAGCAAAGTCCCTTGGCACGTCGTTCAGCCACCTCCCTCAGATACCAAGTTGTTACGTGCCCGCGATTGAGAGCGGGTACACCGTGAAAGAGGGGGGAAGTCCTCAAGGGAAGAAGAGGAATCCTTCTTGGACTTCCGGTGATCTATGGTGGGGTTGGGGAGGAGCGGCGCTCGAGCGGTCGGGCGGTTGGAGCGGCTAGGGCGTCCGTCGGGTGAGATATCGCGAGAAAGAGAGAGAGCAGGAGAGAACTAGAGAGAGAGATTTTTAATTTAGTTTTTTGCTTCCTTCCAAAACACAACATCCACCCATATGAGGGAAACCGGTCCAACATAAAAAGTACCAAAATTCCCTCCTCATTAATGCTTGATACATGAGGATCAAACTACTTAAGCAAAATAAGAAAATACGAGCGGTAAATTAAAAGATGATTTAGGTGGGTGCTACGTGCGGCTCGCGACGCTTGTACGTCATGCCCCAACGAGGATCCGTAACAGATTTCTTCAGTGATCAAACTAAAGAGAAAATTTGAAAAGAAAACCAGTCTCATATACTAATTGTGTCGGCCACAAGAGGAGGGGGATAAAATCCACTGAAAATTCTTCAATCGTGTACAATCCATAAACATTGTGTAGCTAGGATTAGGGAAAAGTAAAATAAAAATGAGTCCTTATGAAAAAAGATATTATGAAATAAATGTAAACAGAATTAGAAATACATTAGGTAAATAGATTAGAATTTGTTAACTTGAATTGTTCCTTGGTCCGATCGAGTCAATCCAATATTTTGAGGGCAAAACCGGTTGCATCATCATTTCAAATTTCATATTACAGGAAATAGTCACATTTCAGGCAATAGTCTCAATATGGAACAAATATTGCATGAGAATGGTTTGTGTACGAAAGAGTAAAACTAATACCTGGATTTTCTCTGAGCTTCCTCATCATCATTGCCTATCAATCCTTCAGCTTTTAACTTCTTACTGATTTCAGCAGCACGAGCAGATGCCATATCAGTTGCAGATTTCATTGTAGCAGCTCGTGAAGCAGCCTGCTGAGCTGACATAGTCTGCTGCATCAACAAAGCCTGCTGAAATTGCATCTGTTGCAAAGCAACAGCTTGCTGCATCATCATCGGTAAAGAAGAGTTCACCATGGATGATTTTGACGGAAGAGATTTGGCCATCTCAACATTCAATGGCCGTCCCCCAACATCTATGTTGTTCAATGCCAATGCTGCGGTAGCTTCTTCAGGCCTAGAATATTCTATGTAAGCAAAATGCTTTGAATCTGTAATTGTGCAGTCAGCCACCGTTCCACAGAAACCAAAAAGCTGTTTTAGCTGATCAACAGTAAGAAGAGGGCTTAGGTTACTAATCTGCAAGGTTCTTTTCAAAGCATCAGCCTTTCTAGCCTTGTCCATGGAGTCTGGAAAAACAACTACATCAGTCAATAATCCAATATGTATGAAAAAGCATGACTAATATCAAAGACAAAACATAAGTTACTTGGTGATCCCTGATGCGATTGTTTTTGATATGCTCTATGTAAAAACTATGTGGATAGGCATAAACTACATTGATTTTAATCTCAGGAAGGCAAGTACATCTATCGATCATAGTATAGGAGAAATTTACATCTCGTGTCGTATTCCACATGGTCTTTTCAAGTACTCGTACTCACTCTCACTCTATTATCGTACCTATAATTAAAATTGATTGCTACCCTAAATTAATCTAACTATGACTACTTGGATAAAGATACATTGGAGAATTAAGCATAGTAAAAAGCAGAAAATCTAAAAATAATCACATGAGAATAATTACTCATTAATTCAATTCTATGTAATCACGTAATAACAAGATTATCAAATTCGTTGTATTGTAAGGGTTAACATTTATCGAAATCTCTCTCGAGCAATTGAATGTCTAAACTTAAGTTGAGTAAATTTTCTCTCGAACAATTCACAATACTCAAATTTGCATTAATAATAAGAAACTCTATCTAATACATAAATTCATGAAATCCTATCTCTAAGATAGCATAAGTCCAATTATTTGTATTATCATTATCCAAACAACATATATCTCGATCATGCAATTTGAATACAAAGAGAAAGAACATTAGAACATGAACATATAAGCATCATCATAAACATCCAATTTCTCAATCTAGAAGTTTGGGATTCAAATAAAACAAGTTCTAATTTCAAGCCAAATATCAATCTCATTGTTAGAACGCATACATACGAATAAAATACAACAAATCTGACATAAAAATTAACATACATGATTACCGAATTGTTCAAAAAATAAGTCTCATGCGAAATGTAAAAAATAAAGTTAGATCGACTAAGAGAAGGGGAAGATTAAAACCATACGAATTATCTCCATCGATCTCCCCTCCGCTGAATGCTCCACTTTCGTCCTCCAGAAGTTCTCCAAATTCTTCAATCCAAAAGTCTCTCTTCTAATTTTCCTACAGGTTTTTATAGTCTCCTTGCAAACAGGGTCGAACACAGGTTCCAACAAGGCCGTGTCACACGCCGTGTTGACGGTTCTAAGGCAGTTTTGCATGAAAAGTTGTGTCTGGTCGTGGGTCGTGTCATTTGACACGGCCTCGAACACGGCCTTGTTGTTCTTCGTGGCTCTACGCACGGCTTGGTTCAGCAGCAGGCCCGATAAGGACACGGGTAGGGACACGGTCGTGTGCCTACCCGTGTAGTGCTCAGACTTCTCTTACAATCCTCGTGATCTTTCCTGATAAGGACACGGGTAGTGACATGGGCGTGTTCCTACCCGTGTGTGCCCAATTACAGTCCTGTCTTCAGTCATGTTGGATCCGTGAACTCCTCTGTTTGCTCCAAGACTTTTAGTTCCAAGAACTTGCAATACCTGCATTACGAAGATGAATGAATAAATAAATATCTTAATACAAGAAGTATAGGAAACTCCATATTGTGCTCTTCTATTCATGATAATTCATATTTTTAGCTATTTTCGCACAATTATAATGACTGGAGGTAAATAATAGTGGACATTATTACAAATATGATAGTAAAAAGGCATATATAATTGTGTTCATCAAATACCCCCAGATTTAAGTGTTTGTTTGTCCCTAAGCAAACTAATTCAAAATTTTGGAAATAACGATAGGTAATTGATTTTTCTGCAAGCTGATTGCCACGAATTCAAGGAGGAATTTGATGTTGTAATTGCATAGGAAATAGTATAGTAGACTTTTCTAAATATAACTTTATTTTAAAATTCCTCTCATATATCTCTTAACTATCTTTTCACTCATTCTTACAAATAGAATTACAATCATCTATAAATGTGAGGAGAAAATAACAATCTTAATAAGTTAGGCATTAGTGTTTCAAAATTTAATAGTATCAATATTGATACTCATAAGCTTGCCTGTTCACACCCTCTTCACAGCACTAGTTAAAATTAGTAAGGTTGGATCCTTAGGACTTGTATTATGGTGTAACCTTTTGGCTTAGGATAGAAGATTACAGGTGGGGTAATCAAAGATAAATGTGAAGGTTCATATCACACCTAAATAACAATTGAGTCTCTTGCAGGGTAATTACCCTAACATACATCAATATTATAAAAGCACACCCAGACTTCACAATTATTATGCTTCCCACATTTTTTATTTCTTTTTCTGATGGATACTCTATATTCTTGTTAGTTTTTTTTATCCAAGGGACCATAGTAGGGATCATTCCGAGTGGGTGTACACGCACTCATGCCACATATCACTATGTTTTTTTTTCAAGTGTCCATAGTAGGGATCATTCCAAGTGGGTGTACACGCACTCAGGCCACATATCACTATGAACAAACTCATTCCATGAAGGTCTCAATGATAGGTGTGCTAATAGGTAAGGATTTTTGGCCTTGCTAAATTTTAGTAGTAAAGTATCAAAAGGCATAGGGAGTAGTCCAAATTTGGTGTGCAAGGGTATAATGTTCAGGGTTTTGGGCTTGCAAAGCTCAAGCTATCCAAAGGGAGGCCTAAGTCATGTCCGCCCAAACTAATTAACTTATGTGAATGCTTTGAGGATCGCTACGGGCAAGTTCTGGAGACCAATAAAGGGTATTCTTCATTTTGAGTCTCTAATACAAAATTATCAAATTGTTACACTCATCGACTCGCTTTATTATAGATAATTATATTTCCTAAAATAGAATTATTATTAGTTGATAATTAGTTAATAATATAGATGACTAATCCTAAAAATAAGTTATATAGAGAAAATTAAAATAAAGAATTTCTATACATAATTACTAAACAACAAATTTGACCACTCAATGAGTCTACTTTAATTCATTTTAATCAGCTTGCAAAAGCAAATTAACTAGTTATAATTTCAAATTAGTGAATTAATGAAAGCTTAGAAAGAAGCAACAAAAAAGAATTTTTTATTTTAGGGGGGGGGGGGGGGGGGGGGGGGGGTTAACAATAATGAGCACTATGCTAGCCAAAATATAACCAATTGTAATCAAGTACAAACATATGAAATATTAGAATTGAACTACATCCACCCCCAGACTTAAAATTTGCAGTGTCCTCAATGCAATGTAAAGAACTGAGAAAACAAAGACATCAATATATACAAACTGGCTATCAATAAAATAAAAGTGGTTCCTTCAAATTACATCATAGATGAGTCCATGAAAGCAAAGCATAGAACATCTGAAGTGTTATGACTAGATTTATAAAAAAAAGTACAGAGAAATCAAAAATAAAAAACTAGTGCAGTAGAATCTGAAGGATCGTCGGGGAGGTGAGAGGGGTCAGGAGCTGCCGGAGGTGGAGAAGAGATCCCTAGGTGGTCCCTGATCTGAATGATGGTGTCCTATGTCCGCTTCTGAGAAGCCTCGATACGCTGTAAGCGCGGTGAGAGCTCGGTCTCAAAAAAGTGTTGGAAGTCACGCGAATACTGCACGCGCGATCGAGGAGGAGGGGCAGAAGACTCCCCCTGAGTATAAGTAGAGCGGGGCGGAGGCACCAGAGGCTCATCGAGGTCAGGATCGACATCGTCGTCATCATCGTCATCATGAGCAAACTGAGGTTCGCGCCTCGCAATGGAATAAATGGGTCCACCCCAACCCGGGCGGGCAGTGACAAGGCGGAGAGATCGGAGTGAAGCCATCGTGATAGGAACGGTCTTCGCTATCACGGTCATCGAGGGAAGGGAGGAAAAGATGTTCATGTTCTTAGCCAGGCGCGTAATGTAGGGTGCTACGCAAATAGACTCAATACGTGAGTTGTCGGCCTTGTGAAGATTGAACTGCGCCAACATAAAACCCAGATGAATGTGGTAGTGTGATGTCATGCTATAGAGATATAACATGTCCTGCCTACTCACGACACCGGAGCTTTCGCCCCCGCCACTCAATGTGTGACTCAGCAGATGATGCACGTAGTGAAGAGCAGGAGAAATCAACTTAGAAGCCTTAGACCTCTTGGCCTCATATGGGGAGATGTCAAAAGAGAGTCGAGCCCAAATATTCGCAGCGTGATCACGAGAAGGGAGATCAAAGTGGAGGTCGGAGTAAGCGGTACTATAGAGGAACGAATCCTCATACACCCCTAAATATTGGGTGAACTGGAGAAGAGAGAGGGTATAAGTAGTACCCGCTACTCGAAATGAAATAACCCCCTCCTGCGTGTTAGTCTCCTCAGTGAAAGTAGGCCTAAGGTTTAAGTAGAAGGAGGACATGAACTCTAACGTGAGCTCCTTAAATCCCAACTCCTCAATACAAAAAAAATGCTCCCACCCCGCTACAGAAATTAACTCGCGAACGTCTGCGGTTAATTGAATCTCCTCTAGCACGCTCCAGTCGATTGTTTGAATGTCTTGAAATTTTTTTGACTGGAGCCAATTATAACGGTTGATATGCGCCGGATCTGTAAACTCATGTGGCGCAGCAGCGTCGTGCCTTTCCGTTGATAATGCTGTGATAGCTGGGCGACGACGGCGTCCCCCTTGTGCACGTCCCGTTGACATGATCTGCAGCCAAGCGGAAGGATGTTTTTTTAGAAATGAAAATGAAAAGAGGAGGAATAATGAGGAAAGAGAAAAAAATTTGAGAATGTGAGAACATGAGGAAGGAGAAAAGAGTGGAGAAGGGTGAGAAAATTGAAAAAAAAAATGACATAATCCAAAACTTTGTACCTAGGAGGATAGATTGCGAGGAGAGGAGGCGAATCCGCGAAGTTTGGAGGCAAAAGCTTCAAACCCGAGCTCTGGTCGTGGAGGAAATGGGTGCTGGAAGGTATGGCTGAAACCAGGAAGTGGGAAGGAAGAAGATGGCACGACCTTTTATAAGAGTCGAACACGGGTTGCTACACGGGCGTGTGCGCACCCGTGTTCGAGAATCTTTTACCGCGTGGAACACGGGTTGTGAAAAGACGTGCGGTCAAACTGGCGGGAAAGTAGCGCGCCAGGCGGACACGGTCCACCACACGGGCGTGTGTAGACCCGTGTCCTTCTCGGGCACTGCGATTCGTCGAGTGCAGAATCTGCACACGGCTTAACACACGGCTGGGTCGATAACCGTGTTCTTCTCGGGATGAGGAAAACGTCGATCTCAGCATATGGCACACGGTCCATAACACGGCTGGGTTGTCACTCGTGTCCTGCTCGGGTTGATTATGAGAAAAGTGGCGTTATAACGACACGGCCACGCACACGGGTGTGTGTTAACACGTGTGCTTCTCGGGATGACTCTTTCCTACTTCAGGTTTCAAATTGAACACGACTGGGTGAGAGAAAATGTGTTACGCACACGGCTGGGCACACGGCCATGTGCCGACCCGTGTCCTACTCTGATTCGGAATTTCCTCCTAAATGATTTTTTGATTTATTTTTATACTAATATTTAACTAGAATTTTGTCAAAAAATTTATAAACTAAGAAAAATTACTACATAACACTTAATCCTAGTCTAGCCGGAGGCAAGATTCTTATCGAACGATGTCTTGAGGAAGCTCACCATAATACAGCTTTAGTCGGTGCCCGTTAACTTTAAAATCTCCCTTCTCAGGGTGGGTAAGTTCGACGGTGTCATTGGGAAAAACTTCTTTGACTTGGAAGGGTCCGGACCACTTAGACCTCAACTTCCCCGAGAATAAACGACGGCGGGAATTGCAAAGGAGGACTTGGTCACCTTTCTGGAATGTCTTAGGTTTGCGAAGGTGACGATCATGGAATAATTTAATCTTCTCCTTATAAACCTTGGAGTTTTCATAGGTCATGGTTCTCCACTTATCTAACTCGTTAAGTTGAAGTTTTTGTTTCTCCCTTATAGAAATAGTGTCAAAATTCAAAGAGCATATTGCCCAATACGACTTGTGTTCTAATTCTATAGGCAGGTGACATGACTTACCATAAACTAATCTAAAGGGAGTGGTCCCTATAGGTGTTTTGAAGGTGGTCCTATATGCCCACAAACAATCGTGTAGTTTCTTAGATCATTGTTTTATATTCCCTTTTATAGATTTTTCTATGATTCTCTTAAGCTCTCTATTTGAAACTTCAACTTGACCACTAGTTTGTGGATGATAAAGAGTGTCTATCCTATGTGTGACCCCATATTTTTGCAATACTTTATCTAACTGTATATTACAGAAGCGTGTACCCCTATCGCTAATAAGTGTACGTGGTGTGCCAAATCGTGCGAATAAGGATTTCAAAAATTGAATTACTACTCTACTATCATTAGTAGGAAAAGTTTGTGCCTCTACCCACTTAGATACATAATCTACAGCTAACAAAATATATTTATTCTCATAAGAACTTGGAAATGATCTCATAAAATCAATTCCCCACATATCAAACACTTCACATTTAAGAATAAACTTTTGCGGCATTTCATGCAATTTAGAGATATTACCTGATTTTTGACAAGAATCACATAAAAGCGCATACCTTTGGGCATCCCTGAATAGAAGGGGCCAATAAAAAACGGAATCAAGAACCTTTTTAGCCGAGCGATTTGCTCCAAAGTGACCACCTGTAGGGCCTGAATAACACTGCTCCAAGATTTTCCAGCCCTCCTCCGCTGATACACATCTACGTATAATGGAATCTGCACATATCCGAAAAAGATAGGGGTCCTCCCAAAAGTAATATTTCAAGTCAGAGAAAAATTTCTTTTTCAGCTAATATGAAAAATCTTTTGGAAGGACCTTAGCCACAAGATAGTTTGCATAGTCGGCAAACCACAGATAATCAGTAATTATAACAGTAGATAATGCAAACAGCAATTCCTCCGGAAATGTATCTCTAATCTCAGCCTCATCTAACATTGTTCGTAGTGAATTTTCTAAACGTGAGATATGATCTGTCGCTAAGTTTTTTGTTTCTCGTTTATCCCTAATTTCCAAATCAAATTCTTGCAATAAAAGAACCCAACGGATTAAACGAGGTTTGACTTCCGCCTTGGCGAATAAATATCTTAGGGCAGAGTGATCTGTGTATACTACCACCTTAGACAATGTTAAATAAGATCTAAACTTATTGAAGGTGAATACCACTGCTAGGAGTTCTTTTTTTATAGTTGTATAATTCTCCTGAGCGTTATTAAGTGTTTGCTAGCATAGTATATAGGGTAAAAGTGTTTGTTTTGGCGTTGACCTAACACAGCCCCTACCGCAAAACTGCTAACGTCACACATGATCTCGAAAGGTTGAGTAAAATCAGGTGCGATCATAATAGGAGAATTAATTAATCTTTCTTTTAAGAACTCAAAAGCTTGTAGATACTCTTGATTAAAAATAAAAGGTGTGACTTTCTCTAAAAGCCTAGTAAGTGGTTTAGAAATTTTAGAGAAGTCTTTAATGAACCGGTGATAGAATCCGACATGACCTAAAAAGTTTCTCATTGCCTTAACGGAGGTTGGTGGTGGCAACTTTTCTATGGTTTCAATTTTCGCTCTATCTACTTGAATTTCTTGGCTTAAGATCTTATGGTCAAGTACTAACCCTTCTTGTACCATGAAATGACACTTCTCCCAAATAAGCACTAAATTTGTTTCCTCACACATCCTTAGAACTTTTTCTAAATTTTTTAAACACAAGTCAAAAGAATCGCCAAACACAGAAAAATCATTCATAAATACTTCCATAATATCTTCAACATACTCATCAAATATAGCTAACATGCACCTTTAGAAAATGGCGGGTGCATTACATAAACCAAATGGCATACGCCTATAGGCAAAGGTACCAAATGGGCAAGTGAATGTTGTTTTCTCCTGATCTTCTGGTGCTATAGAGATTTGGAAGTATCCAGAGAATCCATCTAAAAAACAATAATAAGAATGTCCTGATAAACGTTCTAATATTTGATCAATGAAAGGTAGAGGAAAATGGTCTTTCCTAGTAGCATCGTCTAACTTCCTATAATCAATACAGACACGTCAACCTGTTACTGTTCGCGTTAGAATTAATTCATTCTTATCATTTGCTACTACCGTTAAACCACCCTTCTTAGGAACGACTTGCACAAGACTAACTCATGAACTATCCGAAATAGGATATATCATTCCAGCATTTAACAACTTAACAATCTCAGCTTTCACTACCTCTTTCATATTTGGATTTAGCCTACGTTGCGGTTGAATAGAAGGCTTATAGTTTTCTTCCAAAAGGATCTTGTGGGTGCAAAAACTAGGGCTGATACCTTTTATATCAGTTATTTGTCATGCTATAGCACCCTTATACTTCTCTAACACAGTTATTAACTTTTGTTTTTCAGTTTCAGAAAGATTAGAAGAAATAATAACTGAGTAAGTAGAATTAGATCCTAAGAATGCATATTCAAGATGATCCGGTAATTTTTTAAGTTCTACTATCGGTGGATCCTTAGTATTACTCTTAAGAACTTCAAGATCTCCTTGCGTAATTAAACTATATTCAATCTTCTTATTCACCGAAACAGAGTTATCTAGATAATATAGATGTTCAACAATGTCTTGATTTTTATCTTCTTCTAGATAACTATTAGTGATGCAAATCTCTAAAGCATCTCTATAATAATATTCAGAATTCATACAAGTCATAACATTATCAACACCATAGCAAAAGTAGCAATGATCATCATTATCCAACGTTTGCTTGATTGTATTGCCAATTTGAAAAGTGACTTCATCTTCCCCTACTCGCAAAACTAATTTACCATCAAAAACGTCAATAAGAGCTCTAGAGGTGGCTAAGAATGGACGACCTAGTATGAGTGGCACTTCTACGTTTTCGTCCATATCTAGAATAACAAAGTCGGCGGTAAATATAAACTTATCTAGTTTAACCAATACATCATCTACTATTCCTCTATGATACTTAACCGAACGGTTGTTAATTGAATACTCATTCTAGTAGGGCTAAGTTCTCTTAGACCTAGTTTCGAATATAGCTTATAAGTCATTAAGTTTATACTAGCTCCTAAGTCCGTTAAAGTTTTATTCACTTGTAAATCACCGATTAAACATGGAATTGAAAATGAACCGGGATCCTTAAGTTTTTGTGAAAATTTATTTTGCAAAATAGCGGAACATTCTTCACTAAGTGTTACTGAAGATAATTCTTCTACTTTCTTTTTATTTGAGATCAAATCATTTAGGAATTTAGCATACTTTGGCATTTGAATAATTTCAGAAAAAGATATATTAACATGTAATTGTTTAAAGATAGTTAAGAACTTACCATATTGCGCATTCATGCGCTCCTTGTTCAGCTTTGTTGGATACGGTATTGTTGGTTGATACTCCATTGGCTTTGAATGCATCTCGTTTTGTCCTTCGCCGCTAGACTCCTCTTGGGGTGCTTCCTTTGCAAGCCTTTGCTCTTGTAATTCCTTTTCACTCCTCAATTGAATTGCTTTTGCATGCTCCTTTGGGTTTGTTTCAGTATTACCCGGAATTGTTCCTTGTTGCCTTTCAGACATCATCCTTGCGAGCTGACCAATCTGGTTCTCTAAATTATGAATAGAGCCTTCTTGATTCTGGATAGTTACATCAGTTGTTTGCATGAACTTGGTGAGGACATCTTCTAATGATGACTTCCTTTGCTCTGGTTGTTGCAGTTGTCCAAACAAAGGTTGCCTGTCTTGATTTCCTTGCCCTCCCCAAGAGAAATTGGGGTGGTTCTTCCATCCAGGATTATACGTAGAACTATATGGCTTGTTTGCTTGGTTGAAGGGAGGTCTGGTATTATTGCCCAAATAGTCAACATGTTCTTGCACTTGAGGCTCACAACCCGACATTCCACTAAATGAGGGGTCCCATTGTTGAGGTACCATGGAGGGTGATGCTAAAGATAGGTTATCCATCTTCTGGTGAAGCTTCTCCACTTGAATGGCTAAAGCAGTGACGACATCCACTTCATAAATTCTTGCAGGCTTGTTAGGCTTCTGTCTCATAGTAGTCCAATGATAGTTATTCATTGTCATGTCGTTTATCAACTGCTGAGCCGCTTCAGGTGTCTTATTGTTCAAGGTGCCTCCACTAGCCGCATCGATCACCTGTTTAGTGGCTGGATTGAGACCATTGTAGAAGGTCTGAATCTGAAGCCTAGAAGGTAATGCATGATGGGGACACTTCCTTAAGAGTTCCTTGAATCGTTCACATGTGTCATACAACGATTCGGATTCTATTTGAATATACGTAGAAATGTCGTTCCTTAGCTTTGCAGTCTTTGCCGGTGGGAAATACTTCATCAAGAACTTCTCAACCATCATATCTCATGTAGTAATCGACCCTCTAGGTAGTGAGTTTAACCACTGTTTCGCCTTGTTCTTTAGTGAGAACGGAAACAACCTCAATCGAATGGCATCATTGCTAACGCTATTGATCTTGAATGTATCACATATCTCCAAGAAATCCGGCTAAGTGTGTGTTGGGATCTTCATCTTGCAGGCCATCATATTGGACATACTGTTGAACCATCTGAATAATACTCGGCTTCAACTCGAAATTGTTGGTGACAATTGGTGGTCTAACAATGCTTGACTCAGTACCCTAGAGATTAAGTCTAGCAAAGTCAGACATGGTTTGCTCGTTCTGGTTTGACATGTTTTCTGAATTATCTGGATGATGATCTCCTAAGTTTATTGTTTCCTCTTATGAAAGTCTGTTTGAGTTGTCTGTGTTATCAGTTCTCAAGTCCCTTTGGCTAGTGTTGTGAATAATATGTTCTGGGTCAGGATGAAATGGTGTTAACCCAGAATTTCTTCCCCTGGTCATAGACTAACAGACTACAAAACAGAAATTAAGTGATATAATTATACAGTAATTTAATTCACAATTATTGGTTAGTAATTTACAATTATATGCAATAAACTAATTTACAATTATATGTTATTAAACAAAAATTGGTAGATTAATAGAGTTTAAGCTTTCAAAAAATTGAAAATGAGACTCCCGACAACGGCTCCAAAAACTTGATGTGATTGTTTTGATATGCTCTATGTAAAAACTATGCGGATAGGCATAAACTAGATTGATTTTAATCTCAGGCAAGTGCACTTATCGATCATAGTATAGGAGAAATCTACATCTCGTGTCGTATTCCACAGGGTGTTTTCAAGTACTCGTACTCACTCTCACTCTATTATCGTATATATAATTAAAATTGATTGTTACCCTAAATTAATCTAACTATGACAACTTGTATAAAGATATATTGGAGAATTAAGGATAGTAAAAAGCAGAAAATCTAAAAATAATCACATGAGAATAATTACTCATTAATTCAATTCTATGTAATCACGTAATAACAAGATTATCAAATTCTTTGTATTGTAAGGGTTAATAATTATCGAAATCTCTCTCGAGCAATTCAATACCTAAACTTAAGTTGAGTAAATTTTCTCTCGAACAATTCACAATACTCAAATTTGCATTAATAATAAGAAACCCTATCTAATACATAAATTCATGAAATCATATCTCTAAGATACAATGAGTCCAATTATCCGTATTACCATTATCCAAACAACATATATCTCGATCATGCAATTTGAAATACAAAGAGAAAGAACATTAAAACATGAACATATAAGCATCATCACAAACATCCAATTTCTCAATCTAGAAATTTGGAATTCAAATAAAACAAGTTTTAATTTCAATCTTAATATCAATCTCATTGTTAGAACGCATACATACGAATAAAATACAATAAATCTGACATAAAAACTAATATACATGATTACCGAATTGTTCAAAAAATAAGTCTCATGCGAAATGTAAAAAATAAAGTTAGATCCACTAAGAGAAGGGGAAGATTAAAAGAGATACATGAAGATTAAAAACATATGAATTATCTCCTTCGATCTCCCCTCCGCCGAATGCTCCACTTTTGTCCTCCAGAAGTTCTCCAAGTTCTTCAATCCAAAAGTCCCTCTTCTAATTTTCCTCTAGGTTTTTATAGTCTCCTTGCAAACAGGGTCGAACACTGCTTCCAACACGGTCGTGTCACAGGCCGTGTGGACGGTTCTAAGGCAGTTTTGCACGAAAAGTTGTCTGGTCGTGGGTCGTGTCATTTGACACGGCCTCGAACACGGCCGTGTTGTTCTTCGTGGGTCCACACATGGCTTGGTTTAGCAGCAGGCCCGATAAGGACACGGGTAGGGACACGGTCGTGTGCCTACCCGTGTAGTGCTCTGACTTCTCTTACAATCCTCGTGATCTTTCCCGATAAGGACACGGGTAGTGACATGGGCGTGTTCCTACCCGTGTGTGCCCAATTCCAGTCCTGTCCTCAGTCATGTTGGATCCGTGAACTCCTCTGTTTGCTCCAAGACTTTTAGTTCCAAAGACTTGCAATACCTGCATTACGAAGATGAATGAATAAATAAATAGTTTAATACAAGAAGTATAGGAAACTCCATACTGTGCTCTTCTATTCATAATAACTCATATTTTTAGCTATTTTCGCACAATTATAACGACTAGAGGTAAATAATAGTGGACATGATTACAAATATGATAGTAAAAAGACATATAATTGTGTTCATCAATCCCTAAACAAACTAACCCCGATAATCTAAATTTTATCACAAAATTAGGATAAAAAATGTTAGAGAAGCCACGGATATAAGAAATTTGAGTTGCTTGTATTGCAGACCAATAATCATAAGAGGTTATGGTACTTCAATACCCCGTACAAGGAAAAATCAAGTTAATTTGTTAAGAAGCAATATCTCAAATATTTTAGCTCCACATACAATGACATTAAGCACACGTCAGTACAGAGAATAAGTGAGGTATCACGGAACACCCCAAAAGCTTATGTACCACCAAATTACTAAATACAAGTCCATTGCCAAAATGGCATAGCCTTCTCTCGTTTTCAAATCTAAAAGAAACAAGAAGTAGTTACAGAAGATGGACCAGACAAAGGAGAGGTATACATGAGCAAGTGGAGTGTAATGAGATGCAAGGATGGTAAGAATTCAATGGTCATAAATGCAATCGGTGATTAGCATACAGCCGACTTTAATTTATTTCCATACTAGTTATATTTAGGTTTGCATTTAATAACAATATTTGTTTGGGCCTAAGTATTGTATTGTAACATTAAAAAATCGTATGCTTGCACATGTCATTTTGACCCTAGGGCTGGCCATGGATGTGTTCCCTTGGACTTCTCTCTCTCTATTTTCACCCTCTTCCACACGGCTAGTAGACCCCCGTTGAAACCCTGCAATGTTGTAAGGCAGCCGAACTGTGGCATCCGCTCGCAAGGCCGCAACAATCGGTCGGAGCGGGTCGGCGCCAACCTTGCGCTGGACGATGGCGGCGTCCTCCCATACGGGTCTCGAAATAGCCGCTAAATGAGTAATATGCGGTTGTCGTGACAGAGTCAGTTGTGCGGTTGGAGGACCCGGCGCGGAACTCGATCGAAAAATTGCATCCCTATAGTTCGGCAACCCAAACTTATTTGTCAGTGTGGCAATATTCTGATTCAGGAGGTATCAGGGCCTATGATGATCCGTCCGGACGTTGAATCATCGGCCAAGCAGGTAGGGGCGCCAGTGTTGCACAACAAGAACCAATGTCATGATCAAGGTTGTCAGGATCGAGATCCTAGGTGGAATTGTTTCGAGGTTGGATCGGATCGTAGGATCGGATCAAGAATCGCAAAATCTTACAACATTTATAAATTAAGACAAATATAAAATTGAATTTTGTATCATTCAATTACATGTTCAATTAACAAAAAGTCATTAAATTGAGCAGTATGTAAATAATTATATTAAAAGAATTTGAAAAACAAAATCAAAAAGATAATATCATACTAAGTTCGCTTTCAGTTCCAGGTAGGGCACTCAATGTCAAATAACAATAAAAACAAATCTGAATTGATGAATTAGTAGAAACCTAGAAGCAGGAAGACAAACCTACACTACTGGATTGCTCGTACGCTGGAAGCAGGAAGCTAGAATTGCTCGTATAGTGGATTTCTAATTGCTAGATTGTTCGTACGCTAGAAAGGAAGCGATGACATCGGCCTGAAAGTCGGAAGCAAGAGGCCACTCGATTACCAACCACTATGTCTGGATTGGATGCGACCAAAGACGTCGTTCTTGGTCTCCGTTTGCACTCGGCAATCGACGCTTGGGATACGGTAAAGCAACACAATATAATTCTGTGATGGGGTATGAGGGAGGGATTGAGATAAGGTTAAGCAATGGGTTATGAACGTTGGACTGGTTGAATGGGGTCAAGATATGATTGGATATGTTTTAGTTACCTTTGTCCAGATCGGTAGAATCGGGTCAAGGTCGCGATCCAAAAGATCCTAAGATTCGGATCGTGATCACAGTCGCAGATGTGCTGACTTAGATCCTAGGTAATATCCTACGATCTGGATCGCGATCCTGATAACTATGGTCATGATACAGATGAAGTAGGCAATGGGCTGTCCCGCTTGCATCAACACCGCACTGACGCGTGTGCCTGAGGCATCACACTCTATCACAAATGGCTGGGAGAAATCCGGAAAGGTCAAACCTGGAGCGTTGTTGAGGGCTTGCTGGAAGGCTGTGTCTGCCTCTGAAGTTCATTGAAATGAGCCAGCCTCGAATTTCTTCAGCATGTTGGAGAGGGGTTTGGCAATCTTGTCATAATCTCAGATAAACCATTGGTAGTACCCATGAGGACAAGAAAGACTCGGACTTCGCGGAGAGAGCGGGGGGGCATGAGAGGACGAACCGGATTTTGTCCGGGTCCACGGTGACCCCTAAAGTAATAATCGTGTTCCCCAAGTAGATAAGTTTGGTCTGAACGAAAGTGCACTTCTTGTGGTTTACCGGAAAATGAAGCTCCTGTAGGGTCGCGAGTGTCGCCCGCACATGAAGGAAGTGATTCTGCCATAAGGAATGGTAAATGAGGATGTCGTCAAAGAAAACCAAGATGTACCGATGCAGGTCGACCAGAATACCAAGATGTACCCATGCAGGGTTGACCAGAATAGATAATTCATGGTCGCTTGAAAAGCAGCGGGTGCATCCATCAAGACAAAAGGCATGACGATGAACTTGTAATGGTCGTCATGCGTGCGAAACGCCGTCTTTGGCATATCCCCCTCCCGTAATTGAATCTGGTGATAGTCGGAGCAGAGATCCAACTTGGAAAAATAGGAGGCTCCCCGCAGCTCATCCAGTAGCTCCTATATACCAGAATGGGATACTTGTTTCGGATAATGGCTTTGTTGAGCTCCCGGTATTCCACGCAAAAATGTTAACAACCGTCTTTCATGCGTACCAGGAGAACCGGGCTCAAAAATGGACTAGAATTGGGGCGGATTATACACGCAGTTCGGACGCCGCCCACGAGTGTCTCAATCTCGTCCTTCTGTGCATGGCTGTAACGGTAAGGGGGAACAAACACGGACGTCACACCTTCTTGTAAGGAGAAGTGGTGGTCCATCAAACGAGGCAGCAGGAGGCGGGTAGTGTCGACAAAGACGCCCAAAAACATGTCCAGAATAGCCTGCAGGACCGGGGATGGTGGCAAACGTGGGGCCTCCCGCTCAACCATGTGCCATAAATATGCAACTCAATCGATGTTGGTCATCTTCTGCAAAGACCAGAGAGAGACAAACTGTCGCAAGAGAGTAGGGTCGCCCGCCAACAGTAATGGTGTTCCCTCTTGAAAGAATCGCATTGTCATGAAATCCCAATTGGCGCTCACGTTGCCCAGGGTGCGAAGCCATGCCATTCCCAGAACAATATTCACCCCACCCAGTGCAAAGGCATAGAAATCGGCCCAGAGGGGCGCGGGACCACTATGAGGTCCAACCCTGAGCAGAGACCAGCAGTCATTCGTCAATGACCATCCCCCAACCAGACAATGAAGCAGGGAACGGGGGTCAATGGCAGTGCCAAATGATGCATCAGGCACTGGGAAATGAAGTTAAGGTTGGCCGCTGGGATCCCATGTAGTGTCTCGGAGAGCTTCGTCATTCGTGAGCCAGAAATCCCACTGACAGAAAAGAGGGGAAATTCATAGTGATGCAAGGCTACGGGCGGAGGATCATCATATCAGCATCAACCTCCATGGACTCTGTTAAAAAAGTCCATGTAAAAAGGCCCATGTTTGTGGCCCATTTAGTCTTTTATTGTTTCTCTTTATACAGTAGTCTCAAACCTTGTATAGAGGACTTGTCTCTCTTTCTCTCTCCTATATATATGTATTCATACATTGTATTTGATAACAAAAAAGTATAGACAAGGTTCAGCTTTTCTCTACATGGTATCAGAGCGACCGGTCCTACCTACGGTTTCAGGCGGACAAGTCGATTTCTAACCGCCCAGCTTCTGCGGTGACTCCCTTGTTATTCGCCCTTGTTATCCGCCCCTTCAGTATACTCGGCTTCTCCTCTCCTCTCGTGGAACCCCCCCACCCACCCACCCACTCCGCTTTCATAGCTTTCCTCTCGTGGCCCCACCCCCACCCTTTTCGCGCGGTCTTCCCTCCCTAGCCGCGTCTCTCGTCTGTTGTAGTTGCGGCTAGTATGTTGTCGATCTCTCTTCTAGTCGCGCCAACCTCTTCTCTTCTACTCGTGGTGACCTTGTCGTTGGCCTCTCTGCAGCGGATTCCTTCCCGCTGCGATCTCCCCTGTCCTAAACCGCGGCCTTCACTTGTGCGGGATCCTCTACTAGTCGTCATTGCCTTGTCGTCTGGTCTGTCCCAGAGTCCCTCCTGGTCTAACCGTGCGGTTTGTCGCGTGACTTGCCTTTGTCGCTGCTCTTGTCCCTGCGGATTCTCCATAGTCGTTGCGCTCTTCCATGCTTCCTGCCTCTCAAGTCGCGCGAATTCTCCTCGTCTTCTCACTGCGTACTAATCTTGTCGTCGTGATATCGGCTAGTTTCCTCGGTCTTGCCGACAACTCTGGTTGTTGCTCCTCGCGACGTGCAACCTTACTGGACTATCTTGTTGCGTGGTCTCGCCTCCTGCTCTTCCCCTTGCCGCTCTCTCTAGCCGCGCGGTCTGGGCGCATTATGCGACTTGTGCGGCGCTCCTGCTTTGTCGCGCGGTCTGTCTGGTACTCTTGCTTTGCCGCAGTGACTTCATGGGGTCCTCAATTGATTCTTCAGAGCAGCCTACACCTCATCCTCCAGCCTGATTGCTCCCTGCTCCGGAGTTGCGTGATGAGTTGAGAATCACCATTATTTCCCTCACTGGGAAGAAGAAATTCATTGAATGGGTGCATTCTGTTAGGCGCGTTTTTCAATCTAAGGGCCTTCTGCAACATCTCACTACGGATTCTTCTTATCCACCCACCGATGACTGGCTTCGTCATGACGGACGCGTTCAAACGTGGCTCCTCAACTCCCTTGCTGATGAACCATACAGCATGATCATGTATCATGAGACAGTCAAGGCGATGTGGGACGAACTTCATTCTCTATACTCTAGCAAGGACAGTCTTCAGCACATATATGACATCATCACAGATCTTCAGACTCTTGACACGGGTGGTGTTGCTGACTTGACCTCCTTTGTTGCTCAGTGTAAGACACTGGCTGAGGCCTGGATCCGCAATCCGCCCCCTACCATGGATCTAGCTGCCCAACGTGCTCAGAAGGAAACCATTTGTATTGTCATGATGATGGCTCGTGTCCCGCCTCATCTTCACAACGTTCGGGCTCAGATCCTCTCGTCAATTGTTATCCCCTCTCTCACTGATGTGTGATCCATGCCGCTCAAAGTATCACCACCTCCTAATACTACTGGACCCCCCTCGCCGGCGCTCCTTCAGTGAACTTCTGCGCCCTTACTACCTCTCCCCCCTCCTGCCCGTGGAGGGCGTTCAGGCTTTTGAGGGAGGGGTCGTGGTGGCCGACCACATCCGAAGTGTTCCTTCTACGAAAAGGAAGGACACCTTGAGGCGACTTGCTACCGTAAAAATGGTCTTCCTCCTCGTTCGGTTGCGCCTGTTGCGGCCGACAGCACCTCTGCCACTCGTACTGACCTTGAAGAAGTCTGTCTTCAACTCCAGCAACTTCACGGCATGATCAGCCACCTGTCTGCCTTCGCTGCCTCTATCTCCAATGAAGGTATCTCTTGTCTCTCCACTAGTCCACGATGGATAGTGGATTCCGGTGCTACTCACCATAAGACCTCGCTAAAGCCACCTCAATACTTGGATTCTCCGCATCCTAAGTGTATCACAGTGACCAATGGTGACATCGTTCTTGTCTCTGGCTCTGCTGATATCCTCCTCAATTCCTCTCTCACTCTTCGCGCGACTCTTCATGTCCCGGGCTCCCCGTTTATTTTACTTTTTGTCAATCGTCTTACTACTGATTTGGATTGTTCTTTCACATTCACAGCTACTTTTCTGATGCAGGATCGACGGACGCAGAATGTCGTTGGTAAAGGACGACTGCAAAATGGGCTCTACCTTCTTGATGTCCCTCCTACCATCCTCTCATCCATCACCTCTGTTGATTGGCATTGGCGCCTTGGGCATGCTCCTCTTCCAGTGCTCCAGAAGGCTCTTCCAGAGATCTATCTACCTGTGTTTAAGTGTGATTCATGTATTTTGGGCAAACAACATCGTTCTTCATTGCCTCCTCATTGTACTCGGAGCTCTGCTCCCTTTGTTTTTGTACATTCTGATATTTGGAGCCCGTACAAAATTACTAATGTATCTGGTTATCGATATTTTATCACTTTTATTGATGATTATTCTCGCATGACATGGTTATATTTACTTCGTGATCGCTCTGAGCTTCCCTGCGTGTTCCGGGCTTTTGTTCTTGAAACTCGCATACAGTTTTCCACACCAATCAAAACTCTCCGGACGGACAATGCTCGAGAATACACGAGCCATGAATTTGTCACTCTATGCTCTGAATTTGGCATTATTCACTAGACGTCGTGTGCATATACCCCCCAACAAAATGGCGTCGCTGAACGTAAAAATTGACATATTCTCGACGTTGCGCGCTCCCTCATGCTTCACATGCAGGTCCCCAAGGCTTACTGGAACTTTGCGCTGTCGACGGCATGTTATCTCATTAACCGTCTCCCTTCCTCCGTCCTTCAAAATGCAACTCTGTTCAGTCTTCTCTTCCCTTATACCCCGCAATTCTCCCTCACACCTCGCATCTTTGGTTGTACCTGCTATGTTCACCTCTTGGACCGTCGACGGACAAATTGGATCCTCGGGCAGCCAAATAAATGTTCATCGGCTATTCCCGTACTCAGAAAGGGTATGTCTGTTATTCTCCTACTACCCGCAAAGTGACGGTTTCTACAGATGTGACCTTCTGGGATGATCAATCGTTCCTCTGCCCCCCAAACCCACCTACTCCACCAGAATCTGTCCCAAGACTTGTCATCCCTGTTACCTCTCCTCCATCACGGCTCCTCCCTAACCCGGCTCCCATTCTCCACAAGCCTATTCTTATCCGTGTCTATACTCGTTGCCCTCCTCGCTCCACCGCCCCGATGCAGTCGGCTTCGACCTCTGACAGTCTGCGACCTGCTGATCCGGCACCAGCCTCTACCGCTCATCACATGGCGAACTATGTATCGTTACATCGTCTTTCTCCGCCGCTTCACATCTTTGCAACATCTTTATCCTATATTGTTGTTCCCAACTTTGTGCAAGAGGCTCTACAACATTCGGGTTGGAGGGAAGCCATGTACGAAGAAATGACAGCCCTCTGGGCTAACCAGACATGGGATCGAGTTCCCCTTCCTCCAGGCCACACGACTGTTGGGTGTAAATTGGTCTTTCTCATCAAGCATGTTGTTAATGGTACAATTGACCATCTTAAAGCCCGGCTGGTGGCTCGTGGCTTTACTCAACAACAAGATATCGATTATGAGAAAACATTCTCTAGTGGCCAAGATCAACACAGTTTGTGTCCTCTCTGTGGTTGTGCTTCGCCACAGGCCATTACATCAGCTGGATATCAAAAATGCATTTTTAAATGGTGACCTACAAGAAATGGCTTACATGCAACAGCTGCCCGGGTTTGAGGCCACGGGGGAATCCGGAGTTTGTCACCTTAAGAAGTCTATTTATGGTCTCAAACAATCCCCTCCAGCATGGTTTGACAAGTTTAGTAAGGCGGTTCGGGTGTTGGTTTTACTTGTAACTCGACAGACTCCTCTCGGTTCATTCGACATCAGACTACAGGAACGGTTCTTCTTTTGATATATGTCGATGACATTCTAATTACAAAAACGATTCAAAGGGAATACTAGTGGTCAAACAGCCTCTTAGTTCAGTTTTTCAAACAAAAGATCTGGGGAACATTCGATACTTTTTTGGTCTTGAGATCGCAAGACGTCCTGATGGACTTGTCCTCTCTCAACGGAAATACTGCCTCGACCTTCTTCGGGATACAGGCTATTTTGGATGCAAGCCGATTAACACCCTGATGGATGTCATCAAAAGTTGTGCGCACATGTTTTTGATGCATATCTTCTTCTTCCAAATCCAGAATACTATCGTTGACTAGTTGGAAAACTAATTTATCTAACGATCATGAGACCGGACATATCCTTTGTTGTCGGGGTGGTCAGTCGATTTATGCAGGCTCCTCGGATGTCTAATCTACAGGTCGTCGAGCGCATCTTGAGATATCTAAAATCAGCCCCTGGTCAAGAGCATGTATACAAAACTTCTTTTACTCCCACATTGGCGGCATATTCAGATGCGGATTATGTTGGTTCCCTGGATGATCGACGGTCCACCAATGGATTTTGTACCTACTTTGGAGGTCACTGTGTGACCTACCGCAGTAAGAAACAAGTTATGGTTGCTAGATCTTCAGCTGAAGCTGCATACCAGTTGATGACATCAGTTGTCTCTGAGCTTACTTGGCTTGAAAGTCTTCTTGAGGATCTAGGAGTAAAACTCCCTTCACCTGCTACCATACTAAGTGACAGTCAAGCTGCTATACACATTGCGAAGAATCCAGTCTTCCACGAAAGAACGAAACACATTGAAGTGGGCTGCCACTTTGTTAGGGAGAAAGTTTAAATCAAGAAGCTAAAATTGAAGCATGTTTCGGACACTGAACAAGTTGTTGATCTTCTCACGAAAGCTCTACCGAGTACCATATTCTTCCAGTTCCTATCCAAGTCGGGTGTCTACGACTTGTACGCTTCAGCTTGCGGGGGAGTGTTAGAAAAGTCCATGTAAAAAGGCCCATGTTTGTAGCTCATTTAGTCTTTTATTGTTTCTCTTTATACATTAGTCTCACATCTTGTATAGGGGACTCGTCACTCTTTTTATCCCCTATATATATGTATTCATACATTGTATTTGATAACGAAGAAGTATAGACAAGGTTCAGCTTTTCTTTACAGACTCAAAGTAGGTGAGGGTAACCTCAGGATCCTTCTCACCGATGAGGACCCGGAGGCCCTTCAGCGGGCAGTCATAGGATTGAGAGTACGGCAGCTTGCGGTGGAAACACAATCCCCTAGTGTGAAGATCATAATACTACTAATTGGACAGTCGGAGGTGCGCTAGGCCTTGGATGGGCGCGGTGGTGTCCCTGGGCGAGCGGGGAGGTCGTAGTCCTGTTAGTGTTTACAAGGTGATCTGGAAATAGTCAAGCAGTTAGTTTCACTGCCAAAGCGATATGAGCTTATAGGGTCGCACAGAAGAGCGTTTGGAGAAGTTGGATGAAGAATTGTGTTGGCCTTATTCATATTGAATATGAGTGAAGGACTAATCCCTTGACTCATTGGAGTTGTATGTTGGCACTGTTCTGAGACTTACACGGCGATATTGTCATGATCGTTGAGATCGTCTCAACGATACCGTCGTAGGCGTGGTGTTCAGCACATCGCCACCGTATTGTGGTTTAGGTCACATTGATACCGTCGAGATCATTGAGATTGTCTCAACGATACCGTCGTGACCATCGTGATCGTTAAGATCGTCTCAATGATACTGTCGAGACCGTTGAGATCGTCTCAACGATACCGTCGTTGCTTACTCCTTTTAGTCCCGAGTCTTTTGATAGAGACGACGCGTGTCTATTTTATACTCTTGGGTACAAATAGATAAAACCCAAGTGTTTTCTGTGTGCTTCCTTTTAAAATCGAGACGGAAGTGTTCCTGAGATCCCGCCGCTGCTAATTCCTCAGACCCATCCCAACACTTGATGTCGCCGCCTATCCTGCAGCAAACCTAGCAGTTTGCGGAGACACAGAGAGCTTTCCTTTTTCCATCCTAGACCTTGTTGAACAAGATCCTGGTGTTCTCCTCCGTTCGTGTGGATACCTGTAGAGCCGCAGATCTATCTTTGTGGACTCAGCCTTCTGGAGCATCTTGGTTGAGTATTGACTCAATCCCTTCAGGTATATTGTTATCTATTGCTGAAGTTTTATTTCTTGATTCATGAAATCGCAAGCTCCGTTTACTCTTTGGGTTGTTCCTGTTTATATTTTTTTGCTACGCACATACGATGTGTTGTTCCACTCTTGTATAGAAAACTCAATAGTTGTATCAGAGCGAGGTTAGCGATCCCGTGCGTGTAAATCTGAAGATTTAGAAGGGTTATAAATGCCCAGATTTATTACTGGAGCATCAAATGTTGATGTAATTTTTGAGAGAAATAGGTGGTGGTGTTTCCAAGGTGATCTGGAAGTAGTCAAGCAGTTAGTTTCACTACCAACGTGATATAAGCATACAGGGTCGCACATAAGAACGTTTGGAAAAGTTGGATGAAGAATAGGGTTGGCCTTATTTATATTGGATATGAGCGAAGGACCAATCCCTTGACTCATTGGAGTTGTGTGTTGGCACTGCTCTGAGACTTACACGACAATATCGTCGTGATCGTTGAGATCGTCTCAACGATACCGTCGTGAGCGTGGTGTTCAGCACAGCAGAACCGTGCTGTGGTTTAGGTCACAGCGATACCGTCGAGATCGTTAAGATTGTCTCAACGATACCGTCGTGATCATCGTGATCGTTGAGATCATTTAAACGATACCGTCGAGATCGTTGAGATTGTCTCAACGATATCATCGTTGCTTACTCCTTTTAGTCTTGGGTCTGCTAATAGCGACGACGCGTGTCTATTTTATACTCCTAGGTATAAATAGATAAAACACTGGGGTCTTCTATACGCTTCCTTTTGAGATCGAGATGGAAGTGTTCTTGAGATCTTGTCGCTGCTTCTTCCTCAGACCCATCCAGACACTTGTTGTCGCCGCCCCTCCTAGAGCAAACCTAGCAGTTCGCGGAGACGCGGAGAGCTTTCCTTTATCCATCCCAGACCTTGTTGAGCCAGATCATGGTGTTCTCCTCCGTTCATGTGGAAACCTGTAGAGCTGCAGATCTATCTATGTGTGGACTCAGCCTTCTGGAGCATCTTGGTTGAGTATTGATTCAATCCCTCTCAGGTATATTGTTATCTATTACTGAAGTTTTATTTCTTGATTCATGAAATCGCAAGATCCGTTTACTTTTTGGGTTGTTCTTGTTTATATTTTTCCACTGCGCACATACAATGTGATGTTCCACTCTTGTATAGAAAACCAACAAGGCCTCCATCTGTAGGGGAAGGGGCACTGATGCAGATCGTGAGGTCGAACGAGAAGGAGGCAACGAGGGAGGCCGACCAGTATCTGGTGGCCGAACTTGGAACTCAGCTTCAACCAACCAAGCGAGGTCCATGGCCTCAGCAATAGAAGGTGGGTGGTGGGTATACAGGCAGGAGCGGATATGCAATAGTAAGTCATGCATGAAGAAACAGAGGTAATGGTAGGGAGGAAAACTCGGCACATGCGTGACCAATGCATGAATTCGTCATTGTAGTCGTTGAGGGACCCCGTCTGGAGGACACCACAAAGACGCTAAACGGCAGAACCCAAATAAGGGGCATCGTAATGACGAATAAGGTCCTGCTGCAGGTTCGTCCATGACAGAGTGGCCTTGGATAAACGTAGCCAATGAGCCCAATGGAGAGTAGAGCCCTCCAAGCCGTATTGACCTTGTGCGGATCTGGGATCTGATGAATATCAAAGAATTGTTCTACGCGGATAATCCACGACATCAGATCGGTGTCGTTGAAGGAAAGCCAGTTGAATGAGCATGGTGCAAGTGGATAGCATATTAGCAATGGAAGACAATCCCGGGAAATTCTAAGTGAACCTCGAGAAGGGACTAAGACTCCGCATTAGAGGTTGATGAAAAGCTCAGGTGGCCAATCAGGAGGGCGTCAAATTTAGCATCCATCTGCAACATGAGAGCCTGGAGCGAGGCGATGAATTTCTCGTGAGTATTGAGGATGCAGGAGAAGGATAGATCCACACAATGGGTCGAGGCGTGGATGTGTCGGAGTGGGTCATTGAGCGGATTCGTGGGTGCATGCACGCGAGAGAGAGAGAGAGTGGTGCACAACCAGACGAGGGGTGGATGCACTATCAGGAGTGCGAGGTACGGAAATAATGATCTGTACGGGTCGGAGCTAGGAATCGCAAGGAGGGCACGCTCAGGCGTGGGAAATGGCACTGGGGCAGGCATAGAAAACGGCCACTAGGACAGCGCTGGATGAATGTCAACAGCGCACACGGGAATTGGTCGCTAAGGTGCCGGAATAGTAGCTGGGGCGGGCACGGATTTCGGCGATGATGCAGGTTGCACGAACGAGGCGCTGGCAGTTGAACGAATGAGACGGGACGATGCAAGGACATGCTGGTTGCTAGAACGAATGCTACGAAACGTGGGTTGCTGGAACGAATGCTTCTTGTGACGAAAACTGTGGCGAAAAGCGAGGCAGGTCGAACCAAATTGCTATCACTCGGAATTGAAACCCTAGATCTGAGAGAGGGAAATAGAGAAAAGAGGGAGGGAGGAAAAGAACCCGTAGGCTTTCGACAATTTTATAATACTACAAAGATACAAAAATACATATCCCCATGGGGTTAAATACAAAATACTGAAAATACATTCCATTCCAAAAAAGATACATGTGTCTTAATTATATTTTGTCAATGTGTCGCTAGCGGGCCAATCGCAGCGCTTGTATACCCGCCACATTGGAAGACGTCCATCTCCTTCCCCGTCCGTAACACCATCATTGGATGTAGTAAGGATGATCCCCTTGGGTCAGACACCTCCTGATCCACACTTTTTTCAATAGTCAGCCACCACGAATATCACCCTTCTCCCTCACATCCACCAATCACCGAGATGTTGGTCACCACTAGGTCAGCTACCAGTCATTCCCACCATCATCCCACTTCCTTGAAACCACCAATAACTAATCATAACTTTCTTAACTTCCCCCGCTAAATACATTATTATATTGTAACTACCCAGTACATCCATCCCAACTCCACATAAACTCCCTCCACTACTTCCTTAACCCACAAGACCCCTCCCCAATCAATCCAAAACAGGTGGACAGCCCCTCCAATCTGCACAACAAACCAACCTTCCCAATTAACTGGAAGTCAACCCCATTCCAATCCCTAGTCCCACCCCACGTCCAGCACGTGTCCCTCTTTCCTTCCCTTACCAGCAATCAACCTTCCCCAAATTCCCCCCCCCCCCCCCCCCCGCAACGTCCCATCTCCACCCAAAATTGACCCCTTCAAAGCTTGCATATCCCCTCCCCCATTTCACGACCCGATGCAGAACAAAAAAACTCTTATATCAAAATATTTCCTAGACTAGATAAGGGTTGTAACTCTCATACCCTACTTAAATATCACATGTTTCCTCTCCTATGGCCTACACCCATCCCTCCCCAACTCCTAACAGCCGCCCACAATCACCACGGCCCCCAAAGATCAACCACAGCATAATTACTTCTCAGACAGCATCCACCATTCACCCTGACTTGAGATTTCACCACCTACTACTACTGAGCCTTTCTACCTCGCAACCATAGTAAGTTTATTGATTGGTTTTGATATCTTTAGTGTTGAATTGTGTGTTTGTTCCGTGTTTTTAGATATATTTGTTTGCAATTATCGTCTGCAAGTCTCATGTAACTTGGTAGGACTTATCGCTTGTGTAGTAGTTTTCCCGTACTCCAGCACATATATATTGTAATAAGTGTTTCCCTATTTTGAAGTTCAACTTGATTGTAGCTTGTTTTGTAATATTGTTTATAAAGTTTTTTTAGAGTTAGTTGTCAGATTATTGTTAGCGAAAAAAAAGTTTTGTCAATTAGTCTTCTTAGTTCCGTTTGTAACCTACCACTATTTCAAATGTCCTCTGACATTTTTAACGTGTCTGACGACACGTTAAACTTGTCTGACGACAAGTTTTTGAGGGCAAAATGACAACAACAAACAACATTCAAGCCTTTATCCCACTATAGTGGGGTCGGCTATATGGATCCTTTGTCATCATTGTGCCCTGTCTTTTGTCATAATCTCACTAATACTTAAGTACAACATGTTTTTCCTTACAGTTTCATTCCAAGTCTTTATTGGTCTACCCCTCCCTCGTTTAACATGCTTAGTGACTAGACTCTCACAACGCCTAACGGGTGCCTCTAATTGTCTCCTTTGTACGTGTCCAAACCATCTTAGACGAGCTTCTCGCATCTTCTCTGCAATTGGTGCTACTCTTGTCTTATCCCTGATACTTTCATTTCTAATTTTATCCAATCCTGTGTGTCCACACATCCACCTAAGCATTCTCATATCCGCAACTCTCATTTTTGTTCATGCACACAATTCACTGCCCAACACTCAGAACCATAGAGCATCGCGGGTCTAATTGCAGTGCGGTAAAACTTTCCCTCAAGTTTTAGTGGCACTTTACGATCACATAAGATCCCTGACGCAGTGACGCGCCTCTCCACTTCAACCAACCCGCTTGGATTCTGTGTCACATCTTTATCAATACCTCCGTCTTTTTGAACTATCAATCCAAGATATTTAAAACACTCACTACGGGAAATATCTTGATCACCCAACTTAATAACGAAGTCATTTGTCCTTCTTGTACTACTAAATTTAAGCTTCATATACTTCGTCTTTGTCCTGCTCAACCTAAAACTCTTCTTTTCTAAAGTATCTCACCAAAATTCAAGTTTTGCATTTACACCCTCACGCGTCTCATCAACCAAAACGATATCATCCGCAAATAATAAACACCAAGGTATTGCGTGTTGGATGTCTCGTGAGCTCATCTAAGATAAGGGTAAAGAGATCAGGGCTTAAAGCTGAACCTTGATGTAACCCAACAGTGATAGGGAATTCCTATGTTAATCCTCCAGATGTCCTCCCCCTTGTCACTGAAATTGTATACGTATCTTTGATTGTGTCAATATATGATATATTTACACCTTTCTTTTCTAAGACTCTCCATAAGAACTCTCTTGAAACTCTATCATAAGCCTTCTCAAGATCAATAAATAACATATGCAAATCTTATTTTTTTCTCGATAGTTGTCAATGAGTCTCCTCAAGAGATGTATAGCTTCCATGATCGACCTCTCTGGCATGAATCCAAATTGATTTTCCGAGATGTTAGTCTCTCGTCCTAATCTTCTTTCTATTACTCGTTCTCATAGTTTCATTGTATGACTCATCAATTTAATTCCTCTGTAATTAACACAATTTTGTATTTCCTTCTTATTCTTATACAGAGGTACCAAGATACTTTCTGAAGCAATCTGCGTGGCCTCGTTTTTATTATTTTTATCGCACGTGTCTTTTATTATTGTAGCGCACGTTTTTGCGCATTATTGGATTATTGTGTAGCGTCAAGTTGTATCGCGCACGTATTAGCGCTTTTGATGTAATTTTGTTTCGTGCACGCTTTCACGCAATTTTTGTTTGGTTTGTTGGTGTGACCGGCCAACGAGACCCTAAATGCATTGGTACGGTAATTTAGAGATAGGTTAACTAGGACAAGCTCGAAATTTATTAACTATCATTTTATATATATCTTAAAATGTTGATTAGTTTAAAATGAGCCTCAAAATAAATTCCTAAGCCCACCTAACCTAAGCCCGTTTACCAAACCCCTCACTTGAAACCCTAATCCTTCTCTTATAAAAGAACCCCCCCCCCCCCTTTACTGAAAAGGTCGGCTGGAAAATAGAAATCGAACGAATAGTTTCGTTTGATTCCTCCCAGCGCCGCTCCCTAGAAAAACCTGATATCGACGCCACCGCCAGCCTGCTCGACTGGAGGCCCGACGCCTCCCCTTCCTTCCCTTTCCCCGTCCCATCCGGCTCTGGCGCCGCCATTGGTGGCCCTTTCCCGGGCCGGCGAGATCTGTAGTTGCTTTCCCCTTCCTCGACGACAACGAAGCCACCGCCAGGATCTCACCAAGCCCCCCGTCGACTACACCTGCCGCCTCTGACGAATACTCCGGCCCCGTTCCTGGCTTCCAGTGCCCTCCGGCGAGTTTTCTCTCTCAACGAAGTTATGTTGCCCTCCTTGCTTCCAGACGGGTGTTCCCTGCTCCAGAACCCCTATTTGCTCCAGTCATCCATCCTGGAGTAACCTGGCAATCCTGTGCAGCCGGGCTTGAGGCGATTTCGTGCACAACTGTTGTTCCTTCACCCGTGGTATACCTCTCATCTCCTCACTTGCAAACCTTCGTTATTTTTATGCTTAGATTTTAAATGGCCAGTTGATTATTTATAGCTTGCCCGACTAATCTCATTCTATAATTATCGATTATTTTCATATTTGTGTTGCCATCTTTCGAATGCTAAGCCTGTGGAATTAGGATTCGTGGCGTTATTACGTTTGTGTGGTAGCTTTGTGTTCGCGAGCGACGTCTTGATCATTTATTTCGTTAGAAAATAGCCCGCGAAAGTCTCTCCCGCCGCATTTATTTTAAAAGTTCTCAATCTTATATTTTAAAACTACAGCCCTAGGTTTCAGTTTACATCACTTTCTCTCTATTGGTCTGACATACTATTTGACTTCAGTATCATATTAAAAAAACATGTAAGCCACAAAATTCATTCATTTCTTAAACATTTTCATACTTCGATAAATATATCGTCTGACTCAACCGTTTTTCCATTTTTCAGCTCATTTAGAGGGCAAAATGACATTTAAAAAAAATAGATTATGTCATTTTGCAAAATATAGGCCGACATATCTATTGTTTTTAATGTATCGAAAGATATAATATTTGAATAATAGCGTTGGCTATTTTATTTATGTAATGTTAGCGGACTACTGGAAAATATTTAAATCACCTATATATATTATATTGTATGCTTAAATCAATTGGACTAATTGTTTCATTGTTTTTTATGTTTTACTCTTATAATCAATTTTATATAATTATTTCATGTTATTTTTCTTATTTCATATGACGAAAAAATGTGAAATAATCGAAGACATATTAGTTAAGGAATAATGACCAAAACTTCCGCTGAAAGATAGCATAATTACAGCTTGCACCCCTCTTATAATGGAAATTGCAAAAACCACTCAATGTTACAAAACATAGCATCTACCTCCCCTGAAGTTTACATTTCATAACATCCGTGCACAAAATACCCCCCTTGGAAATGTACTCCGAGGGGGGTATTTTTGTGCATGGATGTTATGAAATGTGTATTTCGGGGGAAGTAAATGTTATGTTTTGAAAAATTGAGGGGAGGTTTTTTGTAATTTCCATAATAAGAGGGGTGCAGTCTGTAATTTTTCAAAATTAGAGGGGAGGTCCCGGTAAATGCCCCCTATTAGTTAATTATTTTTAGGTTTTATCATAATTTTATTAAGCTTGTAAAGATTAAAATCAATCAAGAGAATTTAACTTTTAAATCCTTTTTCTATTCATGAAGTGAGCTAATCCAATCAGGAGTGGCTAATCCCCATGAAACTCCATGAAGTTCATAGCTTTCATCATTTGGCCACTTTCTATAGGCATTTTGTCAAAGGCTTCAGTACCATTATGGCCCATATATGAGTTGTCTTCATTAAGATGATTTTTAGTGGGGGGGCATGCAGTCACGTAGGTTTTTAAAGACATTAAGTAAAAATTGACCATTGTCCCTGTCCCTAGACTCCCTGATTTTAGCTCAGCATTTGAGGAAGCTTGTAATACTTCCAGCATAGGTACCGGAGGAGCCCGTGGATTTCCACTCTAATATTCTTGGTCGTCAGCCACCTAGACAAATAACTTGACCATCCAACCTTGATCTATATGATACATGTAGGCTACACATGGATCTGATATGCTTCTATCAACCTAGTGCAGCCTATGACCTCCACCAAATTAAGGTGTGCATCATTTAGGTGGCGTTTGGTTGGGTTTTTTGTCTGCGGTGCGGTGGAAACGCACCACTATTTTGCGAGGAAGCAGTGTTTGAGGCGGCTGATATTGAAAACTGCATTTATTACATTCCGTGTTTTTTGTATAAACCCCGACCGCAACTTCTTTCTACGTCCAGCCGCAGAAACCCCGGTTTCGTTCTATTTGGAACCCTTTCACGAGCGGCAAGCCTTCCCGATCCCCCTCACACGGAGCCTTCCCGATCCCCCTCACACGGAGCCTTCCCGATCAGGATGTTGGATCTGCCTTTCTCCCCTAGCTTTTTCACCTACTCTGATCTTCTTCTCCAAGCAAATGGGAGTGGCTAGCATCTGTGACGCCATGGTTTGGCTTGACCACAGGTTCCGTTCCATGGATAAGAGGAGCTGATGGTGTCTCTATTTTTGGTCGATTCCAGCAAGCTGACAGCGAGATCAGAGAGTGTGGTGGTTGTCGACGGGGCATGCAACTGGCCGATTCCGAGCTGAACAGGATTCAAAGACCGGAGCGGTCAATGAGAAAGTTTATCAGTTGGTTCTCTTCTCAAGCATATGAACTACTGTTTTCAGAAAAAATATTGCTTTCTGTTTTCTCAGATTTCTTAGAAAAAATACTGCTCTCTGTGTATTTCATTTGGAAATGAAAGTGATTTGCTGAGATCGGCCACTTTAAGGAAAAAAACTGTTTTCTCAGATTTCTGTTCAATTTTTTTATTAGATTTGTGCTTTGGTTTCTAATTTAAGGAAAAAATTGTTTTTTCAGGTTTCTTATATTTGTGTTTATTATTTTCAAAGACGTTGGAAAGCTGCATAAGGGATTCCAATAGCGTTATTAGGTTCTTTGATGATGGAAAGCATGCTTATGGAAACAATGATCTGCGGAAACAATGATCTATGCAGCTCCTTTTGGTAGATGTAGGTTTTCTTCTATTGTTATGAAGAAGAAAATCCACTCAAAACTCTGTTTTGTTTCCAAATAACTTTTTCAAAGTTCATTTTGCAAACTCAATTTCACCCAAACAATTTTTTAACAAAACTCCGTTTTTCAGAATCAGCACTTTTTCTATCAACAGATTTTCATCAGCAGCTTTCCATCAGCAACAGCCCAACCAAACAGAGACTTAACCTGTTTAATTAAGCTACATCATATATGGACTACAAAAAAATATAATGAGTATGCTTCACCTTAAGTTACCCCTTGTATTGTACTACATATAATGCTTTCATTTTCTAAAACCTCATGGGTGCTCCTCAGTTAATTCCATCGTTCCATAGAAACATTATGCTTAAAATCTTAAATATGTTGAAAGCTAATGGCAATGAACGCCTTCCATCACCATGCTATCTATCTTCTTTGGTCTGCAACATTAATGCACTTAGTTTCTGATGCGGAGCAGAGACGAGCACGAGCTTTGGACCCGTTAGGGGCTGATTTGGCGACTTACCACATATGGCGTGCCCGGATCAACGATCGGACTCCGCCGTTGCGTTCGGCACGTCGTCGCGAGTCAAAAACATATATTAATTTTTTTTTAGTTTATTTTCATGTATTTAGTAGTCGATCCCACCGGCCAATCATAGTCGTTGATGGTGAAGCCCTAATTTGTTGTCTTCTTATAAATATTGGTCTAAGTGGCTGAACCAAGGTATTGCAGATTTTGGAAACATTGAATCCCGGAATTCCGTGATCCCTCCCCGGTGCCAACGTCGTGGAACCCTAGGTGATGACTTGACCTCCAAACTCCTCTCCAAAGTAATCCTTACCCCCACCTTCATTTTCCATATCTCAAATCTTCATTTCACCAGCTGCAGCCCGCCATTCCAGCCCCGAAAAACAGTCGGCATGCTGCCCCTTTTCCGCCGCCCAACCCGCCTCCTCCCCTCAAACCCACCGCCGCTACAGGGCCGCCGTCACCTCTTGTCCCCTCCCCACTGCTCGCCGACCAGCCCTCACCTTTCCCCACTGACGGCCACCTCCTTAAATTGCCCTAACCAGCTGCCGGCCTCCACCGCCCCCTCCTCCCCAATCTGCCAACTCCCTTTCGTGGATCCACTGTTCTAACACCCCTAAAATCCTAGATCCGTCCAGATCTAGGGTTATAGCCGCCCGATCCGTTATTTTCACCGCTCATACTTTCCATTTTTGTCAGGATTCGACTCTAAATAGCGGATCTACTCCTCCCCGGCCCAGATCTACTTATACGTGCCGGATCCACCGTTTTATTGCCCGTTTTCACCCTTTACCGTCGAGGACAGCCATCGTCATCGTCTTCACGCCGCCGGCTCCATCTCCGATCGCATCTACACATCCGGCCCTCCAAATCTCCAGTGTCTCGGTTCAGCCTTCTACTTTGTGAGCTTTTGTAGTATTGTACTATTTGATTCAGCATTTTTTCATTTGGTGATTTATCATATCTTGTTGTGATTCCTGTTTGTGAACTTTGTTTTGGTGCTCTAATAATTTGCATGAGGAAACATTCGTCGTGCTCTTTGCTTTGGCCCTCCGAGCGGAGGAAAGCCATTAAAATATTGCCTAAAATAAATATTTACTTGTTCTATTTTAATATTTGTGTGGCGCTAAATTTTCATTGTTTATATTCATTCGTCGAAACATTGATCATCGCAGCGCATATAAGTTTGGATTAGCGTGTCACCCGTGCACTCACACCTAGCGTTGTAGGTTTGTGCACCACTAGCCTACCCCTACATCAATTTCTACCTACCTTCCAAAACGCTCTATGATCCCAACCAAATTAAATTATGCTTTTTTTAACCAGCTCTATCACAGCTAAAAATTGGACTATAGTATCATACTATCATGAATATGCTACCAAACTACTATTCTTTCACAAGAAAAGTTATGTGCAAGTATGATGGAAGCTAATGAAAATGATAATTTACATTCAAAAAGTCAAAGTATTTTATCTATAACTTTTATTATACCTTCATCTAATAAACCACAAGTTCAATATATGTGTTTAAGTTAAATTTATCTGCATTGTTTTACACGTGACATAATCCTCCTATAGCTTGGAAGCGGTCGGTCATGGCTCACAGGAAATGTGAGAGAGAGAGGGAGATAGGAAGCACTGGTACAGGTACGGGTACCGAGTACGATACGTATCCAGTACGCTGGTACGTCAAAATTTAAAAAACAAAGATACAGATACGTCGGGATACATTGTATTAAATATAATAATATGTATATATATCTCACAAATGTAATTAAAAATCCTCAAAATAATATCAGATCAAACATAATTGCATAAATCATCAATTTATAAATCATATACATACAAAACAACATGAGTATGAAGAACTAACAGCACATGTATACAGTAAAAAACAAAATAATAAAATTTAAATCAATTTCTTTATAGTTTTAACGAAAAAAAAGATACTTAAATTTGAAGCGCATTTTGTTATAAACAAACACTGATAATTGCATTTATGGTTCCTAAATTTTTTCTTTTCTAAAAAACACAAAATTTTTTTGTTTACTTTAGAAAAGCATACTCTATCACAATATGCAGAATGATCTGGCATTGGCAAGTCAAGTATATCCACAGACTAGAGTAACAAGTGTATCCACCGAGTATCGGGTACGTACCAGTACCAGATACGTATCCGATACGGATACGTGACCCTCAAGAAAGTATCGGTGTTTCATAACTGAAAGAGGGAGAGAGAGAAAGAGGAATCTGTTGGAGGAGGGGAGAGCTATGGATCGGTCATGGGGCTAGGGAAGCTGAGTTTCGGCCATGGCCGTAGAGAGAGAGAAAGAGCTTTTAAGAGGGAGAGGCGAAAAGAAAAAGAGCGGCGGAGGGAGAGCTTGATGTGAGGAGGTGCGCCGGAGAAGGGGGAGGATCAAGGTTCTATTGGGAGGGAGGGAGGAGGGATTTATGAGTTTCGCTATTTACAGACCACCTTCCAAGATCCGACGGCTTTGGAATTACAGAGACATATCCAACGCCTCATATTATTTACTAGATTTTTGAACTCATGTTATTTGCAGGCCTCGCTATTTCTTTTTAATTCTAAAGTAGTCGGATCTTGGAAGAAGGTGGTCTGCAAATAGAGAAACTCATAAATCCCACCTCCCTCCCTCTCGATAGAACCCCAATCCTCCCCTCTTCTCTGGCGCACCTCCTCGCAGCAAGCTCTCCCTCCATCGCCGTTTTTCTTTTCACCTCTCTCTCTCTCAAAAGTTTTTCTCTCTATGGCCATGGCTGAAACCCAGCTTCCCTAGCCCCATGGCCGATCCATGGCTCTCCCCTCCTCCAACAGACTGATCTTTCTCTCTCTCCCTCCTTCACTCTCTCTCATTTCCTGTGAGCCATGGCCGATCGGTCCCGATCCCAGGCCGCCATATCTCCTCCTCCATGGTCGTTCGACAAGCAAAGCTCCATATTTTGTCGCCCCGCTCAATGGTCGAGCTCCTCTCCTACTCACCAATCCTCGAACTCCAAGGCCAGTGGAAATCGCCGCCCCACTCAATTTAAATAGGAAGGGCGCGGGTGAAGCCCGCCGCCGATCCTCGGGTATTGAGGCGCGGGCCGGGTACTGTCACGGCCGTCGTCGCGGGTCAGGTACTGTCGCGCCTGCGTCGTGGGTTGGGTACTAACGCACCCGCCGTCGCGGGCCAGGTACTGTCGCCCCCGCCGTCGAGGGTCAGGTACCGTCTTCACGCCGCCGGCTCTCTCTACCTTGATTTCCCACTACCGCCTAGGGCGCCCTCTAGGGCCACCGCTCCTCTGAGTGTCGCCTCTCCTCCAGCGCAGCAGCCTCCTCCGAGACGCCTCTCCTTCGTGCGTTTGCAGGCTCCATCGGCTCTCTCTGTCCGTTCTGCGGGCGTTCCTCTATCTCCGACCGCATTGTCCTCCATGGTTGCTGCCAAAGACATCGTGGTTACTTCCTATGGTGTCCTCTTTGATGACGTGATCTAAGGGAAGCTCATAGGACTAAGTTTTTACCTTCTTGATTTCTTCATCGTGTTTTTTTTGGAAGGATTTCGATGGGCGTTCCTCCTACATATCATCCTCTCCTCGAACTGTTCCTTCTAGTGATCCTCCTCGGAGTCGCAGTCAATCAAGCTCATTAAATATCACTACAGTCTCCTTGGATGGCATGAATTAGCTTGAATAGTCCAGTGCAGCGTAGCATACTATACGGAGTAACTACTTATATGGGCATATTAATGGAACCGTTGTTGAGCCACCGTGTGTTGATCCCTCATGGAGAAAATGAGATGCGGGCAATTCCTTGGTTACATCTCGTTTACTTCACTCTATGTCCCTTCAGGTGTACCGCAGCTATATGCATATAGATTCTGCCCATAAAATTTGGGCTAAGGCATGTGAAACTTAATCTCGGGTGAAGGATTCGACACAAATCTATAAGCTCACTCGACGTGTCTTGGAGTTGAAGCAAGGAACCCAGTATATCTCTACTTACTAATCAAGGTTTGAACGCCTTAATCAGAAACGGGATTTTTTAAACACCTTTACTCTTGTGTGCATTGCAGATGCACTAACTCTTCAAAAGGACAAAGACTACTTTTGTGTTCACTTCTTTCTTATGGGACTCAATATGGAGTTTGATGTTGTTCGTCTGTATGTCCACCACCATGAGCCTCTTCCCTCTCTTTGGGAGTCCATCAGCACGATCTTCAGTTATGAGAATCGACGTCGCTCTTTTGTTTCTTGTACGGATCACTTTGCTCTTGCTGGGCTGGGATGTGGTCCTCCTACTTACTCTTCTTCTGTGTGCGATCATTGTGGGAAGAAAGGACATACTAAAGAAACTTGTTACCGTCTACATCCTCATCTTGCCCAACCTGTTAGGGGAACTGGCGCCCGTGGGAGAGGAAGCCATCGTGGTGGTGATAGCAAGTCTGGCACTCGATCACAGTATTCTGCCCATTCTACTAACGTTTATGAGGGCAACCCCCCTCCCCTCTGGGGGTCTTTCTCTAAGGAGATGGATGTCTTTTGCCACCTGCAACGCTCCCATTCCGACTCTACATCGACTAATTCCGCAGTCGCCTTTGCTACATCAGGTATCTCAAGTGAACATGCTGTGTCTTCCTCCCACTCTGAGTGGATCATTGGCTCAGGTGCTACTGATCACATGATCGGATCTGCCTCAGGTTTTTCTTCCTATACTCCTCTCTCTTGTGGTGATAAGATTATTGTTGTCAATGGTTCCCTTTCCTCAATTGTTGGCAAAGGAACCATCTACTGTTCTCCTGCTCTTTCTCGTTCTTCTGTTTTGCATGTCTCTTCATTTCTCCACAATCTACTTTCTATTAGTTATTTGACTAACTCTTTAAATTGCTTCGTGACTTCTTTCTCTGATGTTTGTTTCATTATTTTAAATGTCATCTGACATGTTCGACCTGTCTCCCGACATGTCATTTTTTAGAGCAAAACGATATGTTTTTCTTACAAAAATAGATTGTCCTTTTGTAAAATATAAGTCGACATGTCTGATTTTTTCCGACAAGGGCCGACGCGACTTTTAAATATATCGCCCGCTATTTTTTTATGTTATACTAACAGACTAGTAGCATATGTTTAAATCGTCAATATATATTATATTATGTATGTTTAAATCAATTAAACTTATTATTTTGATTTTTTAATGTTTTATTCTTACAATCAATTTTGTATAATAGTTTCATAATTTTTTTAATTCATATTACAAAAAAATATGAAATTATTTAATATATTTATTAGTTGATTGTTTACATGTTTTAATATAAAGTTATAGGTTTTAAAAGAATTATAGTCAATTAAGGATTTTTAACTTGTAAATCTTCTTTATTTGCAATCAACTTATTGTTATCAAAATAAAATTATTATATACTATTAAATATATTTTATAATGTATCAGTTTATATTTATTAATAATATTTTATCTTACATACTATTCAGTTTAATTTTGTAATATAAATGACACATTTTTTTTGTATTTGTTATATTATTTTTTTTATTTTTATAACATATAATTATAGTTAGTATACATAAAAATAAAATTTTTATTTATAAGAAATGGAGATCCGTTATTTTAAAATATCTATGACAAGTCTCCGACTTCCAAAATCCGACATTTAAAAACTAAATTTGATATTTAGCCGATATTCGATATTTAAAACATTGGTTTGTATGTTTGAGGATCTGACTACGAAACGGATGCTTGACAGCGGCAGCAATGTTAGCGGGATGTACCTATTGAACCAGCAGTTGTCTCCCAGTACTCTCTCCACCACACGTGTTCCTACTCTCCAAGACATCCGACAATGGCATCGTCTTGGTCACTCATCTGCTTTATATCTTACTAAACTATTTCCTGCTTTCAGTTCTTTAATTAAATAGTTTACTTATGACACGTGAACTGTCAAAACATGCTCGGCATAATTCAATCATGTTTCTTTTTCTACTTCTTGTCCGTTTGATGTGATTCACTCTGATGTTTGGGGTCTCACCCCTATGCTATGTTTATCTGATTATAAATGGTTTGTGATTTTTATTGATTGTTATTCTCGTACAACGTGACTCTATTTACTAAAACATAAAAATGAAGTGTTTACCTTTTTGTTCTTTTTAAAATGTTTAAGACACAGTATTATGGGCCAATCTGTGTGCTATGTAGTGATAATGGTAGAGAGTATGTGATGCACCCTTTGTTGCATCTGCATAACATCACGCATCAGATATCTTTATTACGCATTTATTTATTGTATATCATGTATTTCTTTTTTCATGCAGTCGTTGTTATTAGGAGATTTTTGGCTCGTCAGTTTGACCACCTGATAAGAACTTAAATAAATGGTCCGAAAATTTTTAGTATTTAAGATGGAAAGGCAAGCTTAAAGATTATTTAATAACGTATAAAATTAATGAGCGGAAAATCAAAATTAAAAAACTATTACATCAATTATTTAGGAAAAGAATTATTTGGAATGTTGAAGCCAAAATTTGACTTCGACGAAAGTTCGAAAATAGGGGCGTAGCCAACACCTACTTGTCCCGAGCTCTAACCTTCGACTGGTTGTGAAGGACCAGAAATCGACCCAAAGCCTCAGCAGGGAGGTCCCACCACTTACCCAGAAGATCTCTGAGAGCTTCCCCTCCAAAGCCAAAAGCTGGGCTTGGAGCTCAGAAAGCACAGAAAACTCTTTCAAAGTCCCGGGAAAAAAAAGTGCTTCTGAAGAACCCCTATGCGCCTATTTAGAGTTTTCTGAGTTTGAACTGCCAATAACCAAACTGAACCGATCTGAAATTACCAAAATAACCTTGGTTGGGTCTGCCAACAGCCAAACTCCGCTGTTCTGAAAGGTTATATGCAGACCACCGAGGGCAAAAGCGTAAAATCACCTAGGGCAAAAAAATGTGAGCCGCCTTCCAACTGAACCGGCGCTTGGCGAGAGCACTGTCTCGCGGGCGAGAGCTCCTACCTATGGGGCTCGTCTCGCCTAGCGAGGCTCTCTCCCGAGCGGTTGGGCCCTCTCTCTGGGTCCATCTCGCCTGGGAAGGCTCTCGCCTGAGCCGCTGGGGCCCTTCTCGCCTAGCGAGTCGGCCTTAACCCGGCGAATAGCTCTTTTCCTGGGACCCACTCGCCAGTGAGTAGGCTTCTGTCGAGGAACCCATCTTGACTTACCTTCTCCTCTCTTCGAGCCCGAACTGTTCCTTCGATCCCGAGGTTGTACACAATACTCGCGCTTTTCGAGATTATTTTAAACTCGGAAAGAAAAGTCCAACCGAGGCCTGTGTCATTAAAGCGTATTTATGAGGGAATCTTTGGTGAGGCCCCACACCGGAGCCTATAAATATTGGATTCCTACTTCATATAGAAATCCCCCTTTTTACACTCCTTCCTTCCTTTGTCATCATGTCTCTTAGCCAGAGTTTCCGCGAGCGTCTTGCAATGGTGCGTAAGCAGAATAAGGCCAACGTGGCCGCTCTGACCAAGACTCTGGTCCGTGCCCCACCCTCTTTACCGTCCTCTTCGCCTCGCCAGAAGAAGGTAAAAACAGGTGGCCCTTCCTCCTCGGCCGAGGGGTCATCTCACGCTGTCCTGGAAACCCACCCCTATCCTCCTCCCGCATCTCCCAGAGAGAAGAAGGTGAGTTCTCGCTTTCGCCCCTATTATCTTTTCATCCATATCTACTTATTTACCATTTGCTTCTTCAGGGAGCCCCGTGCCTCTACACCGACCAGAAAGTCTGCGGGATGACATCGTTGCCCATCGCGAAGAAACCGACTCACCACAGCCTTCTACTCCTCCATCTACTCCCCCTAATGAGAGGCGAGACGACCCTTCTCAGGCCGTCGGGACCTCCCGCCATCCTGGTAAAAAACCTTCTCTCTCGCTTCTCTGTCCCACTCGCTACTCCCACACCCTCCTACGAGAGCCTCTCTCACCCTGCCCCTTCACTCCTTGCGCAGGCGCCCAGACCGACTCGCCCGCTGAGGAGCTTTTTAGGCGACTCGTCGTCTCCCCGCCTCCTCCTATAGACGAAATTGAAGACTACCTGGGCGACCCCGCGGACCAGGTGGAGATGAAGCGCAAGAAAGCCGAGATGTTCCGGAAACACGCGCGCATCATCAACAAGCTGGAGCAGGACAGGCAGGCGGCCGATAGGCGAATCGAATGGCTGGAGACTGAATGCGCTCGCCTGTCTTCTGAGGTTGACCCTGGGATAGAGGTTGAGGGGACCGATCCTCAAGCTATTATCAGCGAGGTCGACATGCAGCTCCGTCTCGCGCGCAGTGGGCTTGGCGTCGTTTGTGCCTTCCACTCGCACAGTAGGCCCCCCTGCGCGGGGGCTCGCGGGGGCCGCTGGAAATGGCTCCCGTATTAAGGACTGCCCTGCTCGACCCGCTTTATTCATTCGTCTCGCTCTTTCTTCTTTGTTTTTGTATTTAAATGTTATAATAATTAAGCAATACATTATGCTGTCGTATCGCCGGCAATGTCTGAGAACATGGTGCCCGCCTTATGCGGGGTGGTATTTTTAAATATTTATTGCTGCTAGTTTATTTTTTTCATTTCTTTTAATTTCTTTTAATTTAATTATTTTGTCCTGAGATTGTGATTGGACACACAAATCGAGGTTTAGGAGAGAGCGTGTAAACCGCCGGCTGACTCTTCCCCTTCCCCTATACGTTTTCCCGCTCATTTAATCATTTTACTACATCTGTTATAAATACTCCTGCCCCCCAGAGTGGAAGAATATCTGTGTCTTCATCCCTGCTGTGTCCAAGCCTTTGCCCCCTTGATTCTTCCGTCTCGCTCCTCCCTCTCGCTCTTCTCCTCTTGCTCTTTTATTCCTATCGCTCTTCTCCTCTCACTCTTCTCCTCTCGCTTCTTCTCTCGCTTCTTCTTCCCTTTTAACCATCTCGCCTACATCCTTCTTGCCTAACATGGGGAAGAAGAGAGTTGAGGAAGGCGAGGGGCGCAACCGCTGCGGGAAGAGGTTTACCGATCATGACTTCCCTCTCGGCCGGCTTCCTGACGAACACTGCCTCAACTTCGTCCGCGAGTATATGAAGGAGGGACTTGAATCGCGGCCCCCCAAGGTTGGCGAGGCGATCAATACTTACTACCCGAGAGAGCTCGCCTTCCCCGTCTCGCACTTTGAGGCGGGGTTAAGGTTGTCTCTCTGGCCGGAGGTAAAACAGGTCAAGTACTTCAGCGTCGTCCCGGCGCAGTTTAACCCGAACGCCATTTCGGTGTTAATCGTTTTCGCCAGCTACATGCGTCGGGAGCGAATCGAGTTTAGTTTGACGTTTTCCGCAAGCTCTTCATCTACCACGCCAACGCCGACGGCGTCTCGTATTTCACGGGGCAAAGGCTCAAGGTGTGCGAGACGACCAATAAGAATCATCATTGGCTCGCCAGGTTCGTGTTCATCCGCGGCGACTTCGGGGGCGTCCCGCTCGCGCCTGTGTAACACCCCGAGAGCTTTTATGCGTCTCCGCAGGTAGGCGGCACAGACAAGTTGTTGTTCGACTTCTTCGTCGGCAAAAATTTCGAGGTCAACTTCTTGCGGCGAGGCCACGACTCGCTGCCTCCGGTGCTCCCTGGCGAAGGTATTCTCGCTCTCTTGTTTTGCGCTTGATTATTATTATATATATTTGTCTCGCCATCTCATCCTTGCTTGTTTTCTTAGGGGAGCGAGTCGTACCAGCCCTCCCCCCTACAAGAGCAACATCCAACCCACCAAGGGCCTTAGTCTCGCCAACGCCGCGGCTGAGGCGGCGAGTGGGTCCCTGGATCCTGCACCTCCAAAGAGGCCTGCAGGCGACACGGCCCCCTCTCGCTCCAGCCCTCCCAAGAAGAATACGAAGAAAGTTGTGGTCATCTCCAAGGGGAAAAAAGAAGGTCCCGAAGGAGAAGGAAATGTCGGGGTCTTTGAGCCCCATCTCTATAGGGGACTCCCAGTCGCCCCGCACGCCTCCCTCTCATGTCGTCTCGCCTGCCCGCGAGACGGCTCTACCTGATCGGCCTGTCGCAGCTTCTAATCAACTAGCCGCCGCTACATCTCGCGAAATGGCTTCTCCCAGTCTCCTAGCCCCCTATTCTCATCCAAACTTTAACCTGGGCCCCGCGATCCAAGATGTGTTGGCGCCCCCATTCTGGTGTGGGAGAAGGACGTCAACCGTGTGTCCATCTCCACCCTCCTTCCCTCTTGGAAAGAGCAGGAGGTTCCCACCAGCCACGCCTTCTCTGTGGGCTACGGCCTTTATGGTGCTCCAGAGGCAGTCTCCCCCGAGACCGAGTCCTCGCGAGATCTCGTCCTGAAGTCACCCACGCCCAACTACGCGGCTTGGAGCTCTCGCATCACACCTCGCGTCGCCTGATTTATACTAATAAGAAGTGAAAAGACACCGAGGCGGGCCTGGAGGCGGAGCGAGTGAAATCCGACGACCTCGCGAAAAAGCTATGTGTCGTCGAGTCCCTCGTCGCGAAAACTCTGGGCGGTGTGGTAAGCCTTAAACTTTTCCTTAGATTATTATTTTTAAACATTCTTTATTGATGACTGGGCGTCTCGCAGGATGCCGAGACGGCGGAGCGGATGCACTCGTGCATGGCTGCCCTGGAGGAGGAGAACAAGGATTTAAAAGCTCAGGTCACTCGCCTTCAGGCCAACGCCGCGTCGTCGTCTCGCCGCGAGCCCCTCCCAGCCCCTCCGCATCATTACTCGCTGGATGAAGTTGAAGAGCAGTGCCGCGACACCAGCATCAGGGCGGCGGAGCTGGTTCTAAAGATGATGAAGGAGCTGGGGGTCGTGAAGGAAGACTCTGAAACGGTGACCATTTGTGATCTGGTCCCCCAGCTCTATGGCGAGGAGAGCGAAGATTCTTCTTCCGGCGAGGGGAAATGACGTGCTACCTGCGAGATCAAGAATCTCTCTCCCCACTTTTTTTGTTGTTGTGTAACTTAAACTTTTGAGTTTCTTTTTGTGATCCAAAATGTATTAATGACACTCGTGATAAACTGATATTGATCAAATGCACACTCTTGTCCTGTTACTTTATTTTGCATTTTGCGAAACGATTTATTGGCTTGCTTTCATTTGCGAGACGGTGCTATCCTCCCGTCTCGCCGACTCACTTTTACTTTTCTCTTTGTTTTATTTTGTTTACTGCGAGACGACTCTTTGGTGCGCTCACGCCCGCGAGACGGTGCTACGCCTCGTCTTGTCGTTTCGTCAGAGAGTTGACTTTTTCCAGAGCGCGAGTTGTCACTTCCCCCATCTCATTTGTGTGTGAGACCTAACTGATATAACCCTCTCGCCTCGCCTCAGGGTGCTCCCGGCGCGAGTGGCATTCAGTGATGTAACCTGCTCACTTATTATTAGAGCGAGTCTTCTGTCCCGCGCGAGTGCCCACATGCCGTAGGCGAGACCATCCTCGAGGCCGCCAGCTGGGAGTGCCTCCACTCGCACTGCTCCAACCTTTGCCTCTCATAATTTGTTTTTCATGAGTTTAAGTAGGATATTTCTTAAGGAGGTCCGCTCAACCACTCTGCCATCGAGTGAGCTTTCTGTCTTGCCAACTTGATGAGAGCCTGGGCAACGGGTCTACCGGGGACCGAACCAGGCTCAGGGCGGTGCAAAAGTCTCCAAGAACCAAGATCCAAGAATCAACCCTCTCCCCCACAGGCGAGCCTTCGGACCTGCCAGCTAATGAGAGTCTGCGCAGCGGGTTTAGCTGGGGCCGAGCCGTGCTCGGGGTCCCTTACCCCCACAGACGAGACTTCGGACCTGCCAGCTAATGAGAGTCTGCACAGCGGGTCTACCTGGGACCGAGACAGGCTCGGGGTAGTTCAAAAGTCTCACAGAACCAAGAACCAATACTCTCCCCCACAGGCGAGCCTTCGGACCTGCCAGCTAATGAGAGCCTGCGCAGCGGGTCTACCTGGGGCTGAGCCGTGCTCGAGGTCCCTTACCCCCACAGGAGAGCCTTCGGACCTGCCAGCTAATGAGAGTCTGCGCAGCGGGTCTACTTGGGGTCGATCCAGGCTTGAGGTAGTGCAAAAGTCTCCAAGAACCAATCCTCTCCCCCACAGGCGAGCCTTCGGACTTGCCAGCTAATGAGAATCTGCGCAGCGGGTCTACCTGGGGCCGAGCCGCGCTCGGGGTAGTGCAAAAGTCTCCAAGAACCAAGAACCAATCCTCTCCCCAACAAGCGAGCCTTCGGACCTGTCAGCTAATGAGAGCCTGCGCAGCGGGTCTCCCTGGGGCCGAGCCGCGCTCGGGGTAGTGCAAAAGTCTCCAAGAACCAAGAACCAATCCTCTCCCCCAAAGGCGAGCCTTCGGACCTGCCAGCTAATGAGAGCCTGCGCAGCGGGTCTACCTGGGGCCGAGCCGTGCTCGGGGTCCCTTACCCCCACAAGCGAGTCTTCGGACCTTCCAGCTAATGAGAGCATGCGCAGCGGGTCTACCTGGGGCCGAGCTGCGCTCGGGGTAGTGCAAAAGTCTCCAAGAATCAATCCTCTCCCCCCACAGGCGAGCCTTCGGACCTGCCAGCTAATGAGAGCCTGCACAGCGGGTCTACCTGGGGCCAAGCCGCGCTCGGGGTAGTGCAAAATTCTCCAAGAACCAAGATCCAAGAATCAACCCTCTCCCCCACAGGCGAGCCTTCGGACCTACCAGCTAATGAGAGCCTGCGCAGCGGGTCTACCTGGGGCCGAGCCGTGCTCGGGGTCCCTTACCCCAACAGGCGAGCCTTCGGACCTGTCAGCTAATGAGAGCCTGCGCAGCGGGTCTACCTGGGGCCGAGCCGCGCTCGGGGTAGTGCAAAAGTCTCCAAGAACCAAGAACCAATCCTCTCCCCCACAGGCGAGCCTTCGGACCTGCCAGCAAATGAGAGCCTGCGCAACGGGTCTACCTGGTGCCGAGCCGTGCTCGGGGTCCCTTACCCCCACAGGCGAGCCTTCGGACCTGTCAACTAATGAGAGCCTGCGCAGCGGGTCTACATGGGGCCGAGTCGCGCTCGGGGTAGTGCAAAAGTCTCCAAGAACCAAGAACCACAATCCAAGAATCAACCCTCTCCCCCACAGGCGAGCCTTCGGACCTGCCAGCTAATGAGAGCCTGCGCAGCGGGTCTACCTGGGGCCGAGTCGTGCTCGGTGTCCCTTACCCCCACAGGAGAGCCTTCGGACCTGCCAGTTAATGAGAGTCTGTGCAGCGGGTCTACCTGGGGCCGAGCCGCGCTCGGGGTAGTGCAAAAGTCTCCAAGAACCAAGAACCAATCCTCTCCCCCACAGGCGAGCCTTCGGAACTGCCAGCTAATGAGGGTCTGCGCATCGGGTCTACCTGGGGCCGAGCCGTGCTCGGGGTCCCATACCCCCACAGGCGAGCCTTCGGACCTACCAGCTAATGAGAGCCTGCGCAGCGGGTCTACCTGGGGCCGAGCCGCGCTCGGGATAGTGCAAAAGTCTCAAAGAACCAAGAGTCAAGTCTCCAAGAACCAATCCTCTCCCCCACGGGTGAGTCTTCGGACCTGCCAGCTAATGAGAGCCTGCGCAGCGGGTCTACCTAGGGTCGAGCCGCGCTCGGGGTCCCTTTCCCCCACAGGCGAGCCTTTGGACCTGCCAGCTAATGAGAGCCTGCGCAGCGGGTCTACCAGGGGCCGAGCCGCGCTCGGGGTAATGCAAAAGTATCCATCTTCCTGTCGTTAGAATTTCATAGTAGGTAAAGCAAAAGTAATTTGAGGAATATATTACAACAAGTTGACTTTGAATATACAATTTTTACTCTCCCTTCTCATGGATAAAAGCGCTTCAAGTCGTCACCGCTCCAGGCGTGGCTCATGGACCTACCCTCCACGTCCTGGAGGTGGTAACCTCCCGTTCTCAGGACCCTCTCGACAATATAAGGCTCTTCCCAATTTGAGTTGAGCTTACCCACGGGGGCAGATCTTTCAGCAGCATCAACTTTCTTCAGCACCAGATCTCCTTTCGTGAACTGTTTGATCCTGATATGCTTGTCAAAGTATCTTGTCATCCGCCGTTTGATCTCTTCCTTCCTGATAGCTGCGACATCACGAAGCTCTTCCACCATATCCAACGAGAGACGTAACCCCCCTTCATTTTCCAATCTCCAAGCCTCATCCCCATCACCTGCGGCCATGACTCGTGGGGATCGAACCTCAAACTCCACGGGCAGGACTGCCTCACACCCATGGGACAGTTTGAAGGGGGTCTTGTCGGTGGTCGTGTTTGGGGTTGTCCGCAAGGCCCACAACACTGAGGGGAGCTGTTCCACCCAACTTCCCCTCAAGTTCTCCACCTTCTTCTTGAGTAGGTTCACGATGATCTTATTGGCCGCCTCCACTTGGCCGTTGCTCCCGGGGTGATGTACGGAGGCAAATCTAAGATCTATCCTCAGCTGAGCGCAGAAGCTGATGAACTCCTCGCTGGCAAACTGGGGCCCATTGTCTGTTATGATCGCCTGGGGGAGCCCGTGCCTGCATATGATCTCCCACCAGACAAAATTCTGGATGACCTGTGAGGTGACCTTGGCCAATGTCTTGACCTCCAGCCACTTTGAGAAGTAATCAATCATGATCAGGAGGAACCTCCTTTGTCCACTAGCCGGAGGGAAAGGCCCGACTAAATCCATCCCCCAGATGGCAAAAGGTCTTGGTGTCGTGATGCTTCGGAGCCTTTGAGCGGGCAAGAGTTGGAGGGTGGCGTATAGCTGACACTTCCGGCACCTCCTCGCAAACTCAGCCGCATCCTTCCTCAAGATCTGCCAGAAATACCCTTGCCTCACCACCCTTGCTTCCAACGTCCTTCCCCCTGAGTGACTGCCGCATTCACCTGAATGCACTTCCTCCAGGATCCTCGGGACCTCCTCCTTGGTCACACACCTTGCCAGGAGCCCTGACAACATCTTCCGATGTAACCCCCCCCCCCCCTCTAGCATTAGGTAGTGAGCCGCCTTGTGCCTGAAGCTTTTCTCGTCCTTGGTCCCCTCCGGAAGCTCGCCAGTGGTTAGGAAAGTCACCAATGGATCCACCCACGAGGGTCGCCGATCCCCCTCCATCAACTCTCCTTCCTTGATAGCCGGTCGAAATAGCTCAGTCAAGGTCCCTCCTCCCCGAGGTCCAAACTTAGCCAACCGATCAGCAACTATACTTTCTTCCCTAGGAACATGTTGGATTGAAAACGTCCGAAACCCTCCAATGATTGCCCTCACCTTGGATAAGTACTTCACAAGGGTGGGCTCCCGAGCATCGAACTCCCCTCGGATCTGTGATGCCACCACCAACGAGTCTGTAAAAGCCTCTACATCCTGGATCTCAAGTTCCTTTGCCAAACGAAGGTCGGCTATCACGGCCTCGTACTCCGCCTGGTTGTTAGTCGCTGGAAAGTGCAAGACCACGGCTTGTTCTATAGTGACCCCTTGAGGGCTTATCAACACCACCCCTGCTCCGAGGGAGTGCTTTCCCGAGGCCCCATCAACCATCATCTTCCAGGCCTCCTGCGGCCGCGGCTCCTCGGCTCCGACCTCAACAACGTAGTCCGCCAAGAAGTCAGCCACCGTCTGTGCCTTAATGGAGAGCCTGGACACGAATGAGATATAAAACTCGCTCAATTCGATAGACCACTTGGCCAACCTGTCTGATTGCTCCACTCCCTCAAAAATCTTACGAAGACGATGATCTGTCACCACCCTGATTGAATGCGCTTGGAAGTACGACCGGAGCTTCCTGGCCGAAACGATCAAAGCACACGCCAGCTTTTCCAAGATGGGGTAGCGAAGCTCCGCCTTCTTCAGGATCCTGCTAACGTAGTAGATTGGCAATTGCTTCTTCCCCTCTTCCCTGACCAGGACAGAGCTCACGGCCTCTGCTCCTACTCCAAGATACAAGGCTAGGTTCTCCCCCTCCTTTGGGCTTTGAAGTAGAGGAGCCGGGGAGAGCTGCCTCTTCAGCATTTGGAAAGTTTCTTCGCATTCGGCCGTCCATTCGAACCTTTGAGTACCCCTCAGCACTTTGAAGAATGACGAGCATTTTTCTCCCGACCTGGAGAGGAATCTGCTTAGCCCGGCCAACTTGCCGGTCAAGCGCTGGACCTCCTTAGTGTTACGTGGTGACTCCAGCTCCAGGATGGCCTTCACCTTATCCGGGTTAGGCTCCACCCCGGCCGGGGTCAGAAGATGTCCAAGGAACTTCCCACAGCTCGCCCCGAAGACGCACTTCAAGGGGTTCAGCCTCATCTTGAACTTCCGCAAGGTGGCGAATGTCTCCTCCAGGTCTCGAAGGTGCGAGTCCACACACTTGCACTTGACCATCAAATCATCAACATAGACCTCCAGGTTCCTCCCCCTTTGACCCTGGAAGACTCGATCCATCATGCGCTGGTATGTAGCCCCTGCGTTTTTCAACCCAAAGGGCATCATCTTATAGCTGAAACATCCCTCCCTTGTGATGAAGGAGACGTCATGGACATCAGGAGGGTGCATTCGAATCTGCTGGTAACCTGAAAAAGCATCTAAAAAACTCATGATAGAAAAACCAACGGCTGAATCAACCAGCGCGTCGATTCGAGGCAGGGGGTAGCAATCCTTGGGGCATGATTTATTTAATAAAGAAAAATCGATGCACATGCGTCACTTCCCTCCCCCTTTCTTTACCATTACCACGTTGGACATCCAGCCTGGATACTAGATCTCCGAGATGAAGCCAGCCTCCAGAAGCTTCTTGACCTCCTCGCGGATGGGCTCCTCCAGCTTGGTAGCGATGGCCCTCATCTTATGGCGAATGGGGCGCGTCCGGAGGTCCAAGTTCAGGCGATGGCAGGCCACATCTGCATCGATGCCCGGCATGTCAGCTGCGCTCCAAGAAAAGATGTCGACGTTGCTCTGGAAGCAAGCCCGGACTCGCTCCTGGTCCCCGGGACTCAAGCCCCCGCTGATCCGAACCCTCTGCACCTGGTCGGCGCTGGTGAAGACTTCCATCTCCACCACTTCTCCAGCCGGCTCCAGCCGCGACTGCTCCCAGCCGGCTCTTGCTTCCTCTTCCTGCCCATACTCATCCTCACCTCCTGCTTACTCGACTTCCATCGCCTCCCCCAGGCTCTCACGCTGTTGCTGCTCGACCTCCACGTCTCTCAGGGCCTCCCTCTCAACTCCTCCTACTCCCCCCACCTGCCGACCCTCTTGCGGCTCCGACTCTTCATCCCTCTGGACCACATGCACACCTCCTCCTCTTTGCTCCTCCTCAACTTCCATCGCCTCCTCCAGGCTCACTTCCTCAATCTCCTCCCTTGCCCCCTCCGGGCTCACCTCCTCCTCTCCGACAACCTCTTCCTGCTCCGTCATCTCCCTCTCCAGCTCTTCTGCCTCTGTCATCCAAGATATGGTGTTAACCGCCGTCACGTAACACTGCCTCGCCACCTTCGGGTCCCCCCTGATCCTAACATGTACCCCTCTGTTGTTGAACTTAAGGCACTGATGAACCGAGGAGGGGGCACAGCGAAAGGCGCTGATGAGGGGGCGCCCAGAGATGGCATTATAGCTGCTCGGGGCATCCACGATCACGAACTTGCAGTTCCGTGACACGTCTCCCAACTTCACATGCAGCCCTACCCCTCCTACCTCCTTTCTTTCTCCTGAAAATCCAAACAACGGTCCGTCCGAAGCTAAAACCCACTTTCCCTCGACCTTCATCTCATTGAAGGCCTTCTTGAAGATCATATTCACGGAGCTCCCGTTGTCCACCAAGATCCTGGAGACCGCGAAGTTCTCTACTGTCGTCTGGATCACCAAGGCGTCACAGAACGGGTCCTCATAATCTAACATATCTGCTGAAGAAAAGGTAATTTTTTCTTCCGAAGGGGGAGCCTGAGAGGTCGAGGCTACCCCCCTTCGGAACATGGTCTGGAGGCTCCCCTTACGAGTTGCGTCAATTTCAATTCCTTCGTGGATCACCCTGATCCCTCCCTGGGTCCCTACGTCCGTCCGGTCCTCACACCTATCTTCCGTCTCCCCATGCTGCACCTCCACGATCCTTATCGGTGGATCCTGCCTCCCTAGCCCCCTGGCTTCTCTCATCTCCAAGAACTCTGGGCAGGTGCCCGTCGCGTGACCCTCCTCCTGGTGGAAGTCACAGAAAAACAACGCCACCCGACCCTCTCTTCCTTCACCACCTCTTCTTCTGGCTCCTCCCCGAGCTCCTCTCTTTCCTCCTCTACCTCGGCCGACCTCCATTGCCTCCTGCTGCTGCGGGAAGTGACCCCTCGGCCCCTGCCTCCATGCCGGCTGATCAAACCTCCTCGGCTCGCGGAAGTTGTCTCTTACCTGAAAACCTCCTCCTTGCTCCTGGGGGCGACCCTCCTGAGGCCTCCAACCTAACCGGTTTTTCGGCTCCAGGACCCCCGTCCTAGATGCGGTCCCTGCTGCCCCTGTCCTCGGGGCTCCTCCTTCCTCTCTTCTATCTGCTCCCTCTGCCTTCCTACTCCCAGCTCCTTTACGTCATCCTCTGCCAACCTGGTCAGCTTCCTAGCAAAAGCCGGATTGGCCCTCTCGAAGTTTATCTCCTTCGCCGCCCTCTCCATGAGCTACTCAAAAGAGAGGGGGCACTCTTTTCAGCTCCATGCTAAAGAATTTCGGCCTCAGCCCCAGGGTAAAAGCGAGCATCAGTGCATACCCTGGGACCTCCTGGACCAGGAGGATCTCTTCCTGAAACCGGTCCACATAATGGCCCAACGTCTCGTCTTGCTTCTTCCTTACCGCAAACAGGCACTCGGCCTCCTTCTTACGCTTCTTTAATGTCGAGAACCTCAACAGGAAACCTCGACGCAGATCCTCAAAACTGTAGATCGAACTTGCCGGCAACTGGTGGAACCAGTCTCGTGCCTTCTCCTTCAACGTGATGGCAAACAGCCGACACTTGAAGGCATATGTCATTTGCCTTATCGAAACAACATCTTCAAACCACTGCACGTGTTGTACAGGGTCATCTTTCCCCGAGTAATAGGACATGTCGGGCTCCCGGAACCCCTCCGGCACCGAGGCAGAGATGATAAGCTCACTGAAAGGGCTCTTGCCACCTGCCTGCCGAGAGGGCACGTCTCGCGGCCTCGGCTGGCTGGCCCGATCCGCGAGACCATGCCCAGGGAAGAGTTCTCGCACAGCCGCCTCCCTCTCGCCAACTTCTGCCGGAATCTCCTTCCCAGGACGCTGGCCTGGGAAGAGCTCTCGCGCGGCCACGTCTCTCTCGCCAACCTCCGCCGGGACCTCCTTCCCGGGGCGCTGCCCCGGAGCGTTCTCGCCCAAGAGCGGGATCGCCTCCACCGGGACCTGAGGCGTTGCCCACTGGCTCCTTACCGAGAAGGCCAAGCTGACAGTCGGCAAGACCTCTCGCCTGAAGTCCTTCAGCATCTTCCTTGTCGCTTCCTCTCCCCGGGAGGGGGAACCTCCTGAACCAGATCCTTCACCTTCACCTCCTGCCATAGGACCAAACTCAAAACTTTCTCGTATCGGCTACCTTCCACGCTCACCGCACCAGCACTGTTGAAGCCAAAATTTGACTTCGACGAAAGTTCGAAAATATGGGCGTAGCCAACACCTACTTGTCTCAAGCTCTGACCTTCGACTGGTTGTGAAGGACCAGAAACCGACCCAAAGCCTCAGCAGGGAGGTCCCACCGCTTACCCGGAAGATCTCTGAGAGTTTCCCCTCCAAAGCCAAAAACTGGGTTTGGAGCTCCTAAAAAAGCACAGAAAACTCTTTCAAAGTCCCGGGAAAAAAAGTGCTTCTGAAGAACCTCTATGGGCCTATTTATAGTTTTCTGAGTTTGAAGTTTGAACTGCCAATAATCAAACTGAACCGATTTGAAATTACCAATATACCCTTGGTTGGGTCTGCCAACAGTCAAACTCCGCTGTTCTGAAGGGTTATATGCAGACCACCGAGGGCAAAAACGTAAAATCACCTCGGGCAAAAAAGGTGAGCCGCCTTCCAACTGAACCGTCGCTTGGCGAGAGCACCGTCTCGCGGGCGAGAGCTCCTACCTATGGGGCTCGTCTCGCCTAGCGAGGCTCTCGCCCGAGTGGTTGGGCCCTCTCTTTGGGTCCATCTCGCCTGGGAAGGCTCTCGCCTGAGCTGCTGGGGCCCTTCTCGCCTAGCGAGTCGGCCTTAACCCGGCGAGTAGCCCTTTTCCTGGGACCCACTCGCCAGTGAGTAGGCTTCTGTCGAGGAGCCCATCTTGTCTTACCTTCTCTCTTCGAGCCCGAACTATTCTTTCGAGCCCGAGATTGTACATGGAAAATCTTTAATAATGTACTATTCAGTATTTGGAAAGGTAATAAAACATTATTTGGGAAAGATCTGAAATTATCAGGATCAATTTTATGGAAACTCAATTTTGGAAAGAAATCAAACGGCAAGCAGTGCAATTGGCCTATATACAAACCCTGCCGTGAGGGGGGGAGGATGGACCCGGACACGTAGAGAAACGATGCCTCGTTTCTCTACCCTTGCTAGCCAACACCATTCCAGATCGCGGACGCTTCTCCGTTCATGTGTTAGCACGCTGACGCCCTGGTTCCTCATTAGTGTGTTGCCGCCAGAGTTCCGTGATAACAACCAGAGCCCCTGAGGACTCCAGTTCTACTTGTCGAACACATGGTATTGCTTCCTGCTGTCAATCGAGTGGCTGTTGTTAACTTCGAATCAGCATCGCGACGAGTCCCCGTTTTCAGCGATGTCGGCTGAAGTCGACTGCGACACATTTCCTGCAAACCGACGATTGTTGCTACTTAGCCCCTGCATCAACAGATTGTGGATTGGGTCACTGCAATCTCTGCTAAATCTTTCGTTGTATCCTTGCTTCAATTCTTTAACTTTAAATTTGTGTCCAACAAAATAATCTTTGAGCTTGCCTCTACGTTCGCACTGCTTTTATTGTCGGTTATTCATAAATTATTATATGTGATTCGCACTGCTTTTAACTTCGAATAACAATTAATAATTTTAGGGAGGTTCAACGACACGAGTGTATTCGCACACAAAAATTCAATTTGTATCCTTTTGGTCATCATCAATTAAAATTGGTGGCATAAAATATCATATTTTCAAAATCCTAGGTTCGGTTTACATCAGTTTAATATCAGAGGGGGATATATTCACTTCAATTGTGAATCGACGATCTTGATCTCATTTATTTTACAAACTTTGTTATAAATCTTAAAAAAATTCAAATTCACTTGAGTGTTTTAAAAAAAAAAACAATATATCAAAACCTTTTAAAAAACATTTATTTTTTTGTGTTTTAATTAAAAAATCTATTATAAAAATTATTTATTTTAAAATCCATAGATAAAAATGGAGAATTTTGAAGAGCACATCAAAACCTCAATGAAAAACATTGAGTTCGTTACTGCAGAATTCAAGTAGAATCTGAATGGGTTGTGCACCGATGTACACAACCTTAAAACGACAATGGACAAGAATATGTTTTTCCTGAATACCTCTCAACTACTTATCAACTAAAGGAAAGCGGGTTTAGGACTACTAATAGTCCCCTTTCTCATCTTGTTTCCCCCATGAACACCTTAGACCCACTTATCTCTGTGGTAACACTTCCTTCAGTCAAGGACACTCTGCCTGAGCCCCACCTCAAGGAAGAAGATCTCCTTACTCCTCATGGACCTCATCCCGACTAAAATGGTGTTTTCACTTGCCCACACTGAATCACAACCTTTATCCATCGAGTTTATTCATGATCCCCTGCTTCAAGAAAAAAACCTTATTAGTGATGTGTCACGCGCAATGGATGACACACATTTGATGATAATTCTCTCAGAGGATCTAGCCAATGAAGAGTCCCTTATCTTAGATGGTATGGACTCAAACTTCATTTGTCTTGATTCTCCTAGTCCAATGCAATCGCAACCCTTGAGGTCGTAGAAATTGTGCTTATTGGCCACTCGCAAGTGACAATCGAGTCACCGCCATATATAGACATTGTATTTGGTGATCGTATGTTTATTCCCTATCCTCTGAGTTTAGGCATGTACGTCAAAATTTATCCTTATATTATTTATCTGTTTAAGAAAATTTGTAATAGGAGGATAGTCACGATTCATAAAAAGTAAACTCCTCATAGGGATATGCGTTTAAAGAGATTTCTCTGAAAACTTTTAAATGATAAAATTGGGATCAATTTTAAATTTTGTAGTATTAAGTTAGATATAAGCGGATTTGTGGAGTTGCAACAATATATTAAATATTTTATGTGGTCTTTTTGGAACATTCTATGGGGTCAAGAAGCCGTCAAATTCGAATTTAGTAGCGATTATCACTCTTTGGTCGATGGACAGACCAAGATTATTAATAAGAGGTCGAAGTACTTTCTTGGGCGTTTAATCGGGGAGATTATCTATGTGCTACTTCACCTACCTAGACGTCATCATCTCTCACTTCATGAACGTATTTCATTCGATGTGCGGGCTCATATTAATTATTTAAAGGAAATGCATAACTTATTGATAATACATTCCGAGCAACTTTTGAACATTATAAACTCATGGTAAGTCAACACCATCAATTGCAATTTTCAAAGGGAGATCGGGCAATTGCTTATTGCAGGTGTGGCCCATTTCAAATTCGGAAGTGCATCGAGCCACATGTCAAGGCCTCAGACATACTGCCTGATTTATCCCCAGTGACGACGTCAGATCTCTGCGTTGCCAGTCTTTATGAGTGCTTGTCGGGGTCGAGCTCTTTCAACCCCAGGGGAATTGATGAACCCACTGTTACATCCAAAGATACATAACACCATACATCAAATATCTTTATTACGCATTTATTTATTGTATATCATGTATTTGTTTTCATGCAGCCGCTGTTATTTGGAGTTTTTTCAACTCGTCGGTTTGACCACCCGACGAGAGCTTAAATAAATGGTCCGGTAATTTTTAGTAGTTAGGACGAAAATGCAAGCTTAAAGATTATTTAATAATGTATAAAATTAATGAGGGGAAAATCAAAATTCAAAAACTATTACATCAATTATTTAGGAAAAGAATTATTTGGAAAATCTTTGATAATATATATTTGGAAAGGTAATAAAACATTATTTGGAAAAGATCTAAAATTATCAGGATCAATTATTTGGAAACCCAATTTTGAAAAGAAATCAAACGGCCGCAATGCAATCGGCCTAAATACAAACCTTGTCGTGAGGGGGGATGACGGACCTGAACACGTAGAGAAACGACGCCTCGTTTCTCTACCCTTGCTGGCCAACACCTTCGTTCCAGATCGTCGACGCTTCTCCATTCCTATGCTAGCACGTTGACGCCCTCGTTCCTTATCAGTGCGCTGCCGCCAGAGTTCCGCGATAACAACCAGAGCCCCCACAACTCTAGTTCTACTCGCCGAACACGTGGTACCACTTCCTACTGTCAACCGAGGGGTTGTCGTCGACTTCGAATTAGCATCCCAGCAAGTCCCCGTTTTCAGCGGTGTAGGTTGACGTCGACTACGACACGTTTCCCGTCAACTGACAATTATTGTTGCTCAGCCCCTGTGCCAACGGATCGTGGATTGGGTCACTAAAATCTCTGCTAAATCTTTTGTCGTATCCTTGCTTCAATTCTTTAGCTTTAAATTATGCGTCCAACTAAATAATCTTTAAGTTTGCCTCTACGCTCGCACATCTTTTATTGGTGATTATTCATAAATTGTTACATGTGATTTTGCTTGTAGATTTATGGTTTTCGCTTTGGTTTAACTCGTTAGACGCTCGAAGGAATAACTTCGAATAATGATTAATAATTTTAGGTGAGTTCAACTACACGAGTGTTTTCGCAGGCAAAAATTCAATTTGGTTCTTTTTGGTCTTCATTAATTAAAATTGGTCGCATAAAAATATCGTATTTTCAAAACCCTAGGTTTGGTTTACATCAATACGATGATCGGGAGGAGTTTGGTGTCTATCTTGTCGAACATGGTCTTCTTCACCAGACCACATGTGTCCACACTTCCACTTAAAACAGGGTGGCGGAATGAAAAAAATAAACCCTTACTAGAGTTAGCTCGGTGCTTGTTGATTGACATGCACGTTCTCAAGTCCTCTTTGGGTGATGTTGTTTTGAATGCAGCTCATCTCATTAATCGTCTTTACTCTCGCTTCATTCACTATAATGTGTCTCTTTCTTGTTTAACCCAGAAATACATTGTCCACAATTCACGCATCTCCCCTCACATATTTGATTCTGTATGTTTTGTTCATGCCCATACTTTTCCTCGAAACAAACTAGACTTTCATTCTCTTAAATGTTTTTGTGGAGTACTCTCCTACAACCAAAATATGAAAATATTTAGGGAACAAAGGAATTTTATGACTTATATGTTTTTTCAACAAGATATTGAAGTAAAAGAGGATGTCAGATTAATGAAGAGAAAGTGTCTTGGTACCATTATATAAGAACAAAGTAGAAATACAAAATTGTGTCAATTACAGAGGAATTAAATTAATGAGTCATACAATGAAACTATGGGAACGAGTAATTGAAATAAGAGTAAGACGAGAGACTAGCATCTCAGAGAAGCAATTTGGATTCATGTCAGGGCGGTCAACCATCGAAGCTATACATCTCCTGAGGAGACTCATTGACAACTATCGAGAAAGAAAACAAGATTTGCATATGTTGTTTCTCGATCTTGAGAAGGCTTATAATAGAGTTCTAAGAGAGATCTTATGGAGAGTCTTGGAAAATAGAAGTGTAAATGTATCATACATTGACATAATCAAAGATATGTATACAAACTCAGTAAGAAGGGAGAGGACATCCGGAGGATTAACACAAGAATTCTCTATCACTGTTGGCTTATATCAAGGTTTAGCTTTAAGCCATTATATTGTTACCCTTATCTTAGACGAGCTCACCGGACATATCCAACAAGCAATACCTTAGTGTTTATTGTTTGTGAATAATATTGTTTTGTTAGATGAGACGCACGAGGGTATACACGCAAAACTTGAATATTGGCGAGACACTTTAAAAAAGAAGGGTTTTAGGTTGAGGAGGGCAAAGACAAAGTATATGGAGCTTAAAGTTAGCAGTGCAAGAAGGACGGATAACTTTGTTATTAAGTTGGGTGATCAAGATAATTCTGATAGTGAGGTGAGTGGTAAATATCTTGGATCGATACTTAAAAAAGATAGAGGTATTGATAAAGATGTGATACATAGAATTTAAGCTGGTTGGTTGAAGTGGAGAGCCCGTCAGGGATCTTATGTGATTGTAAAGTACCATTTAAATTTAAAGGCAAGTTTTATCATACTGCAATTAGACCAGTGATGCTCTATGGTCCTGAGTGTTAGGCAGTGAATTGTGTACATGAGCAAAAAATGGGAGTTGTGAAGATGAGTGCTTAGGTGGATGTGTGGACACACGAGATTGGATAAAATTAGGAATGAATGTATCAGGGATAAGACAGGAGTAGCACCAATTGCAGAGAAGATGCGAGAAGCTCGACTAAAATGGTTTGGACACATACAAAGGAGACCATTAGAGGCACCTGTTAGTCGTTGTGGAGTATAGTCACTAGGCATGTTAAACGACGGAAGGTAGACCAATAAAAATTTGGAATGAAACTAAAGGAAAGACACGATGTATTTAGACATCAGTGACATTATGACTAAAGATAGGGCACAATGGCGACAAAAGATCTATATTATAGTGGTGTAAAGGCTATAGTGTTGTTGTTGTTGTACTCTCCTACCACCAAAGGTTATCGGTGTTATCACCCTCTTACATATCACTTCTACTACACTATTGATGTTACATTTTGTGAAGAGTATTTTGGTCCTCGTCAGAGGGAGATGAGTAGTAATATTGACGAGACCTCTATCTTCTTCTTATAGTTGCTTCCCCTTACATTCCTCTTACTCTTGCTTCTATTCCTCCCAATATTGTGTATATTCCTCTAGTACTACTCCATTCATTCTTCCTCCTATACAATATGCATACTCCCACAGGCCTCGTACCGTTGAGCAAGTCAGTGTCAGCTTCTACTCCAGATTTAGATAATGACCTCCATATTCCCCTAGTTTTTCTTAAAGGTAACATTGGTGGCACCAAACACCACATTGTCAATTACATTTCTTATCATCACCTCTCTCATGCATACAAAGCTTTTATCTCATCTTTTTTCTCAATTGTGATTATGAAGACCTGACAGGAGACTATTCAGATACCGGAGTGGAAATGGGTGATGGAAAAAAGAAATGCATGCTTTAGAGAAAAAACAGACATGGCAACTTGAGTGTCTTCCCCCTGGAAAGCGAATGGTTGGATCACGCTAGGTTTTCTCTGTTAAGCGGAATCAAGATGGAGTGGAGAGTGGATGGTCACTCAAGGGTACACAAAAACCCAAGGAATTGATTATCAAGAAACTTTTGCCCCGGTTGCAAAGATGAATATTATTTGTGTGATCATCTAATGTGTTGATTGTCTTGAGTGAGAGTTACAACTTGATGTCAAAAATACTTTCTTGCATGGTGAACTGGCAAAAGAAATCTACATGACTATTCCCCCTAACTTCACCAAAGTAGGGTCCAATGGAAATGTTTGTCGTCTGCAAAAGTCCCTATATGGCCTGAAACAATCCCCTAGATCCTGATTTGGACGTTTCACAAAACTATGTTACAACTAGGTTATACTCAAAGGCATGTTGATCTTACTCTCTTTATCAAGAGGAAAGAAACTAGAATATTGATACTCATTGTATACATGTATGACATCATCATTACACGAAATGACCTGGAGGAAATCATGCACTTGAAAGAACAAATAAGCAAAGAATTTGAAGTCAAGGACCTGTAAAAGCTGAAATACTTCCTTGGAATTGAAGTAGTAAGGTCATGTCAAGAGATCTTCATCTCTTAGGAGAAGTATACTCATGATCTCCTGGAGGAAATTGGCATGCTTGGGTGTGCTCCCGTGGATACGCTCATACACTCATTGAGGATAATCACAAGATTGATGCAGATACTAAAGGGGAGAAAGTTGACATCTCAAGGTACCAGAGATTGATTAGACGACTCAAATACTTATCTCATACTTGCCCTGATAATACATATTTTGTGGGTGTCCTAAGTAGATTCATGCACTCTCCTATATTCATCATCAGCCGATTGCATATTGTGTGTTAAGGTACCTCAAGAAATCTCCAGGATGTGGAATTTTTTCTCTGTTAATCAATCTTTAAAGATTGAAGTGTTTATTGATGTTGATTGGACTGGTAGCCAAGATGACAGGAAATCTACTACCGAACATTGCTTATTTGTGGGTGGAAATCTTGTCTCTCGGAAAAGCAAGAAACATAATGTTATTGCTCGCTCGAGTGCCGAAGCAGAATATAGGAATATGACACAAGGAGTATGTGAGGGATTATGGTTGAAAACAGATCTTCAGGATGTGGGGTTCTTAATGAACAAACATGTTACAATCTATTGCGATAACAAAGTTGTCATCAGAATCACTCACAATCTGGTTCAACGTGATAGGACGAAACATGTTGAGGTTAACAGACATTTTATCAAAGATCACATACACAAGGGCAATATCTGCACATTTTTTATGAGTTCTCAAGATCAACTGGCCAACATCTCACCAAGGGACTTAGTCATGATAACTTTACGGACAATACTGTCAAGTTGGAAATGATTGATATATACACTCAACTTGAGGGAAATAGTTGAATATATGTGTTTAAGCTTAATTTTCCACATTGTTTTACACGTGATATGTCAAGTGTGTTTCCTCCTATATATATTCTAACCATTGCATTTAGGGCAACATAATAATAAAATTCCTATTCTCCACTCTACATACTTGGCTTTCAGCTGTATGTTGCTTGGCACATGCCTATAATTACCAACGAATAAGTAAATCCGAAGGTTTAATTACCTATACTAACACTGACAATAATAACTTCATCAGTAATACTAACACTGACAATAATAACTTCATCAGCAATTTACATAACTTTTGGAAGGACATTTTAGACAAAATCTACAATCATGGGCAGTATTGGAAGACAAATGACTACCCCACTGGTGAAGTAGTTCGAGGTTACACCCAATTGTGGCGTGGTGACATAACCCATTACCTTGTTCTAGGATTTGGAAGCCAATTTATGCACTACTTTCTTAGCGATTATTTAATGAATCAGATGAAATATTCAACAATAAAATTCATGTAAACTAGTAGAATATGAAGAAGGAATTTGTAGATTTTTCAGAGAACATGTAGATAAGAAAAACTTCTTTTCACAAAAAGGTCAAGGGACAATAATTGATCTTGCTCCACAAAAAAGTAAGTTACTCTTGAATTAAGAAATGATATTCTCCAGATAATTCTACGTGTACTTCCACTAATCTTTGACTGTATGACCATCAGAAAATCTAATTAGTCCTATTATGATTCTCATCCACTAATAAAAATTTGAATTCACAAGAGGCAGAAAAAATATTTCTTCAATCATCCTAGTATATGAGGGCACAAATTAAAGGACTCCGGTATGAGCTATCTAATGAATCTTAACTTGTATGTGCCATCAATGAGGTAACACTCTGAAATGCTGGAATTTTAACTGTGTTAGAACCTATGAGCCAAGGGAGACAATTAAAATGGTAATTACTATGGAGGATAAACCTCCAAAAAAGTAAAGGTTTCCTTGAATCATATGGACATTGGTATTTAAGGTATAGAATATTAAGCACATGCACTATATGCTTCAATGAGACAAATATGAACATCTAGCATCTTAATTTCCATTTTACATCCACTTCTACCATACCTAATTTAGAAAACTGTTTGTAACTTAGGCTTCGTTTGGCGCGGCGTTTGGACACGAAGTTTGTGGCAAACGCCGCCGCACGGCGGGTAACCAAATGCCGCGTGGACGCATTTGCCACGTTTGGACCCACCGTGCCTGAGAAATGGAGCAAACCGCTCCATTTCGAGCTGCAGCCTCCCCCCTCTGTTTCCAAAATCCGTCTGTCTCCTCCCGCCGGCTGCTCCAAACATCAAACCAAACGAAGCCTTAAGGTTCATTTGATTTAGCTTATTTAGTCTGTTTCGTTTTGTCAAAACGCGAACAGGGGCCGGATCCATTTGTTTTTCCGTCGTCTTTTCAAATAGCCGGGCGTTTCTCCGTGCTCAAAACATTGCGGGAGGAAAAGGAGCTGGCTGCCTCCAGTTGGCCGCATTTAGGAAGAGGAAATCCAGCTTCTTACTGCTGTTGCGAAATCGTGAGCATGCAGCCCCTCGCCGCCACTGTCAGGCCAGAGGGCCTCCACGCAACAGCCTCCGGCCAGTTCGCCGGAGGCAGGCGCACCTCCTGGCGGTTGTCCGGCGGCCTGGAGCCATCGTCGACCACTGGGAGGAGATTTGCAGAGAGCTCAGCTCTCGGGTTCGCAGGAGCCGAGTTCTCCGGCAACATTGGCGCCTAAAAATCCTTTGTTTGGCGGAGGAATAGAACTTTTTACAAAATCAATATAAAAATTACAAAAAAAATCTTTTTATAGTTTAAAGTTTAAACAGTGATATTAATATATATATATATATATATATATATATATTAAAAAAATAGATTAGAAAATATATATAATTAAAAACAATATTATTAATATTAAAATTAATTAATAAAATAATAAAAAATATTAATATTAATGTTTTGTGATCTGTGCTTAAAAGAAATTTACTTGGGTAATCGCCCAACCATACACTTCAGTAGAGAGGGGTATACATTTATTACAAAAAAAATAATTTAAAAAATTATATAATAATTTTTTAAATATAACAAATATATACAAAACGTCACCGCAGTTTTGTCAAATGGTTCTCTGTTTTGAACAGCTCTTCAAACACAGACTATCCAAACAGATTTTTGTTTCCAAAAATTAGTTTTTAAAAGCTCCATTTAAAAACCTGCATTTACAACAGCTCCTTTACAATCGCAGTCGCTCTACCAAATGAAGCCTTAATGTGGGGCATAAACTGGGAAAACAAACCTCCATCAGCATATGATTCTGGAGGTCTTAGAGGATAAAACAAAGGAGGTGTAAAAAAACACTTGCACATTGGCTTGTCACGCTAAATTCAATAATTTAAAGTATTTGAAATTGACCAAATGCCTTCTTAAAAAAATTCTTATATCATGCAAAAATGCATGGTAAGGTTTGCCTACACTTCACTATTATGGTGGGACCCTTCCCCGGACCCTCGCTGTGCAAGGATGCCTTTGTGCAATGAGCTGCCCTTTTGCAGCCTCTTGCAAAAATGCAGTGTGAGGTTTGCCTACATTTCACCCTTGTGGTGGGACCCTTCACCGGACCCTCACTGCGTGGGGATGCTTTGTGCACCGGGATGCCCTTTTATCCTCAAAATGCAATCATGTAATATACTATTTTGTATTTATTAATCAGCAAGATCAGAATTTTATACAATGTTGAATTAATTCAGGTCAACTCAAAGGTGAAATTAACATGGACTCAATGGTCCAGTCATATCTACAGAATGGCTTTGGATTATTTGTTAGCAAACATCTAATCTAGGACCAACAAGTACCCTCTTTCAACAACACCGTCACCTTGGTTTAGCCTATTAGCACTACAAACCTTAGAATTTGATAGTTATATATCACACATTTAATTCATAACTCCAATAGACAAATCACATTTTATTCATAATTCCAAACAAAAATACACATTTTATTCATAACTCCAATAACCATCCAATGCAAAGTACAACTTCGTAGCCAAAGTTAGTTCCATCTGTTGGTGAATTTTTTGTCGCCCGCTCAACACCCAATGTTTTGAGGGATAGGGAGGTACTGCGGATGGTTGATTACTTGGAGTCACAGATGATTGGGCGAGTGCAAGGAGAGATGACGCTAGATCCCAGGATCGGGTACTCACGTGAACCTTTTTGAGGCGTCGAGAGTACTAGGGACTTTCGCCTCAGGTTTCTCGGATCCCATTTCAGCTACCCCCCACCCCCACCCACGTCTATTTATAGACGTGGGGGCTCTGCCCACGAGTAGCCATGAAAATACTGGTTGCACGCTTACAAGGTATGGCGAGTACTCCCCATGAGGGAGGCGAGTACATTCCACAATGGGGGAGGCGAGTACACTCACCATGGTGGAGGTGAGTACACTCCAAAATGGGAGAGGCGAGTGCACTCCACAATGGGGGAGGCAAGTACACTCCACAATGGGGGAGGCGGGTACACTCCACCATGGGGGAGGCGGGTACACTCCACCATGGGGGAGGCGGGTACACTCCACCATGGGGGAGGCGGGTACACTCCACCATGGGGAAGGCGGGTACACTCCAACATGGGGAAAGCGGGTGCACTCCAACATGGGAGAGGAGAGTTCATTCCACCAAGGGGGAGGCGAGTTCACTCCACCATGGGGGAGGTAAGTACACTACACCATGGGAGAGGCGACAACTAAACACGGGATGACTTGGCCCGGTCACCTTTGAGGAGGTGATTGCAGACTTTTTGGTAAACATCATCCAAACCCAAGCTTTGAGAAATTCATGCTCAATAAAATTACTAGGATTTGATACCTGAGAACCAAGCTATATCTCATCCAATTGGGATCTGAATTTTTTTTATCATTTGAATCTTTTTAAAAAAAATAGGGCATAGGATGTGCTATAAGAAACTCATGTTTCGTAGTACACAATTTTATATTAATAAATGTAAAAGATGTAGAGTAAAATAAAAAATAATACTAAGTTCTTAAAATTAGCGAAATAAACGGTATAAAAGTAATAAGTATAACATCTCTAGATTATTCAAAAATGGAAGAGGCATCCATAATGATGAATAAAATTTTCCCACACAATTAATGAAGAACAATGATCCTAAAGTACCACTAAAACTTAGGAAACACCGGTACAGGTACGAGTACCGGGTACGATACGTGTCCAGTACCGGGTACGATACGTGTCCGATACGCCGTTATGACATAATATAAAAACAAGGCTATGGGTATGGTGGGATACATTGAATGAAAAATAATAAATATATATGTATTTAATACATTGTATTAAATATAATATATATTTGAAATTTTCATTATCAAACTTCTTGTATAATAACAAAGTTCAAAAACTTCAAAAACTTTCATTATCAAATTTCTGGAATCATAACAAAGTTCATAAAACTCCATTATCAAATTACTGGAGAAGTCGAAATTTTTGAAATCAAAAGCAAAAGAAAAAGAGGAAGAAGACTTGCAATCGTACAGCAATGTTTTCAATCGCTTCAATGGACAACAACGGCAACATCAACGGGCAGCAGTGGCATCTTCGATCGATAGGCATAGTCCATTCACAGCGGCGGCGGCGGCTACTTCGATGGACAACAACGGCGGCTTCGATGGATAATAGCGAAAGTTTTGATGGACAACAGCGACGACTTCAATCGACAGCAGCGACAACTTCAATCGACAGTTGTGTCGTCTTCGAAGGACAGCAGCGGAAGAGCGATCGACAGCAACGGAAGAGCGATCGACAATAGCGGCGTGTGGGATCGGGTTCGTAGCAGGATTGAAAGAGATATGAGCGGCACGAGTCAAATAAGACCCACACGTACCCGTACCAAAAATGCACCTAGTACGGGTACGGGCCTCAAATTAACGCAATTGCGCTTCCTAGATTAAAACTTAAAGGCAAGTTTTATCGTACTGCAATTAGACTAGCGTTGCTCTATGATTTTGAGTGTTGGGCAGTGAATTGTGCACAAGAGCAAAGAATGGGAGTTGCGGAGATGAAAATGCTTAGGTGAATGTGGGGACACACGACACTAGATAAAATTAGTAATGAATGTATCAGGGATAAGACAGGAGTGGCACCAATTGCAGAGAAGATGTGAGAAACTCGAATAAGATGGTTTGGACACATCCAAAGGAGACCATTTAAGGCACTTGTTAGGCGTTGTGAGAGTTTAGTCGCTAGGCATGTTAAACGGGGGAGGGGTAGACCAATAAAGACTTGGAATGAAACTATAAAGAAATACATGATGTACTTGGGTATTAGTGAGATTATGAATAAAGATAGGTCCCAATGGCGACAAAGGATCCATATAGCCGGCCCCACTACAGTAGGCTAAAGGCTTGAGTGTTGTTGCTAATAACGAAGAACATTCAAAACCTATGATTGTTATATAGATCTAAACATATTTGCAAGCACAATTTCTAATTAAGAAAATAAAGTCATTGCGCATATGGTGGTGGACATAACTAACATGAACTCCACAAATTTAAATAAGTGGAATAAAAAATGGACACAATAACCACGCTAGCTTAGATTTCATATAGAGAATTTTGGCTCCAACCCATCTAAAAAGTACCTTTAAGCACATACTAAGTGATGCAGTGGTAAGGCCGACACGGGGTGGACCCTCTAAATGCAGCCCTAAATGCGATGCAGTAGAATGCTAGTGCAAAAGTGGCACGCGCGGTTGCAAATAATTAATTTAAGGAAAACAATTATCAACTTTAATTCGACAGAGACGCAATTATTTTTAAGCGTTCACAGAATAAGCTCTGCAAGTGTTACAACAAATGAACTAATAGCACAATACGATAAAAATCTACCACAGTGCAGATTGCCAAAATAAACAATTATCAAGGAAATAACTTTATACCACAATTCATAAGAGTAGGCGGCAGCACCGGCGACTTTCGGGGGGCCTCTAGGTGTTAGCACGTGTGGACTGTCGGGAAAGGATTCTGGGTGGAGGAAGGGCAGGGAGGAATGGTAGAAATTGAATATTGTACAGTAACATCAAAGAGCTCACGGGTAAAAGGGGGAGGATGAAATGTAGGTGCAGGTGGCTGATGGAGAGTTCACGGGTTGGGCTAGGGGTTTAGGTTGGGCTGTCGGAAGGGATTGGAGAGTTCACGGGTTGGGCTAGAAGTTTAGGTTGGACTGCCGGAAGGGATTTTAGAAGCGGGGAAATCAGGAAGAGGGGGATCGAACCCGGGGGGAAGTCCGACGGTGTTTAGCGATGGTTGACTGGGACGGCGAGGGTTTCTGGGGTGGGATGATGATGGCGTGGGATTTTAGTGCTGGATTACGGTGGGTGGACGGGCGGACTGGTGGGGGAAGCTGGCGGCATTTGAATGGCAGAATGTGACAAGATCGAGCAATGGAGAGTGATTTGTAGGTTTCTGGCAGTGGTGGGTTGAGTGGAGGAGTAGATGAGAGGCGGAGGACGCCAGCCCACGAGTCGCACATGGGAAGACGGCAGTTTCTGGCGTCGCACCAGAAAATTAGAGGATCGAGCGATCGCAATTCTTCAAGCAAACCTTTGATCCCCTCCACAGGAACCGTCGGCCTCCTTTTAAATCCCTAAAAGTAAAAACCGCCTGCAACATCTTAAAACTGAAATCAAATCACCTGAATCGGACGGCTCAAATGTCTGGGACCGATCGTGGGCTAAATGCATCTCAAAATAAAAACGCAAAATATGAAAATGGCTTGAATCGAACATTTGGAATCGACCTCGGACTCCGATCGACCGTACGGACAGCGGATCACCGCCTCCTGTGGGAATACACGCGAGACAGTCGTGGTGCGCTGTCAACTTTCGGGGCCGTCCGCTCCAACGGACAAGATAGCGTAACCTATCTCGCTCGCCCGCGGTAGAAGTCGACATCTGTAGAAGTGGATGGCACTAATGTAGCTCCGCCTAGCAGTAAGGTATCTTTATTTGGCAGTAATGTATCTCCGTCTGGCAATGATGTATCTTTGTCTGACTGCTGTGCCGGTGGAACCGTCGATGGTGCAATGTGATCTGCATGGCGCGACACTGCGGGTGGCAACAAAGAGGGACTGGAGGAGGCAAATGGAGGTGAAGGCTCAGGTAGAGGGACTATGGGAGATGAAGGCACTGGTAGAGGTGTGGAAAAGGGGTACACATACACGTGCTCCTCGTAGTAAGAAGTCAAATCATCTACGTTGAATACTCGGCTAATGCTCATACAATGAGGAATGTCTATCTCATATGCGTTCATACCAATCCGCCGTACGACTGTATAGGAACTCATTCTGCGTGCGCTTAATTTTTTTGTTGGTTCTTGCGGGACCCTCTCAGATCGAATGTGAATCAATACTTGTTCTCCTGCCTCAAAGTTTTGATCTCATCTATGTTGGTCTGCTTGATCTTTATAATTATCATTACTAGCTGCAATTTTTTATCGGACCGACTCGTGTAGTGCATGCACATGCTGTATGAAAGACTGCTGACTCGATGGGTCTGGCAACAATATAGGGATATCCACTAAGTCAATAAGTTTCCTAGGCTCGTATTCTAACATAATATGAAATGGACTCAATCTTGTGGTCCTATTGATGGAACTATTATACGCAAACTCGGCTATAGGGAGAACAAAATCTTAGGTAGTCGGACTATCCCCAACAAGCCAACGAAGAAGTGTCCCAAGACTACGGTTAATCACCCGCTCGGTGCTCAAGAACAGAGTGAAACTTTTGCATATACTCCACCCATTTGGCGTGTGGATGACCCAATTTTTACTATGATCGAGATATCTAAGTGCTTAATGGTCTGAAAATAAAATAAACTCCTTGTGCATGAGATAATGTCGTCGGTAACGCAATGCCTACACAATGGCATAAAACTCCGGTCATAATTTGAATATTTTTGTCGGACCTCGTTTAACTTCTCGCTAAAATAGGCCACTGAGTGGCCTTCCTGGCTAAGGACTGCGCCAATACCAACTCCTAACGCATCACATGCTACCTCAAAGGGCTTGAAGAAATCCAGTAAGCGTAAAACAGAAGCAGTAGACAATTACTCCTTGATCTCCTCGAAGGCTCGAGTGGCAGCCTTCGTCCAAACGAAATCACCCTTACGAAGGCAGCTCGTAATGGGAGCCATGATCGAACTGAAGGCACGGACAAACCTCCTATAGAAAATGGAGAGTCCATGAAAACTACGGGCCTCATGAATGTTCGTAAGGGTAGGCCACTCTTGAATCGCCTTGACCTTGTCAGGGTCAACAGAAATACCCGACGCCGATGCTACGTAACCGAACAAATGAACGGATGTGGACAGGAACGAGCACTTCAAGTTGATATAAAGATGCTCCTTTCGGAGGAGCTCAAACACTAGGCGGATATGACGTAAGTGCTCGATGTGGCCCTGGTTGTATATCAAAATATCATCAAAATATACCACCAAGAATTTGCCCATGTAGGGCTGCAAAACCTAAGTCATCACTCTCATGAACGTACTGGGCGCGTTCGATAACCCGGACGGCATCACTAACCACTCATACAAGCCATCCTTCATCTTGAAGGTCGTCTTCCACTCATCCCCCTCTCTAACTCTAATCTGATGGTACCCACTACGAAGATCGATCTTCGAGAAGACCTGGGCACTAGCCATCGAGTCCAGGAGATCATCGAGGCGGAGAATCGGAAAATGATACTTCACCGTGATTTTATTTATGGCGCGGCTATCAATGCACATGCGCCAGCTACCGTCCTTCTTCAGGGTCAGAAGGGCTGGTACGGCGCAAGAACTCAAACTCTCTCGTATAAACTTCTTCCGCAGAAGGTCATCAACTTGCCGCTTTAGCTCGACGTGCTCAGTCGGATTTAAATGATAATGCGGAAGATTGGGCAAAGATACGACAGGGATCAGATCAATAGCATGTTGGATGTCCCTTAGTGGGGGAAGCTCATTGGAGAGCTCCTTGGGCATAATGTCTACAAAGTCATCCATCAACTGCCGAATATCTGGATCAGTCATCTCGGTCTCGCTAGGGGTCTCGTCCGCCATCGTGGCCGCTATAATAAACATGACCCCAATCTCTAGGCTCTCTCAGGAAATCACCTCTTCTCAAGATATGGAGGGGTATCGACGACCCAACACTAACTGACGAGTCAACCTTGCCCTTGGGAGGATTCCTAGGATGGGTCTGGGTGAGAGTAATCTTTCAACACTTGTCGAAGAATACACATGTGTTGGACCGGACATAACACGTGGCGTCACGGTCATATAACCAGGGTCTCCCGAGCAAAACGTGGGCGATATCCATAGTGATAACATCGCACCAAACTTGGTCCTTAGTAGACGCTAAAGGGATCGGCACCAGGCACCGCTATGTGACATGAATGATGGACTTGTCCACCCATAGGACACGATACGGATGTGGATGGGGCTCAGCAGTAAGCTACATCCTCTCCAACCTTTTCCAAACAATAATATTTACGCAGCTACCACTATCAATGACGAGCTTGCAAGGTCCTCCTACGCTCGGGAAATATGTGAAGAAGATAGTGGTGCGGCGCCAATTCTCATCAGCAGGTGTGGTGTGGAGGATGCGTCGAAGGACTCCTACCTCTAACGATCTGTCAACATCGCTCACCCATCCTTCCTCTACAACAGATATAACCTCCTCAAAGGCGACGTCCTCAGTCTCAGCGTTGGGCTCGCCCGAATCCTCAATCAATAAATTCCTAGTAGGGCATTGCGCTGCAAAGTGCCCTCTGCCAAAACAAAGATAACATTGGACACCCCCAGTCTTGGGGCCTTCAGGAACCATAGCTTTACCTGTCGCGTCTGCGAGAGAGCGAGGGGTGCCAATAATAGGGGCAGGTTTCCTAAATGGAGTGGCATCGGGTAGTGGTGACCTGCCTCGGACCCGTTGTGCGCAAATAGTACTCGAACTCTAGAATAAGCTGAAAGACCTGTTCAACCAACTCTATCTTATGGGGTATCACTGTATCAGTTCCCTTCGGATGTCAACCCTATGTGCAGCACGAAAGCGCGAAGCAGTAGCAATGGGCTCCTACATAATATCGCTACGAACTACAAGTTCGTCAAATCGTGACATATAATCAGCAACGGAGAGAGTCCCCTGAGATAGCGCATAAAGCTAATCTAAGAGCTGATCTCGATATGAAGCGGGGAGGTATTTGTCTTGTAATTGATGCTTCATCTCATCCTGGTAATGGGATAATAGCCATCATGCTCAAGAGATTTCTCAAAACTCGGCCAATAAATTTGTGTCCGGCCGATCAACTTCATTTTCGCAAACCGTATACGTCTCTCATCACTCATGTCGAACCAGTCAAAATAGTGATCTATATCCATAAGCCAATCACTAAACGCCTTCGGGTCCAGATGACCATCGAAGGTGGGAGCATCAATATGGATCCGTCAGGTGATGTCATCCTCCTCTGGGGTCATCCCACGACGTGGCTCGCGGTAGTCACCGTACTCTCATCATCATCATCATCATAATCATATCGTGCTCGATCTCTATGATGAGGTAGGGGAGGACGAGGCTCATCAGGAGGACAGTGATCCCTCCCTGGATCTCGCCTATACTCGTATCCACGACGATAATTCTCCCTTGCCAAAGGAGGTGATCTCGGCGATGGATGTCTCTACCACGCCTCTCCGGAGGAGGTATAGCGTCTTGTGGACCCTCGTGGGGCTCCTCATCAGTGGGAGGAGTCGCTCGACCTCTAAGTGACTTTAACCGATCTACCCTCGTGCTAACCCTAGCAATATCACCTCTAAGAGTTTTGAATTGAACTCCCATCTGATCAAATTGGTCGAGAACAAAATGTTAAAACTCAGCAGGTGTCATGTTTGTCTATGAACTAGCGGTCCTATCGTCGGTGTAATTGTGACTTGACATGGACTGACGATACTCCCTACCACTACGTAACATGCAAAAGACCCTAACCTAGAGTTCCGATAACAATTTGATGCAGTGGTACGGCCGACACGGGGTGAACCCACTAAATGCAGCCCTAAATGTGATGCAGTGAAATGCTAATGCAAGAGTGGTTCACTAAAATTACAACAGGTAATTAAATACTATAGAAATTAACAGAGGCACTCGCGGTTGCAAATAATTAAACTAAGGGTAACAATTATAAACTTTAATTTGACAGAGACGCAATTATTTTTAAGCATTCACATAACAAGTTCCGCAAGTGGTACAAGAAATAAACTAATAGCACGATACGATAAAAATCCATCACAGTACAGGTTGCCAAAATAAACAACTATCAAGGAAATAACTTTATACCACAATTCATACGAGTAGGCGGCAGCAATGGCGACTGTCGGAGGGCCTCTAAGGTGTTAGCACGTGTGGACTACGTCAGGAAAAGATTCTGGGTGGAGGAACGGCAAGGAGGAATAGTAGAAATTGAATAGTGTACAGTGACAGCAAGGGGCTCACGAGTAGGAGGGGAGGATGAAATGTAGGTGCAGGTGGCTGATGGAGAGTTCACGGGTTGGGCTAGGGGTTTAGGTTGGGCTGCAGGAAGGGATTGGAGAGTTTACGGGTTGGGCTAGGGGTTTAGGTTAGACTGCGGGAAGGGATTTTAGGAGCGAGGAAATCAGGAAGAGGGGAATCGAACCAGGAGGAGAAGTCCGACGGTGTTTAGCGGTGGTTGACTGGGGAGGAGAGGGTTTCCGGGGTGGGATGATGATGGCGCAGGGTTTGTGGTGGATTACGGTGGCTGGACGGGGGGACTGGTGGCGGAAGCTGACGGCGTTTGTGTGGCAGAATGTGAGTAGATCGGGCAGTGAAGAGTGATTTGTAGGTTTCTGGCGATTGTGGGTTGAGCGGAAGAGTAGATGAGAGGCAGAGGAGACCAGCCCAGGAGTCGCACCTAGGAAGAAGGCAGTTTCCGGCATCGCACCAGAAGCTTAGAGGGCCGAGTGGTTGCAATTCTTCAAGCAAACCTTCGATCCCCTCCACAGGAACCGGCAGCCTCCTTTTAAATCCCTAAAAATAAAAACCACCTGCAACATCTTAAAACTGAAATCAAACCACCTGAATCGAACGACTCAAACTGTCTGGACTGATCAGGGGCTAAATACATCTCAAAATAAAGAACGCAAAATATGAAAATGACTCGAATCGAACATCTGGATGCGACCACGGACTCCGATCGACCGTGCGGGCAGCAAATCACCACCTGCTGCGGGAATACACGCGAGTCGGCCGTGGCGCGCCGTCACTAAGGATGGCAATGATCCACACATTTAGAAACTTTCAATTCCCATAGATATTCAAATAAATTCTTCCTACCCTTTTAGATTTTCCATGAATTCTTGTGCCTCATATAATGTATCATATGTGGCCCTCATCAAACATGAAGCAAATGACAACCCAGAAAACTATAGAAAAATCCAAATAAATAAGAAAAAAACACATTCAATAACTGATACAGTAGTGCTGATCAGTGGAAATTAACATGGCTTACTAATAGGTAAACAAAATTTAAATTTGTATATTGTAACTAGACTAAATGCATGCATCATCCATGAAGATAACATTCACAAAATAATGTGTGTTATGAAATAAGCCTAAATAAGAAGAACAGCAAACTGAAAATATGAACATGGTCTAAATGGAACCAAAAACACTTCAATGAATCATAGTAAACTAAACAATCACCTGGTATAGTATGCATCGAACACTATAAGAGGAGAGAAGACAAACCAGAAGATTCTCCAGTTGATTTGGCTTGTGCTTGCATCTGTACGGCATGTGCCTGAAGTGCCTGTGCAGCGACAATTGCTTGAGCGGCAGCCATTGCAGCAGCAGAAGGAGCCATAGGCTGCTGACTCAATGTCCCCATGGTGGTGGTGGCAGCTAGTGCCGACATCAGGAGATTATGAGGAGGGTGGCTATACTTGCAATCACTGGTTGCACACCGTCCATTCAAATAATCCCTGCATATCTCTCCAAGAGATGATCCCACCCCTTGCAGCACCACTGCTCCGGAAGAACCAGGAGTGACTCCTGGAATCATTCCAAGAAGTCCTGGAAATGCTCCAGATACAGAACCAGAGTAATTTGGCATGTTAGGCATTGTCTGGTTAACCATACTAGTATAAGAGCTTGAAGAGGTGGGCATGGTGGTGGTAACAATGCCAGGACCAGCGCTGAAGAACACTGGAAAAGGGCTCCCCATGATGGGTTTTCCATTGCAGTCCACATGGACCATATAATTCCCACGCTTGGGGACAGCATAGGTGACTGCATAGGTGCCATCCCCTTGGTCCTTAACCATGCCCTCCAGATCCACTCCGCCAACTCCAACCCCAGGAGAGATTTTAACCTTGATCTGGGCACCTCCGGTGGGGATTTTCCGGTCATCTGAGTCCTTAGTAAGGATGCTGAAAGTGGAGGGAGAGCACGCGGCTCCACCTGCAATGCCAGCGCCTGCTGCCAGGCACTTGGAGGAATCAACGGGGCCGATAGGCTTGGATGATAAATCCTCCTCATCTCTCTCATTATCATCGCTATCAGAAGAATAGATCTGGGATTTGGCCTTGTCGACATCCTTGAAAGTGGCATCGAAGGCTGCCTTGGCAGCAGCATCTTTGTCCGCCTCATTCTTGATTCTAGCCTCCTCTGCCTGTTTCATCCATATAGGCTTCACCACCGTCATAGCCCGATCCGCCATGGATCGTTTGTTCAAACTGGAAACCCCAGAAGTAAACCTGTTGGATCAGAATAACATTAGAGGACACAATACGAGTGGTCGAAGGAAGGTTGTATCTTTCGGATTTTGGAAGAGATCGACGATATCACTGTTAGTACTTTCGTTAAAAGAGCTAGGGTTGCAGTTAGATGCACAGAGAGAGGGAGATGACTAGAACGAGAAAAACCTTTAGATGGCGGAGGAAGTGCACGGGCTCGTCTCCTCGAACAATGGCACTGTTGATGGCAGCGGAGATGGCAGGCGACCCTAGCGGAGCCGGCGAAGCGGGGCCGAAGATAAGGCGACAAAATATTTCTGTACTAAAGTTGTTAAGGACACCCCCGCCCGCAGCTTAATTCCCACGTGTTTGGCAGAAGAAGCTGAATATTATTTTTAACAATAGACGGGAATTCCATCTAGCATTTTTAACAATAACAACCGGAAGTTGTGACTATTAATGTTCTGTTTTGCGCGTCTGAAGCGATTGGAGAAATAGTGGTGGAAGTAGTGGTGTAATAATCAATTATTTTACAAAGTGATAGCAGAATTTGTGAAACTATTTGTAAAAACAGTTTTTGCATAATTGTTTCAAACGGAGAATCTGTTTAATTTGTTTGGCAAAACAGTTGTGCGGTGCGCAGTACTTTTTTTTGAAACGTAAACATAATCAGTTGTCACATAAAATGAATAAGTTAACTTAATTCATTTTAAGTGTCAAATAACAATATTAAAAATAACATGTTTTTTTTCAAAAAGATTGCGTCAGTCTTGAAAATCGTAAAACGTGCTCTGTCATGCTGATAAAATTTATCCTTCGATCATCGACCATTAACTGCATATCAAGAATAAATATTGTTATTGAATTTTTTTATATACGTTTATAAATTTTAACGTCATATTGTTGTATACTTGTGATACTCCATGGCAACTCATATGTCTCCTGTTGCGGATGTACAACCCCGTATTCGCAGAGTAGAGCCCCCTCGGCACGCGCAAGACCAGCTTTGAATTTTTAAGCTTTTAGAGTGGTTTACCACTCTTTGTGGCCAATTAAGGTCTAGCCCTTGTAATATACTATTAGGGGAGGAAAAATTCGTCTCTCTCCTCCCCTCTTTTTTAGGGGGGACGGGTGCGGCAAGTTGGTCGGCACCCGCCCCAGCTTGGTAAGTGCAAGGTAAGGGCAGCGGGATCGGCCTGCGGGCAGGGTCTCGCCGAGGCGGCCTGCCTGGCGGGCCAGACTGGCCTGCGGGTTGGGTCTCGCCCAGGCGGCCTGCCTGGCGGGAGAGACCGTCCCGCGGGCAGGGTCTCGCCAAAGCGGCCTGCCTGGCGGGCGAGACCGGCCCGCGGGCAGGGTCTCGCCCAGGCGGCCTGTCTGGCGGGCGAGACCGGCCTGCGGGCAGGGTCTCGCCCAGGCGGCCTGTCTGGCGGGCGAGACCGGCCTGCGGGAGGGTCTCGCCCAGGCGGCCTGCCTGGCGGGCGAGACCGGCCTGCAGGCAGGGTCTCGCCCAGGCGGCCTGCCTGGCGGGCGAGACCGGCCTGCGGGCAGGGTCTCGCCCAGGCGGCCTGCCTGGCGGGCGAGACCGGCCTGCGGGCAGGGTCTCCCCCAGGCGGCCTGCCTCGCGGGCGAGACCGGCCTGCGGGTTGGGTCTCGCCCAAGCGGCCTGCTTGGCGGGCGAGACGGTCGGCGGCCTGGTCTTGCACAGGTGGCATGTCTAGCAGGCTGGCTCTCACCCCCGGCTTTAGGTTCATTTGCGGGGTTTACCGTTCGCCTCGGGTATCCGATGGGATAGGGGGCATGCTTTTACCTTTATACCCCCAAGGGCGGAATTACCTCTTTACCCCCCCCCCCCAGTGTGGATATTTTCTATTGGCCCAAGGCCTTTTTGTCGTAGGGGTATTTCTGACTTTTTGGTTCATGGGATTGGGAAAAACTATAAATAGACCCTTAAGGGTGTCTTGGAGGGCATTGTATCTTAGCCACAAAAATCTCTTTGATTTCTTCCTCCAAGGCACCTAGCTCAGTATTGGCTAGGGAAGTGGAGACTTCAAAGGTCTTCCGGGTGTGAGGTGGGACCTCTGGGCTAGAGTCGAGGGTATGTTCCTAGCTTCTTGATCCTTTGGCCTGTGACGTTCTCCTCAGTGTAGTAGGTGTGAGGTCACCCCTCTTTTGGGACCCCGAACTCCATGAGAGATCAAGTTTTTGGTTTCAACATTTCGGTGCGGTGAGCGTGGAGAGTGACCAACACAGAAAATCTCGGGAGAGTGTCATGGATGGAGGTCAGGGAGGTAGAGATGATCTCGGCGAGCTCCCGGACCAAGGACCCTTTGTGGGAAGAGAAAAATTCATGGCGTCCATCCAAGGAATCATGGAGATGCTGCGAAGTATTGCTCCTCAGGGTGGCAGCTCCGCTCCAACCCCCCAGGAGCTAGCTCCCCCTCCTCTCGGCAAGTTGACTCCCAAGGGTCTAGGCGAGATGACCCCAGCAGGGGGAGAAGGAAGTGTGCTAGGAAGACAGCCCGGGAAGGAGAGGATGGGAGATGGTGTCGAGCGAGACCTCACCGGCCGGGAGTTGTTCTCCAGCCCGGCAAGTGCCAGCCTCTAAGGCGAGCAGGTTGCGCGAGTAGAGGTGGCGAGACCACCCTTCAGGTGGTCACCCTTCAGCGAGCTGATCATCTCAGCTCCCGTTCCCGAGGGGTTCCGAGAGCCTGACTTGGCTTAATATACCGGGAAGGATGACCCCGTCCAGCACCTGCAGTGGTTCGAGGATGCCGTCTCCATCAGGCCGATGACGGATGTGTTCAAGTGTCGCCTCTTCGCGATCACATTAAAGGATAAGGCAAGGGACTGGTTCCATCAACTCCCACCAAGATCGATTTATGGGTTTGAGGACTTGAGCCGAAGCTTTTAGCTTCGCTTCTCCACCTCCAAGAATAGGAAGAAGAGTCCTGAGTCCATCTTCCTGATAAGGCAGGGGGCTGAGGAGTCGCTGGCCCGTAACGTTAACACGTTCCAAGAGGAGATCCTTGATATCCAGGAGATGTCGGGGTATGCCCTCCAGATGGCGTTAACGGTGGGGTTGCGCGAGGGGTTCTTCAAGATGAGCCTGACCCGAAAGACCCCCCTTTCCTTCGAGGAGCAGATGGAAAGGACGGCGGAGGAGATAGCAATTGAGGCGGCCAACCTGGCGTTTGTCAAGAAGTTGGCAAGGTTGACAGAGGCAGAGTCGAAGGAGCAAGGCGGCTCGAGGCATCAGGAGGGGAGAAGGAGAGAGGAACAGAGAGCTTAGAGGTTCCAGGGACCTCAGGAGGGTCCGGAGCCAGGTTGGAGGCAGCAGGGACGACCCGTTCAGGGTCCAGGAAGAGGTCTCGTCCAAGATGGAGGGAACTTCCATGGAGGCCAGGGGAGGTTCAACTTCCAGAGGCAAGCCCCTCAGCAGCTCCTACCCCCACCGCAGCAAGCCTTGGCGATAAGCAGAGGGGGAGGAGGCAATGGAAGATACCGTTGAGCCCGATGAAGGAGGGGAGGAGGAGCATTGTCGTCCTGTGATTTCCACCAGGTGGAGGGTCACGCCACGTCTACCTGCCCCAAGTTCCTGGAAGTGAGGGGGGCGAGAGGCCCTGTCCAGCAGCAGCCGCCGGTGCAGGTGGAAGAGGTTCCACCCAGGATGGGGGGATGACATATATGAGGACCGGGTCGATATCGGACCCCGAGGTGGTATAGCAGTGATCCGCGGTGGAGTAGGGGTCGAAGCCACTCGGAAGGCAAGCCTCCATGTGATGTACCGATGGAGCGTCGCCTCGACATCCCAGACCCCGCCCTAGGAGGAGAAGATCACCTTCTCGGTGAAGGACATGCCAGATCATGAAGATCCATTCTACGATGCACTGGTCATCCAGACAGCGATCAAGGGCTACACCGCCTCCCAGATCTTTATTGACAACGGGAGTTCCGTCAACGTCGTTTTCAAGAAGGCGTTTGACGAGATGAAAGTAGAACCGAGGAGCGTGTTGGCCTCAGGTGGACCCCTGTTCGGATTTTTAGGGGGAAAGGAAGGAGGTCGAAGGTGGAGTTGGGCTCTAAGTAATATTGGGAGGGACCTCAAGGAACTGCCGGTTCGTCATTGTTGAGACTCCAAGCAGCTACAACGCCATCTTCGGAAGGCCCCTCATAAGCGTCTTCTGTTGTGTGCCGTCTTCTTTCCACCAGTGTCTCAAGTTCAGCTCAGGAGGGATCCAGGTCAGAATCAAAGGAGACCCCAGGATGGCAAGACAGTGCTACGTCACGGCCGTCAACACCATCTCCTGGTGGGCTAAGGCGAAGGAGATAGAGAAGGTCATGGAGAGCTTGAGCAGGATGGAAGTATCTGACGAGAAGGAAACGAATGATGACCATCATGCCCAGGCCCCCTGAAGAAGCCTCACCTTGGTGAAGTCTTTTCCTTTTCCTTAACTTGTAACAAGCTCTGACCCTGACCGGCTGAGTCAGGGGATCATGTAACCCATATTTTCCCCGTTTGAGGACGTTGGATTTGGTAAGGTTTGATTGAGATGCCAAGTTTTCTTTGTACTGAGATGGTCCTACTGTCCAGGCTCTCACTAGCTAGGCAGGGTCGGTGGTACCTCTCGTGGATGCCAAGTTCTCTTTGCTCCGAGACGGTCCCGCTGTCTAGACTCTCACTAGTTGGGCAGGGCCGGTGGTACCTCTCGTGGATGCCCAGTTCTCTTTGCTCCGAGACGGTCCCGCTGTCCAGGCTCTCACTAGCTGGGCAGGGCTGGTAGTACCTCTCGTGGATGCCAAGTCCTTTTGTTCTGAGATGGACCCGCTGTCCAGGCTCTCACAAGCTGGGCAGGGCCGGTGGTACCTCTCATGGATGCCCAGTTCCTTTTGCTCCGAGACGGTCCCTGTAACGCCCCGAAACTGAAAGGAGCGACGGGGGATGTTTTGGGCCAGTTTTGGGTTCTGGCTGCAAGCACACGGCCTGGGACACGGGCGTGTACCAGGGCGTGTCAAGCTTGTGTCGACACTCAGCTGGGAAGTCGACACTTTGGTCTCGACATTGTGTCGAGACTGGGCACACGGCCTGCGACACGGGCGTGTCGCAGGGCGTGTCGACCCGTGTCGACACTTAGCCGCAAAGTCGACACTCTGCATTCGACGAAGTGTCGAGACATGGCACACGGCCTGCGACACGGGCGTGTCGCAGGGCGTGTCAACCCGTGTCGACACTCGTCCCGGGAAGTCGACACTTTGGTCTCGACATTGTGTCGAGACAAGGCACACGGCCTAGGACACGGGCGTGTCCAAGGCCGTGTCATCAGGTCGACGATCTTCGCTCGACGAAGTGTCGAGTGTCGAGACCGTGTACACGGCCTGGAGCCCAGGCATGTCAAGGTGACACGGGCAAGGACATGGGCGTGCCCTACAACCCGTGCAGTGCTCGGGTGGTTTTCGGAGAAAAATGATGGTGGTACACGGCCGGCCACACGGCTGTGTCAGGTGGAACACGGGCGTGTCAGCTCGAACACGGGCGTGTTCAATACCCGTGTGAGGTTCCAGGCGAGCCGATTTTGACGGCGAATGAGGCACACGACCCTGGACACGGGCGTGTGTCAGGCCGTGTTCGGTCCAGATTGGGCATTTCAGTCCCGAATCAAAGCCGTTCGTTTCTTTATTTTGGGATCCAATGGCTGGGGGTTGTTCCTGAAGGGATATACCCGGGATTGGACTTAGAAACCCTCACTTTTCTTAAGTTATCATCTTTCTAAAACCTTAGAGAGAGAGGAGAGCCAAGGAAGGAAGAAGGAGCTAGATCCGGCCATTGGAGGAGCTTCGAAGCTCCGAATCGCGAGCCGACTTCGGATCCACGGAGGCAAACCTAGCGCGGTGCTTTTCATCCGCTTACTTTTCAATGGCGCCAAAGAGGAACGCTAGGGTAACGATTCTCTTCTTGAGCATGAGTAGCTCTCCTTCTTTGCATAGGAAGCCCGCTCTCGCGAGTTTGCGGTGAGTTGGAGGCGTTCCTTCAGGTAGATATGTGAAGTCCTCGTTGTTTAGAGTCCGTAAGCGAGAACGGACATAGGCATGATGTGAAGCCTACCCGGACAATTTGGTCTGGATCAGTGATGTTGCATTGCATAAATGCCGGAGAAGACTCCGTGCTATTGGTTGTTTTTCGGGTTTTCTACACAGTAGATTGCAATAGGGAGCCTTGAGGATTAACCCTAAGGTGCACCCGGAAAACTAGGCGGATGCATGATCTTGCCAACATGGAGGCCTGAGAGCCAACTTGAACATAACCGAGTTATGTTAAATTGTGTGACGAAAATGGGACTCGGGAGAAGTTTGACCTGCGCATATGGCTTAAATTGTCGTTGCGACGTGAGCACGGGTTAGATGGAACTGTACCCATTTCTATGTCGTTCTGGTTAAAGAGACCTAAGGTTACGTGGCACTTGTCGTTGGCATATATGAGAGTCTTCTGCGGTCTATGGCTTAAATTGTCGTGACCCATGCCGGGAAGACAAATTGCTCATATGTTTGGCCGTCAAAGTGGCGGTGGTGGGTCTGGAATGTCTATGGCTTTAACTGACGTGACATCGACCGGTTCGCCGAGAATGTGCCCTGAGTGCACGGGGTGTGTGGCTATTTGAGCCTACGCCTGTGATGAAATGAATAATATTATATTGCTCGCTTGTGCTAATAAAATTGCAGGGAAGGAGCTTTGCCGCCCCGATTTGGGGGCCGGATCATTATAATTTGGTCAGCATTGCTGACCGTTGCCTTTTTGTTTGCCACCGTGCGGCGGTTATGTTGCTTGCAGGTGCTGCTGGACCAAGCAGTCAATAGCGGGCTAAAGCCCAAATTGCGAAGCCGGCCCTTGAAGGCCTATCTGGAGTGTTTACTGTTTTATTCATGTATGACCGGCCTGCGTGCCGTGGTTTGGAAATCATGTAACATTAAGAAAACCATTTTTGTAAGGCCTTAAGTCCAGTACTGGTGTATGTACTTCATTCCTGGTTGGCTATTCTAGTGGACATTCATGCTTTAGTGTTGGGTTCTTTATTTCAACTTAAACTGCTTCCGCTAGAATGCTTTGTGTAGGACGTTATGATTAGTTGGATGGTTTCCATTGAGTAACCACCCGGTCTGTCTGTGGTATATGGCGTCGGGCCCCGGTCGGACCTACTGTTATATGCTATGCGACGGATAGGGGGTGTTACAATTTGGTATCAGACTACTGGTTTTGGTCGGCCTTAAGATGAATTCGTGGGCGAATTCTTTTTCAGGGGTGGTGAGCACATTGTGTGCGTCATCGTCATAATGGCAAAAGAACCCATGAATGTCCACTTAGGAATGAAAATACACGTGTTTGAGGAACCTGCGTCTTCCTATAATTGTTGTTCGCAATTTTATTTGGTCGCTTAACGGTGTTTTGTACCACTATAGGTGACCGGAAGCGGTGATGGACCGCCAGAATGTCCGGTTTCTGAGGAGCATAGTGCACCCGGTGAGGTGTTTGAGACTCCTCCTTCGTATGAAACCGTTAGAAGGATCGTAGAAGCGGTGTTCTCTGTGACGGGTGCACAGCTTGGAGGAAATATACAACCCTGCGCCCCTGTTGTGGCTTCAACGCCGGTGGGCGTGATGCAGCAGATGACCTTTGGTAGACCATCGGGGCAGCAGCTGAATATGCATTTAGTGCAGGGAGCGCATACAGTGGAGGATTATTTGCAAGCATTTCTTATGATAAGTCGCTACCCATGCTTCGAGTTGGATAATGAGCAAGCTACAGTCGATAGATTTTATAATGGCATGTGTGCCGAGTTACGAGTTCTACTGCTAGGACCAAAGTTATTGGGATTCCGAGCCTTGGTGGAATCAGCTAGATCTTTGGAGGCAGATTTGAGGAAGACCCTCCCGATGCCAGCGACCATGGTATCGAACTATACAAACCCCATAAGAGCTGCATCCGGCAGAATGCTGGAGAAATGGGCTATGAAATCGACTAGCAAAGCTACTTACACTTGTCATACTTGTGGAAAGAAAGGGCACTTTGCCCGAGACTATTGGAATGGAGCTCGGAAGGGTAAGAAAGCTATGTCAGGAGCAGTCAAGGATGTTAGTGCAAAGGAAACGGCATTCAAAGTGTCGAACACCTCAAAGTCTGGATATCAAAAATGGTATAAGAAGCATAGGACTTCGGGTCAAGCTCCTTCTGGTGCTTCTGGGGTGACTACGGGTCGAACCCCGAGCGCATGTTTCACTTGTGGAAAACCGGGGCACTTTGCACGAGACTGCTGGAGCAGACGTCCCAAGTCTGAGAAGAAGCATGTTGTCGTGACGGCAGGTATGGTTTAAAGATAGTTTTGCCTTAAATACTTGTCGCCCTTGTGCATGTTAGCTTAGAACTATTTGTGCTAAGCCTTGTTGCGACTTTACTTTATCTGCGAGAGCACCGTTCGTTTAGGGAGCTTCGCATTCCTTTATTAGGAATTATATTGTGCGTCGGAGTACCTCCTTCGATGGTAAGAGACAAATTGGATGCGTTATAGTCCAATGGTGCTTATTGTGCGCGGGTAGAATTCGTTGCGCTTAGTTTTGGATTGGGAATCAGGAGTACGATCTGTAAGCGTCGTTACTTCCGTTGGTGGACGTTATAGTTGGCATGGACTGACTCTCGGAGCAGTAAGCCTATATAGATTGTGGTAGCAAGGGAGTCAAGCTGGGAGCAAGTCGTGAGACGACCCTTACGAGCTCGAAGAGGTCGAGCAAGACGTTGGTGTCTGCTCTTCGGGTGGTGAAGGCGATTCGTGCTGGTGTAGAGCTGTTCTGTACACTAGTGGAGGTTGTAAAGCCGAAGCCCGCATTAGTTAATATTTTAGTGGTATCAGAGTACCCTGATGTGTTCCCTAGAGATCTTCCTGGAGCCCCGCCTCGACAGGAGATAGATTTCATGTTTGAGCTAGTACCAGGTGCAAAGCCTGTGTCACGCTCTCCGTATCGGCTAGCGCCTAAGGAAATGGCGGAGCTGAAGGTGCAACCTCTAAAAGTTGTTGGAGCAAAGGTATGTGCGTCCAAGTCCTTCGCCTTGGAGTGCACCGACCCTCTTTATTAAGAAGAAGGACGGAAGCTTGAGGCTATGCATTAATTATCGGGAGCTCAACAAGTTGACGGAAAAGAACAAGTACCCAATCTCAAGGATCGATGATCTTTGTGATCAGTTGGTCGGGCCAACGGCGTACTCTAAATTAGATAAGGGAGAGTGATATCCCTAAGATAACGTTCAGTACAGGATACGGGCGCTACGAGTTTACGGTCATGCCGTTTGGGCTGACTAATGCGCCGTCAGTGTTCATGGATTTGATGAACAGGACCTTCCGGGAGTACTTGTACCATTTTGTGATCGTCTTCGTCGACGATATTCTGGTGTACTCGCAGAGTAAGGAAGATCACTTCAAGCAACTTCTTTTGGTTTTGGAGACGCTAAGGAGGAATCAGTTGTATGCCAAGTTCTCGACGTGCGAGTTTTGGTCATCCTCAGTGGCGTCCTCGGTCTTATAGTGAGTGAGGAAGGTATTGCAGTGGATCCGGCGAAGATTGTTGCGACGCGGGAGTGGCCTGAGCTATATACGGTAGCAGGAGATCGGAGCTTTTTGGGGCTTGTCGGCTATTACAGGCGCTTCGTAGAGAACTTCTCGTGGATAGCGTTACCCCTCACTACTTTGACGAGGAAGGAGCAGAAGTTCTTTTGGACGCTGGAGTGCGCGCGAGCTTTTGAGGAGTTGAAATGTCGGTCGACCACGACGCCAGTGCTGACTTCGCCGAGTGGGACCGAAGGCTATGAGATTTAATAGCGATGCTTCGGGCAGCGGGTTGGGTTGCGTGCTACTGCAATACGAAAGTGTAATAGCTTATGACGCGAGACAGCCAAAAGTGCACGAGAGGAACTATTCGGTCCATGACTTGTTGTTAGTGGCCATGAGTTTTAGCCTTGAAGCTGTGGAGGCATTATTTGTACGGTATGAAGATGGATATCTACGCCGATCACAAGAGCGTGAAGTATCTGATTGGTCAGAAGGATCTAAATTTGCGGCAGCGCAGATGGATGGAGTTCTTGGGAGACTATACATTCAAGATCCACTACGCGCCTGATAAAGGGAATGCGGTTGCTGACGCGTTGAGTCGTCGAGCCCCAGCTCAAGCCAATTGGCTATCGATGCATGATGAGCGGTTGGTGAGGGGGTTGGAGGCGTTGGAGATTGTTTGTGTGGTTAGGCAATCAAGTGCTGAAGCAGTACTGAATTGGACTGAAGTCCAATATGACGTGGCTGATCGAATTCGGCAGGCTTTGGATATGGATGTCCATATGAAGCAGTTCATGGTAGAAGCTTTGGATGGGTTAAATTCCCAATTCGTTGTGGAGGACGGATTGCGTTGGAAAGACGATCGTCTGTGCGTCCCAAGTGTGGGCAATTTGCGGGTGGAATTGTTGTACGAGGCACACCATACCAAACACTCGATTCACCTGGGGAGCACGAAGATGTACCGCGATGTAAAGAACTGTTTTGGTGGCCGGGTTTGAAGAAAGATGTGGCGCTATGCGTAGCGAAGTGCCAAACTTGCACCTTGGTGAAGGCAGAGTGCCAAAAGCCGGGAGAATTTCTTAAGTCCTTGCCTATTCCGGATTGGAAATTCGACGACAGCTCTATGAACTTTGTGCACGGTTTGCCAAGGTCGCAAAAGGAGAACGACGCCATTTGGGTGGTCGTAGATCAGTTAACGAAGGTGTCGCATTTCATTCCGTAGAGGAAGGATGATCCGGGGGAGACGTTGGCAAAACTACATGTGGATAATATAGTACGGCTTCACGATGTGCCCCGCAGCATCGTGAGTGACCGAGAAGGGCGGTTCACGTCCAATGGTAGGAAGCTGTGCAGCAAATGTTGGGGACAAAGTTAAAATTCAGCACAGCCTTTCATCCGCAAACGGAGGGGCAGACCGAGACGGTCAATAGAACTATGGAAAGCATGCTCCGCATGTGTGTCTTGGACTTTGGAAAGCAATGGGAAGACCATCTTTATATGGTAGAAGATGTCGCACGCCGTTGTCCTGGCTGGAAACGGGTGAGTCAAGTTGTGTAAGCGATTAGAAGTGGGGAATGTGACTTTGTTGGTGCGAAGCGTTCGGGAGAGGTTGCTTATCGCTCAGGACCGGCAAGCGAAGTACTATAATGCCAAGCACGGGAACGTGGAGTTCGCCGTGGGCGACTATGTGTACTTAAAGATCATGTCGTCCAAGGATGCCTCACGGGTGTGGTGATTGAAAAAGCTAAGCCCGAGGTACCTTGGACCATTTGAGGTTCTGGAGCGGGTTGGTGAAGCGGACTATCAATTCAAGCTTTCAGTAGAGCTTAGTGGTCTACATGATGTATCCCATATTTTGGTGCTACAGAAGGCGGTGCCAGAGCCTACGCAAGTGATCGCGGTCGATCAAGCACCGGTTGGTAGTGGGTTGACGACAAAAGTAAAGCCCGTATGGATTGAGGACTCAAAGGTCAAGCGGCTACGCAATAACGAGATCAGGTTGGTCAAGGTCCGGTGGGTAAATCACGGTCGTGAGGAGCTTTCTTGTGAGCGAGAGCAGATTAGGCTTGACGAGTATCCGGAGTTGTTCCGCTCAGGTACAAAATTTTGGTTTTGTACATGTCTTTCCTTTATATATAATTTCGTGGACGAAATTCTTTTAAGAGGGGGAGAGTTGTAACGCCCCGAAACTGAAAGGAGCGACGGGGGACGTTTTGGGCCAGTTTTGGGTTCTGGCTGCAGGCACACGGCCTGGGACACGGGCGTGTCCCAGGGCGTGTCAAGCTTGTGTCGACACTCATCCGGGAAGTCGACACTTTGGTCTCGACATTATGTCGAGACTGGGCACACGACCTGCGACACGGGCGTGTCGCAGGGCATGTCGACCCGTGTCGACACTTAGCCGCGAAGTCGACACTCTGCATTCGACGAAGTGTCGAGACATGGCACACGGCCTGCGACACGGGCGTGTCGCAGGGCGTGTCAACCCGTGTCGACACTCGTCCCGGGAAGTCGACACTTTGGTCTCGACATTGTGTCGAGACAAGGCACACGGCCTAGGATACGGGCGTGTCTAAGGTCGTGTCATCAGGTCGACGATCTTCGCTCGACGAAGTGTCGAGTGTCGAGACCGTGTACACGGCCTGGAGCCCAGGCATGTCAAGGTGACACGGGCAAGGACACGGCCGTGTCCTAGAACCCGTGCAGTGCTCGGGTTATTTTCGGAGAAAAATGATGGGGGTACACGGCCGGCCACACGGCCGTGTCAAGTGGAACACGGGCGTGTCAGCTCGAACACGGGCGTGTTCAATACCCGTGTGAGGTTCCAGGCGAGCCGATTTTGACGGCGAATGAGGCACACGGCCCTGGACACGGGCGTGTGCCAGGTCGTGTTCGGTCCAGATTGGGCATTTCAGTCCCGAATCAAAGCCGTTCGTTTCTTTATTTTGGGATCCAATGGCTGGGGGTTGTTCCTGAAGGGATATACCCGGGATTGGACTTAGAAACCCTCACTTTTCTTAAGTTATCATCTTTCTAAAACCTTAGAGAGAGAGGAGAGCCAAGGAAGGAAGAAGGAGCTAGATCCGGCCATTGGAGGAGCTTCGAAGCTCCGAATCGCGAGCCGACTCCGGATCCACGGAGGCAAAGCTAGCGCGGTGCTTTTCATCCGCTTACTTTTCAATGACGCCAAAGAGGAACGCTAGGGTAACGATTCTCTTCTTGAACATGAGTAGCTCTCCTTCTTTGCATAGGAAGCCCGCTCTCGCGAGTTTGCGGTGAGTTGGAGGCGTTCCTTCGGGTAGATATGTGAAGTCCCCGTTGTTTAGAGTCCGTAAGCGAGAACGGACATAGGCATGATGTGTGAAGCCTACCCGGACATTTTGGTCTGGATCGGTGATGTTGCATTGCATAAATTCCGGAGAAGACTCAGTGCTATTGGTTGTTTTTCGGGTTTTCTACACGGTAGATTGCAACAGGGAGCCTTGGGGATTAACCCTAAGGTGCACCCGGAAAACTGGGCGGATGCGTGATTTTTCCAACATGGAGGCCTGAGAGCCAACTTGAACATAACCGAGTTATGTGAAATTGTGTGACGAAAATGGGACTCGGGAGAAGTTTGACCTGCGCATATGGCTTAAATTATCGTTGCGACGTGAGCAGGGGTTAGATGGAACCGTACCCATTTCTATGTCGTTCTGGTTAAAGAGACCTAAGGTTACGTGGCACTTGCCGTTGGCATAAATGAGAGTCTTCGGCGGTCTATGGCTTAAATTGTCGTGACCCATGCCAGGAAGACAAATTGCTCATATGTTTGGCCGTCAAAGTGGCGATGGTGGGTCCAGAATGTCTATGGCTTTAACTGACGTGACATCGACCGGTTCGCCGAGAATGTGCCCTAAGTGCACGGGGTGTGTGGCTATTTGAGCCTACGCCTGTGATGAAATGAATATTATTATATTGCTCGCTTGTGCTAATAAAATTGCAGGGAAGGAGCTTTGTCGCCCCGAGTTGGGGGGGCGGGATCGTTACAATTTGGTCAGCATTGCTGACCGTTGCCTTTTTGTTTGCCACCGTGCGATGATTATGTTGCTTGCAGGTGCTGCTGGACCAAGCGGTTAATACCGGGCTAAAGCCCAAATTGCGAAGCCGGCCCTTGAAGGCCTATCTGGAGTGTTTACTGCTTTATTCATGTATGACCGGCCTGCGTGCCGTGGTTTGGAAATCATGTAACATTAAGTAAACCATTTTTGTAAGGCCTTAAGGCCAGTACTGGTGTATGTACTTCATTCCTGGTTGGCTATTCTAGTGGACATTCATGCTTCAGTGCTGGGTTCTTTATTTCAACTTAAACTGCTTCCGCTAGAATGCTCTGTGTAGGACGTTATGATTAGTTGGATGGTTTCCATTGAGTAACCACCCGGTCTGTCTGTGGTATATGGCGTCGGGCCCCGACCGGACCTACTGCTATATGCTATGCGACGAATAGGGGGTGTTACAGTCCCACTGTCCAGGCTCTCACTAGCTGGGCAAGGCTGGTGGTACCTCTCGTGGATTCCCAGTTCTCTTTGCTGAGAGACGGTCCCGCTGTCCAGGCTCTCACTAGCTGGGCAGGGCCGGTGGTACCTCTCGTGGATGCCCAGTTCTCTTTACTCAGAGACGGTCCCACTGTCCAGGCTCTCACTAGCTGGGCAGGGGCGGTGGTACCTCTCGTGGATGCCCAGTTCTCTTTGCTCCGAGACGGTTCCGCTGTCCAGACTCTCACTAACTGGGCAGGGCTGGTGGTATCTCTCGTGAATGCCCAGTTCTCTTTGCTCTGAGTCGGTCCTGCTGTCCAGGCTCTCACTAGCTGGGCAGGGCCGGTGGTACCTCTCATGGATGCCCAATTCTCTTTGCTCTGATACGGTCCCGCTGTCCAGTCTCTCACTAGATGGATAGGGTCGGTGGTACCTCTCGTGGATGCCAATTCTTTTTTGCTCTGAGACGGTCTCGCTGTCCAGGCTCTCACTGGCTCGACAGCGCCGGTGGTACCTCTCATGGATGCTCAGTTCTCTTTGCTCCGATACGGTCCCGCTGTCCAGGCTCTCACTAGCTGGGCAGGGCCGATGGTACCTCTCGTGGATGCCAAGTCATTTTTGCTCTGAGACGATTCCGCTGTCCAGACTCTCACTAGCTGGGCAGGGCTGGTGGTACCTTTCGTGGAGGCCAAGTCCCTTTTGCTCCGAGATGGTCCCGCTGCCCAGGTTCTCACTAGCTGGGCAGGGCTGGGGGTACCTCTCATGGAGGCCAAGTCCTTTTAGCTCTGAGACGGTCCCGCTTTCCAGGCTCTCACTTGCTGGACAGGGCTGGTGGTACCTCTCATGGAGGCCAAGCGTTTTTTTACCCCGAGGCCATCTTGTCACTCAGGCTCTCATTAGCTGGCATGACAGATTGACTTCTCTGGGAGGGGCCAAGTATTTTTTGGCTCTAAGAAGGCCACTCAGCGAATACGTTGGGTTGGATGTTTCTTTCCGAGCTTGTGCCAACCTCAAAAAGAGCGGGGATCGTGTACAATCCCGTATTCGCAGAGTAGGGCCCCCTCGACATACGCAAGACCAGCTTTGTATTTTTAAGCTTTTAGAGTGGTTTGACACTCTTGGTGGCCAATTTAGGCTTGGCCCTTGTAATATACTAATAGGGGGAGGAAAAATCCATCTCCACCCTCCCCTCTTTTTTAAGGGGGGTGGGTGCGGCTAGTTGGTCGGCACCCTCCCCAGCTTGGTAAGTGCAAGGTAGGGGCAGCGAGACCGGCCTGCGAGCAGGGTCTTGTCGAGGCGGTCAGCCTGGCGGGCGAGACTGGCCTGCGGGCTGGGTCTCGCCCAGGCAGCCTGCCTGGTGGGAGAGACCGCCTGCGGGCTGGGTCTCGCCCAGGCGGCCTACCTGGCGGGCGAGACCGGCCTGTGGGCAGGGTCTCGCCCAGGCGGCCGGCCTGGCGGGCAGGGTCTCGCCCAGGCGGCCGGCCTGGCGGGCAAGACCGGCCTACGGGCAGGGTCTCGCCCAGGCGGCCTGCATGGCGAGCGAGAATGGCCTACGGGCTGGGTCTCCTCCAGGCGGCCTGCGGGCTGGGTCTCGCCCAAGCGGCCTGCTTGGAAGGCAAGACCGGCCTGCGGGCAGGATCTCGCCCAGGCGGCCTGCCTGGCGGCGAGACCGGCCTGCGGGCTGGGTATCGCCCAGGCGGCCTGCCTGGCGGGCGAGACGGCCGACAGCCTGGTCTTGCCCAGGTGTCATGTCTGGCGGGCTGGCTCTCACCCCCGGCTTTAGGTTCATTCGCGGGGTTTACCGTTCGCCTCAGGTGTCCAGTGGGGTAGGGGGCATGCTTTTACCTTTATACCCCCAAGGGTGGAATTACCACTTTATCCCCCGGTGTGGATGTTTTCTGTTGGCCCAAGGCCTATTTGTCGTAGGGGTATTTCTGACCTTTTGGTCCATGGGATTGGGAAAATTATAAATAGACCCTTAAGGGTGCCTTGGATGGCATTGTATCTTAGCCAAAAAAATCCCTTTGCTTTCTTCCTCCAAGGCACCTAGCTCAGCATTGGCTAGGGAGGTGGAGACTTCAAAGGTCTTTCGGGTGTGAGATTGGACCTCCGCGCTAGAGCCGAGGGTCTGTTCCTAGCTTCTTGATCCTTTGGCCTGTGACGTTCTCCTGAGTGTAGTAGGTGTGAGGTCACCCCTCTTTTGGGACCCCCGAACTCCACGAGAGACTAAGTTTATGGTTACAACCGCAGACTAACTCGACGTCGCGGTCGGACCAGAATTCTTGGACCGTCTTAGCTCTCAAAACGGTCGAGCGTGCACACAGTCAATGAAAATGGAAAGTTGACAAGGTAATTTTTTCGACGTGGAAAACCCCGAAAAGTGGTGAAAAACTACGTGGCCAGATCTATGCCGACCAAACCTCCACTAATTTCGAGTGCTATTACAGGGCTTTTTCAAAAACTAGAGGGCGTCATGCCACCTCTCGTTATAATTATTGGGGAGAGAGTGAGATCCTGGAGGGTGACAGGCAACCACTCACAGAGCTAATTACTTCTTCGAGTGTCGCGGCAGCGATGCGCTTGTTGTATTCTGAAGTTTTCTAATAATTCCTGGAGGCGAGAGTAGCTTATTGTATACGTTCTGATGTCTAGAGCTTTGAGGCTCGGAGACACGCTTAGCGCGTCTTACCCTCTACTTCTTGTCTCTGATTGTATTTTGAAGAAGCGTCGTTTGGTTATCTTATCGGTAGATGAAGCGCTTCTTCTTGAGCGCGTAGGGCACTTGTTGGCAAAGAACGTGATGGGCTCTTGCTAGAGGAGAGCCCGCGGGGCACTTGTTGGAGGAGAGCGCGTAGCGCGCTTGCTAGAGGAGAGCATGTTGGGTGCTTGTTGGAGAAGACCCGCGCAGGGAACTTGTATGAGGAGAGCATGCAGGGCGCTTGCTAGTGGAGAGCACACTGGGTGCTTGTTGGAGAAGAGCGTATGGAGCGCTGGGGAAGAGACCTATTGTAACGCCCCGAAACTCAAAGGAGCAAAAGGGGAATAATTTGGGCCAGTTTGAGTTCTGGCTGCAGGCACACGGCCTGGGACACGGGCGTGTCCCAGGGCGTGTCAAGCCTGTGTCGACACTAAGGCGTGAAGTCGACACTTTGGTCTCGACATTGTGTCGAGACTGGGCACACGGCCTGCGACACGGGCGTGTCGCAGGGCGTGTCGACCCGTGTCGACACTTAGCCGTGAAGTCGACACAGTGCTTCGACGTTGTGTCGAGACACGGCACACGGCCTGCGACACGGGCGTGTCGCAGGGCGTGTCAACCCGTGTCGACACTCGTCCCGCGAAGTCGACACTTTGGTGTCGACAGTGTGTCGAGACATGGCACACGGCCTGCGACACGGGCGTGTCGCAGGGCGTGTCGACCCGTGTCGACACTTAGCCGTGAAGTGCCGAGACCTTGTACACGGCCTGGAGCCCAGGCGTGTCAAGGTGACACGGGCAAGGACACGGGCGTGTCCGAACCCGTGTCAGCGCTCGGGTTGGAAACGGGAGAAATTGATGGGGTACACGGCCAGATACACGGCCGTGTCAGTTGGAACACGGGCGTGTCAGATCGAACACGGGCGTGTTCGATGCCCGTGTGAGGTTCCAGGTGATTCGATTTTGACGGCGAATGAGGCACACGGCCCTGGACACGGGCGTGTTGCCAGGCCGTGTTCGGCCCAGATTGGGCATTTCAGTCCCGAATCGAAGCCGTTCATTTCTTTGACTGAGGATCCAATGGCTGGGGGTTGTTCCTGAAGGGATATACCCGGGTTTTGACTTAGAAAACCCTCACTTTTTCCACTTGATCTCTCTCCAAACCCTTGGAGAAAGAAAAGCTAAGGCAAGAAGAAGAGGAGCTAGATCCGCCATTGGAGGAGCTTCGGAGCTCCGAATCGCAAGCCGACTCCGGATCCACGGAGGCAACGCAAGTGCGGTGATTTCCATCCGATTACTTTTCGATGGCGCCAAAGAGGACCGCAAGGGTAACGATCCTCATCTTGAGCATGAGTCGCTCTTTTCTTTGCATAGGAAGCCCGCTCTCGCGAGTTTGCGGAGAGTTGGAGGCGTTCCTTCGGGTAGATATGTGAAGTCCCCGTTGTTTAGAGTCCGTATGCGAGAACGGACATAGGCATTTTGGTTGAAGCCTACCCGGACATGTAGTTCGGATCGGTGATGTTGCATTGCATAAGGCCGGAGAAGACTCCGTGCTATTTGGTGTTTTTCGGGTTTTCTACGCGGTAGATTGCAGCAGGGAGCCTTGGGGACTAACCCAAAGGTGCACCCGGAAAACTGGGCGGACACGAGGTCTTGCCAACTTGGTGGCTTGGAAGCCAACTTGAACATAACCGGGTTATGTGACTTGTGGTGATAATGGGACTCGGTAGAAGTTTGACCTGCGCATATGGTTTAAATTACCGTTGCGGGCGCATATGGTTTAAATTACCGTTGCGTTGTGAGCACGGGTTAGATGGAACCGTACCCACTCTATGTCGTTCGGATTAGGGCCGTTGGCATAGATGAGGGTCTTCGGCGGTCTATGGTTTTAATTACCGTGACCCATGCCAGGAAGACAAACTGCTCATAGTTTGGCCGTCCAAGAGAGGATGGCGGTGAGTCGGCAGACTTAGACTGCGTTCACCAAGAATGTGCCCTGAGTGCACGGGGTGTGTGGCCGTTGAGCCTCCGCCTGTGATGAAATGACTATATTTATATTGCTCGCTTAAGCTAATGAAATGCAGGGAAGGAGCATCGCCGCCCCGAGTTGGGGGCGGGATCGTTATAATTTGGTCAGCATTGCTGACCGTTGCTTTGTTTGCCACCGTGCGGTGGTTTGTTTGCTTGCAGGTGCAGCTGGACCAAGCGGTCAATAGCGGGCTAAAGCCCTTTTTGCGAAGCTGGCCCTCGAAGGCCCAAGTGAAATGTTTTATGTTTTATTCATGTATGGCCGGCCTGCGTGCCGAAGTTTGGAAAACATGTAAAAGACAAGTGAAACTTTTGTAAGGCCTTAAGGCCGACTTTTGAGTATTTTGTAATAACATTCCTATTATCTTGTTAGTGGACATTCATGCTTGTGCTGGGTTCTTGTTTTGCAACTTTAATAAATTGCTTCCGCTAGAATGCTCTGTGTAGGACGTTGAGATTGGTTGGATGGTTTCCATACGTAACCACCCGGTCTGTCTGTGGTATATGGCGTCGGGCCCCGGCCGGACCTACTGCTATATGCTATGCGACGGATAGGGGGTGTTACAATTTGGTATCAGACTACTGGTTTTGGTCGGGCTTAAAGTGAATTCGTGGGCGAATTCTTTTTAAGGGGTGGTGAGCACATTGTGTGCGTCATCGTAATAACAGTAAAAAGAACCCATGAATGTCCACTTAGGAATGAAAATACTCGTGTTTGAGGAACCTGCGTGTTCCTATAATTGCTGTTTGCAATTTATTTGGTCGCTTAACGGTGTTTTGTACCACTATAGGTGACCCGAAGTGGTGTTGGGCCGTCAGAACGCCGAGGTTCTGAGGCTAGTAGTGCACCAGAAGTTGCTCCCGCAACACCTTTGTCGGCTGAAAATATACGGTTGGTGGCTGAAGCGGTGTTGGCCGTGATCAATGCGCAGCCTGGAAGGCAAGCGCAGCAGCCCGCTCCTGTGTTGGAGCAAGTACCTCTACAAGAGGCTGAGCCGAGGAGGATGGAGCAAGTGGTTGTAGAACCAATAGTGCCAAGGAGGGCGACTGAGAGGCAGTTGAAGCATGTAATGAGCTTTAACCCTCCGTTATTCTCGGGGTTGGGAACCCCATCGCAGGCTGAAGACTGGCTCTCTAGGGTGAAGAGAGTCATGACAGCGACGGAGACGGAGGAGTGGCAAATGACCACCATCGCTACGTTCCTTCTGGATGGGGAAGCGAGGATGTGGTGGGAAGGTTTGGAGCTGCATCATTTGAGAGGTAGACAACTGATAGACGTTCCGATGGAAGAGTTCTCGGAATTGTTCTTAGCAAGATACCTCCCTTCTACTCAGAGGATTTCGATGGAGAATGAATTCCTGAAGTTGGTGCAGGGTGAGAGGAGCGTGGATGAATATCTCCACGAGTTTACGCGGTTGAGTCGATATGCTAGCTCCACCATCATGGATGAGGAGCGCAAGACTAATCGTTTTTATGAAGGCTTGAGGGATGAGCTGAGATTGTTACTGTCGGGGCCAATGACGCAGGGTTTCTTAACCTTGGTCAATACTGCCCGGTCCTTGGAGAAGGACATGAAGAGTGTGCAAGCGAAGAAAGGCTTGGGTGAGAAGAAATCTGGGTTCAAAGTGCCGACTACTTCAAAGTCTGGCTATCAAAGATTCTTTAAGAAGCATAGGACTTCGGGTCCAGCTCCTTCTGGTGCTTCTGGGGCGGACTACGAGTCGGACCCCGGGCGCGTGCTTTACTTGTGGCAAGACGGGGCATTTCGCCCGTGATTGTTGGAGCGGACGTCCTAAGTCCGAGAGGAGGCCAGGAGCTACTTATGAAGAGAAGGGTAAGGCGGTGGAGTCGACCGCATCCCACTATGCTCCGGCCCAACCAAGGGTCTATAATCTTGGCCAACAGGAGGCCATTAAACAAGCTGACGTGGTGACAGGTACGGTTTAATTTATAGCAAGTCAATTCCTTTATATGCTTGTTATGTATATGTTACCTTACCACTGCTTGTTTAGGATTTGTATTGATTTGTGAAAATCCGGCACGAGCACTCTTTGATACGGGAGCTTCACACTCCTTCTTGTCCGAAGGATTTATATCACGCATCGGAGTCCCTTCTTCGATGGCGAAGGACAAGTTGGATGTGTTGTTGCCCAATGGGTGTTCGATGCGAGCGGTTAGGATCTGCGAAGTTAAAGTTCGTATTGGAGAGCAGGAGTTTGACCTGCGGGCGTCCTTACTTCCGTTGGTGGAGTTCGACGTCATATTTGGAATGGACTGGCTCTCGGAGCAGCAGGCCCATATAGATTGCGGTAGCAAGGAAGTAAAGCTGGGAGCAAGTCGTGAGACGACTTTTACGGGCTTAAAGGGGTCGAGCAAGACGTTGATGTCTGCTCTTCAGGTGGTGAAGGCGGTTCGTGCCGGAGCAGAACTGTTCTTTACACTAGTGGAGGTTGCAAAGCCAAAGCCCGCGATGGATTGTATTTCAGTGGTATCGGAATACCCTGATGTGTTCCCCGCAGATCTTCCTGGAGCCCCGCCACAACGGGAGATAGATTTTACTATCGAGCTAGTGCCAGGTGCAAAGCCTGTGTCACGATCTCCGTATCGGCTAGCGCCTAAGGAAATGGCGGAGCTGAAAGTACAGTTGCAAGAGTTGTTGGAGCAAGGGTATGTGCGCCCGAGTTCTTCGCCTTGGAGCGCACCGGTCCTCTTTGTTAAGAAGAAGGACGGAAGCTTGAGGTTGTGTATTGATTATCGGGAGCTAAACAAGCTGACTGAGAAGAACAAGTACCCGATCCCCCGGATTGATGATCTCTTTGATCAGTTAGTCGGGTCGACGGTGTACTCGAAGTTAGATCTCAAGTCTGGGTACTATCAGCTGCGGATAAGGGAGAGTGATATCCCAAAGACAGCGTTTAGTACGAGATACGGGCATTATGAGTTTACGGTCATGCCGTTTGGGCTGACTAATGCGCCGTCAGTATTTATGGATTTGATGAACAGGACGTTCAGGGAGTACCTAGACCATTTCGTGATCGTCTTCATCGACGATATTTTGGTGTACTCGCAAAGTGAGGAGGATCACTTCAAGCATCTCCATTTGGTGTTGGAGACACTCAGGAGAAACCAGTTGTATGCCAAGTTCTCGAAGTGCGAGTTTTGGCTATCCTCAGTGGCGTTCCTCGGGCATATAGTGAGTGGAGAGGGTATTGCTGTGGATCCGGCGAAGATTGTTGCGATACGGGAGTGGCCTGAGCTTGCTACGGTAGCAGAAGTCCGGAGCTTTTTGGGGCTTGCCGGTTATTATAGGCGCTTCGTAGAGAACTTCTCGCGGATAGCGCTACCTCTCACTACTTTGACGAGGAAGGAGCATAAGTTCGTTTGGACGCCTGAGTGCGCGCGAGCTTTTGAGGAATTGAAGTGTCGGTTGACCACGGCGCCTGTGCTGAGTTCGCCGGTTGGAACCGAAGGCTATGAGATATATAGCGATGCTTCGGGCAGTGGTTTGGGTTGCGTGCTACTGCAGCACGGCAGCGTGATAGCTTATGGCTCGAGACAGCTAAAAGTGCACGAGAGGAATTATCCGGTCCACGACTTGGAGTTGGCGGCCGTGATTTTTGCCTTGAAGCTGTGGAGACACTATTTGTACGGTGTGAAGATTGATATCTACACCGATCACAAGAGCCTAAAGTATTTGATTGATCAGAAAGATCTGAATATGCGGCAGCGTAGGTGGATGGAGTTCCTGGGGGACTATACTTTCAAGATCCACTACGTGCCTGGCAAAGGGAATGCGGTTGCGGACGCGTTGAGTCGCCGAGCCCCAGCTCAAGCGAATTGGCTATCAGTGCATGATGAGCGGTTGGTGCAGGAGCTGGAGGCGTTGGAGATTGTTTGTGTGGATAGACAATCTAGTGCTGAAGCAGTGCTGAATTGGACTGAAGTCCAATATGACCTGGCTGATCGGATTCGGCAGGCTTTGGATATGGATGCTCATATGAAGCAGTTCATGATAGAGGCTCTGGATGGGTCAAATTCCCAATTCGTTGTGGAGGACGGATTGCTTTGGAAAGACGGTCGTTTGTGCGTCCCAAGTGTGGGCAATTTACGGGTGGAGTTGTTGTACGAGGCGCACCATACCAAGTACTCGATTCACCCGGGGAGCACGAAGATGTACCGCGATATCAAGAAGCTATTTTGGTGGCCGGGTTTGAAAAAGGATGTGGCGCTATATGTAGCGAAGTGCCAAACCTGCGCCTTGGTAAAGGCGGAGTGCCAAAAGCCGGGAGGATTTCTTAAGTCCTTGCCTATTCCGGAGTGGAAATTCGACGACATCTCTATGGACTTTGTGCATGGTTTGCCAAGGTCGCAAAAGGGGAACGACGCCATTTGGGTGGTGGTCGATCGATTAACAAAGGTGTCGCATTTTATTCCGCATAGGAAGGATGATCCGGTGGAGAAGCTGGCGAAGCTTTATGTGGATAACATAGTGCGGCTTCATGGTGTGCCCCGCAGCATCGTGAGTGACCGAGATGGGCGGTTCACGTCCAATGATTGGAGGCTGGTGCAGCAAATGTTGGGAACAAAGCTGAAGTTTAGCACAGCCTTTCCATCCGCAAACGGATGGGCAGACCGAGAGGGTCAATAGAACGATGGAAGACATGCTTCGCATGTGTGTCTTGGACTTTGGAAAGCAATGGGAGGACCACCTTTATTTGGTGGAGTTCGCATACAACAACAGCTACCAAGCAAGTATTCAGATGGCGCCTTTCGAGGCCCTATATGGTAGAAGATGTCGCACGCCGTTGTCTTGGTTAGAAACGGGCGAGTCGAAGTTGTATAAGCGATTAGAAGTGGGGATGATGCTACTTCTTTGGTGAAAACCATTCGGGAGAGGTTGCTTATCGCTCAGGACCGGCAAGCAAAGTACTATAATGCCAAGCACAGGAACGTGGAGTTCGCTGTGGGCGATTATGTATACTTGAAGATCAAGCCGTTCAAGGGTGTCTCGCGGGTGCGGCGATTGAAAAAGCTAAGCCCGAGGTACCTTGGACCGTTCGAGGTTCTGGAGCGAGTAGGAGAAGCGGCCTATCGGCAATTGAAGCTTTCAGTGGAGCTAAGTGGTTTACATGATGTATTCCATATTTTCGGTGCTTCGGAAGGCGGTGCAAGAGCCTACGCAAGTGATCGCGGCCAATCAAGTGCCGGTGGATAGTGGGCTAACGACAAAAGTCAAGCCCGTGCGGATTGAGGACTCGGAGGTCAAGCGGCTACGCAATAAAGAGATCAGGATGGTCAAAGTCCGGTGGGACAATTGCGGTCGTGAGGAGCTCTCTTGGGAGCGAGAGCAGACGATGCTTGACGAATATCCGGAGTTGTTCCGCTCAGGTACAAATTTTAGTTTTGTACATGTTTTTCCCTTTATGTAATTTCGTGGGCGAAATTCTTTTAAGAGGGGGTAGAGTTGTAACGCCCCGAAACTCAAAGGAGCAAAAGGGGAATAATTTGGGCCAGTTTGAGTTCTGGCTGCAGGCACACGGCCTGGGACACGGGCGTGTCCCAGGGCGTGTCAAGCCTGTGTCGACACTGAGGCGTGAAGTCGACACTTTGGTCTCGACATTGTGTCGAGACTGGGCACACGGCCTGCGACACGGGCGTGTCGCAGGGCGTGTCGACCCGTGTCGACACTTAGCCGTGAAGTCGACACAGTGCTTCGACGTTGTGTCGAGACACGGCACACGGCCTGCGACACGGGCGTGTCGCAGGGCGTGTCAACCCGTGTCGACACTCGTCCCGCGAAGTCGACACTTTGGTGTCGACAGTGTGTCGAGACATGGCACACGGCCTGCGACACGGGCGTGTCGCAGGGCGTGTCGACCCGTGTCGACACTTAGCCGTGAAGTGCGAGTGTCGAGACCTTGTACACGGCCTGGAGCCCAGGCGTGTCAAGGTGACACGGGCAAGGACACGGGCGTGTCCGAACCCGTGTCAGCGCTCGGGTTGGAAATTTTCGGGAGAAATTGATGGGGTACACGGCCAGATACACGGCCGTGTCAGTTGGAACACGGGCGTGTCAGATCGAACACGGGCGTGTTCGATACCCGTGTGAGGTTCCAGGTGATTCGATTTTGACGGCGAATGAGGCACACGGCCCTGGACACGGGCGTGTGCCAGGCCGTGTTCGGCCCAGATTGGGCATTTCAGTCCCGAATCGAAGCCGTTCATTTCTTTGACTGAGGATCCAATGGCTGGGGGTTGTTCCTGAAGGGATATACCCGGGTTTTGACTTAGAAAACCCTCACTTTTTCCACTTGTTATCTCTTTCTCCAAACCCTTGGAGAAAGAGGAAAGCTAAGGCAAGAAGAAGAGGAACTAGATCCGCCATTGGAGGAGCTTCGGAGCTCCGAATCGCAAGCCGACTCCGGATCCACGGAGGCAACGCAAGTGCGGTGATTTCCATCCGATTACTTTTCGATGGCGCCAAAGAGGAACCGCAAGGGTAACGATCCTCATCTTGAGCATGAGTCGCTCTTTTCTTTGCATAGGAAGCCCGCTCTCGCGAGTTTGCGGAGAGTTGGAGGCGTTCCTTCGGGTAGATATGTGAAGTCCCCGTTGTTTAGAGTCCGTATGCGAGAACGGACATAGGCATTTTGGTTGAAGCCTACCCGGACATGTAGTTCGGATCGGTGATGTTGCATTGCATAAGGCCGGAGAAGACTCCGTGCTATTTGGTGTTTTTCGGGTTTTCTACGCGGTAGATTGCAGCAGGGAGCCTTGGGGACTAACCCAAAGGTGCACCCGGAAAACTGGGCGGACACGAGGTCTTGCCAACTTGGTGGCTTGGAAGCCAACTTGAACATAACCGGGTTATGTGACTTGTGGTGATAATGGGACTCGGTAGAAGTTTGACCTGCGCATATGGTTTAAATTACCGTTGCGGGCGCATATGGTTTAAATTACCGTTGCGTTGTGAGCACGGGTTAGATGGAACCGTACCCACTCTATGTCGTTCGGATTAGGCCGTTGGCATAGATGAGAGTCTTCGGCGGTGGCTTAAATTTCGTGACCCATGCCAGGAAGACAAATTGCTCATATGGTGGCGATGGTTAATTACTGACGTGACCCATGTGCCCTAAGTGCAGGAAGACTGTGATGAAATGACTGCTCATGCAGGGAAGGAGTCGCCCCGAGTTGATCGTTCGTCAGCATTGCTGAACCGTGCCTTGCATGGACCAAGCGGTGCTAAAGTCTTGAAGGCATCTGGAGTGACTCATGTATGACGTGCCGTTTGGAAATCATGTAAGTCAGGCCTTAAGGCCAGACTGGGTATGTCATTCCGGCTAGTGGACATTCATGCTTCATGGGTTCTTTATTTCAACTTAAACTGCTTCCGCTAGAATGCCTGTGTAGGACGTTATGATTAGTTGGATGGTTTCCATTGTAACCACTGTGGTATATGGCGTGACCTACTGCTATATGCTATGCGACGAATAGTGTTACAGTTGTCCAGGCTCTCACTAGCTGGGCAAGGCGTACCTCTCGTGGAGTTCTCTTTGCTGAGAGACGGTCCCGCTGTGAGCTGGGCATACCTCTCGTGGATGCCCAGTTCTCTTTTCAGAGACGGTCCCACTGTCCGCTTCACTAGCTGGGCAGGGGCGGTGGTACCTCTCGTGGAAGTTCTCTTTGCTCCGAGACGGTTCCGCTGTCCAGACTCTCACTAATGCAGGGCTGGTGGTATCTCTCGTGAATGCCCAGTTCTCTTTGCTCTGAGTCGGTCCTGCTGTCCAGGCTCTCACTAGCTGGGCAGGGCCGGTGGTACCTCTCATGGATGCCCAATTCTCTTTGCTCTGATACGGTCCCGCTGTCCAGTCTCTCACTAGATGGATAGGGTCGGTGGTACCTCCGTGGATGCCAATTCTTTTTTGCTCTGAGACGGTCTCGCTGTCCAGGCTCTCACTGGCTTGGTACCTCTCATGGATGCTCGTTCTCTTTGCTCCGATACGGTCCCGCTGTCCAGGCTCTCACTATGGGCAGGGCCGATGGTACCTCTCGTGGATGCCAAGTCATTTTTGCTCTGAGACGATTCCGCTCCAGACTCTCACTAGCTGGGCAGGGCTGGTGGTACCTTTCGTGGAGGCCAAGTCCCTTTTGCTCCGAGATGGTCCCGCTGCCCAGGTTCTCACTAGCTGGGCAGGGCTGGTTCATGGAGGCCAAGTCCTTTTAGCTCTGAGACGGTCCCGCTTTCCAGCTCTCACTTGCTGACAGGCTGGTGGCATGGAGGCCAAGCGTTTTTTTGCCATCTTGTCACTCAGGCTCTCATTAGCTGGCATGACAGATTGACTTCTCTGGGAGGGGCCAAGTATTTTTTGGCTCTAAGAAGGCCACTCAGCGAATACGTTGGGTTGGATGTTTCTTTCCGAGCTTGTGCCAACCTCAAAAAGAGCGGGGATCGTGTACAATCCCGTATTCGCAGAGTAGGGCTCGACATACGCAAGACCAGCTTTGTATTTTTAAGCTTTTAGAGTGGTTTGACACTCTTGGTGGCCAATTTAGGCTTGGCCCTTGTAATATACTAATAGGGGGAGGAAAAATCCATCTCCACCCTCCCCTCTTTTTTAAGGGGGGTGGGTGCGGCTAGTTGGTGGCACCCTCCCCCTTGGTAAGTGCAAGGTAGGGGCAGCGAACCGGCCCAAGGGTCTTGTCGAGGCGGTCAGCCTGGCGGGCGAGACTGGCCTGCGGGCTGGGTCTCGCCCAGGCAGCCTGCCTTGGGAGAGATCGCCCAGGCGGCCTACCTGGCGGGCGAGACCGGCCTGTGGGCAGGGTCTCGCCCAGGCGGCCGGCCTCAGGGTCTCGCCCATGTAGGGTCTCGCCCAGGCGGCCTGCATGGCGAGCGAGAATGGCCTACGGGCTGGGTCTCCTCCAGGCGGCCTGCGTGCCGAAGCGGCCTGCTTGGAAGGCAAGACCGGCCTGCGGGCAGGATCTCGCCCAGGCGGCCTGCCTGGCGGGCGAGACCGGCCTGCGGGCTGGGTATCGCCCAGGCGGCCTGCCTGGCGGGCGAACGGCCGACAGCCTGGTCTTGCCCAAGCTGACCCCCGGCTTTAGGTTCACGGGTTTACCGTTTTGTAGTGGGGTAGGGGGCATGCTTTTACCTTTTACCCCCAAGGAATTACCACTTTATCCCCCCGCCCAAGGCCTTTGTCGTAGGGGTATTTCTGACCTTTTGGTCCATGGGATTGGGAAAATTATAAATAGACCCTTAAGGGTCTTGGATGGCATTGTATCTTAGCCAAAAAAATCCCTTTGCTTTCTTCCTCCAAGGCACCTAGCTGTTAGGGAGGTGGACTTCAAAGGTCTTTCGGGTGTGAGATTGGACCTCCGCGCTAGAGCCGAGGGTCTGTTCCTAGCTTCTTGATCCTTTGGCCTGTGACGTTCTCCTGAGTGTAGTAGGTGTGAGGTCACCCCTCTTTTGGGACCCCCGAACTCCACGAGAGACTAAGTTTATGGTTACAACCGCAGACTAACTCGACGTCGCGGTCGGACCAGAATTCTTGGACCGTCTTAGCTCTCAAAACGGTCGAGCGTGCACACAGTCAATGAAAATGGAAAGTTGCAAGGTAATTTTTTCGACGTGGAAAACCCCGAAAAGTGGTGAAAAACTACGTGGCCAGATCTATGACCAAACCTCCACTCGAGTGCTATTACAGGGCTTTTTCAAAAACTAGAGGGCGTCATGCCACCTCTCTGAGATCCTGGAGGGTGACAGGCAACCACTCACAGAGCTAATTACTTCTTCGAGTGTCGCGGCAGCGATGCGCTTGTTGTATTCTGAAGTTTTCTAATAATTCCTGGAGGCGAGAGTAGCTTATTGTATACGTTCTGATGTCTAGAGCTTTGAGGCTCGGAGACACGCTTAGCGCGTCTTACCCTCTACTTCTTGTCTCTGATTGTATTTTGAAGAAGCGTCGTTTGGTTATCTTATCGGTAGATGAAGCGCTTCTTCTTGAGCGCGTAGGGCACTTGTTGGCAAAGAACGTGATGGGCTCTTGCTAGAGGAGAGCCCGCGGGGCACTTGTTGGAGGAGAGCGCGTAGCGCGCTTGCTAGAGGAGAGCATGTTGGGTGCTTGTTGGAGAAGACCGCGCAGGGAACTTGTATGAGGAGAGCATGCAGGGCGCTTGCTAGTGGAGAGCACACTGGGTGCTTGTTGGAGAAGAGCGTATGGAGCGCTGGGGAAGAGACCTATGCATGAGAGAAACTTGTGCGATAACGCCCGGGAGCATGCAGGGGAGAGACGGGCATGATAACATGCAAGGAGGCGGCGCGCGCGGGAGCGTGTAAGGGAGAAATGTGCGCGGGATCGCTCAAGGAGGCGGCGTGCACGGCAGCGCGCAAGGGAGAAATGCGTGCGAGAGCGTGTAAGGAGGCAGCGCGCGCGAGCGCGCAAGGACTAGGCGCGCGGGGGAGAGCGTAAGGGAGAAATGCACGCGAGAGTGCGCAAGGAGGCGGCCGCGCGGGATCGCACGAAGAGGCGGCGCGCGCGGGAGCGCGCAAGGACTAGGTGCGCAGGAGCGCGTAAGGAGGCGACGACGGAGAGAGAAATTTCGGGCGGAATAGATGAAGATTTTCGAAAACGAAGGAGGTATTCAAAGAATGCTTGAAGATCCTCCAAGGGGGAGAAGGAGATGAAGAAGATGAAGGAGGAAAGAGAGAGAGAGAATCCGTGGAGGATTTTTCTAAGAAGGAGATAATGAATACAAAGGGGGAAGAGGGGTCCTATTTATAGGCTTCATGGGTGGTTATGGAGGTCATGCGGTTATTCGCAGCCCATAACCACCATGAGTGCTATTAATAGGTTCACTCGTGACATAATATGCACATATAATATTTAATAATTATACTAACAGCAGGACAATCTATTTTTAGCCGCGTATTTCCCTACTACGAAAGATCATGGGGGGTAGTTAAATGGGTGGTTACCCACGTAATCGATGGCGGCGATCGCGGGAGCGTGATCAGATGACGGAGGAAAGTCATGACTGATGGCGGCCGATGACGACGGCAGCGACGGCGAACAAGAATGGCGGCGATCGCGGAGTCGAGAAATAACGACGACATCGACGATGTTGGGGGACGGCGACGGCGGCCGCGGGAGAAACAGACGACGACGATGGTGGTCGTGGAGTCGGGAAATAACGATGACGTTGTTGGGAGACAGCGGCGACGGCGGCCGCAGGAGAAACTGACGACGATGGCGGTCGTAGAGTCGGGAAATAACTGTGGCGGCGGTCGTGAAGTGTAGAAATAATGGAGGTGACAGCCGCGACGTGTAACACCCCAAATCTCAATTTTGACCTCAGTCTGGATTACGCGGCCTGGGACACGGGCGTGTCACAGGCCGTGTCCTGCTCAGATGAGCAGCCCGTCGAGAGTTCGACGAAAATGAGTTCGACGAATTTTCGGGGGGGGGGGGGGGGACACGCCCGGTGACACGAGCGTGTCTGGGGGCGTGTCCCGTCCAACTACTCGAGTGATTGTCTTGAGTAGGTCTCGAGTGGGTCTCGAGAGCCAAACACGGGCGTGTCAGCTATAGTACATAGGCGTGTCATCCATGGGACACGAGCGTGTTCTGCTCTGTGTCTAAGCGAGTGGGTGTCTCGAGTAGGTTGTAATTATCTCGAGTATTGCTGTGACACGGGCGTGTCATGCCCAACTACTCGAGTGGTTATCTCGAGTAGGTCTCGAGTGAGTCTCGAGAGCTAGACTCGGGCGTGTCAGCCTTATGACATGGGCGTGTCAGCCATGTGACACGGTCGTGTCACATGGCCATGTCCTGTTCTGTATAAGTCGGTTTGTGTGCCGCTTAAGGTACACGCCCTGTGACACGGGCGTGTCACAGGGCGTGTCGGCCCAAAAAGTCATTTTCAGAGAATTTTGTGGCCGTCCATTTTCTTCAGTCATGATCTGACAGCTCAGGCTCCTCCCTGTTGCTTTAAGGCCGAGAATGAGAAGAGAATTCTCATTATTCACTTGGCCATTATCTTTCTAAAAGGCTAGAGAGAAGGGAGAGCAAGAAGAAGAAGGAGGAGGAGAAGGGAGCCGGCTTCCGGTGGAGCTTGAGAGTTCCGAGTTGAGGTCCGAGGCCAGCTTGGTGGAGGAAAAGCTGTTGCGGTGTTTTCCAACCAGCTAGACTTTCATGACTCCAAAGCGATCGTCAAAGGTAACGATCTTTATTCCTTGGACATGTGAAGTCCTTCCTTTGTGGCATGTACATAGGTTTCCCGCACCAGATGGTGGATTGTGAAGGGATTCCCTTGGGTTGATTCTTGGAATCCCTAATAGTTTGGCATATAGATCCAGAAATGGAGTACGGAATAAGCATGTTATGTGAAGCCCATCTGAACAGGTTGGTCTGGATTGGTGATGTTGTATTTACACACCGGAGAAGACTCCGTGATGAAACGTGGAGTTTATGGAGTCGATGGGTTGGACCTGTGAAGGGCAGTAGCAGGAAGTACTGGAGTGGTAGTCCTGTAAAACACCCTTGTGATGCTTGTGATACTCACTGGGTTGTGCCTGTGAAGGGAGTAGCAGGAAGTACTAGTGTGGAAGCCCAGGAAAATACCCATAAGTACTTGTGTTTCTGGTACTGCACATGGTTGCAGGAATTGCTGGTCGAATGAGCCAGCTAAGGTTGGTACTAGGGATGGAAAGTGAGTTTTGTCACTAACGTTGTGCGTGGATCCTAGCTAACCTGTGATTATGAAGCCAGTCTGTGGTGGACATTGTGGCTATTGTAAAGCTAGTCCTTAGTGGACATTGTGGCTATTGTGGGCTTGATGAGCTCGTGAAAAAGGCCTGGTGCCGAACAGGAAAGGTGAAACCTGTAACATCCCATGTTACTTCTAGACTCCTTAACTTAAATTGGGTTAAGCATGTTGTTAGGTACCTTGGAATATATGTACCAGATTTGAAGAAGCCTCACCCTACTCAATGATATATATCATGGTGTATTTGATGTGCTTTGAGTTTATTTGTGCAGGTTAAGTAATTGCAGGATTGCATAAAAAGTTTCTAAGTTCATGTGTCGACACCTAGAAGAAAAGTGTCGACACTTAAGAGGGCTAGTGTCGACATCCAGAGAAGCTGTGTCGACACTTGGAGTAATTGTGTCGACACCAGGAAGGCAGAGTCGACACCAGAAGAAAAGTGTCGACACATACATGTTGTGTCGACACACAGTGAAGAATTGTCAACATTATCTTTGTCGACACTTAGAGGCAGTGTCGACACCCAGAGAAACTTTGACGACAGCAAAAGTGTCGACACTAGGAGGTTGTGTCGACACTCAGCAAACTTCAACAAAGGTCAAGGAGATATGTCGACACTAGGATGTTGTGTCGACACTCAGTAAACTTCAACAAAGTTCAAGTACATGTGTCGACACTAGGAGGATGTGTCGACACTCAGCAAAGTTTCCACACATGAAGGCATGTATCAACACAAAGGAGATGTGTCGACACTTAGCAAAGTTTCAACACAAGAAGATGTGTCGACACAAAGGAGTTGTATCGACACTTAGCAGAATTCAACTAAGTATTAAAGAAGAAGGCTTGTGTCGACACACAGAATCAGTGTCGACACATTCAGAAGAAGCAGTGTCGAGAAGCTGTTACAACAACACAAGGAGTTGTGTCGACACCATGAAGACTAGTGTCGACACTTAGTCTACTTATGTCGACACTTAGTCTATTGGTGTCGACACATAAAAAATATCTGTCTCGACACTTTCAGACAGTGACAGAGATTTCAAGAAGTGACTGGATGACTTGACAACTGCCATTTCAACCGTTCAACTGCTACTGTTAGAGCTGTCAGAAGGTTGTTAGAAACCGGATCAACCAGTCACCATGAAGAAAGCTTATATAAAGTCTTATTACTTCAACAGAAAAGAAGAGAGACACGCAACAACAACAAGTGAAGTAATCAATCAGAAGATTAAAACTAGAGAAGATCTTCAACAAAAGATCTAAGAAGTTGGAGAGAGAGAGCTCCTTCTAAGAAGTGCAGTTGCTGAACCGGGCTGCTAAGTTAGATTCAGATTGAGATCTAAATCTCAAGACAGAAGTTGATTAAAGATCATATTCAGGAGATTCAACCCTACTGTGTTCTAATTCAAGAAGCTTTGAAGAAAGCCAAGGGAGGTTGATCTCAGCCAAGTTCTTCCAAGAACTCATCAAGAAGCCAGTCAAGTCATCTCTCTCTATCAGAGTTGTGGTTATATACTTTGTATTTTCTAAATTTTGTAGGATCTTGTATAGATCTGAGTTGTAAGCCTAAATCTATAAAGGCTGAGGTAGGGCCTGTGAGCCTGAGTGTAGGAGAATCATTTCTCTGAGTGTAGGCCTTGTTGAAGGCTGAGGTAGGGCTGTTGTGCCTGAGTGTAAGTCTTGGTGAAGACTGAATGGTAGGGCTTTTGTGCCTGAGTTGTAGGAGTGAGATCACTCTGAGTTGTAGGAACCTGTTTGGGGTTCTGAGTTGTAAGATCTGAGGATCTGAGAAGAAGTGGAGAAGTTAGGCCGAATCTAGTACACTACTAGATAGGCGAAGGGTGAAAGTGGATGTACCCAGACCTTGGGGAACCACTATAAAACTCTATGTGTACTCTGCGTGTGATTAATTCTATGATTGCTGTGTTATCTGTGCTGAATTGCTGTAGAGAATTGCAAATACAGGTCTTATAATTCAGTGTTTCTGCCTTTAAAGTTAAAAAGATTAAGTTCACATATTCACCCCTCCCCTCTAGGTGATTAGACACTAGTTCTTTCAAGTGGTATCAGAGGGAGGTTACTCAAAAAGGACATAACAGTCTGAGTAAAGATCCTGTAGGCAGAATCAGAATAATCAAGAATCAAGAAAATAGGTTCTACTGAGAATCACAAAGAGCTAGGATCCATGAAATTGCCAATCTGCAGAAAAGAGATTTTTGGCATATGGAAAGAGAGGGTTAGACTCTTTATGGAAGCATCTGACCCAAGAATATACATCACAGTCAAAGAAGGGCCATATGTGCCAATGAAGATCTCCATTCTAGATGCAAATCAGAAAACTCCTAAGGACTATTCAGAAATGACTAAAGATGAAATAATTCTGGCCACTATGGACAAGAGGGCCCAGAATATTATTGTAAGTGCAATTGATGATGCCACATTTCAGAACCTAATACATTGTAAAACCTCAAAAGAAATGTGGGACACACTAATAGTTTACATGAAGGGGTCTGAAGAAGTAAGACAGGACATGAAGTCCTTGTTAAATCAGGAGTATGAAAGCTTCAGACAAGGAAAGTCTGATAGCATTACTGAATGCTACAAGAAATTATATAGGATTGTTAATGAGTTAATGTCCTATGGAAGAGAATTCAACAACTATGAGCTGAATGATAAGTTCTTAAGATCCCTGACTAAAGACTGGGATACCAAGATTTGTGTCATTAGAAAAGTGGCCAAATTAGCTGATATGCCCCCTCCAACATTGTTTGGAAAACTGTTATCTTATGAGATGCAGTTAATAGCAAGAAAAGAGGAAGAGAAGACTACTAGAGTGGAGCACAAGGAAAGGTCTGTGGCTGTTGATGCGCGAAAACGGCACCGGGGGGACAGCTATCACCGAGGGGGTGATTGGGCCTCACAGGCTAGGTGAGGAGGAAGGAGAAGGTTGCGGAGGAAGGGATAGGCTTGAGAGAAGAGGCGAGCCTTGATCAACAAAGAGGGTTGATCAAGAGGGGAAGAGGAGGGAGACCGGGAACAGTCGAGCAGACAGTAATCGCAACGGTTGCACTTGCAGGTTGAAAGCCGAGGAGAGCTGAGCTGAGGGCAAGGCTTGCTGAGCAGAGGAGCAAGGCTTGCTGAGCAGAGGAGAAAGGCTTGCTAAGCAGAGGAGCAAGGCTTGCTGAGCAGAGGAGAGAAGAGGGGGCCGCTAGCAGCGGCAACAACACACTTCGCCCGTCGCGGCCTAAATGCCACTCCAGCGACGGGCTTTCCTTTTATTAAAAGCTAGAGGTTACAAGCTTACAAGTACACCTTTACAACAAATCAATAAAAGAGGTACAAGGAGAAGCTGGTGGCTAAGAGAGAAGAAGTGCCAGAAAGCAGAGAGGAGAAGCTGCCAGAGACTAAGTAAAATAGTCTGCTAGCTGCTGGAGGACTGGGAAACTGAGCCTGCAGAGTCTGCTGGAAAGCTGCTGAAGAGCTGTGGAGGACTGCGCGGACAGGAAACTGAGTCCGCTGAGCTTGCTGGAGTGGTGATGACGGACTGGAAAACGGAGTCCGCAGGGGCAGCTGGCAAGACTTGTCTCCACCACCAGGATCCCTGAATGAGAGGCTTCAGGGGGTATTTATAGGCCCAGGGAAGTTCTTGAAGAAGCGGGGCCCAATGACATCAGCATGACGACCTGCGCGGACTCCGCGTACTGAGATTTTGCGTCCGCCACCTTGACTGATGAAGCAAGCGGATCCTCCTGCAGAGAGCTGGAGGTCGCCCCCTAGCGGGCGACCTGGGCGGACTCCAGGGGGAGTCCGCCCGGCGGGACGCCGGGGCCGCCCCCTAGCGGGCGGCCTGGGCGGACTCCAGGAGGAGTCTGCCCGGCGGGCCTGGCCGCCCCCTTGCGGGCGGCCTGGGCGGACTCCAGGGGGAGTCCGCCCGGCTGGTCGTCGGGGCCGCCCCCTAGCGGGCGGCTTGGGTGGACTCCAGGGGGAGTCCGCCCGGCGGGCCTGGCCGCCCCCTTGCGGGCGGCCTGGGCGGACTCCAAGGGGAGTCCGCCCGGCTGGTCGCCGGGGCCACCCCCTAGCAGGCGGCCTGGGCGGACTCCAGGGGGAGTCCGCCCGGCGGGCCTGGCCGCCCCCTTGCGGGCGGCCTGGGCGGACTCCAGGGGGAGTCCGCCCGGCTGGTCGCCGGGGCCGCCCCCTAGCGGGCGGCCTGGGCGGACTCCAGGGGGAGTCCGCCCGGCGGGCCTGGCCGCCCCCTTGCGGGCGGCCTGGGCGGACTCTAGGGGGAGTCCGCCCGGCTGGTCGCCGGGGCCGCCCCCTAGCGGGCGGCCTGGGCGGACTCCAGGGGGAGTCCGCCCGGCGAGCCTGGCCGCCCCCTTGCGGGCGGCCTAGGCGGACTCCAGGGGGAGTCCGCCCGGCTGGCGGGCAGAGGCCGCCCCGGGTGGGCGGCCTCGACGGACGGCGGCAGGAGGCCGCCGCCTCTCGGGCAGTAGGGAGGTCGCCCCTGGTGGGCAACCCCGACGGATGGCGGCAGGAGACTGCCGCTCCTTGGGCTGATTAGGAGGTCGCTCCCGGTGGTGCTGTTGGCGAACTCCTGCAAGGAAAAGCACTGCACGATTAGCGGACCTAACCGCATGTCCCGCGAGGGTGAGCCATGGGAACAGCCCGCCGTCCCGTAGGGCACGCGGTTGCTAGGAAACCTAGGCGGACAGGGAAAACTGTCCGCATACGCGGGGACTTGTCGCGATCGAAAGGGAGAACCTAAGGGTCGCGACTAGCCAGCTGGCCACCTTGGGAAGGATCGCCGATTTCTGGGTTAACATAATCCCCGCACTTTTTTAAGTTTCGAAGGGAACTTCGAAAAAGTTGGAGACCCACGAAAATCGTGATCCACCCCAAAGGAAAGAGAGGGGGAGGCAAGGAGAGATAGAACCTGAAGCCTCTCCTTACAAGCTTGGTGTTTCCTGTTTTATTTTTCTGCAAGAGGAAAATTAAGGGTAAGCACGTATGAGTGGTACATCGAGTGTGTACCTGAGTTTGATTTTGCAAAACGAAGAAGGCGCTTCTCCTGTAAAGTTCTGCAAAACAATAGTGAGGGAAAACAGAAAGGCATAATAACTTGCAAGTACCTGATAGAGGCTTGCAAGCACCTGTCATTCTCTGCAAAAAGAGAAGGGAAAAGAGTATACAAGGACAGAAAAAATGAGTTACAAGTACTTGGAAGGAACTTGCAAATCTTTGGTGGTCTCTGCGAGAGAAGAGTTAAGAGTATGCATAGTACATGAAAGTAACTTGCAAGTACCTGAATGGAGCTTGCAAGTGTTGGTGACTTCTGCAAGAAGAGAGTTAGAGACAAATATTGTATATAGAGATAAGCTGCAAGTACCTGAATGACTTGCAGATGTCTGCTAACCACTGCAAAGTGAAGAGTAAGCAGCAGAGATAAAATAATGATTTAAACTGCAAGTACCTGGATGAGGTTTGCAGGTGTCTGTTGTTCTCTACAAAGAGAAAAGTTAGAAGCAGACAATTTGCATATGAATGGAGCTTGCAAGCACCTGTGGAGAAGGCTTGCAAGGGTTTGCTAACCTCTGTGAGGAGAGAGATTAGAAGCAAATAAGACGCGAGGATAACCGCACCAGAACCATACCAAAAATGTTGATATGACTCGATTAATGTTTGACGCCATTAGACTTTGGCAAGAATAATGAGTAGCTCTGTGAATGTCCATATGATAGAGCTTGAGCAGGCAAAGTATATGAGGTGAGCATAAGCAAAGTGATTGCTGAAAATCTTTTTGAGATAACCCATGAAGGTTGATGAGATAGGGTCGATATGACCAAGTAGCAAGAGAAATGCCCGATGATCATTATCACGAAGTCCAGATTAATGAATCGAGCACTAGCTGTTGACATGGCTGGAAATCCTTTTGGCAGGTTGGATTAACCTGTTCACTTGTGAAAGGAGGGAAGAGAGAAAAGGAGGTCTGTACCCGGAATGACTAAAGAGGGTTGAATGCTGCCACAGGTGTTCCCCGTGGGCCTTATGCATCACTTGCCCGAAAAATCATCCCGAGTACAGTCCTACTCAAAGCGGGCTGGCCGCGCATCCTCAAGGAGGGAGAAAAGGAAAAAGAGGTCCATATTAGGAATGACTAAGGAGGGTTGAATGCTGCCACAGGTGTTCCCCGTGGGCCTTATGCATCACTTGCCCGAAAAATCATTCCGAGCATGATCCTGCTCAAAGCGGGCTGGCCGCGCATCCTCAAGGAGGGCACAAAAGAGAAAAGCAAGGGAAAGGTCCTGAGAAGGACCGCTAGAAGGACCGCTCTCTCGCCTTGGGTACAAGCATCACTAATCAACGAGATGGGTTGCGCCAAGAGGCCTATCTTGTCTGTGTATTGATCAGTGGAGTTGCGAACCCGAGAAGGCACGGATCGAGGATACCGGAGAGTGCTTCGGCCACCACAGTTGAAGGATGAGCAAAGAGACAAGGCTACGCTTGATCGCCATTGCTTGTCCAGCGAAGATCATCCTAACTGTAGTGTATCCTATAGGACGCACAACAGAGCTAACACATGGGGCTCCCCTAGCACACACTCTGTGTCAGATGTTGGCTAGGATCCTAAGTCTGAAGCCCATTCCCGTGATTGAACTACTCCCACTGCACACATGGGTATACTCCCGCCATGTGTGGTCGAAGCGGTAGTGCGAGAACAAACTACGGAGGGAACGTTTCAGGCTCGGTGAAATCTCATTGGCGTAACGATCCTAAGAGAGGGAGAAGAGAGGAAGGAGCAACACAAGAAGGGAACTGTGTCAGTACGGGATCCCTGAATAAAAGCTTTGCTGGAAAGCAAGAAAAGAACACTGAGAAGTGTTGTAATGAAAATGTTTGAAAAGGAGAGAGAGTAAGGGTTGAGATAACCCCTGTAGGTTGCAAGGAGCTTTGGAGGACTGTGAAGTCCATCGCTAGCATTGAATCCTCCCCAGCACACCCTCGTCGTTGGCATCGAAGCATTCGACTTCTCTATTAACAACTAGGAGAGGAAAATCTTCGACTTGGCTCACCCCTCTTGAGGAGTGAGGAGCGTCTGAAAGTTCTTTGCCCCTTGAAGTTGCTGGATCAGGGCGATCTTCTTTAGGAAGCAAGTCATGCATCTTGCCTTGCCGGAGCATCCTTTGCACAAGCTGGCGGAATGCTCGGCAGTCTTCTGTTCGATGGCCTGACTCTTTGTGGAATTCACAATAAGGCTCTGAGTTTCTAGACCTCTGATCGGTCGGTCGATAGGGCCTCTTGTAGTTTGCCCTATCTTTCATGATCTGGACTACTTCTTGCACGACGTCGTCGAGATCAGACTCATGCAAGTCATCGTCTTGCTCTTGTTGAACAGTTGCTGTTTGAGAAGGAGCTAGTGGTAGCAATGAGTCTTGAGCATTGTCTCGGCTTGGGAAGGAGTATCGCTGGCGATGAAGCCTTCTCTCCTTCCTTGAGTAAGTTGGGGCGTGATTGCGAGGAGACCTTGGAGGATGCTTGCGGGAGGGATCCTCCTCGGATAGAAGTTTGGAGACGAAGCCTGGATTGCTCTTCTCGCCTCGGATGTATGAGTTGGCTAGAGCAATCAACTCTTGATAAGTCCTTGGAGCACGGACGTTGGCTTCAAATTTGAGAGGCCCTTCACGAAGACCGTGGATAAGAGCCACTCGGTACATCTCTTGATCAGTAACTTCGATGTCCAAAATCTCTCTTTGGAATCGATCAACAAACTGAGACCAAGTCTCATTCCCGCGTTGCTTGATCTCAAAGAGGGCTTCAGGACCGCCCTTTCTCTTAGTTGACGTAGAGAATCTGAGAAGAAACTCCATTCGAAGATCAAGAAAGGAAGCGATGGAGTGAGGACGGAGGCCATAGAACCAGTCCCTCACTTGCCCATCAAAAGAGGTAACGAGAAGCTTGCATTTGGTTGCATCTGAAAGAGTCTTGAGAGCAACGGCTGACTCAAAAGCTTGGAGGTGCTTTACTGGATCTGTATCTCCAATGTAGATTGGTAGTCGAGGCTCTCTGAAGTTTGCTGGAGTTGGCTCATGGCGGACACTCTCCGCAAATGGTGAAGGTTCTTCTTGCTCTCCTACAGCATAGGGAAAGAAAGAAGCATAAGCTGCAGCTGCAAAAGGAGCATGAGGATAACAAGGAAAAGCTGCTGCAGGAGGAGCAGGGGCAGGATCTGAAGGGTAGGGATGACTTCCCTGAAAGTTGAGAACTCTAGCTGGACTTCCCCGGGCTGCTTCCCGGAAGAAGTTATGGCGAGCAGCGAACTCTTCATCTTAAGTCCGCAAAGGAGCTGCAGGCCCTTGCGGAAAGGTTGGAGTGTACGGGGGATAGAACGACGGGCAAGCTTGAGAGTAAGCTTGCTGACGCTCTGCTGTTGGTGTTGGGTTGATTGGAGCAGCTGGAGCAGCTGCTGGATGAGCGTCCAATCGCTGCGTTATAGCAGCAAGAACTTTGTTGATAGCTTGGAACTGTTGAGCATTCTCTCGACGCGACTGCTCAAAGGCTTCCCAGAGAGGATCTTCACTGGGACTTGGAGCATGGTTCTCGGCTGACTGATGGTCTGACATGGTTAGCTGTTGCTTTCACTGCCTGTTCTGATCTGAAGGTTTGCGCGTGAGCTGTTCGGGTTCACGCTCACCACACCAAATGTTGATGCGCGAAAACGGCACCGGGGGGACAGCTATCACCGAGGGGGTGATTGGGCCTCACAGGCTAGGTGAGGAGAAAGGAGAAGGTTGCGGAGGAAGGGAGAGGCTTGAGAGAAGAGGCGAGCCTTGATCAACAGAGAGGGTTGATCAAGAGGGGAAGAGGAGGGAGACCGGGAACGGTCGAGCAGACAGTAATCACAATGGTTGCACTTGCAGGTTGAAAGCCGAGGAGAGCTGAGCTGAGCTGAGGGCAAGGCTTGCTGAGCAGAGGAGCAAGGCTTGCTGAGCAGAGGAGCAATGCTTGCTGAGCAGAGGAGCAAGGCTTGCTGAGCAGAGGAGAGATGAGGGGGCCGCTAGCAGCGGCAACAACACACTTCGCCCGTCGCGGCCTAAATGCCACTCCTACGACGGGCTTTCCTTTTATTAAAAGCTAGAGGTTACAAGCTTACAAGTACACCTTTACAAAAAATCAATAAAAGGGGTACAAGGAGAAGCTGACGGCTAAGAGAGAAGAAGTGCCAGAAAGCAGAGAGCAGAAGCTGCCAGAGACTAAGTAAAATATTCTGCTAGCTGCTGGAGGACTGGAAAACTGAGTCTGCAGAGTCTGCTGGAAAGCTGCTGAAGAGCTGTGGAGGACTGCGCGGACAGGAAACTGAGTCCGCTGAGCTTGCTGGAGTGGTGATGATGGAATGGAAAACGGAGTCCGCAGGGGCAGCTGGCAAGACTTGTCTCCACCACCAGGATCCCTGAATGAGAGGCTTCAGGGGGGTATTTATAGGCCCAGGGAAGTTCTTGAAGAAGCGGGGCCCAGTGACATCAGCATGACGACCTGCGCGGACTCCGCGGACTGAGATTTTGCGTCCGCCACCTTGACTGATGAAGCAAGCGGATCCTCCTGCAGAGAGCTGGAGGTCGCCCCCTAGCGGGCGACCTGGGCGGACTCCAGGGGGAGTCCGCCCGGCGGGACGCCGGGGCCGCCCCCTAGAGGGCGGCCTGGGCGGACTCCAGGAGGAGTCCGCCCGGCGGGCCTGGCCGCCCCCTTGCGGGCCGCCTGAGCGGACTCCAGGGGGAGTCTGCCCGGCTGTTCGCCGGGGCCGCCCCCTAGCGGGCGGCCTGGGCGGACTCCAGGGGGAGTCCGCCCGGCGGGCCTGGCCGCCCCCTTGCGGGCGGCCTGGGCGGACTCCAAGGGGAGTCCGCCCGGCTGGTCACCGGGGCCGCCCCCTAGCGGGCGGCCTGGGCGGACTCTAGGGGGAGTCCGCCCGGCGGGCCTGGCCGCCCCCTTGCGGGCGGCCTGGGCGGACTCCAGGGGGAGTCCGCCCGGCTGGTCGCCGGGGCCGCCCCCTAGCGGGCGGCCTGGGCGGACTCCAGGGGGAGTCCGCCCGGCGGGCCTGGCCGCCCCTTTGCGGGCGACCTGGGCGGACTCCAGGGGGAGTCCGCCCGGCTGGTCGCCGGGGCCGCCCCCTAGCGGGCGGCCTGGGTGGACTCCAGGGGGAGTCCGCCCGGCGGGCCTGGCCGCCCCCTTGCGGGCGGCCTGGGCGGACTCCAGGGGGAGTCCGCCCGGCTGGCAGGCAGAGGCCGCCCCGGGTGGGCGGCCTCGACGGACGGCGGCAGGAGGCCGCCGCCTCTCGGGCAGCAGGGAGGTCGCCCCTGGTGGGCAACCCCGACGGATGGCGGCAGGAGACTGCCGCTCCTTGGGCTGATTAGGAGGTCGCTCCCGGTGGTGCTGTTGGCGAACTCCTGCAAGGAAAAGCACTGCACGATTAGCGGACCTAACCGCATGTCCCGCGAGGGTGAGCCATGGGAACAGCCCGCCGTCCTGCAGGGCACGCGGTTGCTAGGAAACCTAGGCGGACAGGGAAAACTATCCGCATACGTGGGGACTTGTCGCGATCGAAAGGGAGAACCTAAGGGTCGCGACTAGCCAGCTGGCCACCTTGGGAAGGATCGCCGATTTCTGGGTTAACAGTGGCCTTCAAGACTGAAGCCACTAGGAAGTATAGAAGCAAGTCTCCATCTCCACCTCAAACAGTTGCTGATACTGCTTCAGAAAATTCAGAGAACCAGAACTCAGACAGCAGTGAAAGTGATGAGGATTTTGCTACCTTTACAAGACAGTTTCAAAAGTTTCTGAAGAAGAAGCAGTGGAGGTCTAAGCCATCCACTTCACAGACAAAAGATGACTATTATCAGAATAGGAAGTCATCAAGGAATGACAAAAGAAAGTCCAAGTCAAGTAAAAATACATCCTCAAAGATAATATGCTATTGTTGTAATAGACAAGGACATATAGTAGCTGACTGTCCAGAAAAGAGGAAAGAGTCAACTGACAAGAAGAAGACTCAGTTTAAGGGCAAAAAGGAAAGGTCCTTTGTTGCCAAGAAGGATAAGAGTCTGACTGATCAATCATCTTCAGAAATTGAGTCAGAAGCTGAAGCCTATATTGAACTATATGCTGAAGAGGATGAAGATGAGTTCTTACAGCTAATGAACTCAATTTATGAGCATGAGGACAATCAGTGCAATGGACTAATGACTTTATCAAAAGGAGACAAGATCCAGGATCAGCCTGTACCAAGTAAGGTACAATGTCTTTCAGATTATAGTACTGATTCAGAATCAGATACATCTGCATCAAGTGATGTGGGTGGGTCTGAATCTGAGGGTGATATTCATCAGTTGATGGATGAATATAGAGGTGTTTTGCAGGAACTTAAGAAGAGCAAAAATCTGGTCAAAACACTGACTAAGGAAATTGCTAGTCTTAAGTTGGCAGCTGCTGATTCAGAAAAATTGTTAGATCAAAAACTGAATGAGATTGCCAAGTTGAAGAACATTACTGTTATTCAATTGGGCACAATCACATTTAAGAATGATCAAATTAAAAGTCTGGAGACAAGACTTCAGAAAGAGAAGGAGATAATTACAAGTTTTTCTAAACCCAAATCTGTTTTACCCTTAATAGATGAGTTTGTACCTCACAAGGGTAAGGCTGGATTAGGATTTAAAAAACCTGCCTGGACTGCTAAGTCCAAATCCAAGGGCAAAGCTCCAGCACTCAACAAAAAGCCTGCTGTAGATAAAACAGCCAGGGTTGTACCTAAACAAAGGTACACCAGATTTGAGTGCTGGTGTTGTGGCAAGGTAGGCCACTTTGCCTTGGATTGTTGGCACAATTCCAGTACCAAGGAGAGTAGCAAACTACCTGCTAGAAGAGCTACAGGTAGTTTTGTTAAAAGCCAAACTAACCTGCACCAAGGACCCAAGAATTATTTGGGTTCTAAGGTTAAGTAATCTGTTTTGTAGGTGAATCCAAGTGGCTATGCCCCTATATGGTACTTGGACAGTGGATGTTCCAAGCACATGACTGGAACTAGGGGATTACTGAAGGACTATACATTAATCAAGGATGGTCCTCAAGTTACCTTTGGTGGTTCAGAAAAAGGAATCATCAAAGGCTTTGGTAACATTTCTAGTAACCAAATTATAATTACTCAAGTGGCTTATGTAAAGGGTTTGAAACATAACCTCATTAGTATAAGTCAGCTGAGTGATTTAGGATATGACATCTCATTTGTTAAGGATGGTTGTCATATCAAAAGGTCATGTGATCAACAGATCATTCTGACAGAATATAGGAAGAGAAATGTCTATTGTCTAGACTTTATGTGTGAGAACAATGTTTCTCATATTTGTCTTATAGCTGATGAGAAAGTCTCACATTGTGTTAAATGGCATAAGAGCCTGGCTCATCTTAACTATAAGATAATTGGTCAACTCTTTAGCAAAGAGTTAGTGAGGAATGGTCCTCAAGTTAAGTGTATAAAGGATGGGATATGCTCAGCTTGTCAAAAGGGCAAGCAGACCAAATCCACCTTTCATAGCCTTGAGAATAAAGATGCTGTGAGGTGTCTATACCTCTTTCATATGGATCTTTTTGGTCCTATGCCAGTTCACAACCTAGTTAGGAAGGTCTACACATTTGTGGTAGTTGATGATTACTCAAGGTATTCCTGGGTGTTCTTTGTAAGGCAAAAATCTAAAACTCCAAGTATCTTGTATAGTTTTGTTAAACAAATTCAGAATGAATTGAACAGTACAGTGGTCAAAATCAGAAGTGATCATGGTACTGAATTTCAGTCTGAAAGTATGACAAAACTGTGTGAAGAGTTTGGAATTTTTCAGGAATTTTCCTTACCAAGAACACCTCAGCAATATGATATTGCTGAAAGGAAAAATAGAACCTTGATAGAGGCTGGTAGAACCCTATTGAGTGACACTTCTCTCCCAGAATATTTCTGGGCTGAGGTAGTTAATACTGCATGTCATGTAATCAATAGGGCTACTATCACCAAGAGCCACAAGAAGACCCCCTATGAGATTGTGAAGGGCAGAAAACCAAATCTATCCTATTTCAGGATCTTTGGTTGCAAATGTTATATACTTAACAATGGTAAGTCTTATCTAACCAAGTTTGCTGCCAAATCCCAAGAGGGGATCTTTGTTGAGTACAGCAATAATAGTAAGGCTTATAGGGTCTACAACTTGATTACTCAAGTTGTAGAAGAGTCAGTACATGTAGTTTTTGATGAAGCAAGGCTCATTAACAATGAATTGCCGAGTAGTGTTTGCAGCTCCACAGGTGTAACTGAAAGAATGGACAAGCTTACCTTAACAAAAGGTTCTACTGCAAGTCAGCAAGTGGAAGATGGTGGCTGCTGCCCAGGGGGAGTACAAGATACTCCTGATGCTGAAGAAGACCAAGAGGTGCAGCTGAATGAAGAAGCTGAAGGTGTACAACCTGAAGACAGGTTGCCTCCAGCAAATAGGCATTTAAAGGATCATCCAGCCAATCAAATAATTGGAGATCCCAGACAAGGAGTGCAAACAAGGAGCATGAATCTAAGTTCAGTTCTCTACTCCAGCTTTCTATCCCAAGTAGAGCCAAAAAAATTTGAAGAAGCAATCCTAGACCCTCATTGGATTGAGGCCATGCAAGAGGAGCTGAATCAATTCAAGAGATGCAAGGTCTGGGAGCTTGTTCTTAAACCCAAGGACCACAATATTATTGGAACTAAGTGGATCTATAGGAATAAGTTGGATGAGCATGGAATCATCATAAAGAATAAAGCTAGACTGGTTGCAAAAGGATATAGACAGGAAGAAGGTATTGATTTTGATCAAACCTTTGCTCCAGTAGTAAGACTGGAGGCAATAAGGATGTTCCTTGCCTATGCAACATATCAAGGATTTAAGGTATATCAAATGGATGTTAAGTCAGCTTTTCTGAATGGAAATCTGAAGGAAGAAGTCTATGTTGAGCAGCCATCAGGTTTTGTTGATTCTCTTAAACCTGACTATGTATATAGACTTAGAAAGGCTTTGTATGTGTTAAAACAAGCCCCTAGGGCTTGGTATGAAACCCTATCTAGTTTCCTCATTGAGAACAAATTCTCAAGGGGGAAAATAGACATGACTCTATTCCTTAGGGAATCCAAAAGCAAGATTATCTTAGTCCAAATATATGTAGATGACATAATATTTGGGTCTACAGAAAGTAGTCTTTGCAGGAAGTTTGTAAAACTAATGCAAGAACAATTTGAAATGAGCAGTATGAGGGAACTTAAGTTCTTCTTGGGTCTCCAAGTTAAACAGACTGAAGATGGATTATCCATATGCCAGTCTAAGTTCACCCTAGAGTTGATAAAGAAGTATGGTATGGAATCATCCACTACCATGAAAACTCCTATGGGGTCAAGCATGTCTCTATGCAAAGATGATGCAGGGAAACCTGTAGATGAGACTTTGTATAGAGGGATAGTTGGCTCCCTACTATATTTGACTACTAGTAGACCAGATATCATGTATGCTACATGTGTCTGTGCTAGGTATCAAGCTTGCCCTAAAGAATCTCATTTGACAGCAGTCAAAAGGATATTGAGATATCTTAAGGGCACACCTTATCTAGGCCTTTGGTACCCTAGGAATGGAGACTTTGTACTGACAGGTTATTCAGATGCAGATTTTGCAGGCTGTAAGGAAGATAGGAAGAGCACAACAGGAACCTGTCAATTTCTAGGTGGAAGACTGGTGTCATGGAGTAGCAAGAAGCAAACCAGTGTGGCTATCTCCATAGCAGAGTCAGAGTATGTGGCTGCAGGAAGTTGCTGTCCTCAACTTCTATGGATTCAACACCAGCTAGAAGATTATGGTATTCAAGTAAGTAGAACACCTTTATTTTGTGATTCTACAAGTGCCATTTCTATTGCAAATAATCCTGTTTCTCATAGTAGGACTAAGCATATAGAAATCAAATACCATTTTCTTAGGGAACATATAGAAAAAGAAGACATTTCCCTAGAGTATGTTAAGACAGATAATCAGTTAGCTGATATGTTTACTAAGCCCTTAGATGAAACCAAATTCAATAAGTTTAAAATTGAATTAGGAATGATAAACTTAGAATAGTTTACAAAATTGGCTAAGTAAAATAGTGTCGACACACAGAATTATATGTGTCGACACATAGAAGTGATGTCGACATTTCAGAGAAATGGTGTCGACACATCTAGGAAGTCTGTGTCGACACTTCAGAGAATTAGTGTCGACACATGCAGTGTAGGTGTCGACACATCCAAGGTGGTGTCGACACTTAGGAGTTATACAGAACTAGTCTAGTAGAGTCTCGAATAAGTGTCGAGCTGAGATATATAAGTGTCGACACATATATTCTGTCGACTATATTTGTGTCGACACATGATTGTCGAGACATTAGAAGTAACGGTCGACACTTATCAACAGTGTCGACACATTTCAAGTAATTTGACGTGCCTTTTCACCTTCAATTTTAGAAAGGTATAAATAGGTTTTCCTCATTGTTTGTCGACACGCTCACCAGAGTTTCGAGACCAAACTTGTGTGTCGACATTTCTCTTCTATAAATTCAAAATCTCTTCAAACCCTAATGACGCCCAAGCTAGAAGAGAACATTAATGAAGGATATGAGCTTGTGCGACACGCCTTTGATGACGCGGAACCCGAAATCAAAGGTGTGGTTACCCTAATTGCCGAGACTGGACTAGAGTATCTTGTATCAGAACCAATCAAGATCTGGAAGAAGGAGGTCCTTGAATTCTTGGGTGCAGCTACTCTTGATGAATCAGGACTCAAGATTAAGTCCAGAGTTCATGGGACAAAAGTCAAGGTCACACAGAAAAGTCTAAGAAAGGTACTTCAACTACCAAGAATAAAAGAGGAAGAAGATGTATCTGCTTCTAAGACTAGAGAGGCATTGAAATGATGTGGATTAGACTCAAACCTGAAAATTGGATTAGTTTTCAACAGAAAAGGGATAAACATACAAGGAAAGTTTCTATCTGAAATAGTAGGAAAAGTAATACTGAGCAAGCCTGGTGGGCATGATAGAATATCTGATCACATGTTCAGTCTAATGACAAGGATAATTTTCAAACTTAGTACTGATTGGTCTGCAGTAATGTTTGATAAGATAAAAGAGAGTCTGAAGAAACCTAATCTGGGTAGAATTCTGAGTCTATACCTAGCTGGCAGTATACCTGAAGTGATGAACCAAGCTACAGGTTCAAAGATAAACCACATGAGGAGAATGGATGCGAGAATTTTCTCAAGGTGGGATAGAATATTGACAAATGAACTGCCAACTCCAGAAAAGAAAACACCTAAGAAGAAGAAGGAAACAGTCACTGTGGCACAAGAATCCTCAAGTAGCTCAGAGGAGCAAGTTGTTTTCAGTCATAATGAGGATGAGGCTGATAAGGATGCAGAAGACAATGCTGGACAGTCACCACCAAGACAAGAAGATGCTCAAAGGCAGGGGGAGCTACCATCAACTAGCCCTATTCACCTGGCTCCACTCTAGGGGGAGCCTCTACATGTGGATGAGCCAACTCAACTAGAGAGTGAAAGGGCTACCCAAACCATTCTAGAGGTAATTACTGAAGTTAATTAATTAAATTTCTCAATTGAGGATGAAGTTTTGTCTGAACCATTACTTGATGTTGATCAGCAAACACAGATACAACCTCAACCACAAGATGTTGTCATGGAGGACACATCTGTTGTTGATAAAGTAGACTCAGTTGCTCCAGAAATAAGAGATTCTCCAGTCCATCCTCAACACGAGTTTACATTAGAAGAGCTGTTCCCTGACCTTTTACAGACTGATTTTGAGAGAGAGAAAGCTGCTGCTGAGGGGGAGAAGGTAGACTTTGAGGGAGAGCATGTGGAGAATGTAGAGGAAACTGCTAGACAAGAGACTGAGGAGCCAAGAGATGCTGAGGAGCTACCAAGGACTGAGAAGGATTCACATCCTAGTCCTAAGGATAGAGTAGATATTGCTAGTACTTCTGCTTCAGAGGATGAAGAGGATGCTAGGGCCAAGAAGAGGAAGTTCCAGGTGTTCAAGAGAAGAAGCCAGAACTACAAGAAAGCACTACAGACAATTGCTCCACAACCTGCTCCAACTACTGATTATAGTTCTCTGATGGTGGCATTGCAAATCAAGCTGGATGAGCAAAGGCAAGCTATAGAGACATATCTGGATGAAGGACATAAATCCCTTCAGTTTGATCTGGCTCAGGATATAAAATCAATCAGATTTGAAGTGAATCAGAACAAGAAGAAAATGACTGATTGTTTCAATAAAGGAGGAAATGCAGTGGTCTATCTGGCTACTCATCAAGAGAATCTCAAGAAACAAATTGATGACTTGGCAGTCAAACAAGGATATGTCCTGAAAAATCAGCTTAGAATGAATGATAATCTAACTGCTTCTCATAATGTCATAGTCACTCAAATGAAAAATATAGCTACTGCCCAGACTGCTGTAACTGCTACTGCCAAAGAAGCCTTTGATAAACAACTACAAGAGAGCCTTACTGCAGTTAAAACTGCCATTGAAGATTCTCAGAAGGCAATTACTGACAAGCTACAAATGTTAAAACCTTTCTATAAAGATGGAGTGAACTATTTGAATGCTCAAATCAGATTCCAGAAGGATGATCTTAGAGATCATATAGAAAGAGAAGTCATAAAGGGGGAGAGGGTATTAGTCAAGGCAGGCTCTGATAATGCAAAATGGATTTCAAACTCCATCAGAGCTACCCTTGGATATCCACCTTTATGTGATGATGATAATGTGGCAGAGTCTGGAATTAATCCTGCATATTTTGGAGGAGAACAAGCTGAAGTGGCTCAAGTCATATATCCTCCTGCAGATTTTGACATGATACATCAAGAGGTACAGTCTATGTATAGTCCTCCTGAGGGTAATCAGAATGTTATTCTTGAGAAAGTGGTCCAGCCTGTGCCAGAGGCAATCTTAAAAGAGCAAGAGGCATTACTAAAAGAACAAGAGGCCCAATTATCTAAGAAGAGGTTCAGAGAACAAGCTGAATTAAGGCCAGATTTTGAACAATGGAGCCCCACATCCAGGAATATCATATTGACTGCTTGGAAGGCTGCTAAGGACAATATCATGGATAGAGGCAAATGGTATTCTGAACAGGAGTGGAGAAAACATGAGAATAGGCAAGAGGCCATAGTACAATATAGAAGGAAGGCTAAATTAGGGAAGCTACCTCCTAATGCACAGGAGCCTAACAAGTATTTCCCTAAGCCTTATCACTATTTTGAAAGGCAGAAGATAAAGGCTGAATAGCTGAAAAAAAAAGATCTCAAAGGGAAGAAGCCTGCTGATGATGACAATGAAGCTCTAGTCCAAGCAAAGATTCAATCTAGAAAGGGCATTGTCATCAAGGAGCCTGAACAGCCATATATTAGAATTTTCTTAAGTTTACAATTTGTAATCATTTGCATTTAACTCTATGTAAACTTTTGATTAATGAAAATGTTTGAAGTTGTAAGAACAATGTTATATGTTCAATCTATTACATTATTGTTCTGAGAAAATTGTTCATACATGTTCTGTTTATGCATGTGTAAGTACTTACCCTGTCATTTAATATTGTTATACATCATATTGAGTATTTGTTATGAATGGTGTATATCATTGACTAAGGGTTATGACTTCTCCAAATAGGGGGAGATTGTTGGGTATATTGGAATATATGTACCAGATTTGAAGAAGCCTCACCCTACTCAATGATATATATTAAGGTGTATTTGATGTTCTTTGAGTTTATTTGTGCAGGTTAAGTAATTACAGGATTGCAGAAAAAGTTTCTAAGTCCATGTGTCGACACCTAGAAGAAAAGTGTCGACACTTAAGAGGGCTAGTGTCGACATCCAGAGAAGCTATGTCGACACTTGAAGTAATTGTGTCGACACCAGGAAGGCAGAGTCGACACCAGAAGAAAAGTGTCGACACATACAGGTTGTGTCGACACACAGTGAAGAATTGTCAACATTATCTGTGTCGACACTTAGAGGCAGTGTCGACACCCAGAGAAACTTTGTTGACAGCAAAAGTGTCGACACTAGGAGGCTGTGTCGACACTCAGCAAACTTCAACAAAAGTCAAGGAGATGTGTCGACACTAGGATGCTGTGTCGACACTCAGCAAACTTCAACAAAGTTCAAGTACATGTGTCGACACTAGGAGGATGTGTCGACACTCAGCAAAGTTTCAACACATGAAGCCATGTGTCGACACAAAGGAGATGTGTCGACACTTAACAAAGTTTCAACACAAGAAGATGTGTCGACACAAAGGAGTTGTATCGACACTTAACAGAATTCAACTAAGTATTAAAGAAGAAGACTTGTGCCGACACACAGAATCAGTGTCGACACATTCAGAAGAAGCAGTGTCGAGAAGCTGTTACAACAACACAAGGAGTTGTGTCGACACCATGAAGGCTAGTGTCGACACTTAGTCTACTTATGTCGACACTTAGTCTATTGGTGTCGACACATAAAGACTATCTGTCTCGACACTTTCAGACAGTGACAAAGATTTCAAGAAGTGACTGGATGACTTGACAGCTGCCATTTCAACCGGTCAACTGCTACTGTCAGAGCTGTCAGAAGGTTGTTAGAAACCGGATCAGCAAGTCACCATGGAGAAAGCTTATATAAAGGCTTATTCCTTCAACAGAAAAGAAGAGAGACACACAACAACAACAAGTGAAGTAATCAATCAGAAGATTAAAACTAGAGAAGATCTTCAACAGAAGATCTAAGAAGTTGGAGAGAGAGAGCTCCTTCTAAGAAGTGCAGTTGCTGAACCGGGCTGCTAAGTTAGATTCAGATTGAGATCTGAATCTCAAGACAGAAGTTGATTAAAGATCATCTTCAGGAGATTCAACCCTACCGTGTTCTAATTCAAGAAGCTTTGAAGAAAGCCAAGGGAGGTTGATCTCAGCCAAGTTCTTCCAAGAACTCATCAAGAAGCCAGTCAACTCATCTCTCTCTATCAGAGTTGTGGTTATATACTTTGTATTTTCTAATTTCAGTAGGATTTTGTATAGATCTGAGTTGTAAGCCTAAATCTATAAAGGCTGAGGTAGGGCCTGTGAGCCTGAGTGTAGGAGAATCATTTCTCTGAGTGTAGGCCTTGTTGAAGGCTGAGGTAGGGCTATTGTGCTTGAGTGTAAGTCTTGGTGAAGACTGAGTGGTAGGGCTTTTGTGCCTGAGTTGTAGGAGTGAGATCACTCTGAGTGGTAGGAACCTGTTTGGGGTTCTGAGTTGTAAGATCTGAGGATCTGAGAAGAAGTGGAGAAGTTAGGCCGAATCTAGTACACTACTAGATAGGCGAAGGGGGAAAGTGGATGTACCCAGACCTTGGGGAACCACTATAAAACTCGGTGTGTACTCTGTGTGTGATTAATTCTGTGATTGTTGTGTTATCTGTGCTGAATTGCTGTAGAGAATTACAAATACAGGTCTTATAATTCAGTGTTTCTGCCTTTAAAGTTAAAAAGATTAAGTTCACCTATTCACCCCCCCTCTAGGTGATTAGACACTAGTTCTTTCACATGTGGTGGGTGTTAGGAAAAATTAGCTAGGTTTGACCCTAGGTAGTGGGTTGTAGCCATGTGGGGCCCACAAAAGGGCCCAAGTTAAACTAGGTCAAACTAGCCACACCATGACCCCACCACATTTCCCTAACCCTAAAATAACCTAAGTGGACCCTAGGACATGTCATTAGGTCAACCCTTTGACCCTAGTTGACCAAAGTCAACCATGACCCTAATTTGGTCAAACCTATACCTATAAGCCCAAGTAGCCCAAGTAGGACACCACATTGACCCAACCCAAGTTGGGTGGTGCCATTAGACCCATGACCACCAAGTGGGGTCAGCCCACTCATCATGGTTGACCAAGTAAACTCAAAGTCAACCTAGTCAACATAATTGATCTAAAGAAGAAAATGAGGGCTAAGCCCACTCTCCTTGGGCCAAGCCCACCAAACTTGGCCCATGGCTAGCCCAAGTGGACAAAGACCAGCCCTACCCATCTGGTTTTGGAGAGAGGACACATGCATGAGGGTAAAGTGGGAATTTTAGGAGAGATAAGAGAAGTGAGAAGAGGAAAAGAGGTGGAGGCCACTTGGCCTTGGCTTCTTCTGCCCAAAAAGGGTGCTGGCCGACCTCCTCAGGAAAATTCCAGCAGAATTGGCAGCATGGTGACCACTTGGCACCATTGGTGATACAACCAAAGCTCAAACCGAGCTCACCTTGGAGTTATCTCCACATACAGTCCTCCCTAGCTCAAACCGACCACACCATCAGCTTCAGTGAGTGGAATCGAGTGGAGAACGAGTCCTGGAGCAAAGCTTTTGGTGAAGAAATGAGATTTTGAGCAGGAGATCGCCGGAGCAGCTCAACCATGGCCAACCGCCGCCAACCTCGCCGCCGTGCCGCCATTCGGGTCCGTTTCGCCTCCCCTCTACTCGTACTAGCTTTCTAGATCCTTTAGGAGAGACATCGGGCTCAATTGAGCCCGATACCATGTGAGGAAAGGGAGAATTTTCCGAGCTTTTCTTCTTGCTCGGGTTCGCCGGAGGAGCTAATTCCGGCAGCCTCATCATCGGAAATCGCTAGCCACCACCTCAGTGAAGGTGGTGGCGACATCCGCCGGCGGCGGTGGTGGCTCAGCTGGCCGGAAATAGCTAGGCAAGTCGGCCCAGCGAAAATGAATCTGGGCCATTGGCTGATTGGGGACGATGACCAGATTCCGTCCATTCTTGCGTCAAGATTTGTGCAACCCGATATTTATTAAATTAAATAAACTATAGTATATATATACATTCTGTCACACTTATACAGTAATATTGCATTTCTATTTTAGGCCCCTTAGATGCATTTTTAGATCTAATGATTAAGATGAAAGTTGTAGCCCTCCATCTTAACTTTAATTTGCCACCTTAATCTTGTAATTTGGAGCAGTATACTGCCCTGTAGGGCTGTTTTTCTAGGACTGGTCGTAGGCAAGGACAGAATTTCAAATTGATGCCCAAGCCAAACTAATAATCAAAACGACCCCAAATTTTGCGTGTATGCATGTTTAGGGCATATTTAGCCTCTGCCAAACATTTAGAATTTTTGGGAAAACTTTGTCTATAGTTTATTCATAATACACAAAATTAAATAAATGAAATATTTGGAGTGTTATGACTCCAAATGGACCCAAATTTTGGTGGAATGTTGTTGTGGACTATACATGTGCATGGTAAAAATTTCAGTATATTTGGACCAATACATGTTGGGTAAACTCACTTGCATGTGTTGATTATGTATAGGCTTGGGATGCAAATAGCCAAATTTGAAATGTTGTGTATTAGACCTATTTGGAACATCCAAAAATCATGGTATTGATTTCAGAGGCTCATTATGGTGAATTATACCCCACATTGTAATAATGAGATTTTTGGAAGCAAAAATCCCATTATTTGGAATTTTTGGAATAATAGGACTTTTGAAAAATAAATATAAAAATAGGTTCATCATTGAGATAAAATCCCCAATTTTTGTCAAGGTCAATATAATGTTAGATTTAACTCCTGAAAATTTTTATGTCTCTGTTTGAAGAATTTTGATAGGAGTTATGTGAAATTACCTTTTTACCCTCATTTTACTTAATTAGCAAATTGGTGAAAATACTTAGTTGAAAATTTTGGAAATTTTTTTTGTGATATATCTGAATATGAATAACCTTGTATAAGTTTCTCAGCATTTTTGGATGACTCAGTAATTCTTAAAACCTTATAATGACATTTTGGTAAATTATTAAGAATTGAAATTGGTATTCCATTACATCATAGAGGTTGATGAAACTCTGCCATTAGCCTTATATTAATGATATATATGCTCTGTAATTTTCCTAGAATTTTAGTAATGTATTCCTTATACTTCATTTGGAAAATGACAATTATGTGAGTTTTGTATTAATTAAGGAATAAATAGAAATAATCGAAGGAAAATTATAAATTTTGGTAGACAACTATATTTTACCAAGATGCAACTCAGAAAAAATTCCTTAGGTCAGTGGATTATAATTTGTAATACTTCATGTATTAAATGACCTTGGGGATTAATTAAATGATTTAATTAGAGGCTTTAATGACTTAAGAAAATTATGAAAATCAATATGCTCACTTCATTAGTCCATACCATCGTAGGATAAATAATTAGGGGCAGGTGGCCCAAGGAATTGGAAGATCCATTTCAGGGTGGTATTAGGTCATGGGTTGCGCATAGTGTAAGTAGGTCATGCTATAAGGACCACCGAGGGTTAGATCAACGGATGAGCTAGAGATTACAATTGGAATATGATCTGGTGGGTAGTGTTGTATTAGTGACGAGAGTAAAAGTGCAAGCCCTTGGATAGCAACTGGAGTGGAGGCCGGCGGAAGACCGTCGCCCTTCTGAGAACACCTTAAGTCATTAGGATCACTCAAGAGTAATAACGAGAGCTGAGGGTGAATTATGGGTAGTCATCAAGTAAAGTAAATATCCTTGCGAAAGGGAGCTTTGGGCGTAATCCCATCGTAGATCCTAGTGCCCCCGAGAGCCCTTCACCGGGTATACCCTGGGCAGTGCTGGGATTAACCTTAAATCACTAAGTATAATAACTCGTAGACAAGAGTAGTCTAATATGTTAAAACATTATGATTCATTCTCGCCCGTGATGGGTTTGAGGGATTTTGAATAAAGGCACTATTGTGCGTTCTCACCCGAGATGGGTTGGAGGGATATATGTTGCAGGCTCACCCGTGAAGGGGTTGAGGGATTCAGGATAGGTTGGTCCTGCGAGCTGAAGGTTCGGGATGAAATACTTGCATGTGCATAAATTTAGTGACGGGTCATGCGGTACTGGCCAATCGTCACACCGATGCCAGTACGGTGAACCAGGCGGGTGTGCGGGTTTGAGGGGCCAGTGGGTTGTTTTACACTACGGTCTGGAGGACGATCCCCGATAACGCACACCCGACCCAACAAGACTGACGGGTTATCAGCAAAGTGCGTACGCATAGACTCTAGAGTGCACCTAGGACGTGTATGGAGGCGTATGAGAGGGGTCTAAGGTTTAGTAGTGTGCATACTGGCCTAGAAGTGGAGATGCCTGCTCCGCTGCTGCCGTAGCCACAGCGGTGGTACCCGAGAGTGAAGTTATCTCTCAAAAAGTGGGAACTAAAGGTCTGTGATCACAAAGTCATTGTGTGTGAGTTGCACTTGCCTATTGCATAAATTGCATCATAAATATTCATTCATATTAGGTCATGCGCTTCATAGATCCTTATCATATAAATTAGTATGAGCTCTTTTATATGATAAGTTAAATTTCCTGGAAACCTTAACTTATAAATTTGTATGGGCATTTTTATAAGTTAAGGTACGATTTATAATGGTAGAGTAGTGGTAACATAGTTTTACTTTTCTGCTCTTACTTTCAGTTCCTTTACTTACTTTACCGTACTGCATTTTACTTCACTTGTCTTACTTCAGTTTTATACTTTACTTACTGCACTTGTACATCTTACGTAGAACTGCTAGAGTAGAACTACTATTACTCCTCATATACTTGTTAGTATAGTGCAACTGCCACCTGTTTACACTTGTTACCCCTTGTTTTCCTCCGCTTCTTCCTCCCGTACGGTGCCTAAGAGTTGCGGGGCGAGGTGTGGAGGAAACGACTTAGTCTTTTTGACTAATGGTCGGTGACCAAATTATTTTTAGGAGCTCAAGTATATGGAGCACCAGCAGGACCGGCAGGACGAGATGACAGGACGTGAGGAGCTGATACCACCACTTACTACTACTACTACTACTGCAGAGTTGCCTCAGGTGGGATGACTTGGTGATGATAGTTATCTTCCGCTGTTTAGAGTTCAAAGAGAGAGATTTTGATATGATGTACTGGGCATAAACCCTTTTTACTTCTGTACTCATATGGATTGATGTATTTCCTTTTCATATATTTATATATATATACTGTGACTATGGACTAGTTGTGGTTTACTTTTACCTCTATACTTCTATTTCTTATTTTGGCCTACAGGTTATATGATTGTATTAGCCGACAGAATCGGCGTGTTGCGGTGTCGACTAACCCGTGCGTTAGTGTCACCGTAAGACGACGATTTTGGGCATAAGACCGGGTAGCCTCCTTGGTAAGGTGGAGGGGTCTTACAAAACCGACTCGCGCCTTATATTTAGCCGCGAGTACGCTGTACTCGGTGATGGCAAGGCGACTTGAGCAACTGGGGGTGGTTGATCCGTACCTACGTTATGTCCGTCCGACTTGAAGACCTGAAAGTGCGGTTAGTGGGAGCACATAATGAGAGTCTTAGGCATGCGCACCGGAAAGACTAAATGCTCAATTTATCGTCGGGTGTTGGCCCTGATATGGTGGTGGGACCCTGGTTCGCTGGTACACCAAGAATGTGACCTGAGTGAACGGATTGTCGGGCCGCGTGACTGACAGTTATGATGGAATGTTTCTGCGTGAGTGCACAATGTGTGATATCCATAAATCTGCTATGAATTGCTATGCCTACAGGAAAGGAATACCACTACCCCGGGTAAGGGGTAGGGTCATTATAAATTGGTCAGCTGAATGCTGACCGTTGCCTTGTTTGCCACCGTTGGGTGGGCTGTCCTTGTACAGGTGCTGGAGAACCGAGCGGGACATTTAAAGGCTTAAGTCCCTGCTGCTGCTGCTAGCCCTTGAACGCTAAAAGGAAAATATTATGTTTTGTTCATGTGTGGTCGACCTGCGCGCCGATGTTTGGAAGCCACTTTTGTAAAGAGCAACTGTAAGGCCCTAAGGCCAAATGACATTGTATTGGATATACATTCCTATATAAATGTGGGTGTTTATATTAGTGGACATTCATGGTTGAAGTTCAGTTTGATGTTAAAAGCTTCCGCTAGAATGCTATGAGTTAGGATGCGCAACTCTGATATTAACCCGTGACTTCCCCGTTTGTTTTGTAGTATATGGTGTGGGGCCCCGACCAGACCTTCTATTATATGCTATACGAACGTATGGAGTCGTTATATTTTTGGTATCAGCTGTCTCGGTCTTTCCATTTCGAATTCGTGGTCAAATTCTTTTGTGGGGGTGGCGAACACGTGTACGTGCGAACCACGTTAACACTATTGAACTCTTGAATGTCCACGTAGGAATGCAAATACACTTGTTTGAGGAACCTGCACGTTCCTAGATTGTTATTATTGCTTGTGTGAGGCTGCTAATGTGTGTGTCTTGTTCACCTATAGGTGACACGGAGTGGTGCTGGGCAGTCGAATCCCTAGCGTTCTGATGAGAGTACGACACCAGCTGAGGTGCCTACACCTCCCCCTTATGTGGAAACTGTCCGCTTAGTTGTCGAGGACCTGTTTGAGATGATTCAAGCACAACCTACTGGGCAGGCGCAGGCGACATTGAGGCCAGAACAGGTTGCGGTGAGGCCAGAACCTGTTGCGGCTGTGGATCCTCGAGCAACTGAAAGGTAGTTGAAGCAGTTTATGAGCTTCAATCCGCCGATGTTTACGGGTATGGGATCCCCTATGCAGGCGGAGGACTGGTTGTCGTGCATCAAGCGTATCTTGACGGCGATCAGGACGGAGGAATATCAGAAGGTCACCTTGTCCACCTTCTTATTGGAAGGAGAGGCTCGTTTATGATGGGACGAGGTCGAGTTACACCACTTAGCGGGCAGGCAGTTGACACAAGTGCCGATTGAGGAATTCTCGCGCCTCTTCCTGGCAAAGCACCTACCAGCGGCACAACGCATTGCCATGGAAAACGAGTTCCAAAGGCTACCGCAAGGAGAGGGTAGTGTGGAGACTTACCTGCATGAGTTCACACGGTTGAGACGTTATGCGGGCTCCATCTTCGCCGATGAGCAGCGGAAAACCAATAGGTTCTATGAAGGATTGCGGGATGAGTTGCGATTCCTGCTTTCGAGTTCAGTGAACCAAGGGTTCCAGCATTGGTTGACACTGCGTGCGTGCTAGAGAAAGACATGAAGAGGGTGCAAGGGAAGCGGGCCTTGGCTGTAACAAAGCCAGAGTTCAAGGCGCCACGACCTAGGAAATCCTATTATAAAAAGAAATGGGGCAAGAGGTCCCAATCATTTGGACAAGCTCCTTCTACGGTTGCATCGGGTGCAACGTCGGGGGCTACTTCGAGGCCAGAAACTCGTACTTACTTTATTTATGGAAGAGTGGGGCATATAACCCGTGATTGTCGGGTTGCTCCATCAAAGGAAGAAAAGAAGGCAAGAGTGTCTTATGCTGAGAAGGGAAAGGCAGTGGTGGAATCCTCGGCATCCCAGGCGCAGCCCCGAGTCTACAACCTTAGCCTGTAGGATGCCATCAAGTAGAGTGACGTCATCACAGGTACGAGTTAAGTTATTGAATTGCTTTGCTTATTGCATGCTTCGTATGTGGCTTGTGTGTGATGTGTGCGCCACATGCTTTGTTATGATTCAGAACACGTTGGCGAGAGTACTGTTTGATATAGGTGCTTCACATTCATTTCTATCGAAGATCTTCGTAGTTCAAATTGGAGTACCTAGTCATGTGAAGACAGAGAGCGTGAGGGTGTTATTACCGAATGGTGGTTTGATGCTTGCGGATAGGGCTTGCGATGTGGCAGTTCAAATTGGAAGTCGGGAGTTCTATTTGACTGTATCTGTACTACCGATACCAGAATTTGATGTGATTTTTTGTATGGACTGGCTCGCGGAGCAGCATGCCTTGATTGATTGCCAGTCAAAAGAGATCACACTGGGCCAAAATACTGAACAAGAGACTAAGTTCGCGGGTATGCGAGGAGTGAGCGGGACCTTGATGTCTGCACTCCAAGTCATCAAGACTGTTCAGAAGGGCGCAGAGTTGTACTTCAACTGATTCAGGCTGTTGAGCCAAAAACCAATGCGAGTGATGTTCCAATTGTATCGGAGTTTGCGGATGTGTTTCCTAAGGATCTCCCTAGGATACAACCCTAGCAGGAGATTGACTTCACGATTGAGTTGGTGCCAGGTGCGAAACCTGTGGCCCGCTTGCCATATCACGTCGCGCCAAAGGAAATGGCTGAGTTGAAAGTCCAATTGCAAGAGTTGCTGGAGCAGGGATATATATGCCCAAGTATGTCACCTTGGAGCGCACCTGTTCTATTTGTGAAAAAGAAGGACGGTGGTTTGCGGTTATGTATTGACTACCACGAATTGAATAAGCTCACAAAAAAGAACAAGTATCCGATTCCACTGATAGATGAATTGTTCGATCAGCTGGTGGGATCAACCGTCTACTCTAAATTGGACTTTAAATTTGGATATTACAAGTTGAGGATTCGGGAAGGTGACATTCCCAAGACCGCATTTGGAACACGCTACGGTTATTATGAGTTCACGGTAATGCCGTTTGGGCTGTGCAATGCGCCATCGATGTTTATGGACCTGATGCACCAAATGTTTTGAGAGTACTTGGACTTGTTCATGATTGTATTCATTGATGATATTTTGGTGTACTCTCAATCTGAAGCTGATCATGTCAACCACTTGCGGTTGGTGTTGCACACCTTGCAAAGGAATAAGCTCTATGCCAAGTTCTCGAAGTGCGAGTTTTGGCTGTCGTCGGTGGCTTTTCTTGGCCATGTGGTAAGTGGAGATGGCATATCAGTAGATCCGTCAAAGATAAAAGCCATACAGGAATGACCGGTGTTGTCTTCGGTGGCCGAAGTCAGGAGTTTCCTTGGAATGACAGGCTACTACAGACGTTTTGTTGAGAACTTCTCAAAGATCGCTTTGCCTCTGACCACACTGACGAGAAAGGATCTAAAGTTCGTCTGGACGCCGGAGTGCGCGCGAGCTTTTGAAGAGCTAAAGAGTCAGTTGACCACGACACCTGTGTTGACATCGCCACGTGGTACCGACGGATTTGAGATTTATAGTGATGCTTCAGGGAGCGACTTAGGCTGCGTTCTTCTGCAATTTTGGGAAAGTGATTGCTTATGGCTCACGTCAGTTGAAGGTACATGAGAGAAATTATCCCGTCCACGACTTAGAGTTGGCGACGGTGATCTTTGCACTGAAGTTATGGAGGTATTATCTTTATGGCATAAAAGTGGATATTTTTACGGACCATAAGAGCCTAAAGTATTTGTTGGAGCAGAAGGATCTGAATATGCGACAACGGAGGTGGTTGGAGTTCCTTGGGGACTACACCTTTGAGATTCATTATACTCCCGGGAAGGGAAACGTGGTCGCTGATGCCTTGAATCGTAGGACTCCGTCAAGGGAAAATTAGTTGTAGATGCATGATGAGCGTCTGATCCAGGAGTTGGAGGCATTAGAGATTTCTTGTGTTGACAAGAACTCCACAGCCGATGCATGCTTGAACCGGACGGAGGTGCAATATGACCTTGCGGACAGGATTCGATGAGCAACGAAGCTGGATGAAAGTCTCCAATGCTATGCAGCAGATTGGCCAGAGGGAAAATTCTCCTGGGATGACGGCCTTTTGTGGAAAGAGGGCCGGTTGTGCGTCCCGAGTATGGGTAAATTGCGGGAAGAGTTGATGTACGAAGCTCGCTTTACGAAGTACTCAATTCACCCTGGGAGCACAGAGATGTTCAGGGACATGAAGAAGTTGTTTTGGTGGCCAGGACTAAAGAAAGATATCGCTCATTATGTGGCCAAATGCCAAACTTGTGCTTTGGTGAAGGCGGAATGCCAGAAACCTGGAGGGTTCTTGAAGTCGTTGCCGATTCTGGAATGAAAGTTCGATGATATTTCAATGGATTTTGTGCACGGGTTGCCGAGATCTCAATGCGGGAATGATTCAATCTGGGTGATTGTAGACAGGTTGATGAAAGTTACGCACTTCCTTCCGAACAAACGTGACGATTCAGTGAAAAGTTTGGCAAAACTTTATGTTGAACAGATTGTACGGCTACATGGTGTTCCTCGTAGCATCATGAGCAATTGTGATGAGCGCTTTACATCAAATGATTGGAGGCTAATCCATTAGCAGTTAGGCACGAAATTGACGTTTAGTACAACCTTTCATCCCCAAACAGATGACCAAACTGAGAGGACCAACAGAGCAATGGAGGATATGCTCCGAATATGGGCCCTGGACTTTTGTAAGAGATGGGAAGATCATCTCTATATGGTGGAGTTTTCCTACAACAATAGCTACCAAGCGAGCATCGGTATGGCACTGGTTGAAGCTCTGTATGGCCGGAGGTGCCATACACCGTTAGTTTGGGCAGAAGCAGGAGAATCCAAACTGTATAGGCATAAAGAGGTCGATGAAGCTAACTCAACGATACACACTATTCGAGAGAGGCTATTGATAACCCAGGATCGATAAGCAATGTACTACAACGCCAAGCACCAGAACGTGGAGTTTGCGGTGGGTGATTGGGTATATTTGAAGATAAAACCCTTCAAAGGCTTGTCCAAGATTCGGCGGCTGAAAAAGCTAAGTCTGAGATATCTTGGTCCGTTTGAAGTGGTAGAGCGAATTGGAGAAGCTGCATATTGGCTAGCTCTTTCGGCAGACTTGGGTGGATTATATGATGTGTTTCACATCTTTGTGCTTTGGAAAGCCGTTAAAGATCCAGCTTAAGTGATCGAGAATGATCGTGTGTCGGTGGAGTATGGACTAACGATGAAGGTTAGGCCCATTCGGATCGAGGATCGCGCCGATAAATAGTTGCAGAATAAGACAATCGGGATGGTCAAAGTCCGGTGGGACAATTGTGGCCGTGAGGAGCTAACATGGGAGCGAGAGCAGACCATGCGAGCTGAGTTTCCTGAGTTGTTTATGTAAACTATTGAACAGTGTATCCCTTGTTGTAGCAGACATTTGAAAGTTATAACATTTTGTTTTGTTTCCTTACTATGTGCAAATTTCGGGTTGAAATTTATTGTAAGGAGGGGAGGGTTGTAACACCACAAATCCCAATTTTGACCACAGTCTGGATTACACGGCCTGGGACACGGGAGTGTCACAGGACGTGTCCTGCTTGGGTGAGCAGCCCGTCGAGAGTTCGACGAAAATACGTTCGACGAATTTTCGGGGGGGGGGGGGGGGGACACGCCCGGTGACACGAGCGTATTAGGGGGTGTGTCCCGTCAAACTACTCGAGTTATTATCTCGAGTAAGTCTCGAGTGGGTCTCGGGAGCCAAACACGGGTGTGTCAGCCATGGGACACAGGTGTGTCAACCATGGGACACGGGCGTGTTCTGCTCTGTGTCTACTCAAGTGGGTGTCTCGAGTAGGTTGTAATTATCTCGAGTACTGCTGTGATACGGGCGTGTCAGCTATGTGACACTGGCGTGTCATGCCCAACTAATCAAGTGGTTATCTCGAGTAGGTCTTGAGAGAGTCTCGAGAGCTAGACACGGGCGTGTCAGCCTTGTGACATGGGTGTGTTAGCCATGTGACACATGTGTGTCACATGGCCGTGTCCTGTTCTGGATAAGTCAGTTCGTGTGCTGCTTAAGGTACAGGCTCTGTGACACGGGCGTGTCACAGGACGTGTCAGACCCAAAAAGTCATTTTCAGAGAATTTTGTGGCCGTCCATTTTCTTTAGCCAGGATTTGACGGCTCAGACTCCTCCCTGCTGCTTTAAGGCCGAGAATGAGAAGAGAATTCTCATTATTCACTTGGCCATTATCTTTCTAAAAAGCTAGAGAGAAGGGAGATAAAGAAGAAGGAGGAGGAGGAGAAGGGATCCGGCTACCGGTGGAGCTTGAGAGTTCCGAGCTGAGGTCTGAGGCCAGCTTGGTGGAGGAAAAGCTGCTGCGGTGATTTCCAACCGGCTAGACTTCCATGGCTCCAAAGTGATCGTCAAGGGTAACGATATTTCTTCCTTGGATATATGAAGTCCTTCCTTTGTGGCATGTGCATAGGTTTCCCCCACCAGAGGGTGGATTGTGAGGGGATTCCCATGGGTTGATTCTTGGAATCCCCAATAGTTTGGCATATAGATTCGGAAATGGAGTACGGAATATGCATGCTGTGTGAAGCCCATCTGGACAGGTTGGTCTAGATTGGTGATGTTGCATTTACACACTAGAGAAGACTCCGTGATGAAACATGGAGTTTATGAAGTAGATGGGTTGGACCTGTGAAGGGAAGTAGCAGGAAGTACTAGAGTGGTAGTCCAGGAAAACACCCATGTGATGCTTGTGATGCTTGTGTGATGAACTGTAAATATGCGTATTTTTATGCACATTAATTTAGTCATTTTCATTTATTTTCGTCGTTTTTACTTATTTTTGTTCAATAAAATGTTCCTATTCTTGTAAATTTTCTCCTAACTTGTTTTATTTAATTTTTCAGAAAAAATTCAAAATCTGCCAAAATTTGGATAGTCACGCCCGTGACACATGGGTCACGCCCGTGACCGAGCCGTGACTGTGCATTTCCCGTGAAATCGGAAAATTTCTGAAGAAAAGGCTTGACACGCCTGGCGACACGCCCGTGTCACCCGACACGGGGTGTGACCCAAGCCCGTGTCCTCTCCTCTCGACGAATTCCGCTCGACGATCGTCGAGTGTCGACACCTCCCTGACACGCCCATAGTCACGCCCGTGACCTGGGGCGTGACCCAATTTCAGCTCAACGATTTCGACTCGACACTTTCCGCTCGACATTCGTCGAGTGTCGACCAAACTGTCACGCCCATAGTCACGCCCATGACATGGGGCGTGACCTTTCCAGCTGGCCCGACAAGATGCTGCCGAGGACATTTGACGCAACCCGCGCCCGGCTCTACCTCCCCGACACGCCCATAGTCACGCCCGTGACCTAGGGCGTGACTGCTGCGAACTCAGCCCGAAGTCAACTTTGCTGTCCAATCGCCAGCCGCCTTCATGAATAGTACTGTCACGCCCCCCCTACACGCCCGTGACCGAGGGCGTGTACTTAGAATTTTTTTCCTATAAATAGCTCAGTTCTGTAAGGTCCAAGGGTTCAGATTTTTGGGCCAAGTTAGTGTCTTTTTGTGGGCTTAATCCGTGGATTCTAGTGCTATGTAAGGAGATTTCTCCCTTCTTATTTCATGTTTTGTTTTGCTTTACCTTTTAGCTTTGTAATAGCTTGAAAATTTTAATAAAAATGTTAGATTTTCTCTCTTTATTTAGCATGAAAAATTCATTTGGATGACTCACCTCTTTCCCTTTTTATCCTTGGTTTTATCTTTGTTCTTCACTTGTTCTTCACTTGTTCTTCATTTATGAAAAGTGTGTGTGTGTGTATGAGTGTAACATGCTTAATATTCATGTTTTTAACTTGTTTTCATGCTTAGGAATGTTAGGTTTTCCTCTTTACATGCCTTTGATTTTTCAAGATTAGGTTTTGTTTAAAAATGATGAAATGATGAATTAGGTTTTTCTTTTTTTTCTTGTCCTTTTTTTTAATTTCTTCAACATTTTCACTCTTATGAGTGTGTAAAAGAGTTAGTTTCTTTTGTTTTATTTACTTAGCTTTATTTTAGGATGAAAACTTTTTTTCTTCTTTCTCTTTTATTTCAACTTTTTTAGCTCTTTTATGAAATCCTTGGAATGAAAATGTTGAAATTTTTATTTTCCGAAAACTTTGGTTTTTAATTTGTTTTGAAAAACTTTTGTCTTCTAAAATTTTAATTTCTTCTTTTTATTTGTTTTTGGCAAAACCTATGCTTGAAATAGTTAAAGTTTTAATTTTTAGGTAACTTTGATTTTTCTTTGTTATTTGTGTGTGTGAGTGTATGAGCCTAAATTTCCTTTTGTTCTTCTTTAATCATCATGAAGTGTGTGTGAGTGTAGGTGTTAAATTTTCATGCTTTGTTTTAATGCTTTCTTTTAATGCTTTATTCAAATTATGTAGAGTGTGTGAGTGTACGTGTATAATTTTATTGCTTTCTTGAATTTCTTATGGAGTGTGTGTGTCTGTGTGCATTTATTTCCGCCTACTCGTCAAGAGTTAAATGGCGCATCGTTTTCATTTTCAGTCCTACTCGTTTGAGTAGGACTTGTAATTTTTCTTTCTTTATTTTTCCGCCTACTCACTTGAGTTTAAATGGCCGGACTTTATTTCAGTCCTACTCGTTTGAGTAGGACTTGCAATTTTACTTTCTTTATTTTTTTCCGCCTACTCACTTGAGTTAAATGGCCGGACTTTTTAGCCCTGTAATCGCATTTATTTTCTCCTACTCATTTGAGTAGGACTCGCTTTCATTTCAGTCCTACTCGTTTGAGTAGGACTTGCAATTTTCAGCCTTTATTTACCGCCCCCACTCGTTTGAGTGGGACTCGCAAATTTAAATTATGCAAATTTCATCCATGTGTAACTTAGTTTCTGTTTAATTTATAATTTGGAGTGTGCGTGAGTTCTCGTTTAGTTAACTTTTTAGCTTTCTAAATATTGTTATTTTTCTTTTGTCCCTTTCTTATAATCGTTTAGCATTTAATTTCGAACTCACGCCTCACTAAATTATAAGCCGTCCCCATACCGATGTGTGGCTAATCACTATTAGCCTCGGCATCGAAGAGCATTGGGACATTTGAAATGATTTATAATAATTAAAGTTCTTTATTTTCATTTTAATTTAAGCACTTAGGGTTTACCCCGGGTTTACGACGCGTAGGACCACATAATCGATGTGTGGGCCCTATTTCCGTAGTCCATATGCTAGCTAGCCGAGAGGCCGTGCATATGGACCGATCACCCCTGGGTAAATAGAGTTGCGTGCACCCCCTCGAGAGAGGACAAGCGTAATTCTACCGGATTGGGTCCCCCACCCAATAGCGGGGTTCTTAGCGTAAAGCGGGCGTTAAGAGGAATCCTTCGTCGGACTAACGTTCGGTCGAATAGTCTTAACGTTTAGGTGAGCGATATCCCTATAGCTAGGTGAGCTCACATTTGTGGAACCTCCACGGCCAAGTTGCCTTATAATTAATTTGAAAACCAAGTCTTTTTATTATTAAAAATTGTTTTAGTCTTAATCCGATTCGATGCCGAGCGTTAACCCTTCATCGAATATTCTCTAAATCGTTTTTTTTCGCTCCTTTGCTTTTCTGTCTTTTCTTAAATTAAAAAAATCCACCTTTTCTTTCAGTAAAATAATAGTCCTCCCGGAGGAGTAAGAATAGTCAACGCGACCCCGAGAACAATACGACCTCGGTATTCCCCCGAATATCGAGTACTACTTGCGATAGGTGCACTTGCCTACCCGAGCAAGCCCGCGGCGATCGACTCACCGAACCAACCACAGTAAGAGTCTGTTCGCGGGAACATCAAGTTTTTGGCGCCGTTGCCGGGGACTCTCTTTTCGAGTTGCTATTTCGAATTCCGGAGTCTATTAATTTTACTTATTTTCTCTAAAAAAAAAAACTAAAAACTTTATTTTAAAAACACAAAAAAAAAAATTTTATTTTTGTTTTATTTTTGTTTGGGTGTATGACCCGAGGACAACCCTCAGAGTCTGAAGATTTAGACTTCGACCCTGAGATCGAACGCTCTCTTGCGCGTATCCGATCTCATCGCCGAAATCCTTCTTTAGATCCCGAGGAATCTATCGGAGAACCCACTGTTGTAGTTATGGCCGCCCCTAACATTCCCCCGGCGGCCGAGCGTACTATGTCTTATTACGCCCGGCCTAACCTGGATGATTCAGGGTCGAGTATTGTTCGCCCTGCGGTGGCCAATAATAATTTTGAAATAAAGTCAAGTGTCATTCAAATGGTCCAAAACGCCGTGCAGTTCGATGGACTGCCGGATGAGGACCCGAATGTCTACTTGTCCAATTTCTTGGAGATATGCGACACCTTCAAGATCAATGGCGTCACTGATGACGCCATTCGTTTGCGCTTATTTCCTTTTTCCCTTAAGTCCAAAGCCAAGGCGTGGTTGAATGCCCTCCCGCGAGGATGTATCACCACGTGGGCTGAGTTGACGGAACGGTTCCTCACGAAGTACTTTCCGCCCGCCAAAACTGCAAAGTTGCGGGCGGACATTTCTTCGTTTGTGCAGAACGATCCCGAGTCTCTATACGAGACTTGGGAACGATTTAAGGAATTCCTCCGCCGTTGCCCGCACCACGCGCTGCCAACGTGGTTGCAAGTTCAAATTTTTTATAATGGGCTGAATTTTCAGACGCGTCAAATGATTGACGCGGCTGCCGGGGGAACGCTTAACAACAAAACCCCCGAGGCCGCCCAGGCTTTATTCGAAGAGATGGCTATGAACGCCTATCAATGGAACGTCCCGCGGGGACGGCCAAAGCCGGCGGCTGGTCTTTTTGAAGTGGATGCCACTGCTCTCTTGACCCTTCAAGTTGAAAGGTTAACAAAGCAGGTGGCAGAGATGTCTGCTGCCTCCTCCACTCCGCCTTGTTTTATTCCCCCCAACGTCTGCGTAGCTGAAGAGTTCGTGGACTTCATGGGAAATTCGGGTCGTCCTCCCTTCAACCCCAACAACAACCCTTATAGTAATAACTATAATCCGGGTTGGAGGAATCACCCCAACTTCTCGTGGAGCAACCCGAATAATGCTCAGCGCCCCCCTATTTCTTATGCGCCCGGTTTTCTTCCTCCCCCTCCTCTTCCGAAACCCTCCCCGATGGAGGAAAATTTTTCGAAGTATATTGCGTCCAACGAGTCAAATATCCGGAACATCACCGGATCGCTAAAAACACTCGAACAACAGGTTGGACAGCTGGCGAGGATGATGTCCGAGCGCGCGCTCGGGGCACTGCCGGGAAACACGGAGCCCAATCCGCGGGAGAACGCCAACGCTATAACCCTCCGTAGCGGAAAGGAGGTGGTCGATCCAAAACGGACCGACCCTCAGGTACATATTTCACCTCCGACCCCTCTTCCCTTTTCTTCGCTCACGCCGCCTTTACCTATTATAAAAGAAAAAATTATTTTAAACAAGGCTCTCCCGTATCCGCATAAGTTAGAAAACGAGCGTAAGGACGCGCAATATGAAAAATTTATTTTATTATTAAAACAAATTCACATTAATGTTCCTTTTTGCGAGGCTATCTCGCAAATGCCCAAATATGCGAAATTTTTAAAAGAACTACTTTCTAATAAACGCAAATTAGAGGATATTTCGCATGTATCTCTCAACGCTGTCTGCTCGGCGGCGCTTACTAATAAATTGCCCACAAAACAAAACGACCCGGGACGGTTTTCCATCCCGTGCCTTTTTGGCGATATATTAGTAAAGTACGCCTTAGCTGATTTAGGGGCTAGCATTAATCTGATGCCGTTCTCGCTCTTTTCGCGTTTAGGTTTGGGTACTCCTAGTCCTACGAATATGCGCATCCAATTAGCGGATCGCTCAGTTAAGTTCCCTATCGGGGTAGTGGAGGACGTCCTTGTCCGAGTCGACAAGTTTACCTTCCCGGTAGACTTCGTCATCTTAGATATCGAGGAGGACGCCGAGGTACCAATAATACTCGGTCGCCCTTTTCTCGCCACCTCCCGCGCACTAATAGATGTTAGTAATGGTAGCCTTCTCCTCCGAGTAGGCGATGACCAAGTTACTTTCTCTATTAATCCCTCGATGGACAATTTGTCATCGAGCGACGATTTCTGCTATTCTTTAGATACCTTTTTCGGAGATCGTTCTTCTCTCATTTTCGAGTCCGTATTTTTAAATGACGATATTTATGCGCTCGAAAATTTTAACTGCGATGAGGATACGTCTATAGACTTGCCTTTCGAACCAATTGGTAAGAAAGACATAGGCATTAAAACCTCCCTAGAAGAACCGCCCATCCTAGACCTCAAACCCTTACCCGCCTCGCTCAAGTACGCTTTTTTGGGAAAAGGTGATACGCTCCCCGTTATCATTTCTTCGGACTTGAGTGATTCGGAGACTTCCGATTTATTGGAAGTTTTATTTAAACATCGCCACGCAATTGCGTGGCAAATCTCTGACCTAAAGGGGATTAGCCCCTCCTTTTGCACCCATAAGATTTTCCTTAACGATAATTGCCGCAAAACGATACAGCCGCAACGTCATCTTAACCCAAACATGAAAGACGTCGTTAAAGCCGAAATCATTAAGTTATTAGATGCGGGGATTATCTACCCTATTTCGGACAGTGCATGGGTTAGTCCCGTGCATGTCGTGCCCAAGAAAGGCGGTCTTACCGTAGTGGCGAATGAGCATAACGAGCTTGTCCCAACTCGTACTGTTACGGGTTGGCGAGTGTGCATCGACTATAGGAAACTTAACGACGCCACCCGCAAGGACCATTTCCCTCTGCCATTTCTAGACCAGATTTTAGAGCGTTTATCCGGTCATCCGTATTATTGTTTTCTTGATGGTTTATCGGGGTTTTTCCAAATCCCCATTTCCCCCGATGATCAAGAGAAAACAACTTTTACTTGCCCGTTTGGCACCTTCGCCTATCGAAGAATGCCATTTGGACTCTGCAACGCGCCAGCTACATTCCAAAGATGTATGCTAGCGATCTTTGGCGAGCTAGTAGAAGACATTATGGAAGTCTTTATGGATGACTTTTCTGTTTTCGGACGCTCTTTTCCCGATTGCCTTAACAATTTAGATCGTGTCCTTCAACGGTGCGAGGACACAAGCCTTGTTTTAAATTGGGAAAAATGCAACTTTATGGTTCGAGGAGGTTTGGTCCTCGGCCATATGATTTCGTCTAAGGGGATAGAGGTGGATAAGGCCAAGATAGAAATTATAGAAAAACTTCCGCATCCAACAAACGTAAAATCTATTAGGAGTTTCTTAGGCCATGCGGGCTTTTATCGACGCTTTATTCAAGATTTTTCAAAAATAACAAAGCCGCTAACTCACCTCTTGGAAAAGGAATCACGCTTCATCTTTAGTAGCGAATGCGAGTCTGCCTTTAATTTAATAAAACAAAAACTTATCTCTTCACCAATATTAGTGGCCCCTAATTGGTCCCTTCCGTTCGAAATAATGTGCGACGCTAGTGATATTGCCTTAGGTGCCGTTCTTGGCCAACGCGCAGAAAAACATTTTCATCCTATTTATTACGCTAGCAAGACGCTCACTTCCGCACAAGTAAATTACACGACGACGGAAAAGGAACTCTTAGCCGTCGTTTTTGCTTTCGATAAGTTTCGCTCGTATATAACGCTATCTAAAGTTATCGTTTTTACCGATCACTCAGCGCTTAAATATTTATTAGCTAAAAATGATGCGAAGCCCCGCCTTCTTCGATGGATTCTCCTCCTACAAGAGTTTGATTTGGAGATCCGAGATAAGCGGGGAGCGGAAAATCTAGCGGCGGACCACCTCTCCCGTTTAGAAAATCCAGGTGCGGAAGCGCTCGTCGAATCTGAAATAAATGACAGATTCCCCGAGGAACGCCTTCTTGCCATTAATATATCTTCGTCATCTTCGCCTTGGTTCGCAGATTTTGCAAATTTTTTAGTAGCGCGGGTCCTTCCAAAAGAATTTTCCAGTCATCAAAAGAAGAAATTCTTTTCTGACTTGAAAAATTTCTTTTGGGAGGACCCATTTCTTTTTCGTATCTGCGCGGACCAAGCGGTTCGACGATGCGTTGCGGGTGTGGAGTGCTTACAAATTCTTAAGCACTGCCACGAGGGTCCAGCCGGTGGGCATTATCAAGCCAACCAGACCGCTCGGAAGGCGCTAGAGGCGGGCTACTTTTGGCCCACTCTCTTCAAAGACGCGCATAATTTTGTGCGCGCATGCGATAGCTGTCAGCGGTCGGGTAACATCTCTCGTCGCGACGAGATGCCCCAAAACATGTTTTTAGAGTGCGAAGTCTTCGATTTGTGGGGCATAGATTTTGTTGGCCCCCTACCTCCGTCTTTCAAAAATATGTATATTTTAGTGGCGGTCGACTACGTATCGAGGTGGGCGGAAGCGCAAGCTCTCCCCACCAACGATGCACGAGTCGTCGTTACATTTCTTAAAAAATTATTTTCTCGCTTCGGCACGCCTCGCGCAATTGTTAGTGATAGGGGAACGCATTTCTGTAACGCTCTTATGGCTAAGACGTTAGCTAAATACGGAGTCACGCACAAGCTTGCCACCCCCTACCACCCGCAAACAAGTGGCCAAGTCGAGGTAGTAAATCGAGAGATTAAGCGAATTTTAGAAAAAACCGTTTCGCTAAATAGGAAAGATTGGTCCGTTAAACTCGACGATGCGTTGTGGGCGTATCGGACGGCATACAAAACCGCTATTGGATGTACGCCGTTCCGGTTAGTCTACGGCAAAGCGTGCCATTTACCCGTAGAATTAGAACATCGCGCACTTTGGGCTTTAAAACTCTTAAACCTCGACTCCAACTTAGCCGCTCAGAATAGAAAACTGCAACTAAACGAGCTCTATGAATGGCGTGCGAACGCTTACGAGAGCAATAAATTCTATAAGGAGCGCTCTAAGTTCTATCACGATCGAAAAATCAAGTCCCAAAAATTATTTTCTCCGGGCGATCTTGTCCTTCTTTACAATTCACGCCTTAGGCTTTTTCCAGGTAAATTAAAATCTAGATGGTCCGGTCCCTTCTTAGTTGAAGAAGTTTTTCCTTATGGAACCGTACTCGTCTCCCACCCGGACAAAGGCTCTTTTAAAGTAAACGGTCATCGGTTGAAGTCTTACATCGCGGGCGACCCAGTGATCGGTTTTAGCGAAACCATAACTTTCCTCCACATTATAAACCCGCCAAAATAGTCAAGCTACACGACTATAAACAAAGCGCTCCTGGGAGGCACCCCTCGCTTATCTTTTTCGCTCTTTCCTTATTATCTTTGTTATTTTTTTCTAATAAACGCAGGGTTTCTGATCGGCCTCCCCCTCTGCGTTTCAGGGAAGCTTCTACCCCCTTTCCTTTTCTTTTTTTGTACATATTGTCTTTCATTTCTGTTCCGCATACTTACGATACAACATTGGGGACAATGTTGGACTTAAGTATGGGGGTATTTTCGTGCTTTACCTTCTGCACTTCAATTTTTCTGCATCTCAAAAAAAAAAGGAAAATACAAAAAAATACATATAACAACAAAACAAAAACAAAAAAATTAAAAAAACATCTTAAAATGAAACAAAAAAAAAAATTTTAATGAAAAAAAAAACAAAAATCCAAAAACAATTTTTTGTTTTGTTCTCTTTCTCTTTTCCAAAAAACTCAAAAAAACAAAACAAAAAAAAAATTATTTTGTTTAGTTTCACTTTGTATATATTTTTTTCTCTCTCCCCCTTCCTCATTCTTGTACAAACCTTTTTCTTTTTCTCCCTTATTTTTGTACATATTATGAAAATTCTCTTTAAAAAATACAAAAAAAAAAATTTAAATAATAGTTCAAAAAATTTTCAAAAAAATTGAGAAAAACAAAAATACAAAAAAAGATAATAAATGAAAAACAAACAAAAAAAAATGATAACAAAAACTATAAAAATCAAAAAAAAAAATGTTTTGAAATAAATAAATTAAATATTCCATACTTAACTTTTCTGCTATCCAAAAATTCTGTTTTGAGTTTATTTATATGTGAATACTATTAATTCTTTGTTTGCCACCTGTTTGTTAATTATTGATTGAAACATTTAAATAGCCGGGGTTAAGTTTTAAAGAATTCTTTATGCTTTGTTAAAACTAGCGGACTCGTTTTAGGCACTACTTCTAATTTTTCATTAATAGGAGCACGTATATTATGTTAGGAAATAACGACTATAGAATTCAATTATACTTACTTTTAACTTTCTGAAAAAAAATTGGAACGTACAAATTATTAAGGTTGCTCTCAAAATTTTTTAGGATTACAATCTAGTTTTCCTTTCTCCCCTCACTTTTCATGACCTACTTGGCATGAAAAAAATTTTTTATCCTTAAAAGATCTTATGTCAATGGGAACAAGATTTCGTTCCGTAAACATAGGCACCCAATAAGTTTAAAAAGATTATATAGGGAGTAAGAGGATAAAATTCATTACTCCTACAAATATACATTGGGTTAATTTTTCTTATGAAGTTGAAAAACAAAAATCATATTAGGAAAATAAGATTTCGTTTTCCTAATAATCCAAAAGAAAAAAAAAACATGGAGGTTCGAGAAAAAATTACCTCACCTCAAATATCAAAACCCTCTTCATAAACCACACTACCCCCTTAGCCAATTACACGATTCTAGAATTAATTCAAAAATCTTTTTGAGAGCATAATTAGTAAATTGTATTATTTCCGGTAGCACTCATATAAGCTAGAGTTCTTATAATTCCAAACTATTTTCGTTAATCTAACCATTACAAATGTTGCCTTCTATTTGATTGCATCAAGAAGTCTTTTGGCCAAAACTTTTGCGCTATTTAAATCATCTTCATAATTTTAGGACTTAACTCTTACACCCCGTATATTTATTTCGATCTCTCTTATAATTGATTAAGCGATAGCCAAAACTTAGAGTTTTTTTTATTCCTAATAGATTCACCTCAAACTTTTGCTCTGGAATAGCAAAAGCCTAAGTATGGGGGTATTTGATGAACTGTAAATATGCGTATTTTTATGCACATTAATTTAGTCATTTTCATTTATTTTCGTCGTTTTTACTTATTTTTGTTCAATAAAATGTTCCTATTCTTGTAAATTTTCTCCTAACTTGTTTTATTTAATTTTTCAGAAAAAATTCAAAATCTGCCAAAATTTGGATAGTCACGCCCGTGACACATGGGTCACGCCCGTGACCGAGCCGTGACTGTGCATTTCCCGTGAAATCGGAAAATTTCTGAAGAAAAGGCTTGACACGCCTGGCGACACGCCCGTGTCACCCGACACGGGGCGTGACCCAAGCCCGTGTCCTCTCCTCTCGACGAATTCCGCTCGACGATCGTCGAGTGTCGACACCTCCCTGACACGCCCATAGTCACGCCCGTGACCTGGGGCGTGACCCAATTTCAGCTCAACGATTTCGACTCGACACTTTCCGCTCGACATTCGTCGAGTGTCGACCCAACTGTCACGCCCATAGTCACGCCCGTGACATGGGGCGTGACCTTTCCAGCTGGCCCGACAAGATGCTGCCGAGGACATTTGACGCAACCCGCGCCCGGCTCTACCTCCCCGACACGCCCATAGTCACGCCCGTGACCTAGGGCGTGACTGCTGCGAACTCAGCCCGAAGTCAACTTTGCTGTCCAATCGCCAGCCGCCTTCATGAATAGTACTGTCACGCCCCCCCTACACGCCCGTGACCGAGGGCGTGTACTTAGAATTTTTTTCCTATAAATAGCTCAGTTCTGTAAGGTCCAAGGGTTCAGATTTTTGGGCCAAGTTAGTGTCTTTTTGTGGGCTTAATCCGTGGATTCTAGTGCTATGTAAGGAGATTTCTCCCTTCTTATTTCATGTTTTGTTTTGCTTTACCTTTTAGCTTTGTAATAGCTTGAAAATTTTAATAAAAATGTTAGATTTTCTCTCTTTATTTAGCATGAAAAATTCATTTGGATGGCTCACCTCTTTCCCTTTTTATCCTTGGTTTTATCTTTGTTCTTCACTTGTTCTTCACTTGTTCTTCATTTATGAAAAGTGTGTGTGTGTGTATGAGTGTAACATGCTTAATATTCATGTTTTTAACTTGTTTTCATGCTTAGGAATGTTAGGTTTTCCTCTTTACATGCCTTTGATTTTTCAAGATTAGGTTTTGTTTAAAAATGATGAAATGATGAATTAGGTTTTTCTTTTTTTTCTTGTCCTTTTTTTTAATTTCTTCAACATTTTCACTCTTATGAGTGTGTAAAAGAGTTAGTTTCTTTTGTTTTATTTACTTAGCTTTATTTTAGGATGAAATCTTTTTTTCTTCTTTCTCTTTTATTTCAACTTTTTTAGCTCTTTTATGAAATCCTTGGAATGAAAATGTTGAAATTTTTATTTTCCGAAAACTTTGGTTTTTAATTTGTTTTGAAAAACTTTTGTCTTCTAAAATTTTAATTTCTTCTTTTTATTTGTTTTTGGCAAAACCTATGCTTGAAATAGTTAAAGTTTTAATTTTTAGGTAACTTTGATTTTTCTTTGTTATTTGTGTGTGTGAGTGTATGAGCCTAAATTTCCTTTTGTTCTTCTTTAATCATCATGAAGTGTGTGTGAGTGTAGGTGTTAAATTTTCATGCTTTGTTTTAATGCTTTCTTTTAATGCTTTATTCAAATTATGTAGAGTGTGTGAGTGTAGGTGTATAATTTTATTGCTTTCTTGAATTTCTTATGGAGTGTGTGTGTCTGTGTGCATTTATTTCCGCCTACTCGTCAAGAGTTAAATGGCGCATCGTTTTCATTTTCAGTCCTACTCGTTTGAGTAGGACTTGTAATTTTTCTTTCTTTATTTTTCCGCCTACTCACTTGAGTTTAAATGGCCGGACTTTATTTCAGTCCTACTCGTTTGAGTAGGACTTGCAATTTTACTTTCTTTATTTTTTTCCGCCTACTCACTTGAGTTAAATGGCCGGACTTTTTAGCCCTGTAATCGCATTTATTTTCTCCTACTCATTTGAGTAGAACTCGCTTTCATTTCAGTCCTACTCGTTTGAGTAGGACTTGCAATTTTCAGCCTTTATTTACCGCCCCCACTCGTTTGAGTGGGACTCGCAAATTTAAATTATGCAAATTTCATCCATGTGTAACTTAGTTTCTGTTTAATTTATAATTTGGAGTGTGCGTGAGTTCTCGTTTAGTTAACTTTTTAGCTTTCTAAATATTGTTATTTTTCTTTTGTCCCTTTCTTATAATCGTTTAGCATTTAATTTCGAACTCACGCCTCACTAAATTATAAGCCGTCCCCATACCGATGTGTGGCTAATCGCTATTAGCCTCGGCATCGAAGAGCATTGGGACATTTGAAATGATTTATAATAATTAAAGTTCTTTATTTTCATTTTAATTTAAGCACTTAGGGTTTACCCCGGGTTTACGACGCGTAGGACCACATAATCGATGTGTGGGCCCTATTTCCGTAGTCCATATGCTAGCTAGCCGAGAGGCCGTGCATATGGACCGATCACCCCTGGGTAAATAGAGTTGCGTGCACCCCCTCGAGAGAGGACAAGCGTAATTCTACCGGATTGGGTCCCCCACCCAATAGCGGGGTTCTTAGCGTAAAGCGGGCGTTAAGAGGAATCCTTCGTCGGACTAACGTTCGGTCGAATAGTCTTAACGTTTAGGTGAGCGATATCCCTATAGCTAGGTGAGCTCACATTTGTGGAACCTCCACGGCCAAGTTGCCTTATTATTAATTTGAAAACCAAGTCTTTTTATTATTAAAAATTGTTTTAGTCTTAATCCGATTCGATGCCGAGCGTTAACCCTTCATCGAATATTCTCTAAATCGTTTTTTTCGCTCCTTTGCTTTTCTGTCTTTTCTTAAATTAAAAAAATCCACCTTTTCTTTCAGTAAAATAATAGTCCTCCCGGAGGAGTAAGAATAGTCAACGCGACCCCGAGAACAATACGACCTCGGTATTCCCCCGAATATCGAGTACTACTTGCGATAGGTGCACTTGCCTACCCGAGCAAGCCCGCGACGATCGACTCACCGAACCAACCACAGTAAGAGTCTATTCGCGGGCACATCATTGTGATACTTGCTGAGTTGTGCCTGTGAAGGGGAGTAGCAGGAAGTACTGGTGTGGAAGCCCAGGAAAATACCCGCAAGTACTTGTGTTTCTGGTATTGCACATGGCTGCAGGAATTGCTGGTTAAATGAGCCAGCTAAGGTTGGGGCTAGGGACGGAAAGTGAGTTCTGTTGTTAAAGCTGTGCGTGACTCCTAGCTAACTTGTGATTGTGAAGCCAGTCCGTGGTGGACATTGTGGCTATTGTGAAGCCAGTCCTTGGTGGACATTATGGCTATTGTTGGCTTGATGAGCTCGTGAAAAAGGCCTGGTGCCGAACAGGAAAGGTGAAACCGACCCGCGCCTTAGATTTAGCCGCGAGTACGCTATACTCGGTGATGACAAGGTGACTTGAGCAACGAGGGGTGGTTGATCCGTACCTGCGTTATGTCCGTCCGACTCGAAGATCTAAAAGTGCAGTCAGTTGAAGCGCATAATGAAAGTCTTAGGCCGGCGCGCCAAAAAGACTAAATGCTCAATTTACCGTCGGCTGTTGGCCCTGATACGGTGGTGGGACCCTGGTTCGCCGGTACACAAAGAATGTGCCATGTGTGCACGGATCGTCTGGCCGCGTGGCTGACGGTTGTGATGGAATGTTTGTGCGTGAGTGCACAATGTGTGATATCCATATATCTGCTATGAATTGCTATGCATGCAGGGAAGGAATACCACTGCCCCGGGTAAGGGGTAGGGTCATTATAAATTGGTCAGCTGAATGCTGACCGTTGCCTTGTTTGCTACCGTTGGGTGGGCTGTCCTTGTACATGTGCTTTAGAATCGAGCGGGACATTTAAAGGCTGAAGTCCCTGCTGCTGCTAGCCCTTGAAGGCTAAAAGGAAAATATTATGTTTTGTTCATGTGTGGCCAGCCCGTGCGCCGATGTTTGGAAGCCACTTTTGTAAAGAGCAACTGTAAGGCCCTAAGGCCAAATGACATTGTATTGGATATACATTCCTTTATAAATGTGGGTGTTTATATTAGTGGACATTCATGGTTGGAGTTCAGTTTGATGTTAAAAGCTTACGCTAGAATGCTATGAGTTAGGATGCACAACTCTGATATCAACCCGTGACTTCCCCGCCTGTTTTGTAGCATATGGTGTGGGGCCCCGACCGAACCTTATATTATATGCTATACGAACAGATGGAGTCATTACACGACGTTTGAAGACAGTGGGGATGGCAGCCATGGGAGAGAGGAACGATGACGACGATGTCCGCGGGAGAGAGGGGCGACGGTCGTGATGTTAGGAGATGATAGCGGCGACGGCGGTCGCGGCGTTGGGTGACGACGGCGGTGGCAGCCGCGGAGTTGAGAAATGATGACGACGACGACCGTGGCGCTAGAAAATGACAACGACGATGGCCATTTGGAGACGAAGGAGACAACGTCCGAGAAAGAGAGGAGTGACGACGACGACGGTCGTGGGAGAGAGGAGGGTAGACTCGCGGCCGACACGAGACGACGTCCCCTACGAAATCTGCCGCACCACCAAGGGTTGGTGTGGCAGTTTGCCCCGGATCCCTGTTGGGGAGTGCACCCAACAGGGAGGCCAAATATAGGCCCTGTCCAAGTCAGCGCCTAAAATAAGCGCTGACTTGGTCAGCGCCCTTTTCCAGCCCATGGGGATTTAATCCCCATTGGCTGGAAATCATCCCGCACGTGCAGGAACTAAGCTTCCTGCGCGCGCGGGAATCGAGATTCCTGTGCCCAGGAATTCCTGCGGGTGCAGGAATTTGGAGTGCGCCCAGGAATTTGGGCGCATGTGCACATGGAATAAACCTCACGTGCGCGCATGTCGTGTGAGAGGATTTCAACGTGCCCGAGCATGGCGCTCATCATGCACAGATGGGAACGTGTTGCAGGCATGGTTGACGATTGAGGTGCGCTTGCTCGGACTGCGGCTCAACCGGGAGCTGAAACAGGGAGCCCATCATATGCCCCCAAATTTTCGGAGGTCATTCTGCTAGAGAATGAGCCCGAAAATTATTATATTTTTTTCTTTTCGAAGCAAGTATTTGAATGCTCCTTCGATAGGTCGAGCGATTGCAGGCCGACGCAGTTACGTGCTCGTAGTTTGGCCGAGGTGCTAGGAAATGCGTCCATATCGCATTGTTTGTGTGTACAACAAAGTGCTCGAGATGTGCAGAGGTTAGACAGTTAGGGGTTGCCTTGCGTGCCAAGATTTGCATGCACGAGACGTGGACTGTGCATTGTTCATGTATGGGGCTATGTGCACGAGGTGTGCTTAATGCGCGCAATGTGCGTTGATTGTGTGTAAGAGTGGTATGATACACTTGCCAGACTGGAGATAAAGATCACGCACATGGCGATGCCCCTGTTGATATGTGTGGTGGGCGCAGTGTGCGCGAGGTGTTCATTTGGAATTTATGCACGCATGGTGCGATATGCACAATCGTGCTTTGTGTGTGCGCAAAGTGCACGACATGTGACATGTACACGAGGTGTGATGTGCACAACATGTGATGTGCATGGTGCATAATGGGTGTCGCGTGCGCAATGCATGCTGCGTATGCGAAATGCGCAAGGTGTAATATGTAAGGTGCATTGAGCGCTCATCCGTGGAAGGGAAGAGGTTGCTGAGATGTGGAGTTTTTGGTGCCCCCAAGTGTGTCACCGGGGTACCTCTTATATATGGTTGGAAGAACAGACATGTTGTGGCATGATACAGGGATACAGACCCGATGCCTCCATTCTTATTGGGGCCGAATGATACCTCAGTTGACGAGGTTCATGTTATTTTACATAAGTTTGGCGTGCAACGTCGTTTTACGTGAGACTGACTCGCGACTTTTGCTCGTATGAGATTGGCTCGTGACTGTTGCTCGCACAAGACTGGCTCGTGACTTTGCTTTGCGCGGTTTGTGACCGTGTCTTAGTTTGCACGATGTTGGCTTGCGGCTTTGCCTGCACAAGGCTGGCTTGCGTCTTTGCTTGCACGAGGCTGGATCGCGACTTGATTTGCGCGGTGGTTGCTCGCAGCTTAGTTTGCACGAGGGTTGCTCGCGGCTTAGTTTGCACGAGGGTTTCTCGCGGCTTAGTTTGCACGAGGGTTGCTCGCGGCTTAGTTTGCACGAGGGTTGCTCACGGCTTAGTTTGCACGAGGGTTGCTCGTGGCTTAGTTGGCTATGAGCCGAAGAGGACAGAATCTCTTTTGCAAAGATCTGAACACTCTGTAAGAAGAGAGGTCAGGGTCCCTTGTTGGTAGCACTGAACACTCTGTAAGTTGAGAGGCCAGAGTCCCTTGTTGGGACCACTGGACACTCTATAAGAGGAGAGGCCAGAGTCCCTTGCTGGGAGCACTGAACACTCTGTAAGAGGAGTGGCCAGAGTCCCTTGTTGGGAATACTGAACACTCTATAAGAGGAGAGGCCAGGGTCCCCTGTTGGGAATACTAAACACTCTGTAAGAGGAGAGGCCAGAGTTCCTTGTTAGGAATACTGAACACTCTGTAAGAGGAGAGGCCAGAGTCCCTTGTTGGGAGCACTGAACACTCTGTAAGAGGAGAGGCCAGAGTCCCTTACTGGGAGCACTGAACAATCTGTAAGAGGAGAGGCCAACGTCCCTTGTTGGGAATATTGAACAATCTGTAAGAGGAGAGGCCAGAGTCCCTTGTTGGGAATACTGAACACTCTGTAAGAGGAGAGGCCAGAGTCCTATATTGAGAATACTGAACACTCTGTAAGAGGAGAGGCCAGAGTCCCTTGTTGGGAATACTGAACACTCTGTAAGAGGAGAGGCCAGAGTCCCTTGTTGGGAATACTGAACACTCTGTAATGCAGTCATCAATAAGATTGGAAATAACACATGTTGTTCGTCTCATGAATGTTAAAAATACAAAATAAAAGCAGTGATGATGGAGCTCTGGATGTTCATTTGGCAGAAAGCAAACGTTTCTTTGAGATGTTTATCCTGGGGATCGTCTCAGTGCCGGATCATTCTTGACATGTTGATTCATAGCCTTTATTTTGGAGAGAACTCTCGAGGTACCCAAGGCGAACGAAACGTTCGATTTATGTCTTCAGTCTTGAACAATCTTCTGTCTTATGCCCGTGACCTTGGTGGAAGTTGCAATACTTAGATTGGTCCCCTGAATTTGGAGTAAGAGCCCTTGGCCTTTGGAGAGACGGATGGTTGCGTATGCCGAGCAACACTCCCGCTCGCGAAGAGTTGTGGGGAGTGAAGGCTTGATGTTGGTGATGCACCCCAGTCTATCGTGAGTTGTCGCGACGCGATTTGCTCTTTTTAGGAACCGACTGTGGTGTCAATCCCTGCTCTCGATGTCGTTTTGAATTGATTTTGAATTGTTGGCGGTGTGCTTCAATTGCACCGTCAGCGACGATCTGGGCATCGATTCGTTGAACAAGATCAGAATAGCTCAGTATAGTTTCTTGTGCTAGTGCGGAGTGGAAGACACTAGGGCGGAGCCCTCCAAGAAGAAATCCGCGTAGGAGTTCCGCTTTTATTCCAGGGATTCGTCGTGCTTCAGTGGTGAAACGGCGAAAGAAATCTTTAAGGGTTTCCCCTTCACTTTGACGGATACCGGACAGGTGGGAAGGATCGTTGAATCTCCGGAGTTGGCGATAAAATGATCCGTGAATTGTTACGTTAGTTCTGCGAAATCTTTGGTTTCTCCTTCCTTCAGGGACATGAACCATGTGAGAGCTTGCCCTTTCAAAGTTGTTGGGAAAGCTTAGCACAATAGTTGATCTGGGGCATTGCAAAGTTGCTTCATGATTGCAAAGTGTCTGACATGCTCTAACGGGTCACTTGTACCATCATATGCCTCGATATTTGGGAGCTTGAAATAGTGAGGGATTGGGTGCGCTCGAACCTCGGGTGCAAATGGCGAGTAATGATGGAGAGGGAGGCTGGCGGGAGCGGCATATTGCTTGGCCCGCTCGCATTCTTCTGTGATTAAGTTGAGAACTTCTTCACGTGTGAGCCCTTCAACTTCTGTTGGCCTGATGCCTGTTGCTTTTGGGTGATTGTAGTGATTCTGAACTTCAGATCCTTTGTTTAAACGAGCTCTACGACCATGGACATCCGCACTGGGGAGTTCTCCTTCTGGTATGATGACATGCCGTTGAGGGGGAACTGGACTATCCTGCCCCCCGAGTGTTGTCCCTTCTGTCGTGCGGGAAGCTTCTCTCGCCATGGTCTTTAGTTATGAGTAATGTTGTGTTGAGGGTACTGTCTTTTGAGGATGCTGGGAAGTCACTTCCCGCAGACGGCGCCAAACTATTGTGAACTAACTCGACGTCCCGGTCGGAACAGAATTCTTGGATCGTCTTAGCTCTCGGAACGGTCGAGCGCGCACACAGTCAATTAAAATGGAAAGTTGATAAGGAAAATTTTTTGACATAGAAAACCCCAGAAAGTGGTGAAAAACCACATGGCCGGATCTATGTCGACCAAACACCCACTAGTTTTGAGTGCTGTTACAGGGCTTTTTCAAAAACTCGAGGGCGACATGCCGCCTCTCGTTATAATTATTGGGGAGAGAGAGAGATCCTGGAGGGTGATAGGCCACCACTCACAGAGAAAATTACTTCTTTGAGTGCCGCGAGAGCGATGCGCTTGTTGTATTCTGAAGTCTACTAGTAATTCCTGAGGCGAGAGTAGCTTGCTGTAAACGTTCTGATATCTGGAGCTTTGAGTCTCGGAGGTGCGCTTAGCACGCCTTACCCTCTGCTTCTTGTCTCTGATTGTCTTTTGAAGAAGCGTCATTTGGTTATCTTATCGGTAGATGGAGTGCTTGTTCTTGACCGCGTAGGGCGTTTGTTGGCAAAGAACGTGCTGGGCTCTTGTTGGAGGAGATCCCGCGGGGCACTTATTGGAGGAGAGCGTGTAGGGCGCTTGTTAGAGGAGAGCACGCTAGGCGCTTGTGGGAGAAGAGCGCGCAAAGCGCTTATAGGAGGAGAGCGTGCAGGGCGCTTGCTAGTGGAGAGCACGCTGGGCGCTTGTTGGAGAAGAGCGCATGGAGCGCTGGGGAAGAGACCCGTGCAAGGTAGCAACTTTTGCGATAACGTGCGGGAGCATGCATGGGAGAGACGGGTGTGATAACGTGCAATGAGACAGTGCGCGCGGGAGCGCACAACAGAGAAATGTGCGCGAGATCGTGCAAGGAGGCGGCGTGAGCGGGAGCGCGCAAGGAAGAAATGTGTGTGAGAGCATGTAAGGAGGCGGCGCGTGCGAGCGCGCAAGGACTAGGCACGCGGGGGAGAGCGTAAGGGAGAAATGCACGCGAGAGCGCGCAAGGAGGCGGCCGCGTGGGATCACACGAGGAGGCGGCGCGTGCAGGAGCGCACAAGGACGAGCCGCGCGGGGGAGCGCGTAAGGAGGCGACGGGGGAGAGAGAAATTACGGGGGGGGGGGGGGGGAAGATAAAGATTTTCGAAAACAAAGGAGGTCTTCAAAGAATGCTTGAAGATCCTCAAAGGGGGAGAAGGAGATGAAGAAGATGAAGGAGGAAGGAGAGAGAGGGAATCCATAGGAGGATTTTACCAAGAAGGAGATAATGAATAAAAATGGGAAAGAGGGGTCCTATTTATAGGCTTCATGGGTGGTTATGGAGGTCATGCGGTTATTCACAGCCCATAACCACCATGAGTGCTATTAACAGGTCCACTCATGACATAATATGCACATATAATATTTAATGATTATACTAACCACAGATCTGTCTATTTTTAGCTGCGCATTTCCCCACTACGAAAGATCATGGGGGGTAGTTACATGGGTGGTTACCCACGTAATCGATGGCGGCGATCGCGGGAGCGCGATCGGATGGCGGAGGAAAGTCATGACGGACGGTGGCGGCGGCGAATGACAATGGCAGCGGTCGCGGAGTCGGGAAACAACGGCGACTGCGGCGGCGTTGGGGGACGGCGGCGGCGGCGTTGGGGGACGGCGGCGGCGGCGGCCGCGGGAGAAACAGACAACGACGGCGGTTGTGGAGTCGGTAAATAACGGTGACGGCGGCCGTGAAGTGTAGAAATAATGGAGGTGACGGCTGCGACGTTTGAAGACGGTGGCGAAGGCTGCCACAGGAGAGAGGAGCGACGACGACGACGTCCGCGGGCGAGAGGGGCGACGATCGTGATGTTGGGAGACGATAGCGGCAAAGGCAGTCGCGACGTTGGGTGACGACGGCGGTGGCCGCCGCAGAGTTGAGAAATGATGATGACGGCGGCCCTGGCGCTAGGAAATGACAACGACGGCGGCCGTTTGGAGACGACGGCGACAACGTCCGAGAAAGAGAGGAGCGGCGACGACGATGGTCGTTGGAGAGAGGAGTGGAGACGCGCTGCCGACACGAGCCGGCGTCCCCTACGGAATCTGCCGCACCACCAAGGGGTTGTGCGGCAGCTTGCCCCGGATCCATGTTGGGGAGTGCACCCAACAGGGAGGCCAAATATAGGCGTTGACCAAGTCAGCGCCTAAAATAGGCGCTGACTTGGTCAGCGCCCTTTTCCAGCCAATGGTGATTTAATCCCCATTGACTGGAAATCATCCCGCGCGCGCAGGAACCAAACTTCCTGCGCGCGCGGGAATCGAGATTCCCGCACCCAGGAATTCCTGTGCGCGCAGGAATTCGAGCGCATGCGCGCACGGAATAAACCTCGCATGCGCGCATGTCGCAGGGGAGGATTTCAACGTGCCCAAGCGTGGCGCTCGTCCTGCGCGGATGGGAACGTGTTGCGGGCGTGGTTGATGATCAGGATGCGCTTGCTCGGACTACGGGTCGACCGGCAGCGGAAACAGGGAGCCCATCACCTCTGGATGAATAAAACTTTCGTTTCTGTCACATACATCAAACTCTGGGTTAGCCCTCGATCGATGTCTGCTAATAAAGTTGTGGAGCGAGATCGTAACGACCACGATCACACCTGCTTTGAGAATTCAAATTGAGACATTTTGTCAAGTATGAGCCACTTTTTCTTCCATACATCAAAACTTCTTTCGATCACACTACGTACTTTTTCTTCCATATGCATGTCATGTGTGGAGCCCTCCCATCCAGGTGCAGCATATGTAAAACACATATTGAAATCGCAAACGGTCATTACGTTTTCAGTCTCGCTACCATGACGACCAATATAAGGAACTTGATGTTCAACAGATATACATACATCAACATGCTTACCATCAATTGCTCTAATACGATCCTTAAAAATGACATATATCTTTCATCATTTTGTATGTGCGAAGGAACTGGACGAAATTGGGGATCAATGAGAGCAATGTTATGCATGAGAACAAAATTGGGGATCATTTTGTATGCCCTAGCCCAAAACCCTGAAATGAAATCAAGAAAAAAAATGTAAAGAAGCATTGACCCTAATCTGGAAGATGGTCGGCTGGTAGAAGGGGGGCCGACCATGGCAGAAGAGGACGATTAGAGGTGTTGTCGAAAAGAAATGGGGTTTACATGCGGTGGAAGAGAAGAGAGCGAGTCGATGTCGATGGCGTGGAGGCGAGCTCGGCGATGGCGACAAATCGGAGCGGGCAGACGGTGGAAATCGGAAAGCAGAAGTCGCCTTTGGGGTTTGCCGAGAAAGATGAATCGCGCGACTCGCGAAATTCCAGAGTCGTGATAATTTTTCACGACTCTGGAACGCCATAAAATGGCGATTACAGAGCGGTGGCAACTCCAGTCGCGGGCTCTAAACTGTTGTTTGGCGGGGCTTTTTCAAACGCCGCGGCACCCCACCCTCTGAACGCCCCGCCAAACAAAGTCTAAAAGTGTTTCCTTTTTTGCCTGATTTTTGAGGAGTAAGCGGTTTTTATCCAACATCGAAACTTTTTAACATGCTTACCATTGAGAAGATCCACTACTCTACGAACACAGCTTGTGGTTCTAAGTCCTTTCTGTGATGTTGGAGAGGAGCTTCATAGAACCTATGATCAGTTTAGTCAGGACTATATCCAGTTTGTTTTTAGACTCACTGAAGTGAACCTCGTGGACTCTGAGTTGTATCCTGGACCCTCAATTCATGTTATTCATCAATTACACACATATCTTTCTCCCGGTCTATGATGGTTGTGCTACAAGGTTACCTGCTCTTAAATACATGTTCATCTTTTATTCAGATGTTCTCGCTTTGAATGAAGAAAATGGTGGGGTTGATCGTATGTAGGGTTTAAATTTCTTCTCGTTGATATTTCAGATTCTCATCTCTCTCTTTATGATGATGATAGCATTATTATTTGTAGTGGTTCTTATAGGAGCATGGTCGGAATGATGGAGGTCATTGGCGACCATTGTGAAACATTGGTCATGCAGTGAACTTCAAAAAGTTTTATTTATGTTTTAGTGATTATATTTTGGAGGTCACTTGTGGAGTGATCGTTGGCACATTGAGGGAGACCTGCTCTAGGGTGGATTAATGATATATAAGCACTTCTCCAGCGGCACAAAACGAGAGGAAATGTCTCTTATTCTGTTGAGCATGAGGTGGAAGGATGGAGTGCATGGTGGAGATTAGGAGCAATTTCATTTGCTAGCCGAGTGCTGCTTGTGAAAGCTATTTTGGGCTTGATTTTGGTTTTCTGCAACTCTGTTCCGTTATTTGAAACATTAAAAAAATCAAACAATAGATAAAACCCTTCATATAGAGTTGGTCATGGAGCATTGGAGAGACTACTTGGTGGGATGGAATCGTCCGTGTACTCCTATTAAGGCTATGTTTGGGAGGGCTTTTCTGGAAGGAGAAATGGTGGCAAAAGTAACGAAAGAAAATGAGTTTTTGGAAAATGTATATTGGAAAAAGAGATCTGTTTGGGTAAACTCCTTTTAGAGAGATTTTCAGAAAGCAGAAACACTTTATAAACTTGATGGGGATCCCCCAGAAATTTCAAAGTCAAGCCGGCAAAACTCGAATCAAGTACGCATAAATCCGATCGGACCAGTCATGCGCATCGAAGCCGCAAACCCCTGAAGAGGGGGTCGAGCCCGCACACGCGCCTAACCGGGCCGCGCAAGCGCACACAATTAACACTCCCAAAGGCCTCCCCCGCGAGACTTGCGCGCGCGCACGGCCCACATGTGCACGGTTGTGCGCTGCGCAGGGCCGCACGTCGCCGCGTGCAAGGACACGCGGCTGCTCCCCCGCGCCGTCGCCGTGCCCCCGCGTCTCCGCGCCCCCGCACCGTCGCGGCCCTCGGACCCCCCGCGGCCCCGCGCCCCCGCACCGTCGCGCCCCCGGCTCCTCGCCAGCTCTAGTCGCCCACCGGCCGCCGCCGTCTCCGGGCACCCCGCCCGAGTTGTCCAGGGGGCATCTTTGTCATTTCGGCAAAATTGGCAATTCGCTTGATCAAAATGGAGCGACGTCATTCGGCAACACAAATCATTCTCCAGCGCAATTACCGTCATGACCCTCCAAAAAACTGTAAATAGGTCATCAGACCTTCATTTCAAGCCGGACAGCTCTATAGGTAAGAGAGAGCTCTGAGATTTTCAGGTGAGATCGTGAACTTAGGTCGATTCTCCCTGTTGAAACCGGGAACCGACTTCTGTGGAGTTTGAACTGTTGGGGAAGGGGCGACCGCACACTTACTTCTCCTAGCGAGCTTGGCTGACCCAAGACTCAGAGCTCAAAACTGACCGAAGGCTCCAACACGGAGGTCCCACCATACACTCGGATGATAGTAGAGCGCTTCCCCTCCTTAGCTAGTGCTGAGCTAAGGGCACCTCAGAAAGCGCAAGAAGAACTGGGAATTCGAAAATTGAGAAGGATTGTCTTCTGAGGTACCCCCTTGGGTCTATTTATAGATTTCTGAAAATGATCTGCCAACAGCGCAACTCAGATGTTCTGATTGAATATGTTCAGCCCAAATCGGTCTGCCATCAGCATAACTCTGGTGTTTGAAGGGATACTGGCAGACCAACAGGCGTAGAATGGTAAAAACATCCCTGTGCGAGTGGTCCGTGAAGCTTCCACTCGCCTAGGGCGGTGAGTTCTCGATGGTGCTGGCACTCGCCGCCTCCACATGGCCCTGGCAAGTGCGGGTCTGGCCTGCCCCACTCGCCTATTCCTACGGGGATCCGGGGGCGAGTGCGTGCCCACCTACTCCACTTTCCCTGCACCTGCTTTACCTCAATCCGGGCGAGTCGAGCAACCCTATGCACTCGCCACCCCTGGATGTCTTACTTGAGATTGGAACTGCACCAAATGGCTAGGCCGGCTCCTGTCGATCCCGCTCGTCGGATATGGGGTTGCACACAATCCCTGCTTTTTGCGAGGTTGCCCCAAGCTCGGAAAGAATCATCCAACCCCAAGAGATTTGGCGAGCGCGATAGGAGCTGGAGGGAATCTTTTGGTGGGATCCACAAGCTGTTAAAAATATGCTCGCCTGCCTGGGAGAGCGTTGCCAATTCCCACACTTTTCTGTCTTTTTCCATCATGCCTCTTTCAAAGGAGTTCGAAGAGAGGCTCAACCGCGCCAAGGCACTCAATGCCTCTCGTGCTGCCGAGCTGAGCCCCTGGCTCTCAAACCCATCATCGCGCGAGTCACCAAAACATAAGCTTGCCTAGGGCTGAGCATATTATTCGAAACTCGAAAGTCGCTCGAAAATCGTTCGAAAATTGAGCCGAATCGAAATCAGTTAAAATTGATTCGACTCAATTTGAGACGATTCAATTTATCTCGAATCTGATTTCGAGTCGATTTCGAGCCAACCCTGAATCGCTCGAAATATGATTCGAATCAACTCGAATTAATTAAAAAAATTATGTATTTATTAATATGTTCCTATTTTAAGATTAAAAATAACAAAATTTAAATTTAAATAAAAAATGAAGACTTTAAGTGTTTCATTTGCTAAATTTATAGTTTTCCCAATTTAATTTTGAGCAAATTAAAAATAAAACGAAAAAGTTGTTCAATTTCGAGCCGATTTGATTTGGTTTCGAGCCGATCCGATTCGATTTCGAGCCGCCTCGATTCGATTTCAAGCCGACTCGGAATCGAATCATTTCGAGTCGAGCCGACTCGACTCGAAATCAATTTCGATTTCGAGTCGATTTCGAGTCGATTTCGAGCCGAGTTCGAGTCAAAAATTTCGATTTCGAGCCGAGCCAAAATCGCTCGAACTCGACTCGATATCAGCCCTAAGCATGCCAAAAGGGCCAAACCTGACTCCAAAGTCGGCAAGGCCATTCTAGACCTGTTGAAATCGAGAATTCGGTCTCTTGTGGAGTCCACCCTTGGGGAAGGGGTGATCGCGCACCTACTTCTCTCCTGCAAGCCAAATAACAAAGGAAAAGAGAAGGGAACTGACCCAAGGGCTCGGCGTAGAGGTCCCACCACACACTCGGAAGATCTTAGAGAGCTTCCCATCCTTAGCCAAACACTGAGCTAATGATACCTCAGAAAGTGCTAGAAGAACGGGGCACAAGTAAAACGTGCCTTCTGAGGTACCCCCTTGGGTCTATTAATAGTTTTCTGAAGACGGTCTGCAAATAGCCAACCTCCGCTGTTCTAAACAGCTATACACAGCCAAAAGTGGGTCTGCCAACAACGCAACTCTGCTATTCTAACAGGCTATTTGCACCCCTAGCAAGGACATCCTGGTAATTTTGCCTCTGGGCCCCATGGGGCGCGTTTCCCGGGCTCGACGTCAGCTCGCCATAAGTTCACCACCTTGCTGGGCAGACGCTACCTGGCTCTCACAGCTCGCCTGTCAACTTTAGGAGAGCACGAGCCAGGCCACCGCAGTCCGCGAGCCCCTTGTTCTAAGGCGGGCTGGCGACCCGGCCGCCTATAGGAGAGCATGTCAGATGGATAGGCTCGCCCAGCTCGCTCGCCTAGCTTTGGCGAGAGCGAGCTAGCCTTTTCAGGGTTGTTACTAAAGAAAGAATTCCAGATAAATTGAGTTCGACGAACGCCGAGCTTAGTTCGACGAACTCAGGTTTCTAACTCCTGAGTTTAGATTGACAAACGCTGAGCTCCGTTCGACGAACGCCGATCTCAACTCAGAAGCTTAGTTTGATGAAAGACAAGCTCAGTTCGACGAACTCCAGGCGGGCGCGAGCTAGGTGGGCCGGCTCGCGCAGCTCGCCCACCTAGCTTTGGCGAGAGCAATTTAGCCGTTCTGAGTTCGCCCGCATACTGTTCTGGCGTAGGCTGGTCGCCCTGGTCCGCTCGCCCGGCCTGGCAGACCTACTCGACGAACACGTGGTTGTACACAATCCCCGTTCTTTTTGAGCTTGACAAAGCTCAGAAAGAATCATCCAACCCACATTTTCGGTGAGTGCTTTGCTGAGATGAAGAGAATCTTTCGGTGGGTCCCACTTATAACACCCCAAATCTCGCGATTGAGTGCAGGCTGGGCAACACGGCCTGGGACACGGGTGTGTCCCAAGCCATGTCCTGCTCTGTGCACTCGAGTGGGTTTCAAGTGGGCCTCGAGTGGGTCTTGAGTGAGGCACACGACCTAGGACACTGGCGGGTTAGAGGCCATGTCCTTCTCTGTTTGTGGCCAGGGCTATGAACACGGGCTGGACACGGGCGTGTCCAAAGCCGTGTCAGGGCATACGGCCTGTGACATGGGCGTGTCACATGGCCGTGTCCTGGTCGGGTTGAGTCAGTTCCTTTTCTGCTTAAGGAACACAGCCTGTGACACGGGCGTATCACAAGCCGTGTCAGCCCAAGAAAATGCTTTTCTGGGCAAATCGTGGTCGTTCATTTCCTTCAACTTGGATCTAGTGGTCCATGCCTTTCCCTGCTGTTATAAAGCTGAGAGTGGAAGGATAACCTTCCATTCATCTTGTCTTTTCTCTTTCTAAAGAGATAGGGAGAGAGGAGAGCAAGGAAAGAAGGAGGAGAAGGAATTCGGCTGCCGGAGGAGCTTCAACGTGCTGAATCGAGAGCCGAGTTCAGATTCGTGGATGTAAGGCCGTGCCGGTGATTTCCATCCGGCTAGATTTTCATGGCTCTAAAGCGGTCATCAAGGGTAACAATCTCCTTCTTGGACAAGTAAAGTCCTCCTTTATGCATGAGCATGGAATCCTCCACCAAGCGGTGGAAAGCGTAAGTGATTCCAGTGGATTGATAGTTGATATCCTCGGTTGAGTCTGCATCTAGAGCCGGAAATGTGTAGTACGGCATAAGCATGCTGTGTGAAGTCCACCCGGACGGTTAGTCTGGATTGGTGATGTTTATGTTGTGAACCGGAGAAGACTCCGTGTATTGTGTGGATGCTTGTGAATTGTGAAGATTGCCAAATATCTAGGAAGCTTTGCGTAAGCTCCTTGTGTTGTGAGCGTTGTATGCGCTGTATGCTCAGTATGAGCGAGAAGCTGCGTGCTGACCAGGGAGGGAAAGCCGACCAGCGTCAAGATCTGTGCTATTGACGAATTGAGCAACGGGAAAGGGCTGACCTGCACCTGGTTATTCGAGAGGTCGATTGGTGGCAATGCAAATGGGGGGCTACAGGCCAGACCCGGGTTACTGCACTACAAGGGTGGGCCGATCTAAATGCTCAATGGTTGCCGTGAGGTTTGCACCTCTAAGTGGGATGGGCGAGGATGTCCCCAGCATGCGTGTTGTGGTATACTAAGGCCCATAGCCAACAAGTTAAAAACCTCTGATCGGTGGCGGTGCCAAGGATGATTCGGAACACCGTAAATGTGCCCTGAGTGCACTGAGTGTGTGGAGGAGGCTGACATTTGTGATGATGTGGTGCGTGAGAGCACTTGTTGTGATATAGACATATATATGTTGCGATTGCGATGCATACAGTGAAGGAACCACTGCCTCGAGTAAGGGGTAGGGTCGTTATAATTGGACAGCTAATACTGACCGTTGCTTTGTTTACCACCCTTGGGGTGGATGTCCAACTGCAGGTGCTGACGGGCTGAATTGGATTGAGCGGGTTGAAGCCCTTACTACTTAAAGGCCCTTGAAGGCCGTGCGAAGAAGTATATTTCATATGTGGCTGGCCTGTGTGCCGATGTATGAAGCCATATTTGTAAAGAGAAACATGTAAGGCCTTAAGGCCATGTGCGTTTGTGTATTCGTATACATTCCTGGAGATATATATAAATGTGTGGTTTATATATTTAGTGAACATTCATTGTGATGAGTTCTTGCAACTTAAAACGCTTTCGCTAGAATGCTCTGAGTTAAGATGCGAGTAGAACGTGATTTTGATATTCATACATAATTCTGTCGTTTGTTTATAAAATATGGCGTGGGGCCCCAGCCGGACCCACTGTTGTATTCCATATGACGAATGGAGGCGTTACAAAGTGGTATCAGAGGATCAAATTTTTGGTAGGAAGAACATATTTAAACTCACGAATGTCCACTAGGAATGCAATACATGCACGTGAGGAGCTTGAGCATGTTGACAATGTATATTTGCCGTTATGGAATTGCCGTTAATGGTGTTTTGTACATTGATAGGTGACAAGGAGTGGTGCTGGGCATTCTGAGCCCCAGCGTTCTGATGAGAGTGCGACACCAGCTGAGGTGACTACACCTCCTCCCTCGGCGGAGACCATACGTTTAATTACTGAGACGGTGCTTGCAGTATTACATGCACAACCTATTGGGCAGGCAAGGCCTGCAGTGGTGCTAGTATGGCTTGGTGCAAGACAAGAGCGTGTTGAGGCTCTGATTGATGAGCAAGCAGTTTACGAGCAACTGAAAAGGTTTGTGGAGTTTCATCTACCTACGTTTGGAGGGGCGTGTTCTCCAACGCAGGCTGAAGATTGGCTCGCAAGAGTGAAGAGGATCCTGACAACAATTAGGACTGAGGATGGGCAAAAAGTTACTTTAGCCACTTTTCTGCTAGAAGGAGACGCAAGGCTTTGGTGGGATGAAGTGGAATTGCACCACTTGGCAGGTCAAGGATTAGAGGAGATCTCGATCGAAGAATTCTCAAAATTATTTCTGGCCAAGTATTTGCTAGTGTCGCAGCGAATTGCCATGGAAAATGAGTTCCAACGCCTGGTGTAAGGGCACGAGTAATATTGATACTTACCTGCATAAGTTTACTAGGCTGGGATGCTATGCAGGGTCTACTTTTGCTGAGGAGGCGCGAAAGACGAATAGGTTCTATAAGGGACTTCTTGATGAGCTGAGGTTGGCACTCCCGAGTTCGGTGAACCAAGGCTTCCAAGCATTCGTAGATACAACTAGTACGCTGGAGAAGGATTTGAAATGGGTGCAGGACAAGAAGAACTTGGCGATGGAAAAGCCGGAATTCAAAGTTCCGCAGTCGGAACAATCAGAGTTTGTTCAGGCCCGCGGAACAAACTCCTTTGACTGTTGCTTCAGGAGCAACATATGAGCAAGAACATATTGAGACACGTATATGTTTTCATTGTGGGAAGTAGGGACATATCTCCCGTGATTGTTGGAGTGGCTCTTCAAAAGGTGAGAAAAAGACATGTGCGTCTTATGAGGAAAAGGGTAAGGTAGTGACAGAGTTATCTGCATCCCGGACGCAACCCCGAGTGTACAATCTCGAATTGCAGGAGCCTCAAATCTCAATCGATGAAGTACAACAACCTCGAGTGTTTAATTTGGAAGTACAGGAGTCCATAAAATGGATTATGAGCGATGCAGATAAGCGGAAATAAGTGAACTTTGTTCCTTTCATGATGTAAATATATGGTGTATGTATGTATGACACTATGTTTGTTAACGACTTGTTTTGTGCACTACCATGGGGCGAGACAAGCTGCGGCCTCTGAGCTCTAACCCGGATCATTTTATCAAGTTGCAACAAAGGCGTGGTTATGTTGGTGTCTACAGTTGAGCTAAATTTTGGGATGAAATTCTTATAAGGAGGGGAGGGTTGTAACACCCCAAATCTCGCGATTGAGTGCAGGCCAGCGTGCCGATGTATGAAGCCATATTTGTAAAGAGAAACATGTAAGGCCTTAAGGCCATGAGCATTTGTGTATTTGTATACATTCCTGGAGATATATATAAATGTGTGGTTTATATATTTAATGGGCATTCATTGTGATGAGTTCTTGCAACTTAAAATGCTTTCGCTAAAATGCTCCGAGTTAAGATGCGAGTAGAACATGATTTTGATATTCATACATGATTCCGCCGTTTGTTTGTGAAATATGGCGTGGGGCCCCTGCCGGACCCACCGTTATATTTCATATGACGAATGGAGGCGTTATACCACCATCATGCTATAAATATGTCATCGGGCCTTTTGGAAAAATCCTGCCTTCTTTTAACCTTCCTTGTGAGTAGCTGAACAATGCCTGTGTCCGAGGAGATGCGAGCGCCCCTGACGGCCGCGAGGGAGGGAACTAGGGAGCAAGTTCTTGACTCCACACCATGGTTGGCACGCGAATCACCCAGTCCACTCTTTAGGCTGATGAAAGGGAAGATCGTCAGGCGGTCTCCTGTAAACGACCTCCCGGGGTCTAGCTCGGCGGCCGATGCTGAGGTCTCCCATGAGGTATGCAAGCCTTCTGTCTAATTTGTCATTTTGCCTCTGATTTCTTTTTCTATAGGAGAGGCCTCGCGAGGATGGAGGTGATGGAGGGGAGCAGAGTCATTCCCTGCCACTAATAACTGAGCGGGCCGCCAGGCCTTCGGGCCAGGGGCACGCCGATCCAGCGATTTCTCAGTCGCCAATTCCGCCTAGGCTGGGTAAATCCTTTGCAATTCTTGAAGGCAGGCTCTTTCAGGGTCGGCCGGGTTCCTCCCGGCCACCTGCTGGTGCGGGCAATGTGCCGATACCTGATGAGTAAGTATTTTTGCCTGTTCATTATTGCTCGCTTTTTCTGATCTCTCCTTTTATAGGCTTTAACGTGGTCTCTTCCTCTGACATTGACATGAGCGAGTGGTATTCGCCTCCCCCTGATACTGATCATATCTCGGAGTACCTGGGCAACCCGCTGGATGCTGAGGGGATGAAGAAGCGGGTGACGCGGCTATTCCAAAAACAGTCCCTGCTGCTATAGGAGGTCTGCAACAGGGTAGACGAGGACAAGGCCAAGGTGGAGGAGCAGTTTGCAGTTCTGGAGGGAATGAGGCGTCCAGCTGATGGGGATGGAGTTACTTCTCAGGGGGTGCATAGCACGCGGGCAGAGGAGCAGCTTAGGCATGCCACGGAACAGGTCGACCTGGCTAAGCGGGAATTAATGGCTATTCGCGAGTACTTCTATCCTCGCGTGCCTCCTCGATCCGGGATGCGGGGGCAGGGCAGGTGGAAGTGGACCCAGTATTGAGCCGCCCGCCCTCTCCCCGTTGCCGATTGCCAGGCCCGGGTCGCACCAGCACCATAGATTAACATGAGTAGTAGGGTCTCAGTTTCTTTCATTGGGACATTTAATCTGTTTGTAATAATTTGACTCCTCGCCCGTCCATGGGCTCGTGTCTGCCTCATATTACTTTTATAATCTTGCTGCTTAATTTCTCAAGGTGAGTGCGGATGAGGAGCTATTGCTCGCTCACCGCTTCTTTAAGCGGCGCGAGATCTTTGAACCGGCTCACCCGACCCACCTATTTAGCCTCGGTGGGAGCGAACTGGGTGCTTGCGGATTGCGAGCCTAAGCGGCTCGCCTACTATTTCTGGCGGGTGCGAATCGCGGCTCGCCCATCTCTTGGGTGGACATGGGTGAGCGCGGCTAGCTGTTGATGTAGGCCACTCCCCAAAATGGGATTAGGTTGCAAATTGGCAAAGGAAATTCCTATGGGGAATTTAAGCGAACACGTGGTGTGCGCGCAAAACTCAAAATTTCAGCAGAGTTTCGACTATAATGTTGCGATCTCACAAGTGGTAAATTCCCATCCAAACCTGCACGAACATTCACATACACTAATATCATTGCCTAGCCACACATCTAATATCGCATCACAACATTTCCATCCACATGGAGAGCACTCCAGACTAAATAATTTCGATTCAGAAAGTAGTCCAAATGCAGCCCTCAAAACAAAATCAAACGAGGATATACCAAATCCTCTTGATCCATTCGAAACCAAAGGCTAAACCAACCTCGATTTGCAAACGTCCAAGGGGACCTACCCTTGCAAAACCTTCACAAAAATCGGATAAAAAACAATTTGATTTCAGATTTTTTTGAATGCAAAATAGAGTCAAGATTTAGGATAAAACATGATACCGAAGTTTCCACAAATTCTCACAATCTAAGACGAAGCATTACACAAGATTTAGGAGAGAAAATTCATTACCCAAATCTGAAATTAAAGAGGAGGAAGAGGAGGATAACTATGGAAGAGTCGCACTTCCACGGGTCCACCGGAGTCGCACCAGATGGAGAGAACCGAGCCACCTTCTTCGGAGTCACACCGGAGGAGGTAGGAGGTCGCCGGAGCAGCAGGAATGGCCACCAAGAGGGGTGGCGACAACAGCAAGGGGCTGCTCCTGGAGGTCGGGTTTCGGCCTGGCCGAATAGGGGGCGGGATGCAACCGAGAGAAGCGGTTAGGGTTTTAATTTTCCTTCTTTTTTTTCCATCATCCCCTCTCCAACATATATATATATATATATATATATATATATATATATATATATATATATATATATATATATATATATATAAATAATATCATACCCTCTCCATCCACCCTTCATCAAAATCCAAACAAATCCTAACCACTAGTGTTTAATAAGAAATAAAACACACAATTATAAAGCAACATAATTATAATTTTCCTAACTTATAAATTTATAAATCTTAGGACCTATAAATTCATAAAAGCAATAGAAATATAATATTATTCCAACATTAAAATAACATTATATTCATAATGACGACGTCGGCGGAGGCGACGACGACAGTTGCGGCAACAAACATCAATGTCCACGAACATGTAGCGGTGGCGATCAAAAGCGACCAAATGTCCACGAGCAAATGGCGGGGCACCCTCACCATCAATCCTCCCCCGCTCAAAATCACTCATCCCCGATGAGTGGCCAGGGAGAGAATAGCAGGAGACAGCAGCATCCACATGTAGCATAGCAAGAACGGACATCCACAGGGCAGGACAAGCAGTGCAGGCATTCACAATAGAATAGAACCTGTCATGAGCAAGAACAGTAGAAAACCTCGTATATGTGTCAACATAAAGAAAAGCAGTGCAGATCTTACCATCCAATGCGAGAACCAGGAAACCCAAATGGAAGCGCGACACGAAAAGAATCTCACCTCTCAACCCAAGAGAATCTGAAGTGGAAGAGAGAAACGTCGGAGAAAGCCACTCAGGTGGAAACCAGATATTCAAAATTAAATCTGAAAAATTGAAACACGACGAAACACCGATTGCATCGTAAAAATCCAAAAATATTGCATTAAATCCAAAATTTTTGAAAATCATGAAAGATCGGCTCTCTAACGTAATAATGTTGTTACGGAACCCGAAGGTATCCACTCGTGGGCTAACCAGACTAAATTGGAATCAACAATTCTGCAGTCAGAAGCTCTCAGAGGTGAACAGTCGTGAAAGTGATGCAACCCACAGACACTGGCATAAGACAACGACATGTGTACGGGCAGATCGTACCAAAAAGGATGAAAAATATGTGCAATTTGATTTGATGGGTAATGATGAATTGTAAATATACCTAGTTTTATGTACATTATATCAGTCGTTTTACTTTATTTTTGTCATTTTTCCTTACTTTTGTTCAATAAAATATTTCTTTTATTGTACATATTTTGCTAATTTATTTTATTTTGTTTTTCAGATAAAAATCAAAAAATCTGCCCAAAATATACATGTCACGCCCGTGTACTGTTGGTCACGCCCGTGACCAGGGCGTGACCCGTCAAAAACCGTGGAAATCAGCAATATTTGGATAAAATTGATGGACACGCCTGACCACACGCCCGTGTCCGCTGACACGCCCCGTGTTCTAGGCCCGTGCCAGCCAGCTCGACGATTTTTCCCTCGACGTTCGTCGACCCAAGAGGGACACGGCCGTGTCCGATGAGCGCCACGCCCGTGTTAGACCGACACGCCCCGTGCCGAAACCCGTGACCATCTCTCGACAATTTCCGCTCGACGTTTGTGGAGTGTCGACTCAACCCGACACGCCTAGTGTCACGCCCGTGACCGAGGGCGTGACCCCGCCGCCTGGCCCGACAAACTGCCGCCGGCGAATCCCGAAGTCAACAACGCCTTTAATCGCCGAACGACACGCCCACCATCACGCCCGTGACCTGGGGCGTGACCGCCGCGTTTTCGGCCGCAAAGTCAAATCGCCGTCAAATCCATCAGATCACCGAATTCTGCTGTTAAATAGTGCTGACACACCCCCAGACACGCCCGTGTCGGAGGGCGTGTACTTGGAAATTTTTGCCTATAAAAGGGCAGCTGCTGTACGAGTTAGGGGTTCCAATTTTTGAAACCATTTTGTTGACTAGGGCTGCTGTTTGGAGCTTGCTTAGTGCTATGTAAGGATCCCCCCTCTCCTTTTTAAGTTTATATGTTTGAGCTCTTGTAATCAACCTTTTTTTGTAATAAAAATCGTTATTATTTCATCCTTACATGCTTTGAAATTTCTCCAAAAAGCCTCCTTTTCATCAATCTTACGTACTTTAGTTTCCATTTTCATAATACGTGTATGTATATGAGCTTAAAATGACGAAATTCATGTCTTTAAAATGAAAATCTTTCTGTTTTATTTTCAATTTTATCAAACTTTATAGCCGTTACTATAGCCGTTTTGTTTTCCTTATCACATTCTTTAAAATTGATTAGACTTAGAATTTTACTTCCAAATACGTTCTTATGAACTTGTAAAACGTTAAAAAGGTGGTTTTCATCCCTCTTAACTTAGCTTTTACTTTGTTTTAATTATAAAACTGTTGCTTCTTTTTAGCTTACTCCCACTTTTTAAACCATTTTACAAGGCTATAAGAATGTATAAATTGTTATTTTTATTTTTCATCAACTTTCATTTTAAGTAATTACAAAAAATAATTTCGCTCGAACAATTTTTATGTTCACTTTTTATGCATTTTTATCAAAATCTAATGGTAAAAATGTAAACGTTTTAATTTTTTGGGCACTTGACTTTCTCACTTTAATTTGAAAACTTTTTGCTCAAACAGTTTTTATTTCGCCTTTTTATGCATTTCTACTGCATTCCAGCGGTAGAAATGCAGTCATTTTAATTGTTCAATAACTTTGTTTTTTGTATTTTTCGCCCGAGTGCGTGAGTGTATGAGATAATCTTTATCATCTTATTTAATTTAGGTAAGTGTGTGTGTGTGTGTGTGTGTTTATTTATGTCGAGTGCGTGAGTAGTTACATTCAAGTAGAGTGCGTGTGTTGTTTTTATTTTCCGCCTACTCATTTGAGTTAATTGGCGGGATTTTATTCAAGCAAGTGTGTGTATTTTTTTATTTACCTCCTACTCGCTAGGAGTTAAATGGCCGGACTGCATTTCCCGCATACTCGTTTGAGTAGGACTTGTAATTTTCATTCTTTATTTTTTCGCCTACTCACTTGATTTAAATAGCTGAACTGTATTTTCAGTCCTACTCGTTTGAGTAGGACTTGTAATTTTCATTCTTTATTTTTCCTCCTACTCACTTGAGTTAAATGGCTGGATTTGATTTTCCGCCTACTCGCTAGGAGTTAAATGGTCGGACTTTATTTTGATATAAATATTTAAGAAAGCCCTGTAATCGCATTTATTTTCTCCTACTCGTTTGAGTAGGACTCGCTTTCATTTCAGTCCTACTCGTTTGAGTAGGACTTGCAATTTTCAGCTTTTATTTTCCGCCCCCACTCGTTTGAGTGGGACCTGCAAATTTCAATTATGCAATTTTCTCTTATGTGTAACTTAGTTTCATTTCTGTCTTTTGTTATATGTTTGAATGAGTGCGGGTGTGTTTATTTGTAATAACTTCTCTAATGTTAGGGTATTTTACTTTTCCTCTTATTTTCTTTATAACCTTTCAACGAATAGTTTATGACGCTCGCTTAACCAAACATATAAGCTATCCCCTTTCCGATGAGTGGCTAATTGCTTTTAGCCCTCGGTATCGAAGAGCTTTGGGATTAAAAAATGTTTTAAATAACTAAAGGTATTATTTTTTTATTTAATTAAAAAAAACTTAAGGTTTACCCCGGGTTAACGACGCATAGAACCACATATCGATGTGTGGGCTCTATTTCCATTATCCATACGCTAGCTAGCCGAGAGGCCGTGCGTATGGACAGATCACCCCTAGGTAAATAGAGTTCCGCACTAACCCTCGAGAGAGGAGGCACGCTTACTCTACCGGATTGGGTTCCCCACCCAATAGCGGGGTTCTTAGCATACTGCGGGCATTAAGGGGAATCCTTCATCGGACGAGAGCCCGGTCGAATAGCCTTAATGTCCAGGTGAGCGATATTCCTAGAGATAGGTGAGCTCATTATTTTGAACCTCCACGGCCAAGTTTCCGCTTTAATTAAATTGAAACTTTAGATCTCTAGTTATTCAAATCTATTTTTAATCCTAACGTAATTCGATACCGGGAGTTATCTTTTCATCGACTATTTTCTTAAATCTATTTTCGTCCTATTTTAATTAAAACCCTCAACTAGTATTTCGGTAAAATAATAGTGTTTTCGGAGCAGTAGGGGTAATCAACCCATTCCCAGGAATAATACGACCTCGGTATTCTCCCGAATATCGAGTACTACTTGCGATAGGTGCACTTACCTACCCTAGCAAGCCCGCGACGATCGACTCACCGAACCAACCAAAGTAAGAGTCTGTTCGCGGGCCAATCAAGTTTTTGGCGCCGTTGCCGGGGAACTCTATGAGTTGTTATTCTGAATCCGAAGTCTATTAATTTTAGCTTTATTTCTAAAAAACTAAAAAAAAAAACTTAAAAACTTTTCTTCAAAATCCAAAAAAAAAGAAAAAGTTAATTTTCTACTTTCTATTTTAGGGTGTATGACCCGTGGACAGCCTTCAGAGTCCGAAAATTTGGATTTCGATCCTGAGATCGAACGCTCGCTTGCGCGTATTCGGTCTCAATGCCGAAATCCCTCTTTGGATCCCAAAGAATCCTTCGGAGAACCCTCTGCCGTTACTATGGCCGACCCCAATCCGAATGCGGCCGTTGAGCGTACAATGTCATATTACGCCCGACCGAATTTGGACGATACAGGGTCCAGTATTGTTCGCCCGTCGGTGGCGAACAATAATTTTGAGTTCAAATCGAGCGTTATCCAAATGATCCAAAATGCCGTGCAGTTCGACGGACAGCCGGATGAGGACCCGAACGTTCATTTGTCTAGTTTTTTGGAGATTTGCGATACTTTTAAGATCAATGACGTCACTGATGACGCCATTCACTTGCGCCTTTTTCCATTCTCCCTCAGATCCAAATCTAAGGCATGGTTGAATTCCCTCCCACGAGGATGTATCACCACCTGGGCTGACCTTGCGGAACGGTTCTTAACGAAGTATTTTCCGCCCGCCAAAACTGCAAAGTTGCGAGCGGACATTTCTTCGTTTGTGCAGAACGATTCTGAGTCTCTTTTTGAGACTTGGGATAGCTTCAAGGAATTCCTCCGCAAGTGTCCGCACCACGCGCTGCCTGCGTGGTTGCAGGTCCAAATCTTCTACAATGGGCTTAACTATCAGACGCGTCAAATGATTGACGCGGCTGCCGGGGGTACCTTGAATAATAAGACCCCCGAGGCTGCCCAAGCTCTTATTGAAGAGATGGATATGAATGCCTACCAATGGAACGTCCCTCGGGGACGTCCCAAGCAGGCGGCCGGCCACTTCGAAGTGGATGCCAATGCCCACTTAGCCCTTCAAGTTGAAAGGCTGACGAAGCAGGTGGCGGAGATGTCTGCTACCTCCACCACTCCTTCTTGGGCGATTCCCCCTATTGTCGGCGTGGTCAATGAATTCGTAGACTACGTGGGAAATGCTGTGCGACCTTCCTTCAACCCCAACAACAACCCTTATAGCAATAACTATAATCCGGGTTGGAGGAACCACCCCAACTTCTCATGGAGCAATGCGAATAATGCGCATCGTCCCCCCAATTCTTTCGCGCCCGGATTTCTGCCGCCTCCCTCTCTTCCAAAACCCTCCCCGATGGAGGATAATTTTTCTAAATATATAGCTTCCAACGAGTCAAATATCCGGAACATCACCGGATCGCTAAAAAACTTAGAACTCCAGGTTGGACAGCTAGCGCGAATGATGTCCGAGCACGCGCTCGGGGCACTGCCGAGAAACACGGAGCCCAATCCACGGGAAAATATCAACGCTATAACCCTCCGTAGCGGAAAGGAGGTGATCGATCCAAAACGGACCGATCCTCAGGTACATATTTCACCTCCGACCCCTCTTTCCCCTTCTTCGATTACGCCGTCTTTACAAATTTTAAATGAAAAAATTATTAAAATGCCCTTGCCATATCCGCACAAGCTCAATAGTGAGCGTAAGGACGCGCAATATGAAAAATTTATTTTATTATTAAAACAAATTCATATTAATGTTCCCTTCTGCGAGGCAATCTCTCAGATGCCTAAATATGTGAAATACTTAAAACAACTTCTTTCCAATAAACAAAAATTAGAAAATATTTAGCAGATTTCCTTAAATGCTGACTGCTCAGCGGCTCTTACTAATAAATTGCCCCTAAAAAGAAATGACCCGGGACGGTTCTCCATCCCGTGCCTTTTTGGCAATATATTAGTAAAATACGCTCTTGCAGATTTAGGCGCGAGCATTAATTTGATGTCGTTCTCGCTCTTTTAAAAATTAGGTTTGGGCACTCCGGCCCCTACTAAAATGCGAATCCAACTAGCGGATCACTCGGGTAAGTTTCCTGTCGGGGTAGTGGAGGACGTACTTGTCCGCGTTGATAAGTTTATCTTTCCGGTAGACTTCGTCATCTTGGACATCGAGGAGGACACCGATGTACCAATTATACTCGGTCGCCCTTTTCTCGCTACCTCCCGCGCATTAATTGATGTCAGTAACGATCGTCTCCTCCTTCGGGTAGGAGATGACTAAGCTACTTTCTCTATTAATCCCTCCGTAGGAGACTCGTCATCGAGCGATGACTTTTGTTATAATTTAGACACATATATCGGAGATTGTTCTTCCCCTATTTTTGAGTCTACTTTTTTAAACGACGATATTTATGCGCTCAAAAATTTTAACTGCGATGAGGATACCTCTATAGACTTGCCTTTCGAACCAATTGGTAAGAAAGACATAGGAATTAAAACCTCGTTAGAAGAACCGCTCTGCCTTGAACTCAAACCCCCACCCGATTCACTCAAATACGCCTTTTTGGGGAAAGATGATACACTCCCTGTTATCATTTCTTCGCATTTGAGCGAATCAGAGACTTCTGATTTATTGGGAGTTTTGCTTAAACATCGCCACGCAATTGCGTGGCAAATTTCTGATCTCAAAGGGATTAACCCGTCTTTCTGCACCCATAAGATTTTCCTTCTCGATAATTGCCGCAAAACTATTCAGCCGCAGCGGCGTCTTAACCCAAACATGAAAGACGTCGTTAAGGCCGAAATTATTAAATTATTAGATGCGGGGATTATTTATCCCATATCGGATAGTACGTGGGTTAGTCCCATTCACGTGGTGCCCAAAAAGGGCGGTCTTACCGTAGTGAAGAATGAGCACAATGAACTCGTCCCAACTTGTACTGTTACGGGTTGGCGGGTGTGCATCGATTATAAAAAACTAAATGACGCCACCCGTAAGGATCATTTCCCACTACCATTCTTAGACCAAATTTTAGAGCGTTTGTCCGGTCATCCGTATTTTTGTTTTCTCGATGGACAATCGGGGTTTTTCCAAATCCCCATTTCCCCCGATGACCAAGAGAAAGCAACTTTTACCTGCCCGTTTGGTACCTTCGCATATCGAAGACTGCCATTTGGCCTCTACAACGCGCCCGCTACATTCCAAAGATGTATGCTGGCGATCTTTGGCGAGCTGGTAGAAGACATTATGGAAGTCTTTATGGATGACTTCTCTGTTTTCGGAAGCACTTTCCCGTCCTGTCTTAGTAATTTAGATAGTGTCCTTCAGCGATGCGAGGACACGCATCTTGTTTTAAATTGGAAAAAAATGTAACTTTATGGTTCAAGAAGGTTTGGTTCTCGGCCATATGATTTCGTCTAAGGGGATGGAGGTCGATAAGGCCAAAGTTGAAATTATCAAAAAACTTCCCCCGCCTTCCAACGTTAAATCTATTAGGAGTTTCTTACGACACACAGGCTTTTATAGGCGTTTATTCAAGATTTTTCAAAAATAACAAAGCCGCTTACTCGCCTCTTGGAAAAGGAATCAAATTTTGTCTTTGATAGCGAATGCGAGTCTGCTTTTAACTTTATAAAACAAAAACTTATCAATTCACCTATTTTAGTGGCGCCCGATTGGACCCTTCCGTTCGAGATTATGTGCGACGCTAGTGATATTGCCGTAGGTGTCGTTCTTGGCCAACGTATAAACAAATATTTTCATCCTATTTACTACGCTAGCAAGACACTCACTTCCGCACAAGGAAATTGCACGACAACGGAAAAGGAACTTTTAGCCATCGTATTTGCTTTCGATAAGTTTCGCTCGTATATCATGCTATCCAAAGTTATCGTATTTACCGACCATTCCGCCTTAAAATATTTGTTAGCGAAAACGGACGCCAAACCCCGCCTTCTTCGATGGATCCTCCTCTTGCAGGAGTTCGATTTAGAGATCCGGGATAAGAGGGGTGCGGAAAAGTTAGCCGCCGATCACCTCTCCCGCTTTGAAAATCCCGCTGCGGAAGCGATCGTCGAATCTGACATAAATGACAGATTCCCCGAGGAACGCCTCCTAGCCATAACTACTAGTTCCTCTTCTCCGCCTTGGTTCGCTGATTTTGCGAACTATTTAGTTGCGAGGGTGCTTCCAAAAGACTTTTCGAGCCAGTAAAAGAAGAAATTCTTTTCTGACTTGAAATATTTCTTTTGGGAGGACCCTTTTCTTTTTCGTATCTGCGCGGACCAAGCGGTCCGAAGATGTGTCGCGGGTGTGGAGTGCACGCAAATCCTTAGGAACTGCCATGAGGGTCCGGCTGGTGGGCATTATCAAGCTAACCGGACCGTGCGGAAGGCGCTAGAGGCGGGCTTCTTTTGGCCCACTATATTCAAAGACACTCACAATTTTGTGCGCGCATGCAATAGCTGTCAGCGGTCGGGTAACATCTCTCGTCGTGACGAGATGCCCCAAAATTTGTTTTTAGAATGCGAAGTCTTCGATTTATGGGGCATAGATTTCATTGGCCCCCTACCTCCGTCTTTCAAAAATAATTATATTTTAGTAGCGGTTGACTACGTATCGAGGTGGGCGGAAGCGCAAGCTCTCCCCACCAACGATGCGCGAGTCGTCGTTACATTTCTTAAAAAACTATTTTCTCGCTTTGACACTCCGCGGGATATTGTAAACGATAGGGGGACGCATTTCTGCAACACCCAGATGGCTAAGACGTTACCTAGATATGACATCACACACAAACTTGCCACCCCCTACCACCCGCAAACTAGTTGTCAAGTAGAGGTAGTAAATCGAGAGATAAAGCGCATATTAGAGAAAACCGTTTCACTTAATAGGAAAGATTGGTCCATCAAACTCGACGATGCGTTGTGGGCTTATCGTACCGCATACAAAACCGCAATTGGTTGTACGCCGTATCGATTAGTCTACGACAAAGCGTGTCATCTCCCCGTAGAATTTGAACACCGCGCACTTTGGGATTTAAAACTTTTAAATCTCGACGCTAGCTTAGCCGCCCAAAATAGAAAACTGCAACTAAACGAGCTTGATGAATGGTGTGCAAACGCTTATGAGAGCAATAAGTTCTATAAGGAGCGTTCTAAGTTTTATCACGACCGAAAACTCAAGCCCCACAAAACATTTTCTCCGGGCGATCTTGTCCTTCTTTATAATTCACGACTTAGACTTTTCCCTAGGAAACTTAGATCATGCTGGTCCGACCCCTTCAAAGTTGAAGAGGTTTGGCCAGATGGGACTGTACTCGTCTCCCACCCGGATAAAGGCTCGTTTAAAGTGAACAGTCATCGCTTAAAATTATACATAGCAGGCGATCCTGTGGGCGGTAATTTCGAATCCATAACCCTCCTAGATATATAACCCGCCAAAATAGTCAAGCTACACGACTATAAACAAAGCGCTCCTAGGATGCACCCCATGTTTATCTTTTTCGCTATCTCTTTACTTTTTTCTTTGCTATCTTTCTTCATAATGCAGGGTTCCTAAACTGCGCCTTCCTCACCCCCTGTCAGGGAAGCTTCTACATCCCTCTCTTTCTTTTCTTTGTATATATTATCTTACCTGTTCCGCATACTTACGTTACAACATTGGGGACAATGTTGGACTTAAGTATGAGGGTGTTTTCTCGCTTTCTTTTTTTCGCACTTCTATTTTCTGCACTGTATTTCTATTTTTTGCACTTCCAAAATTTTTAAAAAAATATATGTAAAAAAACTATCTAACAAACAAAAAAATAAAAAAAATACAAAATTTTGAAAATGAAAAAAAAAAACAAAAAATCGCAAAAACTTAAGGTCTTTTTTTTCTCTTTCTTTTGAAACCAAAAATTAAAAAAAAATTGTAAAACAAAAATACTAAAAAAATTATAAAACAAAATTCAAAAAAAGTATAAAAAAAATTCCAAAAATATTTAGTTTCATTTTGTAAAACTCTTTGTAAATATTTTTTGTAAATAATCTTCTTTCTCTCCCACTTCCTTTTCACCAACATTCTTGTAAATACGTCTCTTTTTCTCGCACTTTTCGCAAACACTTAAAAATAAAAAAAAAGATAATAAGTTAAAAAAAACAAAAAAACAAAATTCAAAAAAAGAGAAAAACTATCCAAAAATAAAAAAAACAAGATAATAGATAAAAAAAACGCAATACATGATAAAAACTCTAAACAACCAAAAAAATATATTTTGAAACAAATAAATCAAATATACCATCCTTAATTTTCTTGCTATCCAAAAATTTTGCTTTGAGTTTATTTATATGTGAATTTTATTAATTCTCTGTTTGCTATTCGTTTGTGTTGAAACCAAAAACTTGGTCTCTGTGGAGTTCGGGGTCCCTAGAAAGGGGTGACCTCACACCTACTACACTCAAGAGAACGTCACGGACCAAATGATCAAGAAGCTAGGAACAGACCCTCAGCTCTAGCGCGGAGGTCCCACCTCACACCCAGAAGGCTACCTGAGCACTTCCCCTCCCTAGCCAATGCTCGAGCTAGGGCGCCTTGAAGAGCTCTCTCAACTCTACCAAGAAGAAGCTAAGGGAGGAGAAAAGCTCCAAAAGGATCCTCTCCAAGGCACCCAAGGGGGTCTATTTATAGTTTTCCAAATCCCTTGGGCCAAAAATGACCAAAATACCCCTACGGACAAAAGGCCTCGGACCAATAGGAAACCGCCACGCCGGGGGGTAGAGAAGGAAAAATGCGTCACCTAAAGTAAATAGGGGACCCACCCTGCGGGACGGGGCGAGACCCGGCCCGGGGGCCGGTCTCGCCCGGCCTACCCGCCGGGCTCGGCAAGACCCGGCCTGGGGGCCGGTCTCGCCTGGCTGCCCGCGGGGCGGGGCGAGACCCGGCCCGAGGGCCGGTCTCGCCCGGCCTACCCGCCGGTCTCGGCGAGACCCGGCCTGGGGGCCGGTCTCGCCTGGCTGCCCGCGGGGCGGGGCGAGACCCGACCCGAGGGCCGGTCTTGCACGGCCTACCCGCCGGGCTCGGCGAGACCCAGCCTGGGGGCCGGTCTCGCCTGGCCTACCTGCCGGGCTCGGCGAGACCCGGCCTGGGGGTCGGTCTCGCCTGGCTGCCCACGAGGCAGGGCGAGACCCGGCCCGAGGGCTGATCTCGCCCGGCCTACCCGCCGGGCTCGGCGAGACCCGGCCTGGGGGCCGGTCTCGCCTGGCTGCCCGCGGGGCGGGGCGAGACCCGGCCCGAGGGCCGGTCTCGCCCGGCCTACCCGCCGGGCTCGGCGAGACCCGGCCTGGGGGCGGTCTCGCCTAGCTGCCCGCGGGGCGGGGCGAGACCCGGCCCGAGGGCCGGTCTCTCCCGGCCTACCCGCCGGGCTCGGCGAGACCCGGCCTGGGGGCCGGTCTCGCCTGGCTGCCCGCGGGGCGGGGCGAGACCCGGCCCGAAGGCCGGTCTCCCTGGCCTACCCGCCGGGCTCGGGGCTGGTCTCGCCGGCCTGAGGGAAAAAGGGGGAGGGGGAGGGCCTGCTGATCGCGCCTCCACACCCAATTGGCCCGGGCGGGTGCCTACCAACCTGCCGCTCTCACACTCCAACTAAGGGGCCGCGGGGGGAGGCCGATTTCTCCTCCCCCTACTAGTATATTTCCAAGCTAGAGCCAAAATTGGCCACCAAGAGTTCAAAATACTCAAAGAACTTAAAAACTAAGCACGCCTCATTCAGGGTCCACTCTTCGCGAATACGGGGTTCTACACAATCCCCGCTCTTTTCGAGGTTGGCACAAGCTCGGAAAGAAACATCCAACCCAACGTATTCGCGGAGTGTAAATTCCCTGCGGGGTCAACCTGCCATGCCAGCTATGAGAGCCTGGGTGGCGAGACCTCCTCTGGGTGAAAACACTTACCCTCCCCGAGGGGTCAACCTGTCAAGCTAGCTAATGGGAGCCTGGGTGACGAGACGGCCTCGGGGTGAAAACACTTAACCTCCCCGAGTAGTCAACATGTCAAGCCAGCTAATGGGAGCCTGGGTGACGAGACGGCCTCGGGGTGCAAACACTTACTCTCCACGAGAGGTACCACCGGCCCTATCAGCTAGTGGCAGCCTGGCAGTGGGACCACCTCGGAGCAAAGGGACTTGCTATCCACGAGAGGTATCACCGGACCTGTCAGCTAGTGGGAGCCTGGCAGCGGGACCACCTCGGAGCAAAGGGACTTACTCTCCACGAGAGGTATCACTGGCCCTGCCAGCTAGTGGGAGCCTGGCAGCGGAACTGTCTCAGAGCAAAGAGAACTGGGGCTCCTACGAGAGGTACCACCGGCCCTGTCAGCTAGTAAGAGCCTGACAGCGGGACCGTCTCGGAGCAAAGGGCTTGGGCAACCACGAGAGATCAACCTACCCAGCCAGCTAGTGGGAGCCTGGCGGCGGAATCGTCATCGGAGCAAAGGAACTTGAGCTTCCACGAGAGATCAACCTGCCCTGCCAGCTAGTGGGAGCCTGGCCGCGGAATCATCATCAGAGCAAAGGGCTTAGGCTACCACGAGAGATCAACCTGCCCGGCCAGCTAGTGGGAGCCTGGCTGCGGAATCATCATCGGAGCAAAGGACTTGGGCTACCACGAGAGATCAACCTACCTAGCCAGCTAGTGGGAGCCTGACGGTGGAATTGTCATCGGAGTAAAGGACTTAGGCTACCACAAGAGATCAACCTGCCCTGCCAGCTAGTGGGAGCCTAGCCGCGGAATCATCATCGGAGCGAAGGGCTTGGGCTACCACGAGAGATCAACCTACCCAGCCAGCTAGTGGGAGCCTGGCGGCGGAATTGTCATCGGAGCAAAGGACTTGGGCTACCACGAGAGATCAACCTACCCAGCCAGCTAGTGGGAGCCTGGCGGCGGAATCATCATCAGAGCAAAGGACTTAGGCTACCACGAGAGATCAACCTGCCCTACCAGCTAGTGGGAGCATGGCCGCGGAATCATCATCGGAGCGAAGGGCTTGGGCTACCACGAGAGATCAACCTACCCAGCCAGCTAGTGGGAGCCTGGCGGCGGAATCGTCATCGGAGCGAAGGACTTGGGCTACACAATCAAACCTTACCGAATCCTACATCCTCAAACGGGGAAAATAGATGGGTTACATGATCCCCCCGACTCAGTTGGTCGGCGGTTAGACTTATTACAAGGTAAGACACATACACGACTCTGCCGGGGCGAGGCTTCCTCAGGGGATCTGGGCCCGGTGGTCGTCATCCGCTTCCTCCTCGCCGGACACTTCCATCCTGCTCAGGCTCTCCATGACCTTCTCCATCTCCTCTGCCTTGGCCCACCATGAGATGGTGTTGACGGCCGTGACGTAGCACTTCCTTGCCATCCTGGAGTCTCCCTTAACTCTGACCTGGATCCCTCCTAAGCTGAACTTGAGGCATTGGTGGAATGAAGACGACACGCAACGGAAGGCGCTGATGAGGGGTCTTCCGAAGATGGCGTTGTAGCTGCTTGGAGCGTCAACAATGACGAACCGACAGTTCCTCGAGACTCCTCCCAATTTTACTTGGAGTCCAACTCCACCCTTCACCTCCTTCCTCTCCCCTGAAAATCCGAACAGGGGTCCGTCCGAGGCCAACACCCTCCTTGGCTCCACCTTCATCTCATCAAACGCCTTCTTGAAAATGACGTTGACGGAGCTTCCGTTGTCAACCAGGATCCGGGAGACGGTGTAGCCTTCGATGGCTGTCTGGATGACCAGCGCATCACAGAATGGATCCTCATGATCCGGTAGGTCCTTCACCGAGAAGGTGATCTTTTCCTCTAGGGGCGGGGTCTGGGAGGTTGAGGCGACGCTCCTTCGGTACATGACATGGAGGATTGCCTTCCGGGTGGCCTCAACCCCCACTCCACCGTGGATCACTCCTATACCGCCTCGGGTTCCCACGTCGACCCGATCCTCGCATATATCATCACCCCCTTCTCCGAGTAGAACCTCTTCTACTCGTACCTGCGGCTGCGGCTGGGTAGGGCCTCTCTCCCCCCTTACCTCCAAGAACTCGGGGCAGGTAGCCGTGGCGTGCCCCTCCACCTGGTGGAAGTCACAGTAGAGCAGCGCTCCTTCTCCCCTCTTTCGGCGGGATGGACGCTCTCTCCTGTTACCTCTTCCCCCTCCTATCGCCAAGGCTTGCTGCGGCGGGGGTAAGAGTTGCCTTGGGGCCTGCCTCTGGAAGTTAAACCTCCCTTGGACCCCGTGGAAGTTCCCCCCTCTTTGGATGAGAGCTCTTCCTGGACCTTGGGCAGGTCCTCCCTGCTGCCTCCAGCCTGGTTCCGGACCCTCCTGTCCTTGGAACCCCTGAGCTCTCTGCTCCTTTCTCCTTCTTCCTTCCTGATGCCTTGAGCCACCCTGCTCCTTTGACTCCACCTCCGCCAACTTTTCCAACCTCTTGACAAATGCCGGGTTGGCTGCCTCCATGACAATCTCCTTTGCCGCCCTTTCCATCAGCTCCTCGAAGGAAAGGGGAGCCTTCTGGGTCAAGCTCATCTTGAAGAAGCCCTCCTTCAGCCCAACGGTGAAGGCCATCTGGAGGGCATACCCTGGCATCTCCTGGACCTCCAAGATCTCCCCTTGGAACCTATCTACGTAGCGGGCCAGCGACTCCTCGGCCCCCTACCTTATCAAGAAGATGGACTCAGGACTCCTCTTCCGCTTCTTGGAGGTGGATAAGCGGAGCTGGAAGCTTCGTCTCAAGTCCTCGAACCTATAGATCGACCTCGGAGGGAGTTGATGGAACCAGTCCCTTGCCTTTTCCTTTAGCGTGATCGCAAAGAGGCGACACTTGAAGGCATCTGTCATCGATCTGATGGAGACGACATCCTCGAACCACTGCAGATGCTGGATGGGGTCATCCTTCCCCGTATAGTAAGCCATGTCTGGCTCTCTGAACCCCTCGGGAACGGGAGCTGAGATGATCAGCTCGCTGAAGGGTGACCCCCTAAGGGGTGGTCTCGTCACCTCCACTCGCGCGACCTGCTCGCCTGGGAGGTTGGAACTTGCCGGGCTAGAGAATAACTCCCGGCCGGTGAGGTCTCGCTCGACCCCATCTCCCATCCTCTCCTTCCCTGGCCTTCTTCCTGGTGCACTTCCTTCTCCCCCCGCTGGGGTCATCTCGCCTAGACCCCTGGGAGTCGACTCGTCGAGGGGGGGAGCTAGCTCTTGGGGGATCAGGGTGGAGCTGCCACCCTGAGGAGCAATGCTTCGCAGCATCTCCATGATACCTTGGATGGAGGCCATGAACTCTTGCCTCCCAACAAAGGGTCCTGGGCTGGGGAGCTCGCCGAGATCATCACCGCCTCCCTGACCTCCCATCATGACACTCTCTCGAGATCTTCTGTACTGGCCACTCTCCACGCTCACCACACCAAAATGTTGAAACCAAAAACTTGGTCTCTGTGGAGTTCGGGGTCCCTAGAAAGGGGTGACCTCACACCTACTACACTCAAGAGAACGTCACGGACCAAAGGATCAAGAAGCTAGGAACAGACCCTCGGCTCTAGCGCGGAGGTCCCACCTCACACCCGGAAGGCTACCTGAGCACTTCCCCTCCCTAGCCAATGCTCGAGTTAGGGTGCCTTGAAGAGCTCTATCAACTCTACCAAGAAGAAGCTAAGGGAGGAGAAAAGCTCCAAAAGGATCCTCTCCAAGGTATCCAAGGGGGTCTATTTATAGTTTTCCAAATCCCTTGGGCCAAAAATGACCAAAATACCCATATGGCCAAAAGGCCTCGGGCCAATAGGAAACCGCCACGCCGGGGGGTAGAGAAGGAAAAACGCGTCACCTAAAGTAAATAGGGGACCCACCCTGCGGGACGGGGCGAGACCCGGCCCGGGGGCCGGTCTCGCCCGGCCTACCCGCCGTGCTTGGCGAGACCCGGCCTGGGGGCCGGTCTCGCCTGGCTGCCTGCGGGGCGGGGCGAGACCCGGCCCGAGGGCCGGTCTCGCCCGGCCTACCCGCCGGGCTCGGCGAGACCCGGTATGGGGGCCGGTCTCGCCTGGCTGCCCGCGGGGCGGGGCAAGACCCGGCCGAGGGCCGGTCTCGCCCGGACTACCCGTCGGGCTCGGCGAGACCCGGCCTGGGGGCCGGTCTCGCCTGGCTGCCCGCGGGGCGGGGCGAGACCCGGCCCGAGGGCCGGTCTCGCCCGGCCTACCCGCCGGGCTCGGCGAGACCCGGCCTGGGGGCCGGTCTCGCATAGCTGCCCGCGGGGCGGGGCGAGACCAGGCCCGAGGGTCGGTCTCGCCCGGCCTACCCGCCGGGCTCGGCGAGACCCGGCCTGGGGGCCGGTCTCGCCTGGCTGCCCGCGAGGCGGGGGGGGGGGGGGGGGGAGACCCGGCCTGAGGGCCGGTCTCGCCCGGCCTACCCGCCGGGCTCGGCGAGACCCGGCCTGGGGGCCGGTCTCGCCTGGCTGCCCGCGGGGCGGGGCGAGACCTGGCCCGAGGTCCGGTCTCGCCCGGCCTACCCGCCGAGCTCGGCGAGACCCGGCCTGGGGGCCGGTCTCGCCTGGCTGCCCGCGGGGCGGGGCGAGACCCGGCCCGAAGGCCGGTCTCCCCGGCCTACCCGCCGGGCTCGGGGCTGGTCTCGCCAGCCTGGGGGAAAAAGGGGGAGGGGGAGGGCCTGCTGATCCCGCCTCCACACCCAATTGGTCCGGGCGGGTGCCTACCAACCTGCCGCTCTCACACTCCAACTAAGGGGCCGCGGGGGGAGGCCGATTTCTCCTCCCCCTACTAGTATATTTCCAAGATAGAGTCAAAATTGGCCACCGAGAGTTCAAAATACTCAAAGAGTTTAAAAACTAAGCACGCCTCATTTAGGGTCCACTATTCGCGAATACGGGGTTGTACAATTTGTGAATTATAGATTGAAAAATTTAAATATTCGGGGTTAAGTTTTAAAGAATTCATTATGCTTTGTTAAAAATAGTTAACTCATTTTATGCACAACTTCTAATTTTTCATTGATAGGAGAACATGTATTATGTTAGACAATAACGACTATATGATTCAATTATGTTTACTTTTAGCTTTCTGAAAAATTGGAACTTACAATTTATTAAGGTTGCTCTAAAAAATGTTTTTAATAAAAAAAATCTAATTTTCTTTTCTCACCTTTCTTATCATGACCTACTTGGCATGATAAAATTGTTATCCTTAAAAGATCCCATGTCAATGAGAATAAGATTTCGTTCCGTAAACATAGGCACCCAATAGATTAAAAAGATTATATGTTATGGAGTAAGAGGATAAAATTCATTACTCTTACACATATACATTGGGTTAAATTTTATTATGAAGTTGAAAAAAAAATTGATATTAGGAAAATAAGATTTCATTTTCCTAATAATCAAAAAGAAAAAAAATGGAGGTTCGAGAAAAAATTACCTCACCTCAAATTTCAAATCCTCTTCATAAACCAACATCAACCCGCTTAGCCAATTTTACGATTCTAGATTTAATTCAAAATATCTTTTTGAGAGCATAATTTGTAAATTGCATTATTTCCAGTAAAACTCCTATAAGCTAAAAGTTCATATAATTCCAAACTATTTTTGTTAATCTAACCATTACAATTATTGCTTTCTATTTGATTATATCAAGAAGTGTTTTGGCCAAAACTTTTGCGCTATTTAAATCATCTTCATAAATTTAGGACTTAACTCTTACACCCCGCTTATTTATTTAGATCTCTCTTATAATTGATTAAGCGGTAGCTAAACTTAGAGTTTTTTTATTCCTTATAAATTCACCTCAAACTTTTGCTCTGGAATAGCAAAAGCTTAAGTATGGGGGTATTTGATGAATTGTAAATATACCTAGTTTTATGTACATTATATCAGTCGTTTTACTTTATTTTTGTCATTTTTCCTTATTTTTGTTCAATAAAATGTTTCTTTTATTGTACATATTTTGCTAATTCATTTTATTTTGTTTTTCAGATAAAAATCAAAAAATCTGCCCAAAATATACATGTCACGCCCGTGTACTGTTGAACACGCCCGTGACCAGGGCGTGACCCGTCAAAAACTGTGGAAATCAGCAATATTTGGATAAAATTGATGGACACGCCTGGCCACACGCCCGTGTCCGCTGACACGCCCCGTGATCTAGGCCCGTGCCAGCCAGCTCGACGATTTTTCCCTCGACGTTCGTCGACCCAAGAGGGACACAGCCGTGTCCGATGAGCGCCACGCCCGTGTTAGACCGACACGCCCCGTGCCGAAACCCGTGACCATCTCTCGACAATTTCTGCTCGACGTTTGTCGAGTGTCGACTCAACCCGACACGCCTAGCGTCACGCCCGTGACCGAGGGGGTGACCCCGCCGCCTGGCCCGACAAACTGCCGCCGGCGAATTACAAAGTCAACAACGCCTTTAATCGCCGAACGACACGCCCACTGTCACGCCCGTGACCTGGGGCGTGACCGCCGCGTTTTCGGCCGCAAAGTCAAATCGCCGTCAAATCCGTCAGATCACCGAATTCTCTTGTTAAATAGTACTGACACGCCCCCAGACACGCCCGTGTCGGAGGGCGTGTACTTGGAAATTTTTTCCTATAAAAGGGCAGCTGCTGTATGAGTTAAGGGTTCCAAATTTTGAAACCATTTTGTTGACTAGGGCTGCTGTTTGGAGCTTGCTTAGTGCTATGTAAGGATCCCCCCTCTCCTTTTTAAGTTTGTATGTTTGAGCTCTTGTAATCAACCTTTTTTTGTAATAAAAAATCTTTATTATTTCATCCTTACATGTTTTGAAAGTTCTCCAAAAAGCCTCCTTTTCATCAATCTTACGTACTTTAGTTTTCATTTTCATAATACGTGTATGTATATGAGCTTAAAATGGCGAAATTCATGTCTTTAAAATGAAAATCTTTCTGTTTTATTTTCAATTTTATCAAACTTTCTAGCCGTTACTATATCCGTTTTTTTCCTTATCACATTCTTTAAAATTGATTAGACTTAGAATTTTGCTTCCAAATACGTTCTTATGAACTTGTAAACTTTAAAAAGGTGGTTTTCATCCCTCTTAACTTAGCTTTTACTTTGTTTTAATTATAAAACTGTTGCTTCTTTTTAGCTTACTCTCACTTTTTAAACCATTTTACAAGGCTATAAGAATGTATAAATTGTTATTTTTTATTTTTCATCAACTTTCATTTTAAGTAATTACAAAAAATATTTTCGCTTGAACAATTTTTATGTTCACTTTTTATGCATTTCTATCAAAATCTAACGGTAAAAATGTAAACATTTTAATTTTTTGGGCACTTGCCTTTCTCACTTTAATTTGAAAACTTTTTGCTCAAACAATTTTTATTTTACCTTTTTATGCATTTCTACTGCATTCCAGCGGTAGAAATGCAGTCATTTTAATTGTTCAATAACTTTGTTTTTTGTATTTTTCGCCCGAGTGCGTGAGTGTATGAGATAATCTTTATCATCTTATTTAATTTAGGTAAGTGTGTGTGTGTGTGTGTTTATTTATGTCGAGTGCGTGAGTAGTTACTTTCAAGTGGAGTGCGTGTGTTGTTTTTATTTTCCGCCTACTCATTTGAGTTAATTGGCGGGATTTTATTCAAGCAAGTGTGTGTATTTTTTTATTTACCGCCTACTCGCTAGGTGTTAAATTGCCGGACTGCATTTCCCACCTACTCGTTTGAGTAGGACTTGTAATTTTCATTCTTTATTTTTTCGCCTACTCACTTGAGTTAAATGGCTGGACTGTATTTTCAGTCCTACTCGTTTGAGTAGGACTTGTAATTTTCATTCTTTATTTTTCCGCCTACTCACTTGAGTTAAATGGCTGGATTTGATTTTCCGCCCACTCGCTAAGTGTTAAATGGTCAGACTTTATTTTGATGTAAATATTTAAGAAAGCCCTGTAATTGCATTTATTTTCTCCTACTCGTTTGAGTAGGACTCACTTTCATTTCAGTCCTACTCGTTTGAGTAGGACTTGCAATTTTCAGCTTTTATTTTCCGCCCCCACTTGTTTGAGTGGGACCTGCAAATTTCAATTATGCAATTTTCTCTTATGTGTAACTTAGTTTCATTTCTGTCTTTTGTTATATGTTTGAATGAGTGCGAGTGTGTTTATTTGTAATAACTTCTCTAATGTTAGGGTATTTTACTTTTCCTCTTATTTTCTTTATAACCTTTCAACGAATAGTTTAGGACGCTCGCTTAACCAAACATATAAGCTATCCACTTTCCGATGAGTGGATAATTGCTTTTAGCCCTTGGTATCGAAGATCTTTGGGATTAAAAAATATTTTAAATAATTAAAGGTATTATTTTTTTATTTAATTAAAAAAAACATAAGGTTTACCCCGGGTTAATGACGCATAGAACCACATATCGATATGTGAGCTCTATTTCCGTTATCCATATGCTAGCTAGCCGAGAGGCCGTGCGTATGAACAGATCACCCCTGGGTAAATAGAGTTCCACACTAAACCTCGAGAGAGGAGGCGCGCTTACTCTACCAGATTGGGTTCCCCACCCAATAGCGGGGTTCTTAGCATACTGCGGGCATTAAGGGGAATCCTTCGTCGGACGAGAGCCCGGTCGAATAGCCTTAATGTCCAGGTGAGCGATAGTCCTAGAGATAGGTGAGCTCATTATTTTGAACCTCCACGACCAAGTTTCCGCTTTAATTAAATTGAAACTTTAGATCTCTAGTTATTCAAATCTATTTTTAATCCTAACGTAATTCGATACCGGGAGTTATCTCTTCATCGACTATTTTTTAAAATCTATTTTTGTCCTATTTTAATTAAAACCCTCAACTAGTATTTCGGTAAAATAATAGTGTTTTCGGAGTAGTAGGGGTAATCAACCCATTCCCGGGAATAATACGACCTCAGTATTCTCCCAAATATCGAGTACTACTTGCGATAGGTGCACTTGCCTACCCTAGCAAGCCCGTGATGATCGACTCACCGAACAAACCACAGTAAGAGTCTGTTTGCGGGCCAATCAGGTAACAATGTCGTGAGGACACCAAATCAAAAGGCACAGTCACCGTGAAATCATACGCAGTCGCAGACGAAGACATGTCCGCATACAGACAGTCACTAATACATAGCCCACAAGTCAAGTCCAATGTCATAGTTTTAAATTTTGATTTGAAAATATCATAAAAAAATACCAGCGAAAAATGCTCATCACCAACTATAGATTTGGATGCTACCGGATTTTAAAGGACGTACGAGCAACACAACTCAACATACCCAACTAGGTTCACTAACATGTGCATGCACGAATCATCAAAAGGCGGAGGATAACTGCGTGCGACCAGGCTTAGCAAATAAGTGTGTCTAGGGGACACCACATCAAAAGCCTCATCGCCAAGTAAGCACTAGTAGTCAAACACGAAGCCTTATCCAACGCCAAGCGGTCAGATGAACGGTCCAGCCTAGGGAAAGCATAGTCAGATCTACGAACTGGAGTGGAAAGACCGAATGCGACAACTAACGACTCACCCACACACATCCGTCTAGGTAAGGCTAACGGGGGAGCGAGATAAATAAGCATCTCCAAATATCTCGGACTAGAGATGACAAGCTCATTTCCTAACAAATCATCTAATCGAGTCAAGTGAACTGGAGGGAGAGTCGACACGGTCAATGCCGAAGGAGGAGCTAGGTCATACTCACCGTCAAAACACGGATTTAATGAAAAAGAAAAGCACTCCAGGTGCAAGCCACCAAAATCAAAGGGAAGATCAAACAGTAGATTCTTCCTCACAAAAAACTCAACCGGTTCGTCATCACCTAACTCACTCTCAGATAAACATTCGCCACAGGATGACTCTACCAACTCAGCTGAAATGTCTTCCAACCCACTAGATGCTTCATCCAAAAATAACCTTCCCTCGCAAGGTGAATCTTCCATGACAATATACACATCTTCTAACTCAGGGCCATCAGACGGTTGCTCAACTACCATAGGAGACGAACCAGAAATATGGTCAAGGGGAAGTGGGATAATCCCAGGGGGTGATACCTCGGAGGAGACATCCTCATCCAGGTCACTAGGATATCCAATCTCCTCATCGTCACTAAAGTCGTCAGAGAAATTGGCGTCGCCCTCCGTGGCAGGCTCAGACGTCGAGGATAAAAGAGCTAAAGCCCTAGGCTTTGTGGGGCACTCCACGACATAGTGGCCAATCACACCACAAGCGTAACATGTAGCGTTCTCCTTGCAAATTTTAACTGTCTGCCTATGCTTAGCCCGCAGATTTATAACATCCCTAGTAGTGACAATGATAGGTGGCGGGACAGAAGACCTAACCTTCTCCTTCTACCGAAAGGGTGGAGTACGTGGGCTCGAAATTGTCAGATCTTGGCGAAGTAAGGATCTAGCGGGAGGCTTGGACTCACTCCTGTGATCAAAAATGGGTCGAGTGCCCTGGAGGGGAGAAATAAGATCGTGAGACGTCCGAGTAAGGGAGTACGAGGGGACATACTGGTTCGATGTAGGCAAAGTTTTAGGAGAGGAAATTCATTACCCAAATCTAAAATTAAAGAGGAGGAAGAGGAGAATAACTATGGAAGAGTCGCACTTCCATGGGTCCACCAGAGTCGCACCAGATGGAGAGAACCGAGCCGCCTTCTTCCGAGTCACATCGGAGGAGGTAGGAGGTCGCCGGAGCAGCATGAATGGCCACCAAGAGGGGCGGTGACAGCAGCAAGGGGCGGCTCCTAGAGGTCAGGTTTCGGCCTGGCCGAATAGGGGGCGGGCTGCAACCGAGAGAAGCAGTTAGGGTTTTAATTTTCCTTCTTTTTTTCCATCATCCCCTCTCCAACACCTCATACATATATATATAATATCATACCCTCTCCATCCACCCTTCATCAAAATCCAAACAAATCCTAACCACTAGTGTTTAATAAGAAATAAAACACACAATTATAAAACAACATAATTATAATTTTCCTAACTTATAAATTTATAAATCTTAGGACTTATAAATTCATAAAAGCAATAGGAATATAATATTATTCCAACATTGAAATAACATTATATTCATAATGATGACGTCGGCGTCAGCTACATGTTCGTGGACATTGATGGCCGTTGCGGCAACTGTCGTCGCCGCCGCCGCCGACATCGTCATTATGAATATAATGTTATTTCAATGTTGGAATAATATTATATTCCTATTGCTTTTATGAATTTATAAGTCCTAAGATTTATAAATTTATAAGTTAGGAAAATTATAATTATGTTGTTTTATAATTGTGTGTTTTATTTCTTATTAAACACTAGTGGTTAGGATTTGTTTGGATTTTGATGAAGGGTGGATGGAGAGTGTATGATATTATATATATATGTATGAGGTGTTGGAGAGGGGACGATGGAAAAAAAGAAGGAAAATTGAAACCCTAACCGCTTCTCTCGGTTGCAGCCCGCCCCCTATTCGGCCAGGCCGAAACCCGACCTCCAGGAGGAGCCCCTTGCTGTTGCCGCCGCCCCTCTTGAGAATTCCCTCCTCATTCCCTGTTGGATCTTACGACGCCCTTAGAGGGGGGGGGGGGTGAATAAGGGTTGACAAAATTTATTTCTTAATCTTAATTTACTTGATGAAATAATTAAAGAAATCAAAACTAATTTTTCATAATAAAATTAAACACTTCAAAATAAATAAGAACAAAAATGATAATCTTTTATTTCATAAGTGATAAGCCAATATACATGATATATCTATGAAGCTAGAGATTAAGGCTTATGAAAAATATAGTTAACTTTTGATTTCGCCGGTCATTCTACCAAGATCCGGCAGGCTAGAGCGTATCTCTCCCTAGATCTTGCTACTAGCCTCCCCTAGATCTAACCGTGATCTAGACACTGCACACAAGGCAGTGATTACTCCCTAAGCCACACAAGGACTTTGACTCCACACATAAGGCGGCGATTTTCCCCTAAGCCACACAAGGACCTAGACGCCACGCACAAGGCGACGATTTCCTCCTAAGCCACGCAAGGACTTAGACGCCACGCACAAGGCGGCGATTTCTCTATCGATTACAAAGATGATAAGATAAGTTACAAAATAGAAATTCAGAATAAAAACTCCCTCAAAATGAAGCTCTGAAGACGACGTCGAATCCTTGCAAAGATTGCCTGAGATGCTGCACACGAACCGTCTCTTCTTCGCTCTTGAACGCTCTTGGGAAAATGAGAGTTTTTTGAAGGTTGGAGCTCTCTGGATCAATTGCACGGGAAGGAACACTCCAAATTCTGCAATCCCTTGATCTCCACGGAAAAATGAATCACTTTTATATATTATCAATATCGCCCGGCGACACTGGCTATCTCCAATCAGCAATATCCTATCTGGCTGCCACGTGTCCCACGATTCTGAGGTTTCTGCGGAACGATTCAATTGTGGAGCTATCGCCGGGCGACAGTGGCTATCGCCTGACGATATCTCCTTTTCACTTTTGCCATTAGAACCGTTACCAGAGTGTAGATGACTTCGATCTCATTCCGGAATAGGGTGGCACGTTCCGTAACTCCTCCCAGATTGAAAGTTATGGCTGTTTGAAGTTTAACACACAAAACTCATCATTTTGATTATTTCTAAAGTGTCAACACCCTTAGATCATGACCATGACTGAGGACTTGTCTTCTCATTCAACATGTACAACCTGCACATTATAAACACACAAAAGAGTAGATCAAATACATCACAGTATTTGTTATTCTGAAACCAAGAGATGAGGAATGCATGCTCCAACAATCTCTCCCTTTTGATAATAACAAATACCTATATGAGAAATTCATGAGTTTAAACCATTTATGTTTATAGGTTAGTGTGGTAAAATATATGCATGAATAATAAGTTTATGACATGGTAGCTTTAAAACAAAGCATACTCTTCTTATATGAAGGCTCCCCCTATATAAGTGTTCTCTATATATTTTGCTCCTCCTAAATATCAAATCCACTAGATTTCTTAGTTTATTCTCCCCCTTTTGTTATTAGCAAAAGTGGGTAGGGATGAATATATACCTTTTAAGATTGATTAGGGATAACTTATTGGAAGAATAACCATGATCGAGCAATAGGACAATATATGCACTTTTTCTATAATTACTCCTGCTAAATAGATATTTCCTATAAAATTTACAATGTACTTCCTCTAAAATTTTTAAGTTCATGCAAGTTATTCTCCCCTTTTGATTGTATCAAAACGGGATAGAGGTGAGTGTATACTACTGGTTAAAAAAGAAATCATGAGTAAGCGCAAGTAGTAATCACATAGGAAAGTATAATAAACATTCTTAAAAATAAACATCTTTTTAGAAATAGAGAATATATAAAAGCTAATGAGTTTTAAAACTGAAAATTAGATGTTTGACTTAAAGTTACAAGAAATGTTATTCCATTGAGATATAATTGCAAGCATGATTTGAAAATATCAAGAAAAGATATAAAACTACAATGTAATAAAATTTGCATTTCAAGTAAGCAAAAACATTGAATTGGTCATGCTTTGCTATCTAGGGCATTTACTTAAGTTTGTAGAGAATTGTGTAGATATGCATTAGGATCCAATTCTCATGAGTAGAAGTTTTATATGTGATAATAATGTGTACAAAAGTGATTTCATAAAGTATACAAATGTATTAATCAAAGCAAATGACATATATAATGAAATAATACAACATTAAAATACTCAGATAAAATTACTTCCACGATATTTCAATGCACATACATAAAAAGTACAACTACCAAGGTGCTTCGCACATACAATGCTCATGAAGACTTATCAGGGAGCGAAGTAGTGCTTGGGGGATCACATTTATTCTTTTTAACTTTGTTTTTATTTTTGTGATCCAGTGTACTAAGAGAAGTGGTGAATACTATTGTTTGTTACAAGACACTTTACAATCCTTTCCAAGGTGCTCAATCTCACAATGCTCATTAAAACTTATCAGGAGGGTGAGTAGTGCTTGGTGGAGTTTTCCTTGTCATTTATTCTATGTTTTTTTATGCTTGTGACCAAGGACTCCGAATTCACTTATTTTGCAAACAATATCATTAAATTTTTTAAACCACTTTTCTCTAATGAATAAGTGCATGAAAAAACAAAGAATTGAAATAAACAATTCAATGTAGTGTAGGTAATCTATTTATGCATTTTAATTATTATGTTACTACACTACGCAACCATGCAAGTATATGATTAATAACACTTGTAGGTTATCAAAATAAGTGAGTGAATGAATCATTATCAACCATAAAACATTACTCATACTTAGAGGCTTACTAAGCAATCATACACATGCTTTTCTACAATCGATTTCATTGCACATAATAAGATAATAATCAAGACATGACATAAACAACAATGTTGTATGATACTTGAAAATTAAATTAAACATTGTATTTAATCTTTAATGGATATAATTAGTCATCCTTGATAATGATAATGAATAACAATCATTATATATATATATTTTCTGATTTTTTTATAATAATACAAGACAATAAACACACATAAATAAATAATAAGTAAACAAAACATATTTTGTTTTTTTTAATGGATTTATAATTTTTTAATTGGTTTTTTTTGAAAATATCTTTAAAAATAACTAGTAGAAAATAATATACACATGTTTAAAACAATATGCATGATATAAATAACCATAAAGTGTAAAATAATGTTCATGCAATGAATATGATATTAGTATTTCCTAGATGAAACAACCCAAGCTATATGTCTACACCCTAGCCCCGTACTATGTGACGGATGGGCATGAGGAGCTGCACGCGTGCCATAGGTTGGGGTGTTAACTCCATATGCATACAAAAGATGACTCTCAACTTAGCACTCTTTCCCCCCAGTGCCTCGCAAGGCCCCACTAGAACCCTCCCCGGTTAAGTACAAGACATGACTTACAGGTTAGGTCTCTAATGCACACAATCCTACGCCCTCGCTAATGTGAGACACAAACTATGGGTAAATAATCCTGGATATACTAAGCATTTAACCCTAAGAATGATTTCTTAAACTATGAGTTTATTTGATATTCAAAGTTATAGTAGATTTTAAATCACATAATTATTATGAATTTAACTTCTAATTCATTTAATCATGACAATAGAAAATAACTAGCATGGATAATAATATTCAATATATGTGAATAATAATATTCATTATGTGATAATGTTCATTATGTAATAATATGTGCATTTAATATTTTAGCTTAAGACCTATTAATAGGGCATTTAAATCCATTTTTAGAATAATTTCATTAAACTTGATAGTCTCACATAAAAAATTCAGTACTCAATTTATAATGAAAAAAATAAGAAAATAATAGAAAATGAATTTGATAAGTATGTATGATAGAAAATAAAATAGATAAGTCACTTGAAATTTGAAGGTAATTTGACTTGTTATTCACTTTCATTCAATGTAATTTATTAGAGAATTTAGGCTTAATATATGAAAGTCATATATCAAAATATATAAAGTGACCAAAATACGTGTTGGTTCAAAAACAAAAACAAATTTCACAAAAGAAAAATATTCATTTTAGCATATTGTGAAGTAGGTTTTTATGTATTTCATATTAGATTGATTTTTACTTCACACAAGTGATTGTACACTAATGAATACGAGATTTAGGTATCCAAAGTTAACCGAGTGTGATGGTTCTTTTGGGTACCCAAATATAGCGTGTTGGATTATGGGGAGAAAGTGATGAATGGACCATTTCAAATGGAGTTAATGTTTCATTTTTAATTTTGGGTCTCCATTCATACTTTGGTTGAATATGTTTCAAATTTCCATAGTCATGAAAATGATGCTTGTAACTATAGTGGTTTTTTAAAGTATTATTAATAGAAAATTTGTGAACATTTGATATAGAGTTGGGAGAAAATTGATTTTGTGAAAAATAATGAATTGAAGATTTATGAGTTTTGAAGTTATTTTTCAAATTATAATTGAGTTGCTTTTCATTTTCACTCTTCCATTTATACATAATTTTATTTAAAATACTAGTAGAAGTCTTACATAATTTTGAAGATAAACTAGAAATAAAGGATTTTTTATTACTTGAAAATTATTTCACAAACAAATTTAATGATTCTAGTTTATTCATTATAACATTGTTTTCTTTTATTAATTTTTCATTATGCTCTTTTGAAATTAAAAGCTCTTTTTCAAATTCCTTGAATCGTTCTTTAAGATCATTGCAATCATAACAAGGTGTAGAACTTTCAACTATAAGAGAATTTGATACATCAATATGAGATTCTACTTTAATGTTTGCTTTTAAAGTTTTATTTTCTAAACGTAATCTGGAATTAGTATTTTTCAATTTTTTAATTCTACGTTTAGCAATTTCAAGTATGTGATATGCAGAAATAAAATTTGAAACAAAAATAGAAGAATTAGATTTTCTTACAACACTTTTGGGTGAGGCATGATTTGAACATATAGGTCCTTTGACATCTTCATCGTCCTCTTCTATTGATGAGATTTCATCTTCCCTTCCGTTTGATGTGTTGTCATCATTTGAGTATAATATTGTGATGTTGCATTCTTCTTTCTTAGATGAATTTGATAGATCTTCCTCCAAACATAATTCCTCATCGATTTCTTCGCTCGCATACATAGGAAATTACTCTTGTTCATTATCTGTGGAAAGAAGACTATAAGAATTCTCAAGATATTTCCAAACTTCATAAGCTATAGGAAATGTATAAATAAGTTCGAAAATATTTTGAGCGAGTGCACAAAATAAAATATTTAATGATTTAGCATTTAAAATCATTTCATTTCTATTTAAAATAATTGGGGGCTTTTTTAATTGTAATATTCCAAACTTCAATATTTAAGGATTTAAGAAATTTTTCCATTAAAATTTTCCATTCTTTATAGTTTTCACCCATAAACAATGGTGGTGCTAAAAATTTTTCATTTAACAAAATTTCATCCCCTCTAATGGTTGGGAGATCATGAAGCGTCATTATTCCTGGTTGTGAAGACGTTTTGGAATAAGCTCCTCTGATACCAAGTGTTGGATCTTACGACGCCCTTAGAGGGGGGGGGGGTGAATAAGGGTTGACAAAATTTATTTCTTAATCTTAATTTACTTGATGAAATAATTAAAGAAATCAAAACTAATTTTTCATAATAAAATTAAACACTTAGAAATAAATAAGAACAAAAATGATAATCTTTTATTTCATAAGTGATAAACCAATATACATGATATCTCTATGAAGCTAGAGATTAAGGCTTATGAAGAATATAGTTAACTTTTGATTTTGCCGGTCCTTCTACCAAGATCCGGCAGGCTAGAGCGCATCTCTCCCTAGATCTTGCTTCTAGCCTCCCCTAGATCTAACCCCGATCTAGACACTGCACACAAGGCAATGATTACTCCCTAAGCCGCACAAGGACTTTTATGCCACACAAAAGGCGGCGATTTTCCCCTAAGCCACACAAGGACCTAGACGCCACGCACAAGGCGGCAATTTCCTCCTAAGCCACGCAAGGACTTAGACGCTACGCACAAGGCGGCGATTTCTCTACCGATTACAAAGATGATAAGATAAGTTACAAAATAGTAATTCAGAGTAAAAACTCCCTCAAAATGAAGCTCTGAAGACGACGTCAAATCCTTGCAAAGATTGCCTGAGATGCTGCACACGAACCGTCTCTTCTTCGTTCTTGAACGTTCTTGGGAAAATGAGAGTTTTTTGAAGGTTGGAGCTCTCTAGATCAGTTGCACGGGAAGGAACACTCTAAATTATGCAATCCCTTGATCTCCACGGAAAAATGAATCACTTTTATATATTATCGATATCGCCCGACAACACTGGCTATCGCCAATCAGCAATATCCTATCTGGCTGCCACGTGTCCCACGATTCTGAGGTTTTTGCGGAACGATTCAATCGTGGAGCTATCACCGGGCGATAGTGGCTATCACCTGGCGATATATCCTTTTCACTTTTGCCATTAGAACTGTTACCAGAGTGTAGATGACTTCGATCTCGTTCCGGAATGGGGTGGCATGTTCCGTAACTCCCCCCATATTGAAAGTTATGGCTGTTTGAAGTTTAGCACACAAAACTCATCATTTTGATTATTTCTAAAGTGTCAACACCCTTGGATGATGCCCATGACTGAGGACTTGTCTTCTCATTCAACATGTACAACCTGCACATTATAAACACACGAAAGAGTAGATCAAATACATCACGGTATTTGTTATTCTCAAACCAAGAGATGAGGAATGCATGCTCCAACAATCTCTCCCTTTTGATAATAACAAATACCTATATGAGAAATTTGTGAGTTTAAACCATTTATGTTTATAGGTTAGTGTGGTAAAATATATGCATGAATAATAAGTTTATGACATGGTAGCTTTAAAACAAAGCATACTCTTCTTATATGAAGGCTCCCCCTATATAAGTGTTCCCTATATATTTTGCTCCCCCTAAATTTCAAATCCACTAGATTTCTTAGTTTATTCTCCCCCTTTTGTTATTAGCAAAAGTGGGTAGGGATGAATATATACCTTTTAAGATTGATTAGGGATAACTTATTGGAAGAATAACGACCTCTTAGTAGAGGAGCTCACATCCTCGTGACACACTTCGAGGCGGGCCTCCGGCTTCCCTTATGGCCAGAGGTTCGCCAAATATTGAAATACTTCAGGGTCGTCCTTGGCCAGATGACCCCTAACTCCATAGCGGTGATGGTCGGGTTCGCGTGCTTCATGCGGGAAGAGCAGATCGAGTTCAGCCTCATTATCTTCTGAAAGCTATTCTCCTTTCGGGCGAACAACGACCATACCCCCTACTTTTCTATTGGCCACGTCAAGGTGCGAAAGACCGTCAACAAGAGCCACAACTGGCTGAAGAAGTTTGTTTTTGTCAAGAGGGACTTAGACAACGTCCCCTTCTCGCTAGTCCAGCTCAGCGAGGCGAGCTACCGCCCCCTAGCCCGGGGGGCCATGAAGTAAAGCTGTGCGGGTTCTTCGTAGGGAAGAACTTTGAAGTCGTATTTTTGCGTAGGAACCTGAGCAACCTCACCCCCGTCCCGCCTGGGGGAGGTAAGCTACTCGCGCTTCTTTTCTTTTTTAACTTTATTATTTTACTATCATAATTCCCTTTCCGCCGGCGAGCAAGACATTCCCTTGCACCCTTCCTATAAGAGTGCGTGGTTTGCATCCAGCGGGCTCGCCCGCGCCGAGGTCGCTGCTGCCGCGCATCGCAAGATCCCGTCCTCTGCCGTCCAAAAGCGGCCTAGCCGTGAACATCCTCCGCCGCCGCCGCTATCCAAGAAGCCAAAGACCGCGAGCGATGCTCCTACTGTGACCCAGTGAAAAGGCAAGGCCCCGAAGGTCCAGCCAGCCGAAGATCCCGCCCTTGTGGCTACCTCTGCTAGCAGTTCCCCGGCGAGGCAGCCGGGACCTCCGGGCCGCAAGGAGAGCAGCCCGCCGTGAAGCCGTTGCCAAGTGGGCACCAGAATTTTGGCTACGACGAGCGGCCCTTGGAGGAGCTCAGCATCCTCCTCCTCCAATGTGATAAGTAAGTGAACCGAGCCATCATCTCCACCCTGCTACCGAGCTGGTTGGAGCAGGAGAACATCCGTGGGGAGGCCTATAACTTCTCGTTCGGCCTCTATGCGTGGGACTATGCCGCGATCTATGATGAGGAGGCTACGCGGGTGTTCATCCATGAGAGTGCGTAGGCCCAGCTCCGTAACCTGGAGCTGACCCACATGGTAGGCCGACGATGCACCCAGATGGAGAAGAACACTCCCTTGCTCAAGAAGCCGATCGACGAGAAGTAAGAAGCCCGCCGTCTCGCTCAAGAGGAGGCGGAGCACCAGAAAAAGAGGGCAGATGCAGCCAACTCCGTCCTTGCCACCTACCTGGGCGGGGTGGTAAGTCCCGCGACTCGCGCTCATTGTCTAAGATTATTGTTCTTTCTCAAGTTTCTTTTACTCCTCCTCGCAGGATGCTGAGGCGGCCAAACGCCTGGGCTCCCAGATCGCCGCCCTTGAGAAGGAAAAGGAGGGGCTGCAAGCACGGGTGCGGGAGCTGGAGGCCGGAGTAGCTGCTCTGTCGCCCTCCAGTAGCAGCTGCCAGCTCGCGCACTACACCGAGTACGAGCTGGAGGAAATGATGCAGAAGAATGCTGCCAAAGCTGCCAAGTATACCCTCCAGATGCTACAACGAGCCGATCTTATCACGAGCGAGGGCGTGGGTCTTTTCGCGAGCGAGGTGGTACCAGAACTATTCCTTCCGATACCAAAGCCGTGCGACAAGTGTAACGTCCCGGTTTAGAGCTCAGAGGCCGACAACGTAACCGTGCAGCATGTCTCGCCCCGGTGCCCCGTTACAGGACTACATTCCGTGCCACCAAAACCCATCTCCGACTATAGCTCAGTTGGTGATGAGTCCTATTTGCAGGAGGGTCTTATCAAGGTTGCGGGTTCGAAACCCCATAGGAACAACCTACCGCTGCTGAGAAACAGGCGCAGAGATTTGGTTGGGGTGTACGACCTGCAGGCCTTGTAGATTCCGGCTGTACCACCATGGTGCCTAGGGGCGAGACAAGCTGCACTGTTACGTAGTGGGACTCTGAGCTCTAAACCTTGGGCTGCTAGTGGGCCGGGCGATGTCGTGGTCCTCCCGGGCCATTACAACGAGTCCTACCAACCCATCTAGAGGGCTCGCCGCTCGAGGGCTCGGCTTGCTGAATTCCCCCGCTACGCCTTTTGTATTTTTTGTTGTCATGTAAATGCGGGTTGAGCCCCAAAACTTTGCAATTTTGTTAATCAATGAAATGTGCCTTTTGGGAATGTTGCTTGTAATGTCGCTTCTCTGTAATACAGATCCCTTTGTCTTTTTTATTTCGTATTTGCGGTCTGTTTCGATCCTCCTACTCACTGCCTCTGAACCTGTGTTCGGTTGGCGAGGTCGCGCATCCATTCCGGACTTAGCTCAGTAAATATAGGGGTCTTAGTTAGCCGACCCGCGAGTGGTGACTGTTGGAACACCCTATTACTGATTTGGGCAAGGATCACTATGTCCTTTAGGAAATTTGTTTTGCCCTCCTTGTATAGATCTAAAGGTCAATTAGAACTGAGTCTAAGGGTTAGTATTTAGGTTTGAAAGCTGCCCTCAAGACCCTCAAGACCAGATATTTCAGTTCAGGAGACTAAGTCATTTCGGCGAGCTCAGGACGACGAATCGTCGAACTCCATTCGACGATCTCTAAGATCACCTCGACGAATCGTCGAACTCCATTCGACGATCTCTGAGCTCAACTTCAACGAGTCGTCGAACTCCATTAGACGATCTTCGAGCTCAGATCGACGTTCCTGTATCTAGTTTGTTTCCATATCTCTGAGCTCAGTTCGACGATAGTTGAGCTCAGATCGATGCTTTCTGCTTCAGTCTAAGTCCAGTCTCTGAGCTCAGTTCAACGATAGTTGAGCTCAGGTCGACGTTTTTCTGGAGAGATCGACGTTTTTCAAGATTCAAATTCAGACAGTTATGGAATTATTCTCAGTATATATGTCAAGGATCTTGTAGCCGTTTCAATTAATCTGGAGCAAGTTTCAAGGGATTTTCAAAGGAATGTTTTAGTGGACTTTCCTCTTGAAGACAAAATGCAGTTAAGGAAGTCATTTATGACAGGCTAACGGCTATCTTAGACAGAGAATCATTCTATTCAGATCTAAGGAATAAAAGATTTATTCATATTCTGCTGGTGAATAACTAAAAACAATTACAACAACAACAGAAAGAGAAAGAGTTGCAGATATTCACAGACAGAATTCATACAGGAACACACATCACTGAAGGAGATCAATATATTCTGAAATTTCTAGATCCCTTTTGATTCCAGTGTTCAAAGGCCATTATCATTCAAGACTCCAAACAACACACATTTCAGCTGCTGCTGGAATCATCTTTTACTGGAGATCAAATCTTCTGAAGGCCTATCACCCTACTGCAAAGCTTCACTTCCTGAACAACTATAGATCTCAGGGGGAGCTTTGACAACATCCACTATCTTCTCTTTGATTGTTGACAGAGAAGATCATCTTATCCCTCTCTCTCTCTCTCTGTAAAGGGTTTATCAAACTCCCTTCAAAAGTTTGAGTTGGTTTCTGAGACCTTATCAAAACTTAGTGGTGACAAGACACCTGATCAAAAAATCTAGTTTGGTTTTTGAGTACATTATCAAAAGCTCATGGTGCCCAGGACACCTGATCAACTCATCCTGCAGTGGATTCCTACCTAGGGTGGTAAAAGAGTGGATGTACCCAGATTGGTTGGGGAACCACTATAGCTCATTGTGTCATCTGGTTGCTTATTTTCTTTTGTTTTCTGGCTGTGGTTTGTTATTGTTCTGTGATTGCTTTATAATTAGATAGTTGCTGTGTTTGCTGTATTTCATTTGCTTCCCTATTCACTTAGGAATACAACAAGAGTTGTAAAAAGTTTTTAGCAAGCACCATACTCTATTCACCCCCCCTCTAGAGTATATCAGATCTAACCTGCACTTTCAGTGACCCGCCTAATTAGTCTAAATTCTCCATGTTGTTTGCGCGATTGGAGTGGGCCGGCCCATCTCTCACCCGAGTTGCCTTGTTACACACAAGTTGGCCTTCATGAGGTCGCGATGTGGCTTGAGTTCTCTCATCCTCAGTAGCTTTTTGGGTACTGGGCGCTTAGGTTGGGTCTTGAGAGCTCGCCTCGCCGACCCGCCAGAGTCTCGACTCGGCAGTCCCGGCTCGTCGACCTGCCGAGCCCATTCTATTAACCCTACGATTGCTTCCTCTGATGCTTGGATTCTTGGGCCCTGACTTCTGACATCATCTCATTCATCAAGACTTATCCTACCAGCCAGTTGGTAGCCTGAGTAGGCCTTCTCGAGTGACATCCAGCCCTGCCAGCTAGGTGAGAGCCTAGCGGCGGGATTTTCTTGGGATCTGGGCAGAAGCTCTTAAGTGACATCCAGCCCTGCCAGCTAGGTGAGAGCCTGGAAGCAGGATCTGCTTGGGGTCTGGGTAGTCGCTCTCTAGTGACATCCAGCCCTACCAGCTAGGTGAGAGCCTGACAACGGGATCTGCTCGGGGTTTGAATAGACTCTCACGAGTGACATCCAGCCCTGCCAACTAGGCGAGAGCCTGACAGCGGGATTTGCTCGGGGTCCGGGTAGACTCTCATGAGTGACATCAGTCCTGCCAGCTAGGTGAGAGCCTGACAGCGGGATCTGCTCGGTGTCCGAGTAAATGCTCTCAAGCGACATTCTGCCCTGTCATCTAGGTGAGAGCCTGGTAATGGGATCTGTGTAACAACCCAAATTTGAGGAGCCAGAGCAGTTCGACGAAAGTTGAACTATGGCCGTTCGACAAAAGTCAAACTGTGGCCGTTCGACGAAAGTCGAACTCAGGGCTTTCGTCGAGAGCAGCGCTGTTCGTCGAGCTTGGGACATTTTGTCGTGCTCATGACCTTTCGTCGAGCTCACGCCATTTCGTCGAGCTTGGCCAGTTGTCGGACTCTTGGTTGTTCGTCGAGCTCTCGGCCGTTCGTCGAGCGCAGGCTGATCGATGAAGCTTAAATCGCTCGACTAATTGCTGAGTTGCGGGTTTTGTAGATTGAAATATTAACCGATTGTTTTACTTCGAGGTTGATCCGGGACCCCATGATCTTCTGCCCTATGGGTTTTAGTAGGGCTGAACGATTCTCTCCCTCACTTGTTCCCATTTTGGAGTTAACTTAGGGTTTGAGAGAGAGATAGTTCAGAGGAGGAAGAGAGGAGCTTTCTCCACGATTAACGAAGCTTCAGAGATACGATCGTCGTTCCAACGCCAGATCCGTGAAGAGGACGCAAAGACACTCGTTTTCATCCGTGCATGACAAGGGCTTCATGGCTTGAAAGAGGAGTCGAAGGGTAACAATACTTCTCCTCTCGGTTTTAGGATGCGTGCATGGCATCTACGCTTTTCTTGTTTTATTTCAAGCTTTCTAGGCGCCGGATCTCTCAAGTGAGAGGGATTCGGGTTGTCATGGTTTAAGAGGAGCCACCGGGTCGATTGTGTCAGTCCCCGACATGATATTGCATTAAAGATCCGCTCGTTAGCGGATTAGGCATTATGGGTGAAGCCATAGTCGCGACCGTTAGTCCGACTCGGTGATGTTGTATTGCGAGCCTTAAGGATTTTGTATAAATCCGTTAGCGACAAGATGCCTTTTGTGATGATGTTTTTCCCCCTTTCTCGTGTGAGTACGTGCGGCCGGAATCGGACCGAGCGGAAATTAGAGTACACGCGGGGGCACGGGAATGGTACAATACAAGTGTTGGAATAGTATGGGAAAGACATGGGATTGTGATGTGACAAGGCATGGTTTGTCTCTATGGTCGGCTGGCTAGCCCATGACATTACAAGGTCACCTGTGGAGAGTGTCCCGGTGAGACAAGTCCCCTTCTGTGGAACTAACGAGAACGCCAAGCTTATGACAAGCTCAGACAATACCAGCTGGGTCTCCATCGGTGGGCTTGGTCCCGATTTTGGAGCCGGGGCTGGGTCGTCATGAACGGGTGGGGTCTAGCAAGGGTTCTAAGCATTGGTTTGTTTGTTTGAATGGAGGAACCTTAACATGAGAAGTTAGAGTTTGCAGGCAAGCCCGGGTTATGAGACCCACGAGTGAGTGGGGCCCTGAAAAGTGTTCCGATTAGCGGCTTGAATGCCATTTGGGGAAAATTGGAAGTACCCATGTGTTTGCGGCTTGAATGCCGAAGGGGAAAATGGAAGTACCTGATTGATGGTGTGTGATGATGTGTTAGATTCATATGCTTTAGGGTGCCTTGGATGAAACTCAGGTTTGCATACATGCTGCATAGTAGACCCCTTTATTACTTGCTCAACATAGAAAGATGCTTGTTACTTGGGACATCCAAACCTATTTCTAGATTTATATGTTATTATTTATTGCATACGAAGTGTTGACCTGCATGGTGATGGAGTGCCCCGGGGTCCGCTAGGGACGGTCGGGAGGAGATTTGTTGGTTATACAGTTGAGGTCAGCCTTTGCTAACCCATGTTACTACAAAATTTTACAGGGCAAGGATCGCAAGCAGAAGAAAACTCGCCGACTAAAAATGCCTAAGCCTCATGAAGTGAACCTTTATCTACTTATGTTTTGACGCTATGATATGATCCTTGAGTTGTAATCCCGCTTGCATGCCGAGGTAGCCTATGAGTGCTTTACACATTGATAGGATTGTTATTCAGCTTTGGACTCTTATTGTGTAAGGCCTTAAGGCCATTTTGATAATCCTGGTTTGGTGGATAACTTCTAGTTTTGTTTGTTTGTTTCCGCTATTTTATTCTGAGTTTTGAGTTGGATAGACTTATATCATCTTTTAATGCTTGAGCTGTGATGTCTGTAAGTTGTGGGGACCCGATTGGACCCATATTATATGATCATTACATGGGAGGTGTTACAATTTGGTATCAGAGGGAGGTTAGTGTCCAAGGTTAAGATTCGTGGTCGAATGTCGTCATAGGATCGCGTAATGAAGTTATCCACCTAGGAGTATTGCAGGACTATGAGTGTCCTTGTGTCTAGTTGTGTAACTAGAAGTTGATTTTTGTTATACTTTGCTTTTGTGAATGGTGCAAGTGACGAGGTGGAGATGTCGAGGCCACGAGAAGAGCCTTCGGAGAGCAGTGCTACTACTCAGGGTCCTTCGGGCATAGGAGTAACCCCGACCAATTTTTGTCACATGCTCGCAGAGGCAATGGTGGCAGCCCAAGCTGCCGCAGCAGCACAAGTTGTGACACCTATTGCGTAGGTAGCAACTCCTGCTACCCTCGATGGGGCAATAGATGTGCCAGGCGGAGGAGAAAGGCAAGCAGAGCCGTTAGCAGAAAGAGTGGTTGTCGGACATGGAGACTGACAACTGAAATATTTTCTAAGCTTTCATCCTCCAATGTTCAAGGGTGTAGGTACGCCGACCGATGCGGAGGATTGGTGGGCAAGGATTCAAGAACCACTGAGGCCGGCCGAGATGCCGGTAGAGAAGCAAGCTGAGTTTGCAAGTTTCATGTTGATAGGTGATGCTAAGCTGTGGTGGGTGAGCCATAGCGGTCGCCAGTTTCCTGGACGCACCCCGTCCATAGAGGAGTTCGAGAATGCTTTCTTGAAAAAGTACATTCCTATGTCGACGAGGTTAGCCCTTCATAGGAAATTTCTGCACTTGGTGTAGCGGGATAAGATGGTGGACGAGTATGTTCAGGTGTTTACTCGATTGGATCGTTATGCTGGAACGACCATGGCTGAAGTTGTGGAGAGGGACAACCTCTTCTACCATGGGCTGAGGGAGAATCTGAGACAACCCCTCATATCTATGAAGAATGCTGGTTTCAATGAGTTGGTTGAGGCTACCAGAACGTTGGAGAGCGATTTGGAGCGAACCCACCATCAAAAGGGTTTTGCTGCCAAGCAGGGAGAAGGAAAGTCTTCTCAATCTCAATGAAGGACTGACATGAGTAAGTGGAAGAAGTCCCATCCCTACAAGAATTGGGAGAAGGATAGTACGACGTCAGGTGGGACTTGCTTCAAGGGACCATGATCGTACTACAAGTGTGGTAGACCGGGCCACATAGCTCATTTCTGTACTAAGGGTGGCGCTGAGCTGGAGTTGAGACAAGAACAGTCGGTGCATTCCGGGCCCAATGCAGTAGAGAAAGGAAAGATGATAGAGTCTAGCACTTCTTGTTTCCAACCCGTGCAGCCAAGGGCGTACAACCTTGGGCAGCAGGAAGCGATCCGCCAACCCGATATGGTGATAGGTATGAAAGCTTGAGTTACTCTTTTACTTTTGACTTTCAAGATTATTTATGTATGTTGCCTATGTTTTAGGTTTTGTGTTAGTTTCTGGGTACCCCGCTAGGGTATTATTTGATATGGGAGCGCTGCACTCCTTCCTTGCGGAAAGTTTTATCTAGAGGATTGGAGGTGAGCCATTCTCGGCGGATGCAGAGTTGAAGGTGCGCATGCCTAATGGGTCATCCATGACTACCGGGGCGAAGGGGCACATTTATTGGAGTCTGGGCGGAGTTGACTTCACATTGGTAGCGGCCGTTCTACCGTTGGTTGAGTTCGATTTAATATTGGGTATGGATTGGCTTGCCGAGCAGCGTGTCAGTATTAACTACCTATCTAAGGTGGTTACACTGAGAAGTGAAGGATAAACAGAAGTTATATTTGAGGGCCTTAGTGGAGTGGCCTGCTCCCTGATTTCAGTTATGCAGTTGGTGCAGACAGTTAACCAGGGAGGAGTAGCTCTTATAACATTGTTGAAGGTTCGCCTTTCAAGGTTGTCACTTGGAGATGTGCCGGTAGTGGTAGAGTTCGAGGATATGTTTCCCGAGGAGCTTCCTGGAGCACCTCCTCGATGGGAGATTGATTTCTCGATTGAGTTAGTGACATAGGCTAGGCCGGTGTCCGTCCTCCTTTTAGGATGACACCAAAAGAGTTAGATAAACTCAAAGTATAGTTGCCGGACTGTTGGAGCAGGGGTATATTAGACCCAGTTCTTCACCATGGAGCGCGCTAGTGTTGTTTGTGAAGATGAAAGACGGTAGTATGCGGTTGTGCATAGACTACCGAGAGTTGAATAAACTGACTGTCAAGAATAAGTATCTAATTCCTCAGATTGATAACTTGTTTGACCAGTTGGTGTGGTCAATGGTGTATTCTAAGTTGGACTTGAAGTTAGGATACTATTAGTTACAGATTCGAGATGAGTACATACCCAAGACAGCTTTTGGAATGATGTATGGTCATTTCGAGTTCTCGGTGATGTCGTTCGGGTTGATGAATGCACCATCAGTATTCATGGATTTGATGAACTGAGTATTTCGTGAATACTTGGACTCTTTTGTTGTTGTATTTATCGACGATATTTTGGTATACTCCAAATCGGAGGCGGAGCGTGAGACTCATTTGAGAATAGTGTTGCAAGTATTGAGAGAGAATCAACTTTATGCAAAGTTCTCAAAGCGCGAGTTCTGGTTGGCGAAGGTGGCATTTCTGGGCAATGTGATTAGTGGTGATGGGGTGGCGGTGAATCCTGCAAAAGTGGAGGCCATTAGAGATTGGCCAGTTTAGAGAACCGTGGCGGAAGTCCGAAGTTTCCTTGGACTAGACGGGTACTATAGAAGGTTTGTTGAGAAATTTTCGCGGATAGCTCTACCCCTCACTTCTCTAACTCGTAAGGACCAAAAGTTTGTGTGGACATAAGAGTGCAATCAGGCGTTTGACAACCTGAAGGAAAGGCTAAAGACAGCTCCAATCCTAAGTCTGCCTAAAGGGACTGAAGGATTTCAGATTTTCAGTAACGCATTAGGATGTGGGCTGGGTTGCGTGTTAGTGTAACATGGAAGTGTTATAGATTTTGGGTCTAGGAAGTTGAAGCCTCACGAGAGGAATTACCCCATCCATGACTTGAAGTTGGCGACAGTAATTTTTGTATTAAAGTTGTGGCGGCACTATGTGTATGGTGTGAAGGTGGAGATCTTCACAAACCACAAAATCCTGAAGTACCTTCTAGATCAAAAGGACTTGAATATACAACAACGCAAATGGGTCGAGTTCCTTGGAGACTACAAATTGGCGATTCAGTATACGCCAGATAAAGCCAACGTGGTTGCGGATGCCTTGAGTAGGAAATACTCTGGTCAAGGGAGTTATATCGAAGCTCATGATGAGCTGTTGATGTAGGACTATGAGTCCCTTGGCATTGAGTTCGTAGCAAGAGGCGAGTCAAGCATGACTCGATTGAACTGGATCGAGTTGCAAAATGACTTATCCGATCGTATTCGTGAAGCAACTAGTTTTGATGAAGAGTTTCAGCCATTCATGGTGGAAGCTCAAAAGGGCGAGGGTAGTGCCTGGGAGATGATTGATGGGGTCTTGATGAAGGACAGAAGGATATGTATATCGCAGTTCGACAAGCTCCGTGAGGAGTTAATGTTTGAGGCTCATTTTACGAAGTACTCCATTCACTCAGGCAGTACAAAGATGTACTTGGATATGAAGAAATCCTTTTGGTGGCCTGGTTTGAAGCGTGATATAACTTTGTACGTGAGTCGGTGTCAAACTTGCACCTTAGTGAAGGCCGAGTGTTAGAAGCCGGGCGGGTTCCTGAGGCCTCTTCCGATCCCCGAATGGAAGTTTGATGACATCTCCATGGATTTTGTGCATGGCTTACCTTGACCACAACAGGGTAACAACGCAATTTGGGTGATTGTTGAAACCGAAATTCGGTCTCTTGTGGAGTTCACCCATGGGGAAGGGGTGATCGCGCACCTACTTCATTTTTGCAAGCAAAACAACAAAGGAAACAAGGAGAAACTAACCCAAGGGCTTGGTGGGGAGGACCCACCACACACCCGAAAGATCTTGGAGCGCTTCCCCTCCGACAACCAAAAGCCGGGCTAAGGTATCCTTAGAAAGCACTTGAGAGCTGGAGCAAGAGGGCACAAGAAGCGTGCTATCTGAGGTACCCCTTGGGTCCTATTTATAGATTTCTGAAAATGGCATGCAAATAGCCAACCTCCGCTGTTCTGAACAGCTATGTGCAGTCCAGATTGGCCTGTCAACTGCGTAACTCCGCTGTTCTGGAAGGCTATAGGCAGGCCAGTGGGGGCAAAATAGTAAAAAATATCTCATGGGCCAACGAGCGAGTAGCCCTTAGCTGTCTCTACTTGGCACTGGCGGCGAGCATGGGCACGGAATTCCCTGCTCGCGAGCTGTGAGTTCGCCAAGCTGTGCGGACTCGGCGAGCCATCTGGAGGTCGGCAAGAAGGTTGAGGGAACGACGATCATTGAGCTGCGTTCGACGAACGCCAAGCCCGCAAGGTTGGCTGAACTCGCGTAGCATGAGCTGGGCTCGCCTGGGTGAGCTGCAGATTGCCGAGCTCCGTTTCCCCTTGGTGCTCACCCATCTCAGAGAAAAAGGATAGGGGACGCCCGTCTGTTCTCTTGTCGGGCCCACTCGCCGGATACGGGTTGTACACAATCCTCGCTCTTTTTGAGCTTGGCCAAGCTCGGAAAGAATCATCCAACCCCAAGTGTTCAGCGAGTGCGGGGTGAGCCAGAGGGAAACTTCGGGTGGGGTCCACCTGCGACTATATAAATACACCTGCATACCTGCTTGACTCTTGCCATTCCCTTTGCTATAGCCCTACCAAGATGCCGATCCCCAAGGAGTTCCAAGAGCGCCTTAACCGAGCTCGCCAGGCTTCTTCCGCTCGCGTGGCCACCCTGACAGCAGTCCCACTCACTGTGCCTCAGTGTGTCTTAGCCGAGCCTGACCCCGCTAAGAGGGCGAAGCTGTTCCCTCCAGCAGCCGGGACCATTCTCGTTGACCTGACGATAGTCCTGGAGCATGGTGCCGGCTCCTCCAATTTGCCTGCTCATGACAAGGGCAAAAACATTGTTGATCTCTACGACGGTCCAGGCAACCAGCCAGATGGCGGCGGAGGCACCAAGCCGCGAGACCCCACCCCGCGAGCCAAGGACACACTTGACGACTCGCAATTTAGAACCCCGGAGTACCGCCGTCGGGACACATCGCCCCCCTTCGGGACCTTGGGGGTGGGCTCGCAGAAGCCGAGCTCGCCAGTTCGTGCCCCTTCTCCTCAGCGACCTACCGTGACCACGGTGGCAGGAGTAGAGAGAATCCCCATTACGGGATTCGAGATCCTCTCACCGGGAATGCGCCGCTCAGGCCGTGGGAAGGACCTTAGGTTTGTACCTCCCCACACCTTCTTGGAGGTGCCGAGCTCATCAGGTAAACTCGGCCTTGGACTACTGCGATGTGCATTTTCGGGATAGCTCCCCTTGCTGATGTCTTTTTTCTTTTACTTTCACTGCTCTGCCTTGACAATCCGCGGCCGAGGAGTCCTCGCGGACAGCTCATTACTCTCCCCTCCCCTCCCCGAGCTCGCTGGACTCTTACCTGGGCCCTGAAGTGGAGCAAGACGAGCTGACGAGGAGGGGGGGGGGGTCAAGATCTTCAAGAAACTCGTGCGCTGGCTGCGCGAGGTGCAGGAAGTCAACGAGGCGTTACAACGTGACTACGTGTGTCTCACTGACGAGGTGCGAGGCAGCTAGGCTAGCGAGATGACATCTCCTTCCCTACTTCTGGATGAGATTGACGACGGCCTCTCAGTGGCGCAGAGGAATTCGGGGAGGATTCACGAGCTTCTCCGCACGCGACAGTCTGGGGGACGAGGGATGTGAGGCCGGGGTAGATAGAAGGCAACTCCCTTGCCGAGCCGACTGCTACTCGCCTCCTGGTTTCCCCCTGCCCGTGCACCCTGCTTTCTTATTCCCGTGCTTGATTCCTGTAATAACCTTCGAACATTTTTAGACCGGTGTTTGATGATTGAATAATAATTAATATATTTCCTTATATTTCACTCGGCGAGGGGTGGGACACGTCAGAAGTCGGCGAGCTGGGGTGATGAGCTGGGGCGGCGAGCTAGGCCGATTGGACAGCTTGCCCTCAGATTTCTTTTTCTATAAATAGCCCCCCTCACCAACCCCGTACGCCGTATTAACTGCTCATCTTCTCTCTCTTCCTGCGCTTTTCTCTTTCTTACTAGCGCCTCACCCCCTCTTCTGCGAGCATGGGTAAAACCAACCCTGACGCCGACGGCCGAACCAAGTGCGCCCAGCACTTCACTGACTACTGCTTCTTTGAAGGGAACACCAGCGAGGCCGAGCTCGCCGAGTTTGTGGGCGACCATGTGCCGCCAGGTTTCGAGGCACGCCGGCCGAGACAGGGGAGGCCATCAACACTTTTTACGACGACGAGCTTACCTTCCCCATCTCGCACTTTGAGGTGGGGCTGCGCCTCCCCCTTTGGCCAGAAATCCGCCAGATCATGAAGTATTACGGGGTAGTGCCCGTGCGGCTGAACTCGAATGCCATCGCCATGATGGTGGCATTCACGAGCTACCTCTGGTGAGAAGGGATAGTTTTCAACCTAACTGTGTTCAGGAAACTTTTCTCCTACAAGACAACGCCGGATGGGGTCGCCTACTTTGCGAGCTCGCTAATCAAGGTTCACGAGATCGCGAACAAGCATCATAACTGGATGACCAAGATCGCCTTCATCAAGGGCGATCTCCGCAACATACCTTACTCCCCCCAACAAAAAGCTGAGGAGGTCTACCGCCCCACGACCGTGTCCGACAATGATGCCGACCTCCACAAGTAATTCCTCCACAAGGACTTCGAGGTCGCCTTCCTGCGAAGGGGCCTTGACTCGCTCCGCCCCGTCCTGCCCGGCGAAGGTATTGTCTGCTCTGCTGCCCAGCTCGCCATTATTGTCAAAGGGTTTTTTCTAAGTTATCTTATGTAGGAGAGCGGCTGATCCCCGTGAACCCGCCGTTTTCGTACTCGGGGTTATACCCGGACCCTCTTGCTCGCGAGAAGGCAGTGATGGAAGCCTACCGAGATGAGGCGGCCTTCTCCCAACCCTCCTCCAGCAAGAGGTGACCTGAGGATGGGGGGTCGAACCCGCACCATTGCCAACAACTACCCAAAAAGATGAGGAGAGCCCTGCTGGCTCCGCAGGTGAAACAACAACAACAACAACAACATTAACCAAGCCCCAAGTACATGAGCTCGCCCGAAGTTATCCTGGACGCGTCGCCGGAGAGACCGCTCAAGGAGATCACGAGCAAGGGGCAGAAGGGTGGCGAATTCTCCGCTCCCCCTGCGGCGACCTCTGCTCCTCTTGCGTCTAAGAAGGCAGCCCGCGAGCCCGACGCACTGAAGGAACATCCCCTCTTCAGCTTTGGGGGGCGGTGGAAGGACTCGGCAGGCGAGCCCATGGTTCAGTGGGATGTGCAGGCGCACCGGTTCTCCATCTCCACCCTACATCCCTCCTGGGCTGACCGCGAGCATGCCACCGGTCACCCCTACGCCCTCGGCTTCAGCATCTATGATCGGAAGGACACTGAGGCCTACAAGGGCACGACCCTGCGATAGCTCGGCCATGAGGGCATGCAGGACCATATGCGAGCCATGAAGCTCCACCATATGCTGGTTCGCCGCAGCTTCGGTCTCGACAATAAACTCCAAAAAGCTGATCAGACCCGCGACGTCACCAAGGACAAGATCATCGACTAGGCGAGGCAGCTCGGCATTGCCGAGGACCTTCTCGCCCAAGCCGCCGGCGGATTGGTGAGTATCGGGCTTCCTCTTCCCCCTTTTACTTAGAATATTTTCTGTGCTGCTGCTAATGAATTTCCTTTCTCATCAGGATGCCAAGGCCTCCGGGGAGTTGCGGGCTCGCAGTGCCGAGCAGGGGGAGGAGATCGGCCAGCTATGCGCCCGCCTTGCCGAGCTGGAGGGGGCGAATTTGAAGCTGAAGGAGGAGAATCAGAGCCTCAGCCGCGAGGTCCGACGGGAGGCGGAGATCTTGTTCCCGGCTGGCGGTGCCGATCCTACCCTCCCTTACAAGAGGCTGAGGATCTTTGGCGAGGCAGACCTCGCCGAGAGGCTGCAGATCAACTCCATCCAGGCTGCCGAATGCACCCTCTAGATGATGAAGGACACTGGAGTGCTGGTGGAGGGGTGCAAGGATATCTCAGCCCGGGACCTGATGCCAAGCCTGTTCCCGGCGACGCCGCCCAGCAAGAAGGAAGACAGTCATGATGCGCTGTTTTGGAAGGGCTTCCAGGACCTGTCTGGCGAAGGGGGTGACGGTCACCAGTCCGACGAGGGGGGAAAGGGTTGATGTTATTTTTTTTCTCTCTCTTTTTTGTAATCTCGCCGAGGCGAGCTCCTTATGTAACTATCCCCATTAATCAATACATTTTTGATATAAATTTCGTTCCCCCTTCTTTTTTCTATCTTTTTTTTGCATGTCCTTGCTGTGACCTACTTGCTCGCAAACTCTTCCCTGGGATACCTCGCACAGATATGTTTTTCGAGTAGGATAATTGTTAGAGATCGTTTTTGAGAGTACACTCTGAGAGCTCGCCGATTTTTAGATGATCCGGGGGTGGGCTACCCGCCGCCCTTGACACGCCACCCCAGCTCGCTCGCTAGCCACCCATATTCTTATCAACATAAGATTAGACCTATGAAATTTTCTAAGTAAAACAGAGAAGGTGTGAAGCGTCCTGGCGGGGCCCGCCTCCCTTTAGCGAGGTCCAAGGGCCTGGCTCGTTACCCTTCTGCCGAGGCCGGGCTGAGCTTGGTGAGTCCTGGCTCGCCCGTGCCGAGCCTCTTCCCCTTATTCCTAGGAGAAATATCAAACTTCTTGGTCAACAACTGGGAAGTATAGGACTTCCCCGAGTGACGTCCAGCCCTGCTGACTTAGTGAGAGCCTGACAACGGGATCTGCTCGGGGTCCAAGGTTGACACTATTGAGTGACTTCCAGCCCTGCCAGTTAGGTGAGAGCCTGATAGCGGGATCTACTTGGGGTCTAAAGTTGACACCGAGTGACTTCCAGCCCTGCCAGCTAGGTAAGAGCCTGACATCGAGAACTGCTCGGGGGTCTAAAGTTGACACTGAGTGACTTCCATCCCTGCCAGCTAGGTGAGAGCCTGACATCGGGATCTGCTCGGGGTCCAAGGTTGACACTGAGTGACTTCCAGCCCTGCCAGCTAGGTGAGAGCCTGACATCGGGATCTACTCGAGGTCCAAGGTTGATACCATCAAGTGACTTCCAGCCCTGCTAGCTAGGTGAGAGCCTAACAGCGGGATCTGCTCGGGGTCTAAGGTTGCCACCGAGTGACTTCCAGCCCTGCCAGCTAGGTGAGAGGCTGACAGCGGGATCTACTCGGGGTCTAAAGTTGACACCGAGTGACTTCCAGCCCTGCCAGCTAGGTGAGAGCCTGACAGCGGGATCTGCTCGGGGTCCAAGGTTGACACCGAGTGACTTCCAGCCCTGCCAGCTAGGTGAGAGCCTGACAGAGGGATCTACTCGAGGTCTAAAGTTGACACCGAGTGACTTCCAGCCCTGCCAGCTAGGTGAGAGCCTGACAGCGGGATCTGCTCGGGGTCTAAAGTAGACAACTTCGAGTGACTTCCAGCCCTACTAGTTAGGTGAGAGCCTGATAGCAGGATCTACTCGGGGTCCAAGGTTGACACCGTCGAGTGACTTCTAGCCCTGCCAGCTAGGTGAGAGCCTGACAGCAGGATCTACTCGGGGTCCAAGGTTGACACCGAGTGACTTCCAGCCCTGCCAGCTAGGTGAGAGCATGATAGAGGGATCTGCTCGGGGTCCAAGGTTGACACCGAGTGACTTCCAGCCCTATCAGCTAGGTGGGAGCCTGACAGCGGGATCTGCTCGGGGTCCGAGGTTGACACTGAGTGACTTTCAGCCCTACCAGCTAGGTGAGAGCCTGACAGCTGGATCTGCTCGGGGTCCAAGGTTGACACCGAGTGGCTTCCAGCCCTGCCATCTAGGTGAGATCCTGACAGCGGGATCTGCTCGGGGTCTAAGGTTAACACTATCGAGTGACTTCCAGCCCTGCCAGCTAGGTGAGAGCCTGAAAGAGGGATATGCTCGGGGTCCAAGGTTGACTCTGTCAAGTGACTTCCATCCCTGCTAGCTAGGTGAGAGCCTGACAGCGGGATCTGCTCGGAGTCCAAGGTTGACACCGAGTGACTTCCAGCCCTGCCAGCTAGGTGAGAGTCTGACAGAGAGATCTGCTCGGGGTCCAAGGTTGACACCATCGAGTGACTTCCAGCCCTGCCAGCTAGGTGAGAGACTGACAGCGGGATCTGCTCGGGGTCTATGTGTACTTTGCCTTTTCGTACAAACCATTGCGACAGGATTTTCAGGTCAAATAACTTTATTAAAAATCAAAACACCGCTTACATGTCTTAAGGAAAAAAGCGCTTTAAGTCGTCTCCGCTCCAGGTGAGACTCAGGGCCTCACCCTCCACATTTTGGAGTCAATACCCTCCCGATCTCAATGCCTCTTTTACGAAGTCCCCCTCCGCGAACTGTTTAACACTGACGCGTTTGTCAAAGTACTTGGCCATTCTTCTCTTCACCTCTTCTTGCCTGATGGCGGAAAGGTCACGCAGCTCCTCCACCATGTCCAGGGAGAGCCACAATTCTTCCTTATTCTCGGCCTGCTACTCTTCCCTGCCTTCTGCCACAGCAGCTACCCGGGGCGTTTGGACTTCAAATTCTATGAGGAGCACTGCTTCACATCCGTGGGAGAGCTTGAAGGGGGTCTCCCCGGTGGCCGTGTTAGGGGTGGTGCTCAGGGCCCAAAGAACTGAGGGAAGCTGCTCCACCTAGCTCCCTTTCAGGTTCTCAACTTTATTATTCAGGAGATTTACAATGATTTTGTTCGCGGCCTCCACCTGCCCGTTGCTCCTGGGGTGGTAGACCGAGGCGAACCTGAGGTCGATCCCGAGCTGCTCGCAGAAGCTAGTGAATTCTGCGCTGACGAATTGAGGCCCATTGTCTGTGACAATGGCCTGGGGCAGCCCATGGCGATAGATGATCTCCCCCCAAACAAAATTTCTGATGACCTGGGAAGTCACCTTGGCCAGCGCTTTCACTTCCAGCTACTTGGAAAAGTAGTCAATCATCACTAACAGGAACCTCCTCTGTCTGCTGGCCTGGGGGTACGACCCGACCAAATCCATCCCCCAAATCACGAAGGGCCAGGGGGCTATGATGCTTTTGAGGCACTGGGCCGACTGCAGCTGGAGGGGGCAAATAGCTGGCACTTGTGACACCTTCTTGCGAATTCTGCAGCATCGCGACCCAGGGTTAGCCAGAAGTACCCCTACCTAACAATCCTCCCTTCCAGGGTCCGACTCCCGGAGTGGCTCGCACACTCCCCGGAGTGGACTTCTTCCAAAATCCTTTATACTTCCCTCTCAACCACGCAACGAGCCAGCATCCCCGAGAGAGTCTTCCTTTATAGCTGCCTGTCTTGAAGGAGGTAGTATGCTGATTTGTACCTGAGCTTCTTCTTATCCGCCCCTTCCGGATACTCCCCCGTGGAGAGGAAAGCTGTGACTGAGTCCATCCACGAGGGGCGATGATCTATCTCCATGAGCTCTCCCTCTTTGATGGAAGGGCCGAACAAGTCGGCGATGGTACCCCCCGCCCGGGGTCCATGCTTTGTAAGCTGATCGACCTGCTCATTTTCTTCCCTGAGCATGTGTAGGATGGAGAAGGTTTAGAATGTGCCAATGACCCCATTCACTTTGGCTAAGTATAGCCGCATGGTAGGCTCTCTCGCCTCAAACTCCCCGTTGATCTGGGAAGCTACCACCATGGAGTCAGTGAGGACCTCCACATCCAACACCCCTAGTTCCCTAGCAAGGCACAGACTTGCGATCACGGCCTCATACTCGGCCTGGTTGTTGGTGATGGGAAGGTGCACCACCACTGTTTGCTCGATTTTAGTTCCCAGGAGGCTTTCCAAGATCACCCCACCCCCAGTGAATGCCTCTCCGAAGCGCCGTCTACCTTTACCTTCCATGCAGTCGGGCGAGTGAGCTCCTCCTCTGCTACCTCGATTACATAATCAGCCAAGAAGTCGGCCATTGCTTGGGCCTTGATTGGGAGACGGGGGATGAAGGAGATGTCGAACTCGCTCAACTCTACCGACCACTTGGCAAACCTACCTGAATGCTCCAACCCCTCGAAGATGTTGCAGAGGTGGTGGTCAGTCAGCACTCAGATGGAGTGTGCCTGGAAGTAGGGCCGAAGCCTCCGGGCCGAGATGATTAGGGCAAAGGACAACTTCTCCAAGATTGGATACTAGAGCTCAGCCCTCCTCAGAACCCGGCTCACGTAGTATATGGGGAGCTACTTCTTCCACTTTTTGTAAACTAGGACGGAGCTCAAGGCCTCCGCCCCAACCCTGAGATACAAAAATAGGTCCTCCCCCTCCTTGGGCCCTTGGAGCAACGGAGCCTGTGTTAATTGCATCTTGAGGGTCTGGAATGCCTCCTCGCACTCCTTGGTCCATTCGAATTTTCGGCCCCCCTAAGTGTTTTGAAGAAAGGGGAGCACTTCTCCTCGGCCTGGGAGAGGAACCTGCTTAACCCTGCCAGCTTTCCTGTCAGTCGTTGTACCTTATTTGTATTCCGCTGTGACCCCAGCTCCACGATAGACTTGACCTTATCTGAATTTGGTTCGACCCCTGCGGGGGTGAGGAGGTGCCCCAAGAACTTCCCCCTGCTGGCCCTAAAGATGCACTTCAGGGGGTTCAATCGCATTTTGTACTTGCGTAGGGTGGCGAAGGTCTTCTCTAGGTCCTAGAGGTGAGAGCCCACATCCCGACTCTTGATCATGAGATCATCCACGTATTCCTCTAGGTTCCTCCCCTTTTGTTCTCGGAAGACCCTATCCATCATTTTTTGATAGGTTGCCCCTGCGTTCTTCATCCCAAAGGGCACCATCTTGTAATAGTAGCATCCATCCCCCGTGATGAATGAGACGTCCTTGACATCCGGGGGGTGCATCCTGATTTGATGGTAACCTGAAAATGCATCTAAAAAACTCATTACAGAAAAACTGACGGCTGAGTCAACCAGCGTGTCGATCCGAGGCAAGGGATAACAATCCTTAGGGCACGATTTATTAAGCAAAGAAAAGTCAATACACATGCGCCACCGACCATCTCCTTTTTTCACAATCACTATATTGGAGACCCAGTTGGGGTATTGAATCTCGGATATGAAGCCGGCCTTGAGAAGCTTTGCCACCTCCTCCCTGATGGGCTCGGCCAGCTTGTCCGCCGTGGACCTCATCTTCTATTGGACAGGGCGTGCTTCCGGGTCCAGGTTGAGGCGGTGGCAAGCCACATCTACGTCAACCCCCGGCATCTCCGCGACGCTCCATGCGAAGATGTCCACGTTCTTCTGGATTCACTCCAGCATCCTGCCTTGAGATTCCGGGGTCATCCCCCCGCTGACGCGGACCGTCTCCACCCTGCCTCCAAGGGTGAGAACTTCTAGCTCTACCACCTCTTCCGCAACCTCCAGCATGGACTGCTCCCCCATTCTCCAACATCCCTCTCCTCCGGGACGAGGACCTTCGTCTCCACCTCTTCCTTTACGGCCATTACCTCGGCCAACTCTTCCTGGACTCCTGTTACCGCCTCTACCTCGGTATAGCTCTCCACTTCCATCTCCTCCTTGCCAACCTCCTGCTCTGCCTCTTCCATCCTTCACTTCATCTCCTCGGCTCCCTCCTGCCAAGAGGTGTTCACGGCGGTGACGTAGAACTCCCTTGCTACTTTAGGGTCACCCCAGACCCGGACCTAGATCCCCTCGACATTGAACTTTAAGCATTGGTGGAAGAATGAGGGGACGCATCGAAAGGAGCTGATGAGGGGACTCCCGAAGATAGCGTTGTAGCTGCTGGGGGCATCCACGATGACAAACCTGTAGCTCCTGGACTGCCCCCTAGGGAGACATGGAGCCCTACTCCTCCTTCCACTTCCTTCCTCCCCCCTGAAAATCCAAACAGAGGCCCATCTGAGGCCAGCACCCTCTTCGCCTCCACCTTCATCACGTCGAACGCCTTCTTGAAAATGACGTTGACGGAGCTTCCATTATCAATGAGGATCCGGGAGACGGTGAAATATTTGATGGCCGTCTGAATGACCAGCGCATCACAAAATGGATCCTCATGATCTGGCATATCGCCCCTTGTGAAGGTAATCCTCACTTCTAGGGGTGGGGTCTGGGATGTGGAGCCAACGCTTCGACGATACATGGTGCGGAGGCTCGCACTCCGAGAGGCCTCTACCCCCACTCCCCCATGGATCACTCCGATCCCTCCCCGGGTCCCAACATCTGCTTGGTCTTCACACCGGTCCTCCTCTGCCAGAGGCATGACCTCCTCTATCCGCACCTCCTGGCGCCCTTGTTGCTGTTGTTGCTCCCTGTTCCCTCTCATCTCGAGGAACTCCGGGCACGTGGCCATGGTGTGCCCCTCCTCTTGGTGGAAGTCGTAGTAGGGCAACTCTACCCTGAACTCCCTTCTCCTCTTCCGCACCGCTCTCCTTCTCTCCCCCTGGGCTATGAACATGGCCTGCTTTTGATCGGGGAGGGGAGGCCTTTGCGCCTGCCTCTAACCTGGGGGGGGGGGGGGTGGAATTAACCCTGACCCCCCTGGTGGTGGTCCCTTTCTTGGTATCCTCTTTGTGGCCCCTGGTTTTGCCACTCGGGCCTCCAGCCCAGCCAATGGTCCGTCTCCTGTCGCCCCCACCTGGACTGCTGCTGCCCCTAGAGCTGCCTCTGCTCCCTATGCAGCGGCTCAACTCTCCTCTCCTCCTGCACCTTTCTGCCTCTCGCTTCCTTCTCTTCCTCCGTGGCCCACCTAGCCAGCTTCCGGGCAAACTCCAGATTTGACGCCTCCCCGTCAACTTCTTTCACCGCCCTTTCCATTAGCTCCTCGTAGGAGAGGGGGGGTGGGGGGTGGGGGGTGGAATTCTCTTCAGTTCCATACTGAAGAACCCCTACTACAGTCCCAGGATGAAGGACATCATCAAGCTATGACCTGACATCTCCTGGACCTGGGTGATCTACTATTGGAACCGGTCAACATAACTCCCCAAGGTATCATTCATCCCCTGCTTGATGTGGAACAGGGACTCCGACTCCTTCTTCCTTTTCTTCGAGGTAGTGAATCTCAACATGAAGCCCCGACACAGGTCCTCGAAGCAGTAGATGGAGCTGGCCGACAATTGGTGAAACCACTCCTTTGCCTTTTCCTTAAGGGTGATGGCGAAGTGTCAGCACTTGAAGCCGTCCGACATTTATCGGATCGAAACCACGTCCTCGAACGATTGGACGTGCTGGACCGGGTATCCCTTCCCGATGTAGTAAGACATCTCGGGTTCCCTGAATCCCTCTGGAAGCACGGTAGAGTAAACCAAATCGCTGAAGGGGTTGCCTCCCCCCACTGGGCGAGCTGGCCCATCTCGCGACCCCAGCTCGCCGACCTGGCCTCCGGCTGCTGAGCCGGGGAAGAGCACGCAGTCGTGGAGCTCGCACCCTTGACCCTCCTCGGCGACCTCCTTCCCAGCTTGCCTGCCGGGGGAGTCCTCGCCCAGCGACGGGGCAGCGATGATCTGGACAGCTGGAGTCGAGCACTCGGCCCGTGTACCGAGTGAAAACTTGACGAGGTTCAACAAATCGCTCCTAAAATCCTTGAACATCCCCACCGTGGCCAGAGGTGGGGGGGGGGGGGGTGGTGGCGAGTCCGACCTATCAGATCCCTATCTTGCCATCGAGCTCGCTAAAGGTTTTCTGTGCTGATCGCTCTCCACGCTCACCGCACCAAAATGTTAAAACCGAAATTCGATCTCTTGTGGAGTTTACCCTTGGGGAAGGGGTGATCGCACACCTACTTCAATCCTGCAAGCAAAACAACAAAAACAAGAAGAAACTGACCCGAGGGCTCGGCGGGGAGGACCTACCACAGACCCAGAAGATCTTGGAGCGCTTCCCCTCCGACAACCAAAAGCCGGGCTAAGGTATACTCAGAAAGCACTTGAGAGCTGGAGCAAGAGGGCACAAGAAGCATGCTTTCTGAGGTACCCCTTGGGTCATATTTATAGATTTCTGAAAATGGCCTGCAAATAGCCAACCATCGCTGTTCTGAACGGCTATGTGCAGTCCAAATTGGCCTGCCAATAGCGTAACTCTGCTGTTTTGGAAGGCTATGGGCAGGACAACGGGGGAAAAATAGTAAAAAATACCTCATGGGCCAACGGGCAAGTAGCCCTCAGCTGTCTCTACTCGGCACTAGCGGCGAGCACGAACACGAACTTCCTTGCTCGTGAGCTGCGAGTCCGCCAAGCTATGCGGACTCGACGATGTTGGGTTTCTCTGTAAGGATGGCACAACACTTGTGCACGCAGCGGAAAAGAAAAAAATCAAGAAAAACCCAAAGAGATGTGGATCGGGCCATGAACGTTGAATCAAGAAGTTAGCAAAACAAGTAGGCAAAAATTACCTCGGTGGCGTTGAGTCACAACTCAACGGAGATGCTCCAAATTTCTGCTCCCTGCTAGCGGCGAGTTCTACGTGGAATAATGTCCACGTTTCTGCAGAAGTCCATACGAGCGGGAGAACGCCGATCTATCCGTCGCACAGATTATCGGAAAGGAGAAGACCGCACCTTGCTTTCCCACGGACTGCTAGGTCCGCGCCAGGGATTGCAACGCCAGCGACGATCGCCGGAGAAGAGGGGGTCGATGGAGCGAACACGGCGGCAGAACTCTTCCGGCGGCGGGAATCGGGATCGACGGAGCGAACGAGCGGAACTCTTCCGTCGGGTTCGATTCGCACAGCAGAGAGATTATTACCCGAAAAACCCTAAGTATCCCTTTTATACCAAAGGCATAAAAGACTTAGAAACTTCGCTATCCGCAGACCACCCAGAAATAGGGTTCCAGAATCGGCGAGTATCAGTCGGTGAGAATCAGCGACAATCGGCGAGAATCACTGAGCAGGTTCGGCGAGAATCAGTCGACGAGTATCACCTAGGATCGGCGAGAATCAGAGTACAAAGCTCGACGATTCTCGCCGATCGTCGGGCCGCGCTCGACGATACACGACGATACTCGTCGATCGTCGAGCCGCGCTCGACGACACTCGTCGAACTTGTCGATCGTCGAGAATCAGAGTAACGATTCTCGTCGATCGGCGAGAATCAGAGAACCATTCTCGACGATTCTCGTCGATCGGCGAGAATCAGAGACCCATTCTCGACGATTCTCGTCGACCTTCGGTCGACTATTCAAACCAGCTCTACAGGGCAACATTTGCCCAACTCGACGATCCTTTAAGGCAACACTTTGCCCATGACCCCATTCAGGTCGGTGATTGGTAACCTTTACGAACACAGTCAATCGTCCAACTTCTCCACATCTCTTATGTGCGACCCTGCAGGCTCATATCGCGTTGCAGTGAGATTACATGTTTGATCACTTCCAGATCACGATGGTAACTCCAACAGACTCACACGTGATCTCGAAAGTATCAAAGCAAAAACCTCACAAACAATGAGCGGCATCTAGCAATGCATCATTGCTCCCAAAGCAATAAGAGTTCATAACTCATAAGCCTTTATGACCAATGTATCAGCATTGTCTTTGTCCCTTTGTCCCTTACATCCGGAAAGAACTAGAGGCATGGACCGTGTCACCCTCGTAATAGCTCAATCCAAGTTTCTTGATCCAGGACGGACTTCCAGAGAATGGTTAGTCCAATATCACATATTGACTCAACCAAGTATGGCCATGCATTTCTCAGTCCAGTTCCATCAAGGGGCCCATGGATGCAACTCCTGTCATACAGGAGGACAAATCCCATATCTGCTCACACACAAACACCCAAATGATTCGTAACATGCCCAACAACCACCCTTATCATTAACCTTTCTCAAGGAAGACTTTAGATGGCATCAAAGCACGCTCTTCCTCACTTGATGAATGCTGTGACTTCAGGTCAAAGGATCACAACACCATTGTCAATTGAGACCTACTCGTGACACGATTGGATGACAATCCACAGAGTAGTCTCAGGTTGGGTCTGTCCAGTACAACTTGTTCACTAACAAGTACCCACGTGATGACTTGATATCACAATATCATGACCTGTGAGAACCGGTCATCAGTCAACACACGTGCTAGTCTCCATGTACCATCATCACCCTTAGCTTCTATGATGATACTCGACCAGGGACCTTTAAGAATGAAGCTTCAAATGAATCATGGGCTCTCACATTCAAGTCACGTACTTGACGTCCCATGGAAGCGAACATTCTAAGGGTATCTATTATGTTAACATTAAACTATCATATAGAAAAAGACATAATAAAAGAACTTGCCATTAATTGTAAAAGAAAAACTTAGGTACAATGTTCATCATATGAACAAACAGCCAACAAAATACAAGATTACATGCAACCCACAAGATTCTCGCTAGAGTTGATCATTTAGGTATCGTATACCCATCGATCTAGTATGACCATCATGCTTTCTCTGCGCGAGAGGCTTTGTCAGTGGATCCGCAATATTCTACTCAGTCGGCACTCTGCAAATGTTTACATCTCCTCGTTCGACAATCTCACGAATAAGATGAAACCGCCGAAGTATGTGCTTGGAGCGCTGATGAGATCTAGGTTCCTTAGATTGTGCAATTGCACCATTGTTATCACAGTAGAGAACTACGGGACCAACAATGCTAGGAACTACATCAAGCTCGCCGATGAATTTCCTAATCCATACAGCCTCCTTCGCCGCATTAGCTGCTGCGATATACTCGGCCTCTATTGTAGAATCAATAACTGTCACTTGCTTGGAACTCTTCCAGCCCACAGCTCCTCCATTCAGGCAAAACACAAAACCTGACTGAGACTTGGAGTCGTCTCGATCAGTTTGGAAGCTAGCATCCGTGTAACCACTTACAACGAGCTTTTCCTCTCCACCATACACCAAGAACACATCCTTAGTTCTTCTTAAGTACTTCAGGATATTCTTGACTGCAATCCAGTGACACTCATCGGGGTCTGACTGATACCTGCTAGTCATGCTCAAAGCAAAGGAGACATCGGGTCGAGTACATAACATCGCGTACATGATTGATCCAATTACCGAAGCATATGGAATCAACTTCATGCGGTCCTTATCTTCACAAGATTTTGGACACTGGTCCTTAGAGAGATTCACACCATGAGACATGGGCAAAAATCCTTTCTTGGACTCAAGCATGTTGAACCGCTTCAATACCTTTTCGATGTATGTACTCTGGGTCAAACCCAGCAACTTCTTCGATCTATCTCTATAGATCTTAATACCGAGTATATAAGTCGCTTCACCCAAATCCTTCATTGAAAAGCAGTTCCCTAGGTTGTTCTTAACAACTTTCAGGGTAGGAATGTCATTCCCAATCAACAGTATGTCATCTACATACAATATCAGGAAGACAACAATGCTCCCACTGATTCGCTTGTAAACACAAGGCTCATCTTCATTCTTGATGAAACCAAACTCTTTGATTTTCTCATCAAAACGAAGATTCCAACTTCGAGAGGCCTGTTTCAGTCCATAAATGGACTTATTCAGCTTGCATATTTTAGTGGCTTCATCTGGGGATACAAAACCCTCGGGTTGTGTCATATACACTTCCTCAAGGAGGTTTCCATTAAGGAAAGCCGTTTTGACATCCATCTGCCAGATCTCGTAGTCATAATACGCAGCAATAGCAAGCAATATCCTTATGGACTTTACCATGACAACAGGGGAAAAGGTCTCATCATAGTCAATACCATGAATTTGCTTGAAACCCTTAGCCACCAGTCGCCCTTTGAATGTCTGTACATTCCCATCCATGTCGGTCTTCTTCTTGAAGACCCACTTGCACCCTATGGGTCGTACCCCTTCAGGTGGTTCCACCAAGTTCCGAACTTGGTTTACATACATGGAGTCCATTTCGGATTTCATAGCCTCAAGCCATTTGTCAGAGTCCGGTCCATTCATAGCCTCTTGGTAGGTTGCTGGTTCATCATCATGATCCATAAGCAACACATTACTTATTTGAGACACGATAAATCCATATCTCTCAGGCTCAAACCTCGGTCTACCAGATCTACGTAGGACTTGTGTTCCCTGAGCAGGTTCTCTAGCTACAACATCTTGTAGTCCTGTCTCAGAATCCAATTCTGGTTCATTCACTGCATGTGGTTCTTGAACTTCTTCAAGATCTACCTTTTCAGTCTTTCTTGATAAGAACTCTTTCTCCAAGAAGACACCAGTCCTTGCGACAAACACTTTGCCCTCAGACGGTAGGTAAAAGTAATACCCTTTCGTTTCCTTAGGATATCCCACCAGATAACATTTATCCGATTTGGGTTCCAGCTTGTCAGGCATTTGACGTCTCACGTATGCCTCACAGCCCCAAATTTTAATGAACGACATACTAGGACGCTTCCCAGTCCATATCTCATATGGTGTCTTCAGAACCGTTTTAGTTGGAGCGCGATTCAATGTCATTGCAACAGTCTCTAAAGCAAAACCCCAAAAGGAAACAGGCAAGTCTGCATGACTCATCATCGAACATACCATGTCTAATAGAGTACGATTTCTCATCTCAGACACACCATTATGTTGTGGTGTTCTAGGTGGAGTGAGTTGTGATACAATACCACACTCTTTCAGATGATCACGGAACTCATGACTCAGGTATTCGCCACCTCGATCAGATCGGAGTGCTTTAACCCTTTTACCCAGCTGGTTTTCTACTTCATTCTTGAACTCTTTGAACTTTTCAAAGGTCTCGGATTTGCACTTCATAAGATACACATATCCGTATCTACTGAAATCATCAGTAAATATAACAAAGTAGAAGTACCCACCTCTAGCCATGGAACTCATGGGTCCGCATACATCACTATGTACAACACCCAAGAGATCCTCAGCCCTCTCAGTATAACCAGTGAAAGGAGCTTTAGTCATCTTGCCTAACAAACAAGACTCGCATCGCTCAAATGATTCATAATCAAATGAGTCCAAAAGTCCATCTCTATGGAGCTTGGATATACGCTTCTCGTTGATATGGCCCAAACGACAATGCCAGAGATACGTAGGGTTTGAGTCATTTGTTCTTAGTATTTTATTATTATCTACATTACAGATCAGATGGTCCAAGTTCAAAACATAAAGACCATTAAACAATTGGGCTACAACATAACAAACATCATTCTTAAATATAGAACAACAATTGTTCTTAATTATAAAAGAAAATCCAATCATGTCCAAACATGAAATAGATATAATGTTTCTAGTTATGGCCGGAACGAAATAACAATTATCAAGTTCTATTACAAGCCCACTGGGTAAAGAAAGACGATAAACCCCTACGGCTACAGTAGCAACTCTTGCTCCATTGCCGACGCGGAGGTCCACCTCCCCTTTACTCAGCAATCTTCTCCTTCCCAGTTCCTGCACATTTGTACAAATGTGAGAACCACATCCGGTATCCAATACCCAAGATGAAGGAGCAGAAAGGTTTATCTCTATAACGTAAACATTTGAAGCGGAAGTCATACCTCCCCTCAATTTCTGCAGACCCTCAATGTACGAAGGACAATTCCTCCTCCAATGACCAGCCTTGCCACAGTGGTGGCATTTCCCTTCCTTCACCGTGCTTTTCTTCTTCATCAGTGCTGAAGACTTGGGCTCAAGGTATGACTTAGGTCCCACCTTCGTCTTCTTAGAGCCCTTGGCTTTGCCCTTGCCCTTATGCACCATCAGTATGGGGCTGGCAGGCTTGGCCTTCTTCATATTGATTTCGGCAGTTCTCAACATGCCTAGGAGTTCGGGCAGTGTCTTGTCTATCTCATTCATATTGTAGTTCAAGACGAACTGCTCATAACTGTCCGGCAACGATTGCAGGATCAGATCCGTGGCCAACTCTTGACCAAGAGGAAAACCCAGCCTTTCAAGGTTCTCTATATACCCAATCATCTTGAGTACGTGAGTCCCTACTGAGTCTCGAACTCCCATCTTGCACTGAAACAACGCTTTTGTCATGTCTAACCTCTCTTGACGAGCCTGCCCTTGAAATATTTTCTTGAGATGCTCGTCAATCTCCTTGCACCCCATGTTCTCATGTTGCTTCTGAAGCTCAGAGTTCATAGTGGCAAGCATAAGGCATTCGACATCTAAAGCATCGTCAGTATACTTCTTATAAGTATCTTTCTCAGCACGGGAAGAGTTCCCGGTCGGCACCTCGGGGGCTTCTTCTTCCAAGACATAGAGCTTTCGCTCTTGCCTGAGAACAATTCTCAGGTTCCTGTACCAGTCCATATAATTAGTCCCACTGAGCTTATCCTTCTCAAGGATGGCTCTCAGAGACAATGTGGAGTGTGAAACACTTGCCATGGAATTCTACAAGAATTTATGCAGAATAAAATCAGTACCAAAATTTCAAATACAATTTATTTTAATTTGGACTTCAATTAAAATACTCCCACTATTTTATTCGAAATGATAGCCCTCACTAACAATTCAGAGAGTTCATGCGAGCTACTCTCTTAGTGGACAAGATTCGTATTTCACCAACACTATGAGTCCGCTTTGGCGTTCCTCTCACGATGCGGTTATTTAGGTAGGCAACGCTTGCCAATTGCATCCTCATGCAATTCTTGTATGGTTGGTGAATAAATCCTTATTCGCATCCATCATATGGTGCATGCCAACCCTATGCCTCTAGGCACTCAACCTTTGAGGTCACCTAGTTAAGATGCACCCGATGTCGACAGTGGGATATCACAATTATCTGCTCGCACCCTTACCAAGATAGATTAATGCACCTTGCTTTGGCAAGCCCACACTTCATCAATCAAGGCAGGAAGAGTGTCATCCATCGGAAGGCATCCGAACACTTAATATTAGATGAAGGGATTTTGATTATAGGTTAACAATTAACCATGATCAACATTTGATCAATGTGCACATCCAAATAAAAACAATTCTAAACCACATGCATCCCTTATGTGCACATCCTCACACCATCAATATTTGACAGAAGGAAGGGCTAAATCTGAACATCCGAAAATTTACAAATCCTCAGATTTACATGCATTGGACAAAGGTGAAGACAACTCAACTTAAAGCAGTAGACAAGCTCATCTCTCTATGTTGGATTCATAATCCAAAACATACTCGAGGGATGGTTACTGCTAAGGAGACAACAATTTCTAACACTTAGAAATTCCCACGAAATTCCAGAAGTTCTTGGAGGGAACCAAGACTAAATCTAGACATTTAGAACACTTCTAAATCCCTAGGTTTACACGCACTGGAATAACAAACTTCCAAAACAACGATCATGGCCGCAACCTGGCTCTGATACCACTGTTGAGTTTCTCTGTAAAAATGGCACAACACTTGTGCACGCAGCGGAAAAGAAAAACATCAAGAAAAACCCAAAGAGATGTGGATCGGGCCATGAACGTTGAATCAAGAAGTTAGCAAAACAAGTAGGCAAAAATTACATTGGTGGCGTTGAGTCACAACTCAACGGAGATGCTCCAAATTTCTGCTCCATCCTAGCGGCGAGTTCTACGTGGAATAATGTCCACGTTTCTGCAGAAGTCCACACGAGCGGGAGAACGCCGATCTATCCGTCGCACAGATTATCGGAAAGGAGAAGACCGCACCTTGCTTTCCTATGGACTGCTAGGTCCGCGCCAGGGATTGCAACGCCAGCGACGATCGCCGGAGAAGAGGGGGTCGACGGAGCGAACACGGCGGCGGAACTCTTCCGGCGGCGGGAATCGGGATCGGCGGAGCGAACGAGCGGAACTCTTCCTCGGGTTCGATTCACACAGCAGAGAGATTATTACCCGAAAAACCCTAAGTATCCCTTTTATACCAAAGGCATAAAAGACTTAGAGACTTCGCTATTCGCAGACCACCCAGAAATAGGGTTCCAGAATCGGCGAGTATCAGTCGGTGAGAATCGGCGACAATCGGCGAGAATCACTGAGCAGGTTCGGCGAGAATCAGTCGACGAGTATCACCTAGGATCGGCGAGAATCAAAGTACAAAGCTCGACGATTCTCGCCGATCGTCGGGCCGCGCTCAACGATACACGACGATACTCGTCGATCGTCGAGCCGCGCTCGACGACACTCGTCGAACTCGTCGATCGTAGAGAATCAGAGTAACGATTCTCGTCGATCGGCGAGAATCAGAGAACCATTCTCGACGATTCTCGTCGATCGGCGAGAATCAGAGACCCATTCTCGACGATTCTCGTCGACCTTCGGTCGACTATTCAAACCAGCTCTCCAGGGCAACATTTGCCCAACTCGACGATCCTTTAAGGCAACACTTTGCCCATGACCCCATTCAGGTCGGTGATTGGTAACCTTTACCAACACAGTCAATCGTCCAACTTCTCCACATCTCTTATGTGCGACCCTGCAGGCTAATATCGTGTTGGCAGTGAGATTACATGTTTGATCACTTCCAGATCACGATGGTAACTCCAACAGACGAGCCATCTGGAGGTCGGCAAAAAGGTCGAGGGAACGACGATCGTTGAGCTGTGTTCGACGAACGCCGAGCCCGCGAGGTTGGCCTAACTCGCGTAGCATGAGCCGGGCTCGCCTGGGCGAGCTGCAGGTTGCCGAGCTCCGTTTCCCCTTGGTGCTCGCCCGTCTCAGAGAAAAAGGGTGGGGGCCGCCTGTCTGTTCTCTTGTCGGGCCCACTCGCCGGATACGAGGTTGTACAGGGATCATGGATTGCTTGACCAAAGTGGTTCATTTCACCATAAATCGGAAAGAGGACGACATGGAGAAGCTGGTAGAGTTGTATGTTCGCAACATTGTGTGACTACATGAGATTCCTAGGAGCATAGTTAGTGATCACGATGGGCGTTTCACGTCCGAAGATTGGAGGTTAGTTCAGAAAAGTCTGGGCACGAAGCTTAAGTTCAGTATGACGTTCAATCCTCAAACTGATGTACAAACAGAAAGAATGAATCGTACAATGGAGGATATGCTGAGAATGTGTACTCTTGACTTTGGGAAGAAGTGGGAAGATCACCTCCTCATAGTAGAGTTCGCTTATAACAACAGTTTCCAAGCAAGTATAAAGATGGCGCCATACAAAGCTTTGTATGGAAGGCGGTGTCGAACGCCAATGTCCTGGATAGAGGCGGTAGACACCAAACTTTTGGGAAAAGAAGTGGTAGCAGATGCATGCAAGTTGGTGCGAACCATTCAGGAGTACATGAAGGTTGCCCAGGGCTGGCAAACAAAGTATTTTAATGCTCGCCATAGGAATGTGGAGTTTGCGGTAGACGACTGGGTCTATCTCAAGATCAAGCCATTCAAAGGTATTTTGCGGATCCGTCGACTCAAGAAGTTGAGTCCGAGGTTTTTGGGACCGTTCGAGGTTATAGAACCTATTGGAGAAGCAGCTTACCGGTTGGCATTGTACATGGAGCTGAGTGGATTACAAGATGTTTTCCATATCTCCGTCTTGAGGAAATCCTTAGTGGAGGCTAGTGTGGTGATCGAACCGGCGACGGTGCCGATAGAAGAGAACTTGAGGACGAAAGTCCGTCCGGTGGGCATAGAGGATTCAGAAGTTCGGTAGTTGCGAAACAAATAGGTGAAGCTCTTAACGGTGCATTGGGACAACTGCAGGTGGGAGTAGTTCTCTTGGGAGCGAGAACAAACCATATGCAAATATTATACCGAGTTGTTTGTGTAATGTTTATTGGAACAATGTTAGATACGTTGCAATAGTGTTTTGAGGCGTTGCAACATTTTTCTTACTGTTTGCCTGAATGAAAACAGTTGTGTAAAGTGGTTGTAATAATGTTTAAATTTGTTGTAATAATTTTCTTGCTGTCTTCCTGTATGAAGATTAATTTTCGGGATGAAATTCTTGTAAGGGGGGAGGAGTTATAATACCCAAAATTTGAGGAGGCAGAGCAGTTCGATGAAATTCAAACTTTGGCCGTTCGACGAATGTCGAACTGCGGCCGTTCGACGAAAGTCGAACTCAGGGCTTTTCGTCGAGTGCAGCGCTGTTCGTTGAGCTTGGGCCATTTCGTCGAGCTCACGACCTTTCCTCGAGCTCACGCCATTTCGTCGAGCTTGGTCGATTGTCGGGCTCTAGCTGTTCGTAGAGCTCTCGACTGTTTGTCGAGCGCAAGCCGATCGACAAAGCCTGAACCGCTCGACTAATTGCTGAGTTGCGAGTTTCGTAGATTGATATCTTAACTGATTGTTTTTTACTTTGAGGTTGATCTTGGACCCTAAGATCTTCTGCCCGACGGGTTTTAGTAGGGCTGAATGGTTCTCTCCTTCACTTGTTCTCATTTTGGAGTTGACTTAGGGTATGAGAGAGAGAGAGAGAGAGAGTTCGGAGGAGGAAGAGAGGAGCTTTCTCCGCCATTAACAGAGCTTCAGAAAGATGTCGAAGGTATCTGTCACAACCCGCTTTTTCTCAACAATTAGATCGTATCAGAGCAAGAGAAAACACGTGTCGTGATGCCACGTCATGCAGGGGATAACTGCACACGTTCAGGCAAAACTCCAGACTTTAGATTTTAAGGAAAACCATAGATTAATATGCAAGAAAACCAGTTATATTTAATGGTCGTATCCCTCGGCACGGTGGATCAGCTAGTCCACAATTAAAAGTATATTTATACGCAGCGCAAAATACTTTGGTTAAATTAAGTTAACACCCTAAATGAGCATAAGTGTCCCCGAGGGACGACTCATGGTATGCACAACTAAGGTGAATATAGTATATATAAAAGATAGTCTTTTACGCTAAAGGAAAAGTACTGTCTTAGTTTTATAAATATGATGTGCATGAGATACATATAGTAATGCTTTAGGGTTTAAAATACCTAACATGCAACCTAGCGAAAATCCTTCCCAGAAGACAAGTAAACATCCATAAAAAGGCAAAAATAGCAGTTTAAGTTCATACCCAGCATCGCAAGAAGCCACCAGTGGGCGTCAACAACCTGACACGAACCCACTGGTGAGTATGCATGTCTATACAGAAAGGTAAAGAACTACCTCACAAAATCGAGGATCAGCTATCTCAGCTACCCAAGAGGCCACAAGCAAGCCCCTCCAAAAGAACTAGCCGCTGAACTGCCTACAACCTGGACCTGAGGCATTCAAGAAAAGAACACCTCAGCAAGAAAATAATCAAAAGGTAAATAGAGCATTAGATTTACGAGCAAATAAGAAGGGTTTACCAACCCGGCAACAAAATTCTATAAGAAATAGAAAGGGCATGACAGTAAGAAAAGAGCACTGTCTACAGCACAGCAAAGCACATCAAGTGCGAGCAATAAAAACAACATGCCCTACAAAAGAGCCTGCAATAGCAATAAGACATATACATATATGCCAAAAGAAAAAGCCATAGAATAGGTAAGGAGCTAACAATCCTAACTTGTGGGTTAATGGCAGTGGTCAAAATATGGATCTGAATACATAACCAAAACCAGATCCAAAAAGGGCTAAGGGGTCAAACAGTGGCAGCTTTAGGGTCCCACACATGCCAACCCAAACCGGGGCAAAATGCGCTAGCCACAGCTCTCCACACAAAACCACCCCTCCAGAGGCACCAAAACTCCACCACCTGCCAAAACCCAAGAGTCGGCATGCAAAAACTAGCCGAACACCGAATACCCCCCCCCCAGGGGAAAAGTCACACTAACAATTCTAAGGAAACACACGAACCCAAGACAGAAACGTCGAGCCCACTCGACGCGGCGCTGAGTAAGCTCCACTCACTTGACGCTCTAAATACTTAGCCGCAAAACCTACGCTGGATGACGGTGTTGAGTGAACTCGGCTCGCCCAACGCTGTCACTGCTTTCTACTTAGGGTAAACGTAAATTTTAGTTAAAACCGCAGCCTAAACTCTCTCAATACGCGGAAACAGAGAGTTGGAAATTTAATTCCAACCCTCCCTTCCATCCTATCTACTTAGGACTACCGCAACTAAACCTATACTACAACTAACCGCAGCCTTACCCTAACTCTAGCTACCCACTGTACACCAAAACGAGACAAAAAGAGAGAAAGCTTGATTTAAATTTAGAAAGTAAAGAAGCAGCCCATGGCTGGAATGAAGGAAAAAGTCAACCTATTACTCTAACCTTTATGGAGGAAAATAAAGAGAACAGAGCTATGCACAGGTAATGAAAATAGAATAAGAGTTAGAAATAATTTGGCAAGGGCTAGGGAGCCGCTTGCCTCAACCTCCAGGAAAAACCACAACTATCTCCAAAGCTTGGCACCGGCGACAAGATCGGCCATGTTGGAACACCCTATTACTAATTTGGGTCAGGATCACTATGTCTCTAGGAAACCTATTTTTGACCTCATTGTATAGATCCAAAGGTCAGTTAGGATTGAGTCTAAGGGTTAGCAGTTAGGTTTGGAAGCGGCCCTCAAGACCAAGGTTTTTTAGTTTGGAGACTAAGTCATTTCGTCGAGCTCAGTACGACGAATCGTCGAACTCCAATCGACGATCGTCTCGCTCAACTTCGACGAATCGTCGAACTCTAATCGACGATCGTCTAGCTCAACTTCAACAAATCGTCGAACTTCATTCGACGATCTTCGAGCTCAGTTCGACGATCTTAACTCCAGTGATTCTCTATCTCTGAGCTCAGTTCGACGATAGTTGAGCTCAGATCGACGATCTCTGTTGCTGTATAAGTCCAAATTGCTGAGCTCAGTTCGACGTTAGTAGAGCTCAGTTCGACGTTTTTCTGAAGAGTTACAAGATTTTCAAGACTCAAAATTCAGGACAGTTAAGGAGTTATTGTCAGCAATTAATTCAGAAGATTTTGTAGCCGTTTTCATTTATTCTGGACCAAGTTTCAAGGGATTATCAAGGAATGTTTCTTTGGACTTTCCCCTAGAAGACAATTGCAATTAAGGAGTCAATTAATGACAGGCCAACGGCTATTCTTGACAGAGGATCTTTTTCTATTCAGAACCAGGGAATAATATACAAGATTTTTGAATCTCACAACACAGATAAGCAGAACAAGAAGAACAAGAAGAAGAAGAACAAAATATTCTCTGCTACAACTCATTCTCTGGAACAACATCTTTCTCAACACCAACTGTTCACAATAGAAAGAGAAAGAGCTGTAGACATTCTCTGTCTAAAAGAATTCATACAAGAACACACAACCAAAAGGAGATCAACCATTTGATATCTTCAGATCTCTTTTGATTCAAGTGTTCAAGGCCAACATCATTCAAGACTCCAGACACCTAACATTTCAGCTGTTGCTGAAATCATCATTTGCTGGAGATCAACTTCTAAAGGCCTATCACCCTACAGCAAAGCTTCATTTCCTGAACATCTCAAGAACTCAGGGGGAGCTTTGACAACATCAAAATCCACATAGTCTTCTCAGCTGCTTTGATAAAGAGAAGACTTCCATCACTCTCTCATCCCCATCTCTGTAAAGGGTTTTTCAAACTCCCTTCAAAAGTTTGTGCTTGGTTTTTGAGCACCTTATCAAAAGATCATTGGTGGCAAGACACCTGATCAAAAAATCTGATTTGATTTTTGAGCACCTTATCAAAAGCTCATTGGTGCCCAGGACACCTGATCAACTCATCCTACAGTGGATTCCTACCTAGGGTGGTAGAAGAGTGGATGTACCCAAGTTTAGGGGAACCACTATAGCCCCTTGTGTCTTCTGGCTTGCTTGTCTTTATTTTTGTTTCTTGCTGTGATTGATCTGTGATTAGTTAGGATCTGTGATTAATTTCTTTTGTAGTTTATGATTAGATAGGTTCTGTGATTAGATTTAATATTTGCTTCCCTGTTCACTCAGATTACAACAACTGTTGTAAAAAGTTTTTAAGCATCATACTCTATTCACCCCCTCTAGAGTATATCAGATCTAGCTCACACTTTCAATTGGTATCAAAGCGAGGTTGGTTAAACATACCACACCTTGGTGGTTGCACAGGCTAACACCTAAACCCAAAGATTCCTAGTTAGATCTGCTTGTTTTGATTTTATTGTTAGATTATTTCTTCACCAATCATGGCCCAAAACAAAGATTATGCTAGCACCAGGCCTACAGTGTGCAATTTTTCTAAGTTTGCACTTTGGAAAGCAAGGATTAGATTATACATGAATTCTATTGACGAGGACCTTTTTAATTCTGTTTTGACAGTTTGTCCAAGACCTTCAGAGAACACAAGTACAAATGCTGTTCCACCTCCATCAGGAACAGATGCTGATATCAAGAAGTGGAAGGTTGCAGATGCAAAGGCTATGAACATCTTAGCCCAGACTATGTCTGATAATATCTTCCAAAAGGTGGCTGAATGCAATTCAGCAAAGGAAATCTGGGATAAGCTCTCTGAAATAGTCTCAGGATCAGCTGATGAAAGAAAGGACAGGAGATCCCACCTCATATCTCAATATGAGAATTTCAAGAAGGGAGAAGCTGAGTCAGTTGGAGATATGTACAATAGACTCAGTTTGATAGTCAATGAACTGAAGACTCTGGATAAGGAGATCTCACTGACTGAACTTAATGACAAAATCCTAATGTGCTTCCCAAGCACTTGGGATTCAAGAATCTGGCCAATCAAGGATGTCAGAAGTTTGAATGAGATCACCATAGAAGCTCTTTTAGGTAAGCTCAAATCTTATGAGCTGCTCATTAAGAACAGAGAAGAAGAGCAGAAGACTGCCTCACCAGCCACAAGGAAAGAAAAGACAATAGCCTTCAAAGCAACTAAAGATCAGCCTGAAGACAAAGTCACAGGCAATGATGAGCTGTTCAGTCTATTGGCCAAAAGATTCTATAAGATGGCCAGAAAGGACTTCAGAAAGAGATCATACAAGGAGCATGATAAGCCAAGGTATGTAAGTCAAATAATAAAGAAATTGTTTGCTTTGGTTGCAGGAAACCAGGGCACATTGTACCTGACTGTCCAGAAAACAAAAAAAAGGACAGAAGGGACAAGAAAGAAAGAAGAAAGGAGAAAGACTTCAAGAAAAATGGCAATGGAAAACCCTCCTCAAGCAAGAACAAACAAACAAGGAAGGGATTTGTTTCTGAATCCTGGAGTGAGACTGAAGAGGAGTCAGAAGCTTCATCCAGCTCCAGTGATGATGAAAATGATGCCGAAGAGAAGGAGTTCTGCATGATGGCAATCAATGCCTCTCAACATAATTCAAATGAAGAAGAGTCAGAGTCAGACTCAGAGACTCAACCTGAAGAGGATCAGGTAATTAGTTCTTTTGATTTCAATTCAGAGGACTTTAAATCTGAGTTTAAAGCATTATGTTTAGACTTACTAAAATCTGAGAAGGAAATTATTTCTCTCAGAAATCAATTGTCTGAACATAGTTCCTTAAAGTCAGAAAATCTCAAACTCTCTGAGGAGTTGGAGTGTTGTAGGGAGCAGATAGCTTCACTGAAAGGTGAGCTATCAGAGGCCAAGAAGCTTGAAGAATCCCTCAATGGGAGAAGTATTAAGCTGATGGACATCACAAGCACAGTGAACTCCAGATTCAATAGTACACTGAGCTTGGGTGCTTCATCCAGCCAACCTATAGTTCTAATAACCCCAATCAAGTTCATTTCTGATAAATGGAAGAGAGTTGTAGAGGTAGCTAGGAAGAATTCTGATCTGCCTAAGAAAACTAAGTTCCAGCAGAAATCATCGAACGGAGCTCGACGATCGCCGAACGCAGATCGATGATCTCAGGCAAAATCGTCAAACTCAGGTCGACGATATCTAATTCCTGAACTCTGCCATAGTCGACCGTCGAATGGAGCTCGACGATCTGACCTAAGATTATTGAACGTAGCTCCACGATCGTCGAACAGAGATCAGAGCTCTGGAAATTCCTTCAAGGGCAAATCAAAATCCAATCCTAGGGGTCCTTCATCCCAAAGCTTTAACCCTTATACTGAATGGATAATACCTCCAAGGAGATATCATCCTAAAGGTTATAAGAGTCAACCTGGGATATCTTTTATTTCTGAGTTTAAAGGTTATCAACCTAGGCCCAAGGTAAACTGGGTCAAAAACAAGTGAATTGTCTTATGTGCAGGTGAAGACCTATCAAACATCAAACCAGCAATGGTACTTGGATAGTGGGTGCTCAAAGCACATGACAGGGAACAAGGATAACCTTACATCCTTTAAAGCCAAGCTTGGACCCAAAGTCATATTTGGTGATTCAAACTTTGGACAAACTAAAGGATATGATGCAGTCCAGATTGGGACAGTGACATTCAAGAAGGTAGCTTATGTGGAAGGACTGAAGCATAATTTGATAAGCATCACTCAGCTATGTGATGAAGGCTACCAGGTGACTTTCAGCAAAGCATTATGCAAGATCAAGTCAGAGGACAACACAACTGTGTTGACAGGTAAAAGGAAAGGTAACATCTATCTAGTAGATTTTCTTTCAACAGATTTAGACATTTGCCTGTTCAATTCTGTTTGTAGACCTAATGTTTTATGGCATAAGAGACTAGGACATTTAAACCTTAGAACCATTGCTAGGTTATCCAAGGACAACCTTGTTAGAGGACTACCTTCTGTCCCCTACAAGAAGGAAGGACTCTGCAGGGCTTGTCAATTAGACAAGCAAACTAAAAATAGTTTCAAGTCACTTAATAAGAGTGATTCACCTAGGATCTTGTATCTGTTACACATGGATCTTTTTGGACCCATTACAGTACAAAGCCTAGGAGGGAAATCTTACACTTTAGTAGTTGTAGATGACTTCTCTAGATTCACATGGGTGTTCTTTCTGAGGAAGAAGTCTGATAACTTTAAGTGTTTGACAGAGTTTCTCAAATGCATACAGATTGAGTTCAATACTCACATTGCCCTGATCAGAAGTGATCATGGGAGAGAGTTTGATTCTCTTCTTATGTAAGAGTTCTGTCAGAGTGAAGGGATCAGGCATACTTTCTCAGCTCCTAGAACTCCTCAACAAAATGAGCTAGCTGAAAGGAAAAATAGAACCCTTATTGAATCTGCCACTACATTGTTGTCAGATGCTCACCTTCCTCTATCCTTTTGGGCAGAGGCAGTGAACACCTCCAACTATTTGCTGAATAGAAGTTTAATACACAAACTAAAGGGAAAGACTCCCTATGAATTACTCAAAGGGAAGAAACCTAAAGTTGATTATTTTAGAATTTTTGGCTGTATTTATTATGTACATAATAATGACAAGAGATATTTAGCAAAATTTCAAGCTAAAGCTGATGAAGGAGTGTTTCAGGGATACTCCATGATCAGTAAGGCTTATAGGGTTTACAATAAATCATCTCTTAAAATTAAAGAATTTGTTCACATATCATTTGATGAATCTAACATGTCTTTCAAGTAGAAGAACACTTCTACCATAGAACCTTTGCAGGTACATTCTCTTGTTGAAGATTTGAATAAGTTACAGGTTACTCAAAAAGAGGAAAGCAATGAAGATGAAGAAAGCATTCAATATATTGAAGAGAAACAACTTGAAGAACCAGTTGTTGTACCACAAGAGGAAACAACAACACAGGTTGGTAAACAATCAACACCCCCTGTTGATTTAGTAACATTAAGAGACCATCCAATTTCCCAAGTAATTGGAGACATCTCAGCTGGTGTGCAAACCAGAAATCAGGTCAACCAAAACCTGTTGCACGCTTGCTTGCCATCTTAAATTGAACCTCAATCCATTCAAGATGCAGAGCAAGATCCACACTGGATCATTGCAATGCAAGAAGAGTTGCATCAATTTGAAAGGAACAAAGTTTGGGAACTAGTGCCAAAGCCTAAGGATCACTCCATTGTTGGAACAAAATGGGTGTTCAGAAACAAATTGGATGATCAAGGAGTAATTGTAAGGAACAAGGCAAGTCTAGTTGCTCAAGGATACTCTCAAGAAGAAGGCATAGACTATGACCAGACTTTTGCACCAGTTGCAAGATTGGAAGCCATCAGAATCTTCTTAGCTTATGCAGCACACAAAGGCTTCAAGGTATATCAGATGGATGTAAAAAGTGCATTTCTAAATGGAGACATCAAAGAAGAAGTCTATGTCAGACAACCTCCAGGTTTTATCTCTCCAACTTATCCTGATTAGGTTTTTAAGTTGAACAAAGCATTATATGGTCTCAAGCAAGCTCCTAGAGCATGGTATGAGACCCTAGCATGCTTCCTTCTGGAAAATAGATTTATAAGGGGTAGAGTAGACCAAACTCTTTTCATTAGAACCCATAAGTCCCATACCCTACTAGTACAGATTTATGTAGATGATATTATTTTTTGCTCTACTGATTCAAAATTGTGCAGAAGGTTCTCCAACCTAATGCATTCTAAATTTGAAATGAGTAGCATGGGTGAGCTATCCTTCTTCCTAGGATTACAAGTCAAACAACATGCTGAAGGCATCTTCATTACTCAAACCAAGTATGCAAATGAATTGGTCAAGAAATTTGGTATGTCAGAAGCATCTTGCATGAAAACACCCATGCCTACTAATGCTGTATTGGATGCTGATAAACATGGGAAACCTATTGATCAGACAACATATAGAGCAATGATTGGCTCTTTACTGTACCTTACAGCTAGTAGACCTGATATAATGTTTGCTACATGCATATGTGCTAGATTCCAAGTAAGCCCTAGAGAGTCACACCTAACATTAGTAAAAAGGATTCTCAGGTATGTTAAAAGTTGTCCAAATCTAGGTCTCTGGTATCCAAAAGATTCAGCATTTGATTTAATTGGATTTTCTGATGCTGATTATGCTGGATGCAGAATTGACAGGAAAAGTACCAGTGGAACTTGTCAGTTTCTTGGTGACAGACTTGTCTCCTGGTTTTGTAAGAAACAAACTTCTGTGTCAACTTCAACTGCTGAAGCTGAATATATGGCTGCAGGCAGTTGTTGTTCACAAATATTGTGGATTCAAAACCAACTCCTAGACTATGGCTACAACTTAGAGAAGTCTAAAATATTTTGTGATAACACCAGTGCTATTTCTATAGCTCAAAATCCAGTCCTCCATAGTAGGACAAAACACATAGAAATTAGGCATCACTTCTTAAGGGATAATGTTGAGAAGAACAAAATTGAACTTCAATATATCCCAACTGATTTACAAAGGGGAGATATTTTCACCAAACCCTTGGATGAAAAGAAACACACCTTCTTCCTAAATCAGTTAGGAATGTTAAATGCGGGAAGTCTATAATAATATCCAAGATTTTAAAACTTTAAAAATTGACCAATACTAGGCAAACATCTTGATTTTTCTAAGTGTCTAGAGTGTATTTCTGGTCTTTGAACTGCGCTCGACGATTTTCCCCCAGATCGTCGAATGGAGATCAACTCTTTCCGAAATCGTCGACTAGAGTTCAGCGCTTCTCAGATAGTCTGAACTATCTCTCCAGGTCAACGATCGTCGAACGGCGCTCGACGATTTTGTTTCCTGAACTATCGTAGAACGGAGATCGACGCTCTCCAACATCGTCTAACGGAGATCGACGATATTGCAGACCTTTCAGATTCCTTTAGAAGCCCCGATCGTCGAACTGAGTTCAACGATCTTTCCTTTTCTGCGTCGAACCCTAATATAAAATTCATTTTTCGGCCGACGTTCTCCTTTTGCGCTTTCAATCTCTCTGCAAAAATCTCTCTTTCCCTCCAAACACCTCTACACTTGGTCGTTTTGTCTGTTGATTTTTGCAGGTAACCATGGCCGTCTCTGTTGCTGTTCTAGCCGCAATGAAATTCGATGCCGGATTTGACATTGACATGGAGTCTTTCAGCACCACAGATCAGGTTTTTCAAGATATTCTGGAACTGTTCAAGGAGCAGAAGCTTGTTACCATCATGTCCACAAGAATCAAATTAGCTACTGATGAGATTAAGTAGTGGGTGTATACTTCCCACAACCAGGACAAAAATACAGTGGTTGGTTCCATTTCTGGAACTCAGGTACCTTTGACTCCTGCTATTCTGACAGAGGTTTTTGAGTTAAGTTCTGGAAGAGATTCTGCTGAGTTATCTGGAGAGGAATTTTCTAATTTACTTGCAAGAATGGGTCACTCTGATGCTAACCCTAGCAAACTGCTGAAAAAGAACCTAGCTGTGGAATACAGGTTCTTAGCTGATGTAGTTGGAAAGGTTCTGCTAGCCAAGCATTCAGCACATGATACTATCTCTAGGTATCAGCTGTGCTTGATGGGAGCCATTGTGGACAAGAAGCAGTTAAACTGGTGAGAAGTCTTCTTTGATTTAATCAAGAAGAAAATAAACAAGAACTTTGTGAACTATGGGAGGATCCTAGGGCTTTTTCTTCATAACAGATGCCCTGCACTGCTTGTATCATCTGGGATGCATATTAATGCTTCAAAGAGGCTGTCCTGTTCCCTCTTTGGCAAATCGAACAGGCAGATAGTGAAGCCTAGCAGGCCTTCTGCAAGCATAACTTCAGGCACAAGGACTGTAACAGTCACTTCCCCTCAAGTCTCTGCCCCTGCAGATGACTTGCCTGCTGCTGCTTCTCCTCCTCCTCCTCCTATTCCATCTCCACCAGTACCCACCTCCATTCCAATCTCATCCACCATCATAATCAATAGCCCATCTCCAACATCAATTCCTTCTCCAATCCCAACTCTTCAAGTAACAGAAGAAATCATCCATCCATTATATCACTACCCTCAACCAGACATTGCCACATCATCCACCATTCCATCCTTCAATCTTCTTGATGATTCCTTCATGGATGATTCACCTTCATCCCCTCCTGATCTACCCTCCTCATCAACATCATACCAACAACTTCTGCAAGACATTATTGATCAACCCTCTTTCACACCCTCTATCTCCATCCCACTGTCTTCCATTTCCACAATTCCCTCACCTCAACCTTCACTTCCCCCATACACCAGTCCACCAACATCTCCAGTTGCTCCACCATCCCTCTCTACCTCTGCTCCAGTCCCTACTGAGCATGTAGACATTCCAACCCTAGCCGACCAACTATATGAACTGATAGCTCCCATGCTCTCACTTCTACTGGAGACCTCCTTGGCTCCACTACTTCAATCAGTTGCAGCCCTCTATGCCAGGCTATCTTCTCTCTTTCCTCAGGCAATCCCTTCATTTGGGTTCCTTGATCCAGCTGTATCTGAATCTAGGCAGGGGGAGATGCCTAATGAAGATGTGAGATTGCCTGCTGCCATTTCTTTAGCCCCTGCTGCTGTTACCTCAGTCCCTGCTGCTGCTGCTGTTATTACTCAAGCTCCAGTTCCACCTCAGGTTGCAGTCTTTTCAGTAGACCTCAGGTCCCTGCTCTCAGATTTTGATTCAATTTATTTCAATTGTCTTCCAGAGAAAGTTGCAGTCCAGCCACCAGAGCATCTCTCCAAGGCCATTGTGCCCTTCTCCAGTTGTGACACTAGTGTTATAAATTCTTTTGTACTTTCAGTTTATGCTGCTAGTTCTATTGCTGCTGCTACTACTGCTGAGCCTTCTGTTCCCAGTGATCTTACTGCTGCAAATGTTGATGTTTCTGTTGCTGCTGCTGATACTGTTGAAACTGCTGTTGAGTTAATCTTTAAGGATAAGCAGATGACAGAGGCATATGATTTTGAGCCTACTGTTATTCCTGATGTTATCACTGATGCTGAGGTTCTTGTATCTGAAAGTAGTGTATCTGAAAAAGTTTTATCTGAATCTGTTGCTAATCCAGTTACTGCTGATATTACTGCTGCTATATCTTCTAAGAGTGTTGCTCCTGAAACTTCTGTATCTGTTGTTACTACTGCTACTGCTACAACTTCTGTTGCTACTAGTACTGTATCTGCTGCTGTCACCACTGCTGCTTCATCTGCTCCAACCCAACTTCAGAAAGATTATTTGAAAAATATTGATGCTTTATATGATGAGCAAAGCTCTGAAAGTGATGAATTTAGGACTGATTCTGATGATTCTTCTGCCACCAGAACCAGGAAAAGAAAGGCAAGGAGTAAAGCTATGAAAAGGGTGCCTCCAGCCAAAGTCAAAGACACCAATGACATTCCCTACTACATTCTTCATGACTGCCCCATTACTGAGCATTGGATGCAGTATTCCAAGAACCAACTTAAGGCTATGAAGAAGAAAAGGAAGTATGAGAAAGGATCTTCTCAGTTTCATCATCCTCATCCTCCTCCACCACCTCCTCCTGATGTAGGTGCAGGTGGAAGCTCAGCTGCTCATCCTTCTGCCAAAAGCCAAACCCCCTATCAGCCTCATGCAAGATCTCAATATAGGGGAAGCCAGTCCAGAGGTTCTCAATCAAGAAGAGGAAGCTATAGAGGAAGCCAAATGGAATTCCAAGTCTACTCCAAAGGCTACTCCAGACAACATCCATACTCCAGGGAAGGTCAAGCTTCATCAGATACAACTTCAGGCCCTTTTCCCTATAAGTTAAAAGAAGTAGTCTCATCCAGAGCCCCTCAAGATAATCCTTCTAACAGATATGAGCCTCCAGTGCCCTTTGAGGATCCAGAGAATAACCCTACTGCTTGGACTGCCAGAATGAAAGAACTAGCTGCCTTGGATCAAATCAAGAAAGCCAAAGAGCAAGGCAAGGACACCTCAAGCTTTACTACATTGTCAGAGCAAAGAAAGAAAGAACTGGAAAGATATGCCTCAAGCAAATTCTTTGATTCTGAAAGATATATGGAGCTGCACCCTGAAGCTGTGGTTCCCAGGCCTAAACAACAAACTTCTCTAGGTGCAGCAGATGACAGAAGGTCAAAGAAAGAAGCTCTTGATCCTAATAAAGAAATCAAACTTATAAAGAGCAAGGAGAAAGAATAATTTTGTAAGGTGACAATTATTCTGATTTCTGATTTCTATCTGAGATAATATATCTGTGGTTCTACAATGTCCTGTTTATTGCATTTCTGTATTACTGCTGTGTATGTTGTTTTAAATTTTTCCAAGTTCTGTAAATAGTAATCCTAACCCAAATAGGGGGAGATTGTTGGAACACCCTATTACTAATTTGGGTCAGGATCACTATGTCTCTAGGAAACCTGTTTTTGACCTCATTGTATAGATCCAAAGGTCAATTAGGATTGAGTCTAAGGGTTAGCAGTTAGGTTTGGAAGCGGCACTCAAGACCAAGGTTTTTCAGTTTGGAGACTAAGTCATTTCATCGAGCTCAGTACGACGAATCGTTGAACTCCAATCGACGATCGTCTAGCTCAACTTCGACGAATCGTCGAACTCCAATCGACGATCGTCTAGCTCAACTTCAATAAATCGTCGAACTTCATTCGACGATCTTCGAGCTCAGTTCGACGATCTTGACTCCAGTATTTATTCTCTATCTCTGAGCTCAGTTCGACGATAGTTGAGCTCAGATCGACGATCTCTGTTGCTGTATAAGTCCAAATCGCTGAGCTCAGTTCGACGTTAGTAGAGCTCAGTTCGACGTTTTTCTGAAGAGTTAAAAGATTTTTGATGAATTGTAAATATACCTATTTTTCTGTACATTAATTTAGTTGTTTTCATTTATTTTTGTCATTTTTACTTATTTTTATTCAATAAAATGCTCCTATTTTTGTAAATATTATACTAACTTATTTTATTTTATTTTTCAGAAAAAATCAAAAATCTGCCAAAAAAGTCAAGTCACGCCCGTGACATATTGGTCACGCCTGTGACCATAGCGTGACACGTCAAACTCCAGTGAAATCAGCAAATTTTGAAGTGCAAAGTTTGACACGCCCGGGGTCACGCCCGTGTCACCCGACACGGGGCGTGACCCAAGCCCGTGTCCACCCGCTCGACCTTTCCAGCTCAACGATCGTCGACACCAGCCGACACGCCTACAGTCACGCCCGTGACCTAGGGCGTGACACCTCTTTCCGCTCGACGATTTTCAACTCGACACTTTCCGCTCGACATTCGTCGAGTGTCGACACCAACTGACACGCCCAGCGTCACGCCCGTGACCTGGGGCATGACCTTTCCAGCTGGCCCGACAAGACCTGCCCGAAGACTTTCGGCGCAACCCGCGCCCAGATCCACCTGCTCGACACGCCCCCCGTCACGCCCGTGACCTGGGTGTGACCACTGCGAGACCGACACGTGTCCAGCCCGAAGTCCACTTTCCCGTCAAATCGCCGGCCGCCTTCGCAAATAGTACTGTCACGCCCCCTGTCACGCCCGTGACCGAGGGCGTGTACTTGTAAATTTTTCCCTATAAATTCCAGTGTTCTGCTTGAGTTCCTGTTCCCTTTTTGGATCCATTTTGCTTAGGAGTTGTGTTGCTGGATTGCTTCCAAAGTCTATGTAAGGGATATTTCTCACTTAATAAAATGTTTTTTTTCTCTCTTTATATGGTTTGGGAATGAATCTAAGTAACACACCTTATGCAATCTTATTTACTTTTGTTTTTTTTTTACTTTGTTTTTTTCGTTCTTTTCTAAGGGTGTGTGTGTGTATGAGTTTAACTTAGTTTTATTGCTTTCATAATCTTCATAATTTTCATAGGTTAACTTTTTCCGTTCATATCACGTCCATCCTTATGAGTTTATAAAAACGTTTTAAAAGTGTTTTTTTTTATCTTTTCGCTAGTTTTGTTCATTTTTATCCGTAAAACTTTTTACTCATTTTAACTTTATTATAACTTTTCTAGCATTTCTATAAAATCATAAGAATGGAAATTTAGTTGTTTTAATTTTTCATGCACTTTGATTTTCATTTAAAACTTTTGTCCGTTTAATTTTTTCGTTCTCTTTTTATGCATTTCTACCGCATTCTAGCGGTAGAAATGTATTCGTTCTCATTTTTCGATCATTTTCATTTTGCATTTATTTGCAAACTTTTTCGCTCGTTTAATTTTTATTTTCACTTTTTATGCATTTCTACCGCATTTTAGCGGTAGAAATGCAGTTGTTTTAATTTTTCGGTAACTTAGTTTTTTGCAATTTTTTTTATGTATGCGCATTTATTTCCGCCTACTCGTTAAGAGTTAAATGGCGCTTGCTTATTTTCAATTCTGTAGAGTGCATGATGTTGAAGCCAAAATTGACCTCTGTGTAGTTCGGTGTCACTGAAAGGGGTGACCTCACACCTACTACACTCGAGAGACCGTCACGGACCGGAGACTTAGGAGACTATGAACAGATCCTCGGCTCTAGCGCGGAGGTCCCACCTCACACCCGGAAGGCTACCTGAGCTCTTCCCCTCCCTCAACAAAGGGCTAGGCTAGGCGCCTTGGAGAGCTCTCTCCACTCTACCAAGAAGAAGCTAAAGGGAGGAGGAAGCTCAGAAAAGGATCCTCTCCAAGACACCCAAGGGGGTCTATTTATAGTTTTCCAAATCCCATGGGCCACAAATGACCAAAATACCCCGACGGCCAAAAGGCCTCGGGCCAATAGGAAACTACCACGCCGGGGGGTAGAGAAGGAAAAATGCGTCACCCAAAGCTAAAAGGGGACCCACCCTGCGGGACGGGGCGAGACCCGGCCTGGGGCCGGACTCGCCCGGCCTACCCGCAGGGCTGGGCGAGACTCGGCCGGGGGCCGGTCTCGCCCGGCCTACCCGTCGGGCGGGGCGAGACCCGGCCTGGGGCCGGTCTCGCCCGGCCTACCCGCCGGGCTGGGCGAGACCCAGCCTGGGGCCGGTCTCGCCCGACCTACTCGCTGGTCTGGGCGAGACCCGGCCTGGGGCCGGTCTCGCCCGGCTACCCGCGGGGGTTGGGCGAGACCCGGCCTGGGGCCGGTCTCGCCTGGCCTAACCGCCGGGCTGGGCGAGACCCGCCCTGGGGCCGGTCTCGCCCGGCTGCCCGCGGGGCGGGGCGAGACCCGGCCTGGGGCCGGTCTCACCCGGCCTACCCGCCGGGCTGGGCGAGACCCGGCCAGGGGCCGGTCTCGCCCGGCTGCCCGCGGGGCGGGGCGAGACCTGGCCCGAGGGCCGGTCTCGCCCGGCCCACCCGCCGGGCCGGGCGAGACCCGGCCTGGGGCCGGTCTCGCCCGGCTGCCCGCGGGGCGGGGCGAGACCTGGCCCGAGCGCCGGTCTCGCCCGGCCCACCCGCCGGGCTCGGGGTTGGTCTCGCCAGCCTGAGGGGAAAAGGGGGAGGGGGAGGGCCTGCTGATCCCGCCTCCACACCCAATTGGCCTGGGCGGGCACCTACCTACCTGCCGCTTTCACACTCTAACTAAGGGGCCCACTATTCGCGAATACGGGGTTGTACACAATCCCCGCTCTTTTCGAGGTTGGCACAAGCTCGGAAAGAAACATCCAACCCAACGTATTCGCGGAGTGTCACCTCCCCGCGGGGTCAACCTGCCATGCCAGCTATGGGAGCCTGGGTGGCGAGACCTCATCTAGGTGAAAAAACTTACCCTCCCCGAGGGGTCAACCTGTCACGCCAGCTAATGGGAGCCTGGGTGACGAGACGGCCTCGGTGTGAAAACACTCAACCTCCCCAAGAGGTACCATCGGCCCGGTCAGCTAGGTGAGAGCCTGGCAGCGGAATCCATCTCGAGGTGAGACCTTCCCACCCTCTGAGAGATCAACCTGCCCTGCCAGCTAGGTGGGAGCCTGGCAGCGGAATCCATCCCGAGGTGAGACCTTCCCACCCTTCGAGAGATCAACCTGCCCTGCCAGCTAGGTGGGAGCCTGGCAGCGGAATCCATCTCGAGGTGAGACCTTCCCACCCTCCGAGAGATCATCCTGCCCTGCCAGCTAGGTGGGAGCCTGGCAGCGGAATCCATCTCGAGGTGAGACCTTCCCACCCTCCGAGAGATCAACCTGCCCTGCCAGCTGGGTGGTAGCCTGGCAGCGGAATCCATCTCGAGGTGAGACCTTCCCACCCTCCGAGAGATCAACCTGCCCTGCCAGCTAGGTGGGAGCCTGGCGGCGGAATCCATCTCGAGGTGAGACCTTCCCACCCTCCGAGAGATAAACCTGCCCTGCCAGCTAGGTGGGAGCCTGGCAGCGGAATCCATCTCGAGGTGAGACCTTCTCACCCTCCGAGAGATCAGCCTGCCCTGCCAGCTAGGTGGGAGCCTGGCAGCGGAATCCATCTCGAGGTGAGACCTTCCCACCCTCCGAGAGATCAACCTGCCCTGCCAGCTAGGTGGGAGCCTGGCAGCGGAATCCATCTCGAGGTGAGACCTTCCCACCCTCCGAGAGATCAACCTGCCCTGCCAGCTAGGTGGGAGCCTGGCAGCGGAATCCATCTCGAGGTGAGACCTTCCCACCCTCCGAGAGATCAACCTGCCCTGCTAGCTAGGTGAGAGCCTGGCAGCGGAATCCATCCCGAGGTGAGACCTTCCCCCCCTCCGAGAGATCAACCTGCCCTGCCAGCTAGGTGAGAACCTGGCAGCGGAATCCATCTCGAGGTGAGACCTTCCCCCCCTCCGAGAGATCAACCTGCCCTGCCAGCTAGGTGAGAGCCTGGCTGCGGAATACATCTCGAGGTGAGACCTTCCCATCCTCCGAGAGATCAACCTGCCCTGCCAGCTAGGTGAGAGCCTGACAGCGGAATCCATCTCGAGGTGAGACCTTCCCACCCTCCGAGAGATCAACCTGCCCTGCCAGCTAGGTGAGAGCCTGGCAGCGGAATCCATCTCGAGGTGAGACCTTCCCACCCTCCGTGAGATCAACCTGCCCTGCCAGCTAGGTGAGAGACTGGCAGCGGAATCCATCTCGAGGTGAGACCTTCCCACCCTCTGAGAGATCAACCTGCCCTGCCAGCTAGGTGGGAGCCTGGCAGCGGAATCCATCTCGAGGTGAGACCTTCCCACCCTCCGAGAGATCAACATGCCCTGCCAGCTAAGTGGTAGCTTGGCAGCGGAATCCATCTCGAGGTGAGACCTTCCCATCCTCCGAGAGATCAACCTGCCCTGCCAGCTAGGTGGGAGCCTGGCGGCGGAATCCATTTCGAGGTGAGACCTTCCCACCCTCCGAGAGATCAAACTGCCCTGCCAGCTAGGTGGGAGCCTGGTAGCGGAATCCATCTCGAGGTGAGACCTTCCCACCCTCCGAGAGATCCACCTGCCCTGCCAGCTAGGTGGGAGCCTGGCAGCGGAATCCATCTCGAGGTGAGACCTTCCCACCCTCTGAGAGATCAACCTGCCCTGCCAGCTAGGTGGGAGCCTGGCAGCGGAATCCATCTCGAGGTGAGACCTTCCCACCCTCCGAGAGATCAACCTGCCCTGCCAGCTAGAGCCTGGTAGCGGAATCCATCTCGAGGTGAGACACCATCCGAGAGATCAACCTGCCCTGCCAGCTAGGTGAGAGCCTGGCTGCGGAATCCATCTCAGCTCAAGCCAGCTAGGTGAGAGCCTGGCAGCCCCCGAGGTGAGACCTTCCCACCCTCCGAGAGATCAACCTGCCCTGCCAGCTAGGTGAGAGCCTGGCAGCGGAATCCATCTCGAGGTGAGACCTTCCCCCCCTCCGAGAGATCAACCTGCCCTGCCAGCTAGGTGAGAGCCTGGCAGCGGAATCCATCTCGAGGTGAGACCTTCCCACCCTCCGAGAGATCAACCTGCCCTGCCAGCTAGGTGAGAGCCTGGCAGCGGAATCCATCTCGAGGTGAGACCTTCCCACCCTCCGAGAGATCAACCTGCCCTGCCAGCTAGGTGAGAGCCTGGCAGCGGAATCCATCTCGAGGTGAGACCTTCCCACCCTCCGAGAGATCAACCTGCCCTGCCAGCTAGGTGAGAGCCTGGCAGCGGAATCCATCTCGAGGTGAGACCTTCCCACCCTCCGAGAGATCAACCTGCCCTGCCAGCTAGGTGAGAGCCTGGCAGCGGAATCCATCTCGAGGTGAGACCTTCCCACCCTCCGAGAGATCAACCTGCCCTGCCAGCTAGGTGGAGAGCCTGGCAGCGGAATCCATCTCGAGGTGAGACCTTCCCACCCTCCGAGAGATCAACCTGCCCTGCCAGCTAGGTGAGAGCCTGGCAGCGGAATCCATCTCGAGGTGAGACCTTCCCACCCTCCGAGAGATCAACCTGCCCTGCCAGCTAGGTGGAGCCTGGCAGCGGAATCCATCTCGAGGTGAGACCTTCCCACCCTCCGAGAGATCAACCTGCCCTGCCAGCTAGGTGGAGCCTGGCAGCGGAATCCATCTCGAGGTGAGACCTTCCCACCCTCCGAGAGATCAACCTGCCCTGCCCTAGGTGCCCAGCGGAATCCATCTCGAGGTGAGACCTTCCCACCCTCCGAGAGATCAACCTGCCCTGCCAGCTAGGTGGGAGCCTGGCAGCGGAATCCATCTCGAGGTGAGACCTTCCCACCCTCCGAGAGATCAACCTGCCCTGCCAGCTAGGTGGGAGCCTGGCAGCGGAATCCATCTCGAGGTGAGACCTTCCCACCCTCCGAGAGATCAACCTGCCCTGCCAGCTAGGTGAGAGCCTGGCAGCGGAATCCATCTCGAGGTGAGACCTTCCCACCCTCCGAGAGATCAACCTGCCCTGCCAGCTAGGTGAGAGCCTGGCAGCGGAATCCATCTCGAGGTGAGACCTTCCCACCCTCCGAGAGATCAACCTGCCCTGCCAGCTAGGTGAGAGCCTGGCAGCGGAATCCATCTCGAGGTGAGACCTTCCCACCCTCCGAGAGATCAACCTGCCCTGCCAGCTAGGTGAGAGCCTGGCAGCGGAATCCATCTCGAGGTGAGACCTTCCCACCCTCCGAGAGATCAACCTGCCCTGCCAGCTAGGTGAGAGCCTGGCAGCGGAATCCATCTCGAGGTGAGACCTTCCCACCCTCCGAGAGATCAACCTGCCCTGCCAGCTAGGTGAGAGCCTGGCAGCGGAATCCATCTCGAGGTGAGACCTTCCCACCCTCCGAGAGATCAACCTGCCCTGCCAGCTAGGTGGGAGCCTGGCAGCGGAATCCATCTCGAGGTGAGACCTTCCCACCCTCCGAGAGATCAACCTGCCCTGCCAGCTAGGTGGGAGCCTGGCAGCGGAATCCATCTCGAGGTGAGACCTTCCCACCCTCCGAGAGATCAACCTGCCCTGCCAGCTAGGTGAGAGCCTGGCTGCGGAATCCATCTCGAGGTGAGACCTTCCCACCCTCCGAGAGATCAACCTGCCCTGCAGCTAGGTGAGAGCCTGGCTGCGGCTCGAGAGTGAGAGATCAACCTGTACCAGCTAGGTGAGAGCCTGGCAGTGGAATCCATCTCGAGGTGAGACCTTCCCACCCTCCGAGAGATCAACCTGCCCTGCCAGCTAGGTGAGAGCCTGACAGTGGAATCCATCTCGAGGTGAGACCTTCCCACCCTCCGAGAGATCAACCTGCCCTGCCAGCTAGGTGGGAGCCTGGCAGAGGAATCCATCTCGAGGTGAGACCTTCCCACCCTCCGAGAGATCAACCTGCCCTGCCAGCTAGGTGGGAGCCTGGCAGCGGAATCCATCTCGAGGTGAGACCTTCCCACCCTCCGAGAGATCAACCTGCCCTGCCAGCTAGGTGGGAGCCTGGCAGCGGAATCCATCTCGAGGTGAGACCTTCCCACCCTCCGAGAGATCAACCTGCCCTGCCAGCTAGGTGGGAGCCTGGCAGCGGAATCCATCTCGAGGTGAGACCTTCCATCCCTCCGAGAGATCAACCTGCCCTGCCAGCTAGGTGAGATCCTGGCAGCGGAATCCATCTCGAGGTGAGACCTTCCCACCCTCTGAGAGATCAACCTGCCCTGCCAGCTAGGTGGGAGCCTGGCAGCGGAATCCATCCCGAGGTGAGACCTTCCCACCCTCCGAGAGATCAACCTACCTGCCAGCTAGGTGGGAGCCTGGCAGCGGAATCCATCTCGAGGTGAGACCTTCCCACCCTCCGAGAGATCAACCTGCCCTGCCAGCTAGGTGAGAGACTGGCAGCGGAATCAATCTCGAGGTGAGACCTTCCCACCCTCCGAGAGATCAACCTGCCCTGCCAGCTAGGTGAGAGCCTGGCAGCGGAATCCATCACGAGGTGAGACCTTCCCCCCCTCCGAGAGATCAACTTGCCCTGCCAGCTAGGTGAGAGCCTGGCAGCGGAATCCATCTCGAGGTGAGACCTTCCCACCCTCCGAGAGATCAACCTGCCCTGCCAGCTAGGTGAGAGCCTGGCAGCGGAATCCATATCGAGGTGAGACCTTCCCACCCTCCGAGAGATCAACCTGCCCTGCCAGCTAGGTGGGAGCCTGGCAGCGGAATCCATCTCGAGGTGAGACCTTCCCACCCTCCGAGAGATCAACCTGCCCTGCCAACTAGGTGGGAGCCTGGCAGCGGAATCCATCTCGAGGTGAGACTACTAGGCATCAATGAGAGGTACCACCGGCCCTGCCCAGCTAGTGAGAGCCTGAGCAGCGGGACCGTCTCGGAGCAAAAGAACTAAGCATCTCAAACAGTCCTTAGCAAATCTTACATCCTCAAATGGGGAAAAAGATGGGTTACATGACCCCCCCGACTCAGCTGGTCGGGGGCTGGACTCAATACAACATAAGAGAAATACAGGACTCTACCGGGACGAGGCTTCTTCAGGGGGTCTGGGCCTGGTGGTCGCCATCCGCTTCCTGCTCGCCGGACATTTCCATCCTGCTTAGGCTCTCCATGATCTTCTCCATCTCCTCTGCCTTGGCAAACCAAGAGATGGTGTTGACGGCCGTGACATAACACTGTCTTGCCATCCTGGAGTCTCCCTTGACTCTGACCTGGATCCCTCCGGAGCTGAACTTGATGCATTGGTGGAAGGAAGATGGCATGCAACGGAAGGAGCTGATGACGGGCCTTCCGAAGATGGCGTTATAGCTACGTGGAGCGTCCACAATGACGAACCGACAGTTCCTTGAGACTCCCCCCAATTTAACTTGGAGTCCCACTCCATCCTCAACCTCCTTCCTCTCCCCTGAAAATCCGAACAGGGGTCCGTCCGAGGCCAACACCCTCCATGGCTCTACCTTCATCTCATCAAACGCCTTCCTGAAAATGATGTTGACAGAGCTCCCGTTGTCCACCAAGATTCGGGAGACGCTGTAGCCCTCGATGGCCGTCTGGATGACCAGCGCATCACAGAACGGATCCTCATGATCCGGTAGGTCCTTAATCGAGAAGGTGATCTTCTCCTCCTGGGGCGAGGTCTGGGAGGTTGAGGCGACGCTCCTTCGGTACATGACATGGAGGCTTGCCTTCTGAGTGGCCTCAATCCCCACTCCACCATGGATCACCGCTATACCGCCTCGGGGTCCGACATCGACCCGGTCCTCACAAACATCATCACCCCCTCCTTGGGGCAGAACCTCTTCAACCCGCACCGGTGGCTGCGGCTGGGCAGGACCTCTTGCCCCCCTCACTTCCAGGAACTCGGGGCAGGTAGCCGTGATGTGCCCCTCCACCTGATGGAAATCACAATAGGGTAACTCTACCCTAACCCTTCTCTTTCCCTGGCGTTTCCTCCTCTCCCTTCGACCAATCTCCATCATTTGTTGTGGTGGGGGTAGGAGCTGCCTAGGGGCTTGCCTCTGGAAGTTGAACCTTCCTTGGCCCCATGAAAGTTTCCCCCATCATGGGCGTAACCTCTTCCCGGGCCCTGAGCGGGTCCTCTCTGCTGTCTCCAACCTGGTTCCGGACCCTCCTGAGCTCTCCGCTCCTCTCTCCTTCTCCCCTCCTGAGGCCTCGAGCCACCTTGCTCCTTTGCCTCCGTCTCTGTCTGCTTTGCCAACTTCTTGACAAATGTAGGGTTGGCTGCCTCCATGGCAATCTCCTCAGCCGCCCTTTCCATCAGCTCCTCGAAGGAAAGGGGGGCCTTCCGAGTCAAGCTCATCTTGAAGAAGCCCTCCTTCAGCCCAACGGTGAAGGCCATCTGGAGAGCATACCCTGGCATCTCCTGGACCTCCAGGATCTCCTCTTGGAAACTGTCAACGTAACGGGCCAGCGACTCCTCGGCCCCTTGCCTTATCAGGAAGATGGACTCAGGACTCCTCTTTCGCTTCTTGGAGGTGGAGAAGCGAAGCTGGAAGCTCCGGCTCAAGTCCTCGAACCCATAGATTGACCTCGGAGGGAGTTGATGGAACCAGTCCCTTGCCTTCTCCTTCAACGTGATCGCAAAGAGGCGACACTTGAAGGCATCCGTCATCGGCCTGATGGAGACGGCGTCCTCGAACCACTGCAGGTGCTGAACGGGCTCATCCTTCCCGGTATAGTAAGCCATGTCTGGCTCTCTGAATCCCTCGGGAACGGGTGCTGAGATGATCAGCTCGCTGAAAGGTGACCCCCTAAGGGGTGGTCTCGCCACCTCCACTCCCACAACCTGCTCGCCTGAGAGGTTGGCACTCGCCAGGCTAGAGAACAACTCCCGGCCGGTGAGGTCTCGCTCGACCCCATCTCCCATTCTCTCCTTCCCGGGCGTTCTTCCTGGTGCACTTCCTTCTCCCCCCGCTGGGTTCATCTCGCCTAGACCCCTGGGAGTCGACTCGTCGAGGGGGGGAGCTAGCTCCTGGGGGGTCGGGGTGGAGCTGCCACCCTGAGGAGCAATGCTTTGCAGCATCTCCATGATACCCTGGATGGAGGCCATGAACTCTTGCCTCCCTACAAAGGGTCCTGAGCTAGGGAGCTCGCCGAGATCATCACTACCTCCCTGACCTCCCGTCATGACACTCTCCTGAGATCTTCTGTGCTGGTCACTCTCCACGCTCACCGCACCAAAGTGTTGAAGCCAAAATTGACCTCTGTGGAGTTCGGGGTCCCTGAAAGGGGTGACCTCACACCTACTACACTCGAGAGACCGTCACGGACCGGAGACTTAGGAGACTATGAACAGACCCTCGGCTCTAGCGCGGAGGTCCCACCTCACACCCGGAAGGCTACCTGAGCTCTTCCCCTCCCTCACCAAAGGGCTAGGCTAGGCGCCTTGGAGAGCTATCTCCACTCTACCAAGAAGAAGCTAAAGGGAGGAGGAAGCTCAGAAAAGGATCCTCTCCAAGGCACCCAAGGGGGTCTATTTATAGTTTTCCAAATCCCATGGGCCACAAATGACCAAAATACCCCCACGGCCAAAAGGCCTCGGGCCAATAGGAAACCGCCACGCCGGGGGGTAGAGAAGGAAAAATGCGTCACCCAAAGCTAAAAGGGGACCCACCCTGCGGGACGGGGCGAGACCCGGCCTGGGGCCGGACTCGCCCGGCCTACCCGCGGGGCTGGGCGAGACCCGGCCTGGGGCCGGTCTCGCCCGGCCTACCCGCCGGGCTGGGCGAGACCCGGCCTGGGGCCGGTCTCGCCCGTTCTACTCGCTGGGCTGGGCGAGACCCGGCCTGGGGCCGGTCTCGCCCGGCTGCCCGCGGGGGTTGGGCGAGACCCGGCCTGGGGCCGGTCTCGCCTGGCCTACCCGCCGGGCTGGGCGAGACCCGGCCTGGGGCCGGTCTCGCCCGGCTGACCGCGGGGCGGGTCGAGACCCGGCCTGGGGCCAGTCTCGCCCGGCCTACCCGCCGGGCCGGGCAAGACCCGGCCTGGGGCCGGTCTCGCCCGGCTGCCCGTAGGACGGGGCGAGACCTGGCCTGAGGGCCAGTCTCGCCCGGCCCACCCGCCGGGCCGGGCGAGACCTGGCCTGGGGCCGGTCTCGCCCGGCTGCCCGCGGGGCGTGGCGAGACCTGGCCCAAGGGCCGGTCTCGCCCGGCCCACCCGCCGGGCTCGGGGTTGGTCTCGCCGGCCTGAGGGGAAAAGCGGGAGGGGGAGGGCCTGCTGATCCCTCCTCCACACCCAATTGGCCTGGGCGGGCGCCTACCAACCTGCCGCTTTCACACTCCAACTAAGGGGCCCACTATTCGCGAATACGGGGTTGTACACGTGAGTTTGTAATTTTCTTTATTTCCGCCAACTCATTCGAGTTAAATGGCAGGCCTTTATTTTCCCTATTCATTTGAGTAGGATTTGTGTGCGTGTGTTTTCATTTATGTCGAGAGAGCGTGTGCGTGAGTTTTACATTCTGTCGAGTGTGTGCGTGTGTTGCATTTATTTAGTTCTACTCGTTTGAGTAGGACCCGCTTTCTTTCTCCCGCCCACGCATTTGCGCCGGGACTCGCACTTTACAGCTTTCTTCAGTCCTACTCGTTTGTGTAGGACTTGCAATTTTCAGCTTTCCTTTACTGCTTTATTTTACTGCTTTCATTTCCTGCTTTCCATTTTCTGCTTTATTTACTGCTTTCCTCGCAAGCCGTCCCCATTCCGATGAGTGGCTAATCGTTCTTAGCCCTCGGCATCGAAGAGCATTGGGACAGATAAAATATCTTAAAATAATTAAAGGTCTAATTTTTCTAATTAATTAAAAGTACTTAAGGTTTGCCCGGGGTTAATGACGCGTAGGACCACATATCGATGTGTGGGCCCTATTTCCGTTTTCCATACGCTCGCCGAGAGGCCGTGCGTATGGACAGATCACCCCTTGGCAAAGAGAGTTCCGCACTAACCCTCGAGAGAGGAGGCACGCCAACTCTACCGGATTGGGTTCCCCACCCAATAGCGGGGTTCTTAGCGTAATGCGGGAGTTAAGAGGAATCCTTCGTCGGACGAGAGCCCGGTCGAATAGTCTTAGCGTTCAGGTGAGCGATAGTCCTAGAGATAGGTGAGCTCATTTTAGTGGAACCTCCACGGCCAAGTCTCCGCCTTAATTAATTAGAAACTTAGGAGCTCTTTTTATTTAAAGTCTATTTTAGTTCATTTGTTTTTTCGGTGCCATCGAGCTAAGCTCTTCATCGGCACCACCTTATTGCTTTCTTTTTATGCTTTCTTTTTATGTTTTCTGCCTTTCTTTTGTATATATAAATACCCGACAAGTATTATCGGTAAAATAATAGTCCCCTCCAGGGAAGAGTAGAAATAATCGAATCGGCCCCGAGAACAACACGACCTCGATATTCCACCCAGAATATCCTGTACTACTCACGATAGGTGCACTTGGCTCTTTTCGTTAAAACTCGATCTAAACTGTTTTATATCCAAATAAATAAATACGCGCGCCCCGTTTTCTTAAATAAAAATCATTCCGCCTTTTTCTCAAATAAAACCGCCGGGTTGCCGCGTGACCGTAAATAATTTTGGAGTTTTAACCATCAAGTTTTTGGCGCCGTTGTCGGGGAGATCGTCGTTTCGTTATTTTGAACCCTGGAAATCTATTAATTTTACCTATATCTATATATAACAAAAATTAAAAATGGCCAACAAAAATATAAAAATAATAATAATAATAAAAACTATAAAAAAAAATATTACAAAATTATAAAACAAAAAAAAGTTTTGAAAAACTTATAAAACTAAAAAAAAATTTTGCAAAACCTTAAAAACTTAGAATTTGAAAAAAAAAACTATAAAACTAAAAAAAAAACTAAACTCAAAACAAAAAAAACTAAAAATCCAAAAAATAAAAAAAAACTTAACAAAAAAATATTTTTATTTTCATTATTGGTTTTGAAAAAAAAACAAAAAACAAAAAAAACACTATAAAACAAACACAACTAAAAAAAATTCGAAAAAATGAAAAACTTAACGAAACAACAAAAAATATATATAAATAAATAAAAAACTTATATTTTCATTATTTTTATGAAAACAAAAAAAAACTAAAAACTAAAAAACCTACCTAAAAAATCAACTAAAAAATAAAAAATCTACTTAAAAACACCAAAAATAATATATATTAATAAATCTATATATATTTTATTTAACTTCTTTTATTTTAATTTGTTTTATTTCGTTTCATTTTACTTCGGCACGCTTCCATTATTGTGCGCGCTAGGGGATCACATTTTTATCACGCAATGGTCGCTAAGGCCTTAGCTACCTTCCGAGTCACCCACGCACATGTCCACTACCGCCCGCACACTTTAGGCCGAGTTTATCTTTTTTTTGTTTTTTCTGTTATCTTTTTGCTTTTTCTTCTAAATAATGCAGGGTTTCAACTCGGACCTCCCGCACTCGCCTAAGGGAAGCTCCTACCCTCCCTTTTTCTTTTTGTACTTATTTTATTTTGTATATTATCTGTTCCGCATACTTAGATTGCAACATTGGGGACAATATTGGGTTTAAGTATGTGGGTGTTTTCCCATACTGCATTTTTTTATTCTGTACTCATCAAAACTACAAAAAAATTTGCAAAACTTAAAATCTAAAATAATTTTCCTTGTTTTTATTATCATAAAACTTCAAAAAAAAAAATTCATAAAACTCAAAAAAAAAATTCAAAAAATCTTTTTACTTCGTAAATATTTTTTGTAAAAAAATTCTCTTTCCCCCCATCTTCTTATTTGTAAAAGCTTGCATTCTGCCTGCCCGCGACGTTCGACTCATCGAACCAACCATCCAAATAGAGTCTGTTCGCGGGGGCTGCATTCGAGTTTTTACTTTGTACATTTTTTTGTAAAAATCTCTCTTTCCCCCTATCTTCTTTTAATAACACTTCTTTCTCTCCTCTTTCTTGTAAATAACTTATCAAAATACACTAAAAATCAAAAAAATTAGAAAAACCAAAAATACAAAAAAAAGATAATAACTCTAAAAATCTTAAAAAGATAATAATTAAAACACAAAAAAATGATAAAAACTCTAAAAATTCCAAAAAAATGTTTTGTTAATTATGTAACAAAATAAATCGAATATACCATTTCTTAACCCTTTTTGCTTTCCATAAATCTTGTTCCGAGTTAATTTATATGCGAATTTTAGTTATTCTTTGCTTACTATTCGTTTATTAATTAAAGTTCGATAGATTTAAGTGTCTGGGGTTAAGATTTAAAGAATTTTTTTATGTCTTTTCCTTATAATAGAGAACTTGTTTTTCACCACCACTTCTAATTTTTATAAATAGAAGCTCGTTTTTTATGTTAGAAAATAACATCCATGGATTTCAATTATTTCTACTCTTTGCTTTTAGAAACATTGGAACGTTCATTTTATAAAGTTTGCTCTCAAAACTTTTTTATTAAAATCTATTTTTCTTTTTGAAAAAACTAAACCCACTTCCTTTTTTTCATGTCTTACTTGACATGTTTACCCCTATCCCTTAAAAGATCTTATGTCAATGGAAATAAGATTTCATTCCGTAAACATAGGCACCCAATATTTAAAAAGATTATATGTTATGGAGTAAGAGGATAAAATTCATTACTCCTACACATATACATTGGGTTATTTATTATTTATGAAGAAAGAAAAAAAAAATTTTGTGTTAGAAAAATAAGATTTCATTTTCCTAACTATCCAAAAAGAAAAAAAATGGAGGTTCGAGAAAAAATTGCTTCGCCTCAATATTCAAGCCTTCTTCATAAACCGCCAAACCACTTATCTCATTTCAATGATTCTAGACTTAATTTAAATTTTTTTTGAGAGCATAATTTTTAAATTACATTATTTTCTTTAACTTTTTTTAAGCTAAGGTTTTTTCTGTATAAATCCAATCCATCTTTGTTAAACTAACAAAAATGAATTTTTGCTTTCTATTTTATTTTATCTAGAAGTCTTTTTGAAACTCTTCCTCTATTTATAGCATTTCATAAATTAGGATTTAATTCTTTAACCCCGGATATTTATTTTGATCTTACTTTTAATTAATTCAAGCGGTTGCTAAACTTAGGATTTCTTTTATTCCTTATAAGTTCATCTCCAACTTTTGCTCTGGAATAACAAAAGCTTAAGTATGGGGGTATTTGATGAATTGTAAATATACCTATTTTTCTGTACATTAATTTAGTTGTTTTCATTTATTTTTGTCATTTTTACTTATTTTTATTCAATAAAATGCTCCTATTTTTGTAAATATTATACTAACTTGTTTTATTTTATTTTTCAGAAAAAATCAAAAATCTGCCAAAAAGTCAAGTCACGCCCCAGACACGCCCGTGACACGCCCAAGACACGCCCGTGACACGCCCGTGTCCCGTCCGACACGCCCGTGTCACGGGGCGTGTACTCACACATCTACCCACCTACCCACTCGACGATCGTCGATCTCAGCTTGACGAAACAGGGGACACGCCCTGTGACACGCCCGTGTCACAGGCCGTGTAGCAACTCAAACACAGCTCGACGATCGTCGAGCGCCGATCGTCGAACAGAGAGACATGCCCTGTGTGATGCCCGTGTCCGATACGACACGCCCGTGTCACTGCCGTGTACTCACTAAAACACTGCCTGACGACCAACGAGCGCAGCTCGATGAACCGAAGGGGGACACGCCCTGTGACACGCCCGTGTCACAGGCCGTGTTACTACCAAAAACACCTGTCGACCAAAATTCGTCGACCACACAAAGGAGAGCTCTACCCAAGCACGACACGCCTTGGGTCACGCCCGTGACCCAGGCCATGTCACTCAAACATACACAAAAAAATAGCTAATTCCTTAGCTAAAAAAACACAAGGCACCAGCATAACAAGCTCGTCAACACCAGGCCATGCACAACACAACAAGCATTACAGCTAACATAACGAACGTCGAAACGACGCGAAAGCAAACGATCCCGGACTTCGTCCAAAACTCGCACCGTAGCTAAACACCCAAGCTACGAAAACAACGGTGAGGTCGAAAACAACATCCGACGATCGCACACTCGGGCTAACACCTCCCGAAGCGAAAGCACAAGCATTCCCTAAGAGGCCCAATCGAGTCACCAAAACAGACTCCGGCTAGCTAGGAAACCTTGCTAACAGGCTACAACCAGGCTACACAAGGAACCTAAAGAGCTAAGACCACGCTCTACAATGGTGAAACGCCGAAAATGCGTCATCGTAACGCCAATCCAAGATCAATCAAAACAAAGAAAAACCGGGGGCGTTACAGCATCTGACTTGTGTTTCAGAAAGAACACCCACACAAAGCGCGAGTAATCATCAACAATTACTAGCATATAATCCTTACCTCCCAAACTTATAATTTGCAGTGGACCAAACAAGTACATATGCAATAGATGGAGAAATCTATTAGAGTCTTTGCCAAAAATGTTTTTAAAGGTAGCCCTTGTGTGCTTACCTTTTACGCACGCATGACAAGGTCTATCTTTGACGCACTTGACATTTGGGGCATCACATACTAAGTTCATTGAAAATAATTTATTAATAGTTTTGAAATTAATATGTGCTAGTCTCTTGTGCCATTGGTCATCAAGAGACGCACTATCTTTTGCTAAAAGGCACACTGGTGTAGAGGAATCTATACAAATGAAATTTAAACAGAACATATTCCTGCTTCGAGTGCCGGATAGAATCGTTTCCATATTGTCAACGGATTTTATCAAGCACGTATCAGCATGGAATTCAACTATGTATCCTTTATCGCAGAGTTGTCTTATGCTTATGAGATTGTGTTCCAATCCTTCGACATAAGCCACATCCGATAAGGATACATTGTCGTTAGTAATCATACCATAGCCTCTTGTAATTCTACGGTCTGAACCTCCAAAGATGACTTTTGGTCCGTTCACAACTGGAGTAAAGTTTTGAATAAGGCTTCTAGTCCCGGTCATATGCCGAGAGCATCCGCTGTCGAAATACCAGATTGGCGTTTTATTGGCCTTTGAACATACCTGCAATCATAATCAATTTGCCTTAGGAACCCAAACACGTTTGGGTCCTTCGTCTCGGGTTAGAGTACTCCCCGTACGAGTGTTAGCATTATGAGTGGTCTTTCTCATATTGCTGACATGAGGAGTTGCAGCGTTTCTGGGATTGAACCAGCAATCAGTGGCGAAGTGACCAACCTTGCCACAACACCAACAGTCAAATCTGTTGTATCTTTGCCTCATGATCTCCTGCTTGACCCTTTGGAGTTTTGGTCTAGCAGGGTCAGCATTCTTGGAGGAAGAAGCTTCGAGATAATGACAATCACATGTCTTCTTCTCCTTAGGAGGCCTTTCCACAACGGGCTTCGGCTTTGGTGCCTTCTTGAAGTTATGACCATGATTGAAAGGGCCATAGCTCTTAAGAATAACTTCTTCATAAGGTGCCTTAAGGACACTTTCGCCAAAGTTTCTAGGTCGAGTCCATCCTTGATAACAGGACTTTGGCTCTACATGGGTAGGCCTAGCAAAGTGCCCGTAGGATGAGTCAAAATCAAACTCATTTGAAGGAAATATAACCTTCTTGAACGTGGTCTGATCTTGAGGGGCTTTCCCCTTCTCTTTGGCTAAGGCCTTTTTGGCGGCCTGATTCTTCCGTTGCGACATATTTCTCCTAGAGGATTTACTAGGAGCTTCTTCATGGCCTAATTTGGCACCCTTGGCCTTGGCTGAGAATTCAGCAACGAATGGAAGAACCGTCTTGGGCTTCGAGAAACTTTCAACAAGTTTCTTTCCAATGGCAAGTTGTCCCTCCAGTTCCTTGATGATTTTCTCTTTGAGGTCAAGGTGCTCAGGAGTCTTGTTATATTCTTCAATAGCATTATTGAAGTTTTCTTCGAGGGAGTCAGTCTTTGCGACTTTCTCTCTCAATATGCTCTCTTCGGCTTTCAGAGATTTGATCTCTTTAGCCCGAGTCTTCACGACTCGATGACATTTGTCATAAGCCATGATTAACTCCTTGTACTGGGCTATTAGTTCTGACTCATCGTTAAAGGAGCTATCCTCACAATCATGTTCAGAGACTTCAGAATCTGAAAGAGGGGTATGAGAGTTTACCTTCCCAGTGAACTGGGGCTCTTGATCATCATCTGTTTGAGCCATAAGCCTAAAATAAGCTTCTTCTTCTTCACTCGACTCAGATGAGTCGGAGTCACTAGGAGTCTTGCTCTTTTTGGCTATCAGGCTCTTCTCTTTCCTCTTTTTGTTGTACGAGGATTTCTTTTCTTCTCTTCTACCACCCTCCTTCTTCTTATAAGGGAAGTCGGCGATGACGTGTCCTGGCTTATTACAACAATAGCAAATAATGTCAGTCGAAACATATTTGTTATGTTTAGAGGAATACCTGTCATGGCTACTTGAGCCTTTTCTTTGCCGATCACCATCGTGTTGTGATCTTCTATAGGAGGCATCCTTGCCTTTCCATTGCTTCTTCTTGTTCAAGAATTTCTTGAACTGACGTGAGAGCAGTGAGAACTCTCCTTCTGATAGCTCAGAGCCTGAGGTACTTGGCTCTGAAGTTTCTTATTCTTCACTAATTTCTGGAGCTGGAGCTGGGGAGGCAGCCTTTGTCTTTCTAGAGGTGTCTGCCTTTAGAGCAACAGACTTTTCTTTGAGAGCAGACCTGCTCTTCTCTTCTTCAGCTTTCCTGGTGTTGAGTTGAAGCTCATATGACATAAGCTTCCCGAAGAGATTTTGTGGCTCTGTCTCAGATAGCTTCCCAAACTCCCTGATGGCACAGACCTTGTTGTCCCATTCTTTGGTCAGGGATCTCTGGAACTTGTCATTCAGTTCTCCATTAGTGAATACTCTGCCATAGACTCTTAGGTCATTCACTATCTTGAAAGAGTTCTCAAAGGTATCAGCAATGGTCTCTTTGCTTCCCTGTCGGGAGGCTTCATACTTCTGATTGAGGAGGGATCTTCGATCATCCCTCACTTCTTATGTACCTTCCATCAAGGTAACCAAGGACTGCCACATCTCCTTTGCAGATTGGCAGTGGATTAAGTTCTGCAGCATTGAGTCATCAGCTGCACTTGCTATAATGTTTTTAGCTTTCTTGTCTAGTGAGACAAGTGCAATCTCGTCCTTGTCTAAATCCATCAGCTTCTTTGGAACCTTCTTGGTAGGATCTATAGTGGAGATAGTCATAGGGATATAAGGACTTTCTTCAACTATCATGAAGATCCTCGGATCCACAGCTTCCATAAATAATTTGATCCTTTCTTTCCACATGGGAAAGTTGTTCTTGTTGCATAGGGGAAGCTTGGCAAAATCCTTTGCCTTGTCCATGGTAGATAGATCTCAAATGACAACTATTGAAGGATCTGATCAAGGTGTTAACCTTTTAACGATCAACCTGCCTTTGATACCAATTGAAAGTAAATAGTTGTCAACCTAAATCACCTAGAGGGGGGTGAATAGTTGAGTTCTGCGTCTTTTGCGGAATAAAAAAAATCAGAACAAAGCACAGATCTATCTACCAAATTATCACAGACGAGACAAGATTTATAGTGGTTCCCCGATCTTGGGTACATCCACTTTCCCTCACCGATCTAGCAATATACTAGGCTCGGCTACTCCACTATCTCGGATTGAAAATCAATCCTACCCTCGGAACAAAGTTCCTACAATCTCAATCCAACCAACTGGATCTACAACTCGAAAGGCAAAACTTCCTACAAACTCGGAGTTGAAAACTCCTACACTCGGAGAAAACTTCTCCTACATGAATGAAAATTGTTTTAGAAAATACAAATAATGATTTCTCTATCAGATCTGCAAGCAAGCAACCAAGATCTTCTTCTTGTAAGCTTTGCGGCACTTTCAGAAAGATGAAGAAAATATCGGCAACAGATCTGGATTCTTCTTTGTTTTACACGATCGGGAAGAGGATGAGCCGTTGAGAAACGATCTCGATCTGTAAAAACTTCTTCAGTCTGATTCCTCTGAAAATCGAAACCCTTGCCGGAGAAAAACAGCGGCGGCGGCGGCTTTCTTTCCGTGAAGAGAGAGAGAGAGAGGAAACAACGACTTCGAGAGAGAAACGGCTGCAGAAATTTCTCAATAATTTGATCTTAAAAGCTTGTTGTTATTGTTAGGGTTTGTCGATTAGACAGGACCTTATATAAGATTTTGAATAACGGTCATAATCAGTCTTAATGATATACACGTGGACCAATCATGTCACAAGATTTGAAAATCTGTCAATTATGGACTTGGAAGAATTTCGGAGACAAGGTGGTGATATACACGAGTAGGTATAAAACTACTCGAGTAGGTAAAGGACTACTCGAGTAAGTAAAGGAATGTTACTCGGGTATATAATTCATGACTACTCGAGTAGTTTGAAGACAACTACTCGAGTACATATAATCAACTACTCGAGTACTTAGAAGATCTACTCGAGTATGCAGAAACGTTTCCCGGGAAGCGGAAAACTACTCGAGTGGTTTGACGAACTACTCGAGTGAAAGGACTTAGAAAAATTTCTGAACACTAGAAAATGAGCTACTCGAGTAGTCAGACTGAACTACTCGAGAGGATATAGTCTACTTGAGTATTTGGAAAGAACTTACTCGAGTAAATGACAGAATATTTTTAGGAGAAGAGAAATTTAGTTTACTCGAGTATGAAGCTTGAACTACTCGAGTAGTAAGTGAACTACTCAAGTATATAACTTAAACTACTCGAGTATATAGAAAATTTACACTTGAGATAGAAAACAGTTACACGAGTCAGAATCTATAACCACTCGAGTATATACATACTCACTCGAGTGTTTTACTTAGAAAAACTTGGAGAATGAAATCTGTACTACTCGAGTAAGAAGAATGATCTACTCGAGTATAGGAATTCTGACTCGAGTAAAATGCAAGTAATCTACTCGAGTAGTTAATGACCTACACGAGTAGAATACTTAGAAAAATTTTCAAGGTGGAAATCCATTCTTCTTTGGTGAAATCAGCATCCAACTCCATTCACATAGTCCAAGTGCTTGAATATGAAGTGTATCCCAATAGAGAGGCTACACTTGAGTCAACACCTTGGGTCATACAATGAGGTATTACATTGCATGGTCCTGTGTTTGGTGACCCATTGTAGATTGACATTGGTCTACACTTCCCATTAGAATTCTGCAACCACATAAATCAAACAAAGCATCAAATACAACCTAATTCATCTTAGTTCCAGGGTGACTTCATCAAATCTGGGTTAATGTGGATATAGTACCCAACAGAATTTGACCCATCCAAAGCCTCAACCATGATTTGCTTCATATTGTTATCCAAATCCAGAGCCTATCGAATCCGATCATCCAGGTCATATTGAACTTCTATCCAGTTCAATTGCTCTTCAGCACTAGTCTGCTTGTCAACAAAAGAGATCTCTAATGCCTCCAACTCCCGAACCAAACACTCGTCATGAACCCACAAGCAGTTGGCTTGCGCAGGGGCCCTGTAGCTCAACGCATACGCAACCGCATTGCCTTTCCCAGGCACAAAATGAATCTTGAATGTGTAGTCCCCCAGGAACTCCATCCATCTCCACTGTCGCATGTTTAGATCCTTTTGATCCAGCAAGTACTTTAGGCTCTTGTGGTCGGTATAGATATCGACCTTCACACCATATAGGTAATGCTTCCACAGTTTCAGGGAAAATATCACGGCTGCTAACTCCAAGTCAAGGACCGGATAATTCCTCTCATGCACCTTCAGCTGACGCGAGCTATAAGCTATCACACTTCCATGCTGCAGTAGAACACAACCCAATCCACTGCCCGAAGCATCACTATAGATCTCAAAGCCTTCGGTCCCACTCGGCGAACTTAGAACTAGCGCTGTGGTCAACTGACTTTTCAACTCTTCGAAAGCTTGTGCGCACTCAGGCGTCCAAACAAACTTCTGCTCTTTCCTCGTCAGAGTCATGAGGGGTAACGACTGTCACAACCCGCATTTTCACCGCATATAATAATTTATTAGAGTAAGTGAAAATATGCGTCATGACGTCATGTCAGCAGGGGATAACTGTGGATGCTCAGACAAACATCTACTTAATCATGAAGAAAGAGTCTTTAAGTTATTTTAAGGTAAAAAATCAGTTTAAGTGCAGTAGTTAGCCGTATCCCTTGGCTTAGTGGCTGATCTAGTCCACAAATCAAAATATAATTATACGCTGTGGAAAATACTTGTTTAGATTGACTGCGACATCCTACATGAGTATAAACGTCCGCAAAGAACAACTCATATTATGCATGACCCTAACTTTATAATAGTAGTAAAGATAGCTTTTACGGTCGCTAAATATAACAAGTTAGAGTTTTAAATTATGCAATGCATGAAGTAATAGTGGTAGATTTTATACTTGAAAATACCTAACATGCATTCCTAGCATAAATCCTCCCAAAGAGCAAGTAATCCACATCCACATATAGAAAACTAAGTAGCTAGCAAGTTGTAATGCCCCCACTTGTCACGTGGCATATAACGGTGGGTCCGGTCGGGGCCCCATGCCATATGTCACATACAAGCGGCAAAATTACTTGTGGCAATCAAAATCTACTCGCATCCTAACTCAATACATTCTAGCGTCCACCTTTCCGTCCCTTGCTCTCCCTTTCTTTTTCTCTTTCTTAGAATGAGAAGAAGAAGGAGAAGATGAAGATGAAGGGGATTTATCCCCATTCTCGGCCTTTATCCACATGGAAGGAGACTGAACCGCTGGATCCAAGATCAGGGAAACAAGTGGCTCGAATTTACCAAAAAATCACCTGAACACGGCCTGACACACCCTGTGACACGCCCGTGTTACAGGCTGTGTCACTTAAGCGGCAGGAAACCGACTTATCCAAAACAAGTCACGGCCAGGGTACACGCCCATATAGCATGGCGTGTTCCCTCTGTCGACCACTTTTGTCGACCAAATACTCGAGTGTCGACCAAGGGAGGACACGCCCTAGGTCACGCCACCTGACACGCCCGTGTTAGATGGCGTGTACCTCCCGAACACTCGTCGAATGCATTTTTAGTCGAATTCGCGATGGCTACGCACCCTAGCAGGACACGCACTGGGACACGACCGTGTCCCAGTCTGTGTCACCCAAAATTTTCCCGTTCTGCAATCTGGGGTGTTACACAAGTATCTAAAAATAACAATTCTGTGGGCGTCAACAAACAAACTGATACGAACCCACATACAACAAAGTATGTCTGAACTAGTAAAAAAAATAAGCAACAAACTACCTCACTAAGATGAGGCAACAACCACGAACAACACAGTTGCCTAGAAATTTCGAAACCAGCTCTGCTATCTGCTACTGCTCTGAACCTGAGACATTCCAAAGACAGACCACCTCAGCAAGAAGGTACAAATGGTGGCAGAAAAATATGCGAAAATATGCAAAGGTCTAAAGGGGGGGTACCAACCCAAGACCAAAAGCACTGAAGTAAAGTACAAAAAGAAACATGGAATCATCAGGAAAAAAAGAACTCTTACGTGATTCATCACGTACAACAAGAGTACAACAGACGCACGAGGCTATAAGGCGACAACACGAATAACTCATCAGGAGGAAGTACAAAACCTTTATTAGGCACCGATGGTCGACTCTACCCAAAAACACGGGCGAGGTGGTCACTCAACTAGACACCCTCACAAATATAATATCTGTCTATCTGCGAGGTAGCCTCATACTCTCCACCATACACCGCAGATGTCCAAAAACCTGGTAGACTTCCACAAGGTACTAATAAAGGCATTAAACATTGCGGAGGTGGTTTCGTCCACTAACTCCCGCAATCAAGAAAAAACGCACAAAGAAACCACCACATTTCTCGAGATTTGGCTCGCCAGATTCTACTTGACATTTCTAGATTCAAGACATGCTTGATCAACCCTTAGGAACGATTTACAATCATAGATAAACTCAAATACATTCAATAACGATAGGTAAGGCGTTTAAAGTCATCAATAAGACACTTCAAGAACGAGTAAACATAACATGACAAGATCGATTTCATCATGACAAAATCTTACAACATCGAGTGATCATCAAGAAGGTTAATCTTGACAAAATCTTACAACATCGAGTGATCATTAAGAAGGTTAATCATAGTAATAAATCGGAAGACAAAGTGCAGAAAATTTTAAAGAACATAAAAACTTAGCCATTACCATCAAATCAGATAAGGAGAAACAAGGGGAAACCATCACTTGCTTTGGTTTTACCGAAAAAGTTCTCTGAATCAGTCCATGTCGCAGATCGGGGCAAAAGAAGATGGGGAAGTTGAAATCTGGACAAAAAATGGCCGAAATAGAGGTTAGGGCCGAAAAACACTAACGAGAGAACTCAATAAACGGGAGAAGTTTTACCACGATGGCGTAGCTCACGACGAGAGCTTTCCATATTTATATTTGGTTGAAGATTTTGAGCACCGGGGCACCGTCGCCGGCCACCAGAAGATTCACGAACAGGAGGTTCTATGGCTCATTCTCGCTTCTCTGGTTCGGTGATGATGCGAGGAAGAAGATGGAAAGTATAAGAGTATATATATGTATATATATATAAATATAAAAATTTCTTATATATATATAAGAGTATATATATGTATATATATATATATATATATAAAATTTCTTGTCTAGAACAGACTATTTACGAGTGGGACTCGGAAGATAAAAATAGAGATTTAGGATGACTTCAAATCAAAAAGTTCCCAACATTAAAGTTGTAGATCTCGTCGAGGCGAACAAATTTCATGTTAACCATTTTTTCATACGACATGGTTTTGATCCTCAAAAAGAATTCCAAACATAAACTGTAACGGACTACTCGAGAACAAGTCTATAGGTACTCGAGAAGTAAGAAAATTCACTCGAGTACTAAAATAAATCACTCGAGTAGTTAAAAGAAATCACCCGAGTACCAAAAAGAATCAATGCTGTACTTAAAAGAAGTCACTCGAGTAAAAAGAAATCACTCGTGTACTTAAAAGAATTCACTCGAGTAAAAAAAGAATCACTCGTGTACTGAAAGAATTCACTCGAGACAAAAAAAGAATCACTTGTGTACTGAAAGAATTCTTTCGAGACAAAAAAAAAGAATCACTCGAGTGCACAGACAAACTATTTGCGTGAACAGTACTTTTTATATATATATCCAAAAAAATAAACTTTATAAATGAATAGTAAAATATATTTTTTAATAGTACTATAATATTAAAATAATCATATTTATATATCTTTGAATAAAGAAACACGAGTTCAAAACAGAGACCCAAACACGCTCCGAATTAAATGAAATTCGCACCGAAGGCGAACACTGACGCTACAAACACAACGGTAAGGTCAAAACCAAAATCTGACGAGCCATTCTCGAGATATAAATTTTCAAAATTTACGACGAACATAAATTCCACAAAACTTCGGAAAAACGCCGAGACCCAAATATCACTCGGATCGCGACGAAACTTGACGAGCAAGTCCAAAATTAGTTAACTTAAATTTCAAATGCAAAATTTTCCCATTACAACTAGAATTTGGCCGACTCGACCGCACGGACGCGAAAATGCCTTAATGACATTGCGCCGTCAACTCAATGATAAAAGTAACGCCACGACGTCATAAATATGACGATGCCCATTCAAAAAAAATCATCGAAAAAATCGTGGGAGTTACAATCACTACACTAAAAAGAAGTTTCGTCACGAAACTTAATATAACTCCAAAATCAAACCAAAACGATAAAATCAAACATGACTGAAAACATAAAGACATACCCGAAACTAAGAGAAGACGTGTGAATGAGATTTCATTATCGCCGATTCCAATTCCCACGTCGCGCTCTCGACGTCTTGATTCCTACAAAGAATCTTGACCATGGGGATGGTCTTTCTTCGCAACACACGCTCTTGAGAATCCAGAATACGAATAGGTTCTACCACACACGTAAGGTTGGGCTGAATCTGTGGCATCGAGTCGAGTACTTGACGATCATTACGAACACACTTCCGCAATTGGCTCACATGGAACACATCATTGACACCAGGGAATGCAGCAGGCAACTCCAGCCTATACGCTGAAACTCCGACGCGTTCAAGAATCTGAAAAGGTCCCACGTACCAGGGGTCTAACTTGTGGTTCCTTCCAAACCTTTTAATGCCAAACATAGGAGAAACCTTCATAAAAACCAAGTCTCCAACGACTAACTCCAGATCGACCCTTCGTTGATTAACATACTTCTCATAGCGCTCTTGAGCCACAATGAGCTTTTCTAGAATATAAGTCACAACACAATTCATCTCCTCAAGGGCTTTCGGACCTAGCAACGGTCTCTCACCAACTTCAGCCCAAAACAAAGGAGTTATACAACACCTCCCATATAAGGCCTCAAACGGGGCCATCTGCAGACTCTCTTTATAACTATTATTGTATGCAAACTCCATGAGTCTGAGACGCTCGTCCCAAGCACCACCATGATCCAAAATATAACACTTGATCATATCATCTACGATCTGAATTACTCTTTTCGTCTGACCATTCGTCTGCGGATGATAGGTGGTGGAATACCTTAAATAGGTACCCAACCCCTTCTATAAACTCTTCCAAAAGCGAGACGTAAATATGGAGTCTCGATCTGATACAATGCTAACAGGGACTCCGTGTAATCTGATGATCTCTTCAAGATATAGCTTAGCTATCTTGTTCATCGAATACCCAATATTAAAGGGAAAAACGTGAGCACACTTTGTCAATCTATCGACTATCACCCAAACAGAGTCGTGCCCATGGGGAGATTTTGGTAGACCGGTGATGAAATCCATTGAAATACTCTCCCATTTCCAACTTGGAATATCAAGCGGTGTCAATCTACCACCAGGCCATCTATGATCAAGCTTAACACGCTGACACACATAACATTCTGATACAAACTTCGCGATATCATTCTTCATCCCCGACCACCAAACAATTTGCTTTAGATCTTTGTACATCTTAGTAGAACCAGGGTGGTAGGCTACACTGGAACCATGACCTTCAGCAGAGATCTTAGCCCGAATATCGCCAAAGGCGGGGACGCAAAATCTACCCCGATACATCAAGGTATCCAACTCATCCAAGGAGAAATCCGGTAGCTCTCCCTTCACAGTTCTATTCCGGAGGTGTGACAAATCCGGATCATCCTTCTGATGTGCTCGAGTAAGGAAAATCCAAGAGGGTTCTTCTACTTCTAGACTAGGAGGCACAGTACAACTCCCAACCTCAATATCCATCAACAAGAATTCTTCTACCAAGGACTGTACAGATAGATTAAACATTTTGGCTGTCTTTCTACTCAAAGCATCAGCTACTACATTAGCCTTTCCTGGATGATAAAGAATTTCCACCTCATAATCCACCACATATTCTAACCACCGACGCTTGCGCAGGTTTAGTTCCTTCTGAGTGAAGATGTACTTCAAACTCTTATGGTCCGTATAGATCTTGCACAACGCGGCATACAATAAGTATCGCCAAAGCTTTAGTGCAAAAATTACAGCAGCAAACTCCAAATCGTGCGTAGGATAGTTTCTCTCCTGAATCTTTAGTTGCCTCGATCTATACGTGATGACCATACCATCTTGCATTAAAACACAACGAAGTCCGATGTGTGATGCATATGCATACACAACATACTCAACTCCTTCAGTAGATAAGGTTAAAATTGGAGCAGTACATAATCTCTTCTTCAACTCTTGGAAGGCTTCTTCACACTTATCACTCCAAATGAATGCAGTATTCTTCTGAGTAAGTCTAGTTAGGGGAGCAGACAATACCGAAAACCCTTCCACGAATCTTCTATAATGGCCAGCCAGGCCTAAGAAGCTCCTAATCTCTTTAGGTGTAGAAGGTCTCTCCCATTCCATCAAAGCAGAAATTTTGGTCGGGTCTACTGAAATACCATCCTTGCTTACAACATGACCCAGAAAGGACACCTGAGGTAGCTAGAACTCACACTTGCTCAACTTCGCATATAACCTAAGCTCACTCAGGGTCAATAAAACCAAATGCAAATGCTGAGTATATTCCACAACATTGCGGGAATACACCAAGACATCATCTATAAACACAATAACGAATCGGTCCAAGAAATCCTTAAACACCCTATTCATCAATTCTTGGCAGGTGATATCTATTCTTAATGGTCACCTTATTCAATTCTCTGTAATCTATGCAAAGCCTGATCGATCCATCCTTCTTCTTTAAGAACAAAACAGGAGCACCCCATGGAGAAAAACTTGGTCTAATAAAACCACACCTCAGCAACTCATCGAGTTAAGTACGCAACTCATCCAACTCACGCGGAGCCATACAGTACGGTGCTTTGGCAATAGGATGAGTACCTGGCTTGAGGTCTATCACAAACTCTATCTCCATTTCCGGAGGAAGTCCTGGAAGTCTATCAGGAAACACATCTGGAAACTCTCGCACCACCGAGACATCCTCAAGATGTGGTGTAACAAAAGTTGTTTCCAGAGCAGAAATAGAAACTAAAAATGCCTCGCAACTAGACTCTATAGTACGATAAGCACGTACCACAGAAATGACAGGGGAAACTCTATCCTAAAATCCATAAACGCTCATAGGTTGGTCGTCGTCCATCCTGAAATCCAGTCGCTTAGCCTTGCACTGGATGACCGCATCATACTTGGACAGCCAGTCTATGCCAAAAATCACGTCGAAATCACCCAGATCTAAAATCATCAGATCCCCAAAGGCCAGAATACTGCCAAGATAAATAGGGCATCTCATAAATCCTTGGTTAGATATCACACACACTGGCCTTAAGGCCTTACAGATTTCTCTTTGCAAAAATACATTTTAGTACATTGGCATGCAGGCCGGCCACACATGAAATCCAACCACGTTTCTTCGCACGACCTTCAAGGGCCTTTAGAAACAATCCATCACTCCGCTCCCTTCAATGACATCATCAGCACCTGCAATTCATTATCCACACATGAGTGGCAAGCAAAGTAACGGTCAGCTTTAGCTGAGCACTTATAACGACCCTACCCCTTACCCGGGCAGTGGTTCCTTCCCTATATGCATTGTCATCATTATATAGACCAATCTACCAATCACAATCACATCACAAATGCCGGTATCCACCAGATGCTCTGTGCACTAAGGGCACCTTTTTGGCGTACTGGGTATCCCAGTCGTACATCGCGAATCAAAGGTTTTTAACTTGTTGGTTGGCCGGTACAATCCTAGTCCACGAGTCCCGCAGGCTAGCGACATCCCGTCCATACCACTCAGAGGTCCTCACCTTACGCATCCACAAACAACCAGAGAAGATCGACCCACACCATGTGGTGTAGCAAGTCGGGTTTACCAATGCTCCGCAGGCATTACCACCCATCGACCCCACCTATTCCTGATCGACCCACCCTTATGGTACAGTAAGCCGGGTTTAACTCAGCTCCCCAGGCATTGCCGTCAATCGATCCCTCATCTATCCAGATCAACCCACCCTAGTGCTGTAACAGGTCGGGTTTATCTCGCGCTCCCCAGACGTTCTACCAATTGTTCTCTCATCATAACCAGGAGCTTACTCAGAGCCTCCATACATCCATAACCAACATTTGTTCATCCATACAATCATTCAATCAAAATATAAACCTTTCATAGCACCAAATCCAAGGAGCCTTCTTCGGTTTACCTATGATCATCACCAATCCAAACTACCCGTCCAGATGGGCTTCACACAGCATGCATATGTCGTACTCCACACTTCTAGCTCTAGATGCAAACTCAACCACGGAATCACTTACAAAATCCACCTCTTGGTGGAGGATCCCACACACATGCATAAAGAAAGGACTTCGATGTCCAAGAAGGAAATCGTTACCCTTGAAGATCGTTTCGGAGCCATGAATCAGCCGGATGGAAATCACCGTCTCAGCGTTGGCTCCACGAATACGAACTCGAATCTTCAATCCCCAGTCCACAGCTCCGCCAGCAGCTTGTTATCCTTCCTCCTTTTCTTCCCTTGGCCTTTCTCTCTCTTGGAATGAGGAGAAGAAGAAGAAGATGAAAATGAGGAGATAATCCTCATTTCTCGGCCATATAACTACAGGGAAGAAGTCTGGCCCGTGGATCTAGGATAAGGAAAATCAACGGCCAAAAAAACTCTCAAAAATCACTTTTCGAGCCTGACACGCCCTGTGACATGCCCGTGTCACAGGGCGTGTACTTTAAGCGGCACATGAACCGGCCTATCCAAACTTATCCACGACAAGGTGACACGTCCATGTCATGCCCGTGTCAGCCTAGTCACGCCCGTGACACAGGACGTGTAACCCACTCGAGACCCACTCGAGAGGACTTACTAGAGAGAAAACCAACTACTCGAGTACCCAGATAGGACACACCCGTATCACAGGGATGACATGCCCATGTCACCCCCACCCACTCTTACTCAATTACTTTTCCACCTACTCGAGTACATTTCGACCTACACGAGAGATACTCGAGTATGAGCGGGACACGCCCTGTGACACGCCCGTGTCACAGGCCGTGTACCCTCTTTCTCGAGTATTCGTCGACCTCAACTACTCGAGAGAAAATCGTCGACCAGGGGAGGACATGCCCTGTGTCACGCCCCCCCGACACGCCCATGTCACAGGGCGTGTACCTCCCGAAGAATTCGTCGACCGAAATTTGTCGACCACGCGCTCGACCACTCAACATAAGCAAGACATGCCCTGGGACACGCCCGTGTCCCAGGCCGTGTCACCCAATATTTTCCCGTTTCTCGAATTTTGGCTGTTACAACCCTCCCCTCCTTCAAGAAATTTCGTCCACGAAATTGCACAGAAAACAGCAACCAAACTGTTATGACATCAAACTGATATGGTACAACAACCATTGTACTGCCCAACCGCCACATGTGCACATTCATCCACAGTTTTAGCTAGTGATCTCTAGCTACAAACATTCTATATACCCTCAAACAGCATATATATATATCACAAGCGATCGATCACTTCAATTTCACCAAGTGTGCACCAACATTTCGACATGTAACACAATATATACAACATGATATGTACAAGAATATCCTCAGTAGGCACATTATCAGGATTCACATTACTAATGAGTCATCATATATATACAATATGCACTTCATCCAAGTGATACAAGTCACTATCCTTACATTCGCTCAGCCTCCCGATTTTGCATCTCTCGCGTAAGAGCCAAATTAAACACTCGAGGCTGAATTTCACCAAGTGAGCTTTGCGGCTCTTGCACTTCCAAATTATGCAATCGAGGTTACGTCCGGGATGCAGATGACTCGGCCACTGCTTTACCCTTGTCTTCATACGACACACCTATCTTTTTCTCACTTCCCAAAGGGGCATTCCAAAAACATTTTGCTATGTGTCCTTACTTCCCGCAATTATAGCATAGACGTGTCTCACCACGTCCTGGCCCATACGTTGCCCCCGAAGAAATAGTCGACAGGGCTACTTCCGCAGGCCTAAACCTTTTCTTCTCTCGTCTTCTAAACTTGGATTGCTCCGACTACGGCACTTTAAACTCTGGCTTCTCCACTGCTAGTCTCTTCTTTTCTTGGACCCGTTTCAAATCTTTCTCCAAGGCACGAGCTGTATCGATCAACGCTTGGAATACTTGGTTCACGGAACTCGGGAGTACCAACCTCAATTCATCCCGCAGCCCCACGTAAAATCGATTCGTATTTCGTGCCTCCTCAGCAAAGGTCGACCCCGCATAGCGCCCCAGTCTGGTAAACTCACGCAGGTACGTATCAATATCTGCCTCCCCCTGCACCAGACGTTGAAACTCATTCTCCATCGCAATCCTTTGCGACACTGGCAAATACTTGGCGAGAAACAATCGGGAGAATTCATCCCTTGAAACCTCCGCTAATCCGCGACCTGCCAAATGATGCACCTCCACCTCATCCCACCACCGTCTCGCATCTCCTTCTTGCAAACAATTGGCTAATGTCACTTTCTGCTCCTCTGCAGTCCTGATTGCAGTCAGGATCCTCTCTACTTGAGCCAACCAATCTTCCGCCTGCGTTGTGAAAATTTCCCCGCCAAACGTAGGTGGATGAAACTCCATAAAGCTTTTCAAGAACTCATTAGTTGCTTGCTCCTCCACCACAATTTCAGCATGCTCTTTCCTTGCACCAGTCTGAACTCGTACTCCTGCAGGCCTTGTCTGACCAGTCGGCTGCTCCTATAATACCGCAAGCACCGTCTTCGTCACCACTCGTATGGTCTCTGCCGAAGGAGGCATAGGCGCTTCAATGGGTGCTGCACTCTCATCAGACCGCTGGGGTTCAGACTGCCCAACACCACTCCTCGCCACCTAGCAATGTACAAAACACCATTAAGTATCCATGTCATAACGGTAATTATACATTGCCTATACAATCACGCACTTCACGTGCATGACATACATTCCTAGTGAACATTCGTGAGTTCAATTATGTTCTCTCCTCCCAAACAATCTAAACCTGGCTCTGATACCACTTTGTAACGGCCCCACTCGTCACATGGCATATAACGGTGGGTCCGGCCGGGGCCCCATGCCATATGTCACAAACAAGCGCGGAATTACTTGTGGAAATCAAAATCTACTCGCATCCTAACTCAATCCATTCTCGCGCAGCATTTTACGTTAACATGAACTCTTAAATTCCACATTTATATATCAAAACCAGGAATGTATACAACTCACATACACTGGCCTTAAGGCCTTACAGATTTCTCGTTGCACTAATACATTTTCGTACATCGGCACGCATGCCGACCACACATGAAATCCAACCACGTTTCTTCGCACGGCCTTCAAGGGCCATTAGCAACAATCCAGCACTCCGCTCCCTTCAATGCCATCATCAGCACCTACAATTCATTATCCACCCAAGAGCGGTAAACAAAGTAACGGTCAGCTTTAGCTGACCACTTATAACGACCCTACCCTTACCCAGGCAGTGGTTCCTTCCCTATATGCATTGTCATCATTATATAGACCAATCTACCAATCACAATCACATCACAAACGCTGGTATCCACCAGATGCTCTGTGCACTCAGGGCACCTTTTTGGTGTACCGGGTATCCCAGTCGTACACCGCCGATCAGAGGTTTTTAACTTATTGGTTGGCCGGTTCAATCCTAGTCCACAAGTCCCACAGGCTGGCGACATCCTGTCCATACCACTCAGAGGTCCTCACCTTACAGCATCCACAAACAACCAGAGCAGATTGAACCACACCATGTGGTGTAGCAAGCCGGGTTTACCAATGCTCCCCAGGTATTACCACCCATCGACCCCTCACCTATTCCTGATCGACCCACCCTTGTGGTACAACATGTCGGGTTTATCTCAGCTCCCCAGGCATTGCCGTCAATCGATCCCTCATCTATCCAGATCAACCCACCCTAGTGGTGTAACATGCCAGGTTTATCTTGCGCTCCCCAGACGTGCTACCAATTGATTTCTCAACATAACCAGGAGCTTACTCAAAGCCTCCATACATCCATAACCAACATTCATTCACCCATACAATCATTCAATCAAAACATAAAACTTTCATAGCACCAAATCCACAAAGTATTCTCCGTTTTACCCATGATCATCACCAATCCAGACAACCCGTACAAATGGGCTTCACACAGTATGCCTATACCGTACTCCACACTTCCGGCTCTAGATGCAAACTCAACCACGGAATCACTTACAAAATCCACCGCTTGGTGGAGGATCCCACGCACATGCATAAAGAAAGGACTTCTATGTCTAAGAAGGAAATCATTACCCTTGAAGATTGTTTCGGAGCCATGAATCAGCCGGATGGAAATCATCGTCTCAGTATTGTCTCCACGAATCCGAACTCGGATCTTCAATCCACACTCCACAGCTCTGCCAGCAGCTGGTTCTCCTTCCTCCTTTTCTTCCCTTGGCCTTTCTCTCTCTTGGAATGGGAGGAAGAAGAAGATGATGAAAATGAGGAGATAATCCTGATTTCTCAGCCATATAACCACAGGGAAGAATCCTGGCCCGTGGATCCAGGATAAGGAAAATCAACGGCCAGAAAAACTCTCAAAAATCACTTTTCGAGTATGACACGCCCTGTGACACGCCCGTGTCACAGGGCGTGTACCTTAAGCGGCACACGAACCGACCTATCCAAACTTATCCATGACAAGGTGACACGCCCATCTCATGCCCGTGTCAGCCTAGTCACGCCCGTGACACGAGGCATGTAACCCACTCGAGAGGACTTACTCGAGAGAAAACCAACTACTCTAGTACCCAGATAGGACATGCCCATGTCATAGGGATGACACACCCGTGTCACCCCCCCCTCTTACTCGAGTACTTTTCCACCTACTCGAGTACATTTCGACCTACACGAGTGTAACATCCCATTTTCATCTAGACCCCTAAGAGTGGTTTTGGCCATGACTAGGTCATGACAAAACCCTAGAAAGCCAGAAATGGGCCAAGAGATAGGAGGCCAAGGTGAGGATCACCATGGTCTGCAAATAGTAGAATTTTGAACAATGGTTTAGAATGACAATGGGGCTTCACCATGGCCCCAAGACCCTACCACAACACTCCCAAACATTTTGGGAGCCCCATTAGAGCCAAAAGGACCCATTAGGGTCAACCCAAGAGGCCCAGTTGACCAAGGTCAACCCTAGCCCTAAATGGGTCAAACTAGCCTACTTAGGGTTAACTGACCTACTCCTAGCCTAGAGGACCCCACCTATGCCCTCCTAACCCTAAAGTGAGGTCAATGGGTCACTAAGGACACATTGGGGTCAGCCCTAGAGGCCAGGTTGACCCAAGTCAACTCAAGCCCTAATCTGGTCAAAGTACCCTTACTAAGGGTATGTGACCTCCAAAGTGCAGGGTAACCCCACTTAACCCTACCTAGACCCTAAGGGAAGTCAATGGGTCACCAAGGATCCATAGGGGTGGACCCTAATGGTCATGTTGACCCAAGTCAACTCTAGCTCTAAAATGGTCAAAGTGACCTTACCAAGGGTCAAGTGACCTTTAAGGTGCCAAGTCAACCCTACCCAACCCTACATAGACCTTAGGGGAGGCCAATGAATCACCCAGGATCCAATGGGGTCAACCTAGATGGTCAAACTGACCAAGTCAACCCTCATTGAGGGTCAAGTCAACTTAGCCCAAAGAGGGCTAACCCAAACTCAAGCCACTTCTCCCTTAGGCTAAGCCCATTCCCATGATCATCATAATCCAGTGGGCTGCCTTTAGCTTGTGGGGTTGACTAGTCAACCAGAGGTGACTAGGAGAGAGAAAGGAGCTTCTCTCCATGATAATAGAGGAGAGAGAAAATGGGGAAGAGGAAAGGAAAGGGAGAAGCCGGCCAAGGAAGGCCAACAGCCACCACTGATGGCTGTAATCAACTCCTCCAGGGGAGAGGAGTTGATTCCAACCGTTTCCCGGCCACCAAGGGGTGGGTTCAGCCCCCCTCCACACAACCCGAGCCACTCCATTAATGGGGATAATGGCCATTGAAGAACCAGCCTCTCCCCTCCCCCAATTACCATTTAAACACCTTCAGGGAGTCGAGGGGATTATTTTGGAGCACTTACCTGGAGGAGACGAGTCCTTCCACTGTGCAGTTGCAGAAGCCGAGCGCCGCCGCCGTCGCCAATGGCATCCCGCCGCTCCTCTCGCATCCAGGCCGCCAGGAAGGTCCTCCTCCTCTCCTTAACTCGCGGGTAGATCCTAGGAATCCTTAGGCTTGAGTTTCGGGCTCAATTGAGCCCGATCAAATCCGGGATTTCTCCTGGTTTCGGCAAGAAAAATTCTTGCTTAATCCGCCGGAAAACGCCTCTCCGGCGGCGGAGCCGCCGCCTGACGATAGCCACCACCTCAACGGAGGTGTTGGTGGCGGTGGCCGGCCGGGGAAGGGGCTGGGTCGCCGGCGGCAAGGCTTGGAAATCGCTCCAGGAAGAACAAATCTCAGCCGTTGGCTCAGTGGGGACGATGACCAGATGCCGTCGATCTGCGCCAAGATTCGTGCGGCATCAGATCAAATACTATAGGATTTAAATAAGAATCATTTCATTTCTGTCACACTGAATGTATTTAATGTATTTAATTTTTAAAAATACTTAGGGACCCTGACTGGAAATTTGCCCAACATAAACATTGTAGCTTAGGGAGTCTAGTTTGCAGCAAAATTGTTTGGACCATTTTGGGTCACTGGTTAGACCAGGGCACCCATTTTGGTGGGACATGCCCTTAGGGCTAGTCAGTCACTAAATTGAGTGCCCACTCTTCACCCCAGGCCCAAATTAGCTGAAAGTTTGGCAGAGAGTCTATCCTAGACATACCTAGGGCCTGCCCAAAAATGGGAATTTTTGGGGAAAATATTTCTATAGTTTTGGTAAACATTTAATAATTATTAGATTAATTAAATAGGTGCCCTAAACACATCCAAACCCTCCCAAATTTTGGTGAGTGGTCCCTGGGCTCCAATTAGGTACCTGTATAAAATTTCAGTTGATTTGGATGTATGTTGAATAGGTTTTGACCCAACCCTATTTCTACCCTATGAAGGGCATTTTGGTCAAAAGTGGCACTTTTGGTTTTGAGTGACCAAATCACCTCAACAGAGGCTGAAACTTTGGCCACTGATATAATTTGACTTTTTACACTCACTCATGGAGTTTGGAGTGGATTGGACTAGGGTAGCCCTAGAATGTTAGGGTAGGCCCTTTAGGGTAAATTTCTAGGGTTAGAAGAAACTGGGGTCAAAAGACCTTGGGTGGACTTGAAACTTGGGTATGATGTCCATAGGGTTTCTATGGTCCTGTGGCTAAAATTTTAGGGCTTTTGGAAGACTTAAGACCCCTTAAATCCATAACCCTAGTTTAGGGCACTAGCTTTGAAACCATAAGATCTAATACCAAAACTATCTGGAAAGGGCTGAGATTTTGAATGGGTAGTTGTTTAGGGTATACCTATCTCTGGAAATTTTATAATAAATTTTGGATGAATATTTTTGGTACTTTATTCACAAAGTCATATCTTACAATTTTCACTTAGGAATTTTTGCAGGACAATATACTTGCTTAAACCTAATGAAACTTAGCAAAGGGGCTTATAGGCATGATACCCATCTCTCTAAATTTTTATGGAATTGTTGAAGAATGATATTTGGTAGCTGCTTCTTTAAATATTTAATTCTAAGAAACTTTGGAAAATTTATTAATGACATTTAGATTGTCTGAAAAATTCTAATTTCTTAATCATGATGTTTCTAGTTCCTTATGAAGCCCTAGTAATTTTTATATAATTATTGGAGACATATTTGTGGCACTTCCTTCATTATATTTGATTTTAGGAATTATTCTAAATAAATCCTTTAGAGGTCACGAGCTATCTGGAAAATTATGAACATTGGCAACCAATAATATTTCTCTGTTATTTAGTGAATACAAATTTTAGGAGGCCATTACCTGAGGAAATCTTATAGTTCATGTTCAAATTGACTATGGCCTAGCTTTTGAGGAAAATTCAATAAATAGTAGATTAATTGGGAAAAATATGATTTTCTGAATTTAGTCTATATTTATCATAATAGACCTCTAATAATTATCGTAAGGGTACTGGATGAGTATTTCATGTACTTCCCTTTTTACGGGTCATGTAGCTTAAGTGGTCTGCATATAGCAAAACTGCAGGATTTCATTTGGATGTGAATTAGGGCAAGTATGATGAGTCATGGTGGTTGTTGTAAGGACAAGTGGAATGGGCTGCGTCTTTGGAAGATGAGTGAGCAAGGTGTGGGTTGTCTAGGGTTTAAAGGCGTTCGGGTCCGACGAAAGATCGTCCTGCCCAAGGAGAGTTGGAGTCAAATCACCCTAGGATTAGCATATCGAAACATGAGAAATTAATGGGTAAGGGAATCAACCAATAATAAAATAAGTACCTTGCGAAAGGGAACGCTGGGCGTAATCCCAACACAGTTCCTAGTGCCCCTTGAGAGCCCTTCACAGGGAATACCGGGGGCAGTCCTGGGTTAACGTAAACTGTTTAACAAGCTGAAAAGAGTAACTTAGTAATTAGGGTGCACATTTCACAGACACTGATGGCACGGGATGTTAGCTGGGAGCTTCGGCTCGGATGGTTAAAGATGGACTTCGGGTCCGGGGAGCTTCGGCTCGATTGTTTGTGACTGACGTGTTGGTCCGGGGAGCTTCGGCTCGGGTTTTGATCACGCTAAATTTGCATGTGCATAAAAGGAAAGTAAATTAAGGTGGTGGGTCTTCGGTATTGGAGGGTCGATGCACCGACGCCAATACGTTGACTCGGCAAGTGTGGTTAGCACTTCGCCAACAGAAGTCCGGTGCGCCAGCCGGCAAGAGTACGCAGGAGTCCGCTTCGTGCACCAAGCGTTGAGGCGTACGATAGGTCTGACCGGTAGTGCTTTACTGGTTTAGAGGTGGGCGAGGCCCAACCCACCGCTTTCGTCTGCCACTACGGAGGCATCCTGGGAGGTTACGGCTCCAGAAAGGGGGAACTAAAGGTCTGTGTGCACAGAGTCGGGTGTGTGTGTTGCACTTGCATGTCCATCATACCCACTTGCATGTCATAGCATAATCGTTACCTTAAACCTTGACACCTAAAGTATAAGTGGAATGGGACGCTTATACATTAGGACCTGCAAAACGACCCCTTAGTCTATAAGCTTGTGTGGGCAAGTTTATAAATTAAGGTTAATTTTGATATATTTAGTTACTGCTGTTTGACCACCAACACCCCAACGTATAAATCAGTATGGGACTTTTTATACGATGGGAGCCTTGCAAAAGACCCCTTGGCTTATGTGTTTTTCCACATAAGTGAAGGTTACATTTCAGTTTACAGTTTATTGTCTTTATATGCTATAGAACTTGCTAGAATAGGACCGCTGCCATCTGCTTTTGATATTCTCCACCTTCAAGTCCTCCCCTTTCTTCCTCTCCGCTCGGTGCCTAGGAGCCGTGGGGGAAGGGGTGGGGGATGATAGGACTTAGTCTCTTAGACTAACGGTTTTCGAACCGCATCATTTAGGGGATCGCGGAGACCAGCATGGGGGAGCAGCCCCAGAGACCGGTGCGCTTGGAGGTGGGGCAGTCTAGCTCCGGAGTTCACACAGCCGGGACCGTGAGTCTCGACCCTGAGCAGTTTTCTACTTTTGTTTCCATATGAGAGATCTTGTAGTGAGGATTTGATGTACCGGGCATAAGCCCGTTTTGCTACTCTGATGTTATTTCTGTGGACACTCCCTTCGTGGAGTTATTTTTATTATGTCATGTGATTCTCTGTGGACAGATAGTTTACATTTACTTCGTTATTTCGCTACTTTTATGTGATCGAATTGGCCGGCAGAATCGGCGCTTTGTGGTGATGACCCTTCAGGGCGTGAAGGAGTCACCGCAAAACGGCGGTTCTGGGCCTAAGACCCCGGTGTCGAAAAGGAAAAAAAAAGGGGGGTCTTACAAGTGGTATCAGAGCAAACCTCGATCGAAAAGTAGCCGTCCACAACCCTGGGACACCCCCGCGCGGGTTTAGTTTGGGGACAAACTAAACAGCGGAAGCAGTGGTGTGCCCATACAGGGAAATCACATGTAAGTTGTCCACTTTCATTAGGCTTTGAGTCGATTATCTACTAATGTAGTTCATTTTGCAGCCCCCAGCTCAGCCCACCCCACAAGGTGGAGCTCAGCAGACTCCAGACATTGCACCACCTCCCATGGTCCCCACACCCTTCCTCCAGTCAGACATGGGGCAGACCCTTACAGCTATCCTTGAGGCCTTCCGAGCTCAGCAAGCCCCAGCCCAGCAACCAAACCCAGGGCCAACTGGATGAGCACCTTCCGAGGACTCTCTCCCCCATCTTACTTGGGGACAGAGTCGGCAGTACGGACAGAGGAGTGGCTGGATGTGATGTACGAGATGTTGACGGGGATACGATGCCCTTGGGAGGAGGGGGTGGCCCTAGTGGTATCTTGCTTGGAGTCACATGCCAAGCGGTGGTGGAAGACGCTATTGGACACGACTTTTGCGGATAGAGAGATTGCAGAAATCACTTGGGAAGAGTTCAGGGCCACGCTGCTGGAGCACTTTGTTCCTCAGTCGGCCAGGGACGAGTTGGAGGAGCGTTTCTTGCAGCTGAGGCAGGGCACCAGGACAGTGGTGGAGTACCACCGAGAGTTCGATCATTTGGCCCGATATGCGGGCTCCTATCAGCTGGATGAAGCAGGTTACGTCAAGAGGTTTTATAAGGGCCTAAAAGAGGAGTTGAGGGAGGCCCTGCTTTTTGTCTCTGACGGGCCCATCTCCCGGATTTTGGAAATGGCGAAGAGGATTGAGGCCGACTGGCACACCACTCGGGGCCGGAAACGGCAAACGGAGGACCAGGGCCGGAGGGCCCGAAATGATCAGCGGCGAGGCATCGTACCAGATGGAAGAAGGGCAGAGGAGCAGCCTCGTCAGGAGTTGAGGCAGGAGCCGAGAGAGCAGGTGGTCTTGGCCCCTCAACCTCTCCAGGTCCAGGAGATGCAGAGACCCCGGGGTATGGCGTATCCCCCGCCGGAGTGCTTCCACTGTCACCAGGTGGGACACCTCCGGAGAGATTGCCCTATGAGGGGGGCACCACCTCCAGCACCACGGGGTGGCCCACCGGCCCAGCATTTCGGAGGCCGAGGACGCGGCCGAGGACGTGGTTACCAGGGAGGCGACCGCAGGCAGAATGGGGAGCAGATCTACGCTCTGGACTTAGCACAGCCCCGGAACCCGGACAGGGTTATTGCAGGTATGAGAGTAATCTTAATTTTGGAATTATTCTTTGCTCGTATTAAGCGTTGATAGAACTACTACACAACCTAGGTTAGAAAACCTTACACTAGAATTTCTTTCAAACTGATTTAGGAATGGTGATGGTGTGCGGCAAGCCTGCCCACACCCTGTTCGACACGGGGGCATCACACAACTTTGTGTCGGAGGATTTCGTCAAGGACCTGGATCAGATTCGTTGTTATACGGGACTACCCAGGAGGGTGCGCCTCCCCAATGGGATGGAGATCCAGTCCACAGAAAAGTGCCTCCTGGAGGTTACCATAGACGGGTTGACACTTGAGGCCCCGGCGACGATCCTGAGGATGCCGGACTTCGACCTCGTCTTGGGCATGACATGGCTTGTCTGGAACCATGCCCAGATTGATTGCCCGGCAGGGAGGGTCGTGCTCAGCCACGGCGATACTTATGCAACGTTCGAAGGTACTACACCGGTCTCCCGTCGCTTGCTTCATCTATTCAGGCCATTAAGGCTCATATGCAAGGGGACGAGGTATATCAAGTATTGTTCGAGATGACTGAGGAGAAGGACCTGATTGCTAACATTCCGGTGGTTCGTGACTACGCCGACATTTTTTCGGATAAGCTACCAGGACTACCTCCGCATAGGGAAAAGGACTTCCAGATTCAGTTGGTACCGGGGGCTAAGCCGGTATCCAAGGCCCCTTATCGGATGGCCCCGAAGGAATTGGCGGAGTTTCGGACACAGTTGCAGGAGCTGGTGGAAGCAGGATTTGTTAGGCCGAGTTCCTCATCATGGGGAGCTCCTGTCCTATTCGTGAAGAAGAAGGACGGTACTTTACGCCTGTGCATCGACTATCGAGCACTAAACAGGCTGACCGTCCGAAATACCTATCCGCTCCCCAGGATAGACGAGTTGTTCGATCAGCTGGAGGGAGCCCATTATTTTTCGAAGCTGGACTTGAGGTCAGGCTATTACCAGCTGCGGATCCAGGAGGAGGATATTCCGAAGACGGCCTTTAGTAGCCGATATGGATTGTATGAGTTCATCGTGATGCCCTTCGGGCTCACGAATGCTCCGTCGGCGTTTATGAGCCTCATGAACCGGGTCTTCGAAGCTTATTTGGATGTGTTCGTCATAGTGTTCATAGACGACATCCTTATCTATTCTAAGACGGAGGAGGAGCACACACGACATCTGGCACTGACCTTGGAGAGACTGCGGGAGCATCGCCTTTATGCGAAGTTCAGCAAGTGTCAGTTCTGGTTGAAGGAGGTGGCTTTCCTAGGCCACATTATCAGCGGAGCCGGGCTGGCGGTGGACCCGGCAAAGATTCAGGCAGTCAGGGATTGGCCGCCGCTGAAGACGGCCACAGACGTGCGAAGCTTCCTGGGACTTGCCGGTTATTACCGGAAATTCGTAGAAGGATTCTCTCGAATCGCCCTCCCGCTCACATCCTTGACGAAGAAGGAGGTACCGTTCGTGTGGACCCCGCAGTGCCAGACGGCTTTCCAGGAGCTGAAGGATCGGCTGACCTCGGCTCCCATTCTTACTCTCCCCTCGGGGAGGGAGGGATTTCAGGTCTACACCGACGCATCATATCAGGGGATGGGAGCAGTACTGATGCAGAACGGACACGTCATAGCTTATGCTTCCCGCCAGCTGAAGACCCATGAGAAGAACTACCCAGTGCACGACCTGGAGATGGGAGCAGTCGTATTCGCACTAAAGATATGGCGGCACTACCTATATGGAGTCCACTGTGACATATACTCCGATCATAAGAACCTTAAGTACGTGGACACGCAGAAGGAACTAAACATCAGGCAGAGGCGGTGGGTGGAATTCCTTTCTGACTATCAGTATGAGATGCATTACCACCCGGGAAAGGCGAACGTGGTAGCGGATGCACTGAGTAGGAGAGCTGCCACAGCAGGAGCAGAGCCTCAGTTGATGTCTATGGAGCTGCTGCAGAGACTAGAGGACATGCACATTACCCTGGTATCGTCCGATGATCCTGAGCTCTATGAGGAGTACTTGGCCGCGACAGGCGTTACCGATGACATCAGAGACCGAGTCAGAGAAGGGCAGAGGCAGGATGCCAAGTTAGAGCCCATCTTCCAAGCTCTGGAGGCAGGCACTGCAGGAGACTACACACTGAGGGACGACCTGGTGTGCTTCAGAGGACGGGTGTATATACCGGAGGGAGGCCAGATCCGGGAGGATATTATGACAGAGGCGCACTGCAGCCGGTATTCCGTACACCCGGGGATCACGAAGATGACGGCTGATTTGAAGAAGACGATGTTCTGGCCGGGCATGAAGAAGGATGTCTCTTACTTCGTGACCCATTGTGAGGCATGTCAGCTAGTGAAGGCGGAGTGCAGGAACCCCGCAGGATTATTGCAGCCACTCCCGGTGCCGGAGTGGAAGTTTGATGACATAGCCATGGACTTCATACATGGGCTTCCCCGGTCTCGGACAGGGAATGACTCGATCTGGGTAATCGTCGATCGGTTGACCAAGGTGGCTCGATTTATACCGATCAGGAAGGATGATTCAGTAGGAGTACTGGTGCGGAAGTTTGTGGAGCAGTTCATTCGTTATCATGGTGTGCCCAGGACGATAGTGTCGGATCGGGATGGCAGGTTCACCTCCAGGGAGTGGAGATCCGTGCAAGCTTACTTAGGCACGCGATTGACCTTCAGCACTGCATTCCACCCCCAGACAGACGGGCAGACAGAACGCACCAACCGGACGCTGGAGGACCTTTTGAGGCTATGCATCTTGGATCGCGGGGAACCGTGGGAGAAACTCTTGCCCCTTGTTGAGTTCTCCTATAACAACAGCCACCAGTCCAGCATCAGGATGGCGCCTTACGAAGCCTTGTACGGGAGGAGATGTCGGACCCCGCTTTCTTGGGCGCAGAACGAGGATCCGAAAGTGTTGGGGTCAGAGTTTGTTGAAGACACCGAGGCACAGGTGAGGCTGATCAGGGACAGGATGCTCGAGGCACAGAGTAGACAGGCTAAGTATTATGACGCTCGGCATCGGCAGGTGGAGTTCCAGGTGGGGGACCGGGTATTTCTGAAGATCCGGCCCATGCATGGAGTTTCACGGGTGCGTGGTCGGAGGAAGAAGCTCAGCCCTAGGTACATGGGCCCTTACAGGATCCTGGAGCGGATCGGACCCCTAGCCTACCGGCTGGAGTTACCACCAGAGCTGGAAGCGCTGCACGACGTCTTCCACATTTCTTCTTTGAGGAGGGCTCTACTACGCCCGGAGCAGCAGATTCTGACTACCGAAGGGCCGGTAGCTTCAGACCGGTCGGTTCGTTTGGAGCCTGTGAGGATCGACGACCGAGGAGTACGGGTCTTGCGACGCAAGAAGGTCCCACTAGTCAAGGTCCTGTGGAGGAACCACGGCGAGGAGGAGCATACCTGGGAGCCACAGGACCTGATGCGACAAAGATACCCCGAGCTATTCAGTCAGGTATACCTCTCAGACCCCTCAAGATGTTAATTTATTTTTCCTGCTTCAAGTATACTAAGGGCTGCTCTAGGCAGATAGAGGCTTATCTTTTGTTTATTGGGGGCTTATCCTTGTTTATTGGGATCTTGGTTTGCCGATTGGGCGAAAGGGTCTTAGATCTAAGTTTTCCCGTAGAATCTAATTTAACAAACAAGGCGTCATAATGAGATGTTACAAGACTCTTTCCTTCGGTAGAAGGGCCCGTAGGCTCAACCTTGATTTCGAGGACGAAATCTTTGTTTTGTTTATTGGGATTTGTAACATCCCATTTTCATCTAGACCCCTAAGAGTGGTTTTGGCCATGACTAGGTCATGACAAAACCCTAGAAAGCCAGAAATGGGCCAAGAGATAGGAGGCCAAGGTGAGGATCACCATGGTCTGCAAATAGTAGAATTTTGAACAATGGTTTAGAATGACAATGGGGCTTCACCATGGCCCCAAGACCCTACCACAACACTCCCAAACATTTTGGGAGCCCCATTAGAGCCAAAAGGACCCATTAGGGTCAACCCAAGAGGCCCAGTTGACCAAGGTCAACCCTAGCCCTAAATGGGTCAAACTAGCCTACTTAGGGTTAACTGACCTACTCCTAGCCTAGAGGACCCCACCTATGCCCTCCTAACCCTAAAGTGAGGTCAATGGGTCACTAAGGACACATTGGGGTCAGCCCTAGAGGCCAGGTTGACCCAAGTCAACTCAAGCCCTAATCTGGTCAAAGTACCCTTACTAAGGGTATGTGACCTCCAAAGTGCAGGGTAACCCCACTTAACCCTACCTAGACCCTAAGGGAAGTCAATGGGTCACCAAGGATCCATAGGGGTGGACCCTAATGGTCATGTTGACCCAAGTCAACTCTAGCTCTAAAATGGTCAAAGTGACCTTACCAAGGGTCAAGTGACCTTTAAGGTGCCAAGTCAACCCTACCCAACCCTACATAGACCTTAGGGGAGGCCAATGAATCACCCAGGATCCAATGGGTCAACCTAGATGGTCAAACTGACCAAGTCAACCCTCATTGAGGGTCAAGTCAACTTAGCCCAAAGAGGGCTAACCCAAACTCAAGCCACTTCTCCCTTAGGCTAAGCCCATTCCCATGATCATCATAATCCAGTGGGCTGCCTTTAGCTTGTGGGGTTGACTAGTCAACCAGAGGTGACTAGGAGAGAGAAAGGAGCTTCTCTCCATGATAATGGAGGAGAGAGAAAATGGGGAAGAGGAAAGGAAAGGGAGAAGCCGGCCAAGGAAGGCCAACAGCCACCACTGATGGCTGTAATCAACTCCTCCAGGGGAGAGGAGTTGATTCCAACCGTTTCCCGGCCACCAAGGGGTGGGTTCAGCCCACCTCCACACAACCCGAGCCACTCCATTAATGGGGATAATGGCCATTGAAGAACCAGCCTCTCCCCTCCCCCAATTACCATTTAAACACCTTCAGGGAGTCGAGGGGATTATTTTGGAGCACTTACCTGGAGGAGACGAGTCCTTCCACTGTGCAGTTGCAGAAGCCGAGCGCCGCCGCCGTCGCCAATGGCATCCCGCCGCTCCTCTCGCATCCAGGCCGCCAGGAAGGTCCTCCTCCTCTCCTTAACTCGCGGGTAGATCCTAGGAATCCTTAGGCTTGAGTTTCGGGCTCAATTGAGCCCGATCGAATCCGGGATTTCTCCTGGTTTCGGCAAGAAAAATTCTTGCTTAATCCGCCGGAAAACGCCTCTCCGGCGGCGGAGCCGCCGCCTGACGATAGCCACCACCTCAACGGAGGTGTTGGTGGCGGTGGCCGGCCGGGGAAGGGGCTGGGTCGCCGGCGGCAAGGCTTGGAAATCGCTCCAGGAAGAACAAATCTCAGCCGTTGGCTCAGTGGGGACGATGACCAGATGCCGTCGATCTGCGCCAAGATTCGTGCGGCATCAGATCAAATACTATAGGATTTAAATAAGAATCATTTCATTTCTGTCACACTGAATGTATTTAATGTATTTAATTTTTAAAAATACTTAGGGACCCTGACTGGAAATGTGCCCAACATAAACATTGTAGCTTAGGGAGTCTAGTTTGCAGCAAAAATTGTTTGGACCATTTTGGGTCATTGGTTAGACCAGGGCACCCATTTTGGTGGGACATGCCCTTAGGGCTAGTCAGTCACTAAATTGAGTGCCCACTCTTCACCCCAGGCCCAAATTAGCTGAAATTTTGGCAGAGAGTCTATCCTAGACATACCTAGGGCCTGCCCAAAAATGGGAATTTTTGGGGAAAATATTTTTATAGTTTTGGTAAACATTTAATAATTATTAGATTAATTAAATAGGTGCCCTAAACACATCCAAACCCTCCCAAATTTTGGTGAGTGGTCCCTGGGCTCCAATTAGGTACCTGTATAAAATTTCAGTTGATTTGGATGTGTGTTGAATAGGTTTTGACCCAACCCTATTTCTACCCTATGAAGGGCATTTTGGTCAAAAGTGGCACTTTTGGTTTTGAGTGACCAAATCACCTCAACAGAGGCTGAAACTTTGGCCACTGATATAATTTGACTTTTTACACTCACTCATGGAGTTTGGAGTGGATTGGACTAGGGTAGCCCTAGAATGTTAGGGTAGGCCCTTTAGGGTAAATTTCTAGGGTTAGAAGAAACTGGGGTCAAAAGACCTTGGGTGGACTTGAAACTTGGGTATGATGTCCATAGGGTTTCTATGGTCCTGTGGCTAAAATTTTAGGGCTTTTGGAAGACTTAAGACCCCTTAAATCCATAACCCTAGTTTAGGGCACTAGCTTTGAAACCATAAGATCTAATACCAAAACTATCTGGAAAGGGCTGCGATTTTGAATGGGTAGTTGTTTAGGGTATACCTATCTCTGGAAATTTTATAATAAATTTTGGATGAATATTTTTGGTACTTTATTCACAAAGTCATATCTTACAATTTTCACTTAGGAATTTTTGCAGGACAATATACTTGCTTAAACCTAATGAAACTTAGCAAAGGGGCTTATAGGCATGATACCCATCTCTGTAAATTTTTATGGAATTGTTGAAGAATGATATTTGGTAGCTGCTTCTTTAAATATTTAATTCTATGAAACTTTGGAAAATTTATTAATGACATTTCGATTGTCTGAAAAATTCTAATTTCTTCATCATGATGTTTCTATTTCCTTATGAAGCCCTAGTAATTTTTACATAATTATTGGAGACATATTTGTGGCACTTCCTTCATTATATTTGATTTTAGGAATTATTCTAAATAAATCCTTTAGAGGTCAAGAGCTATCTGGAAAATTATGAACATTGGCAACCAATAATATTTCTCTGTTATTTAGTGAATACAAATTTTAGGAGGCCATTACCTGAGGAAATCTTATAGTTCATGTTCAAATTGACTATGGCCTAGCTTTTGAGGAAAATTCAATAAATAGTAGATTAATTGGGAAAAATATGATTTTCTGAATTTAGTCTATATTTATCATAATAGACCTCTAATAATTATCGTAAGGGTACTGGATGAGTATTTCATGTACTTCCCTTTTTACGGGTCATGTAGCTTAAGTGGTCTGCATATAGCAAAACTGCAGGATTTCATTTGGATGTGAATTAGGGCAAGTATGATGAGTCATGGTGGTTGTTGTAAGGACAAGTGGAATGGGCTGCGTCTTTGGAAGATGAGTGAGCAAGGTGTGGGTTGTCTAGGGTTTAAAGGCGTTCGGGTCCGACGAAAGATCGTCCTGCCCAAGGAGAGTTGGAGTCAAATCACCCTAGGATTAGCATATCGAAACATGAGAAATTAATGGGTAAGGGAATCAACCAATAATAAAATAAGTACCTTGCGAAAGGGAACGCTGGGCGTAATCCCAACACAGTTCCTAGTGCCCCTTGAGAGCCCTTCACAGGGAATACCGGGGGCAGTCCTGGGTTAACGTAAACGGTTTAACAAGCTGAAAAGAGTAACTTAGTAATTAGGGTTGCACATTTCACAGACACTGATGGCACGGGATGTTAGCTGGGAGCTTCGGCTCGGATGGTTAAAGATGGACTTCGGGTCCGGGGAGCTTCGGCTCGATTGTTTGTGACGGACGTGTTGGTCCGGGGAGCTTCGGCTCGGGTTTTGATCACGCTAAATTTGCATGTGCATAAAAGGAAAGTAAATTAAGGTGGTGGGTCTTCGGTATTGGAGGGTCGATGCACCGACGCCAATACGTTGACTCGGCAAGTGTGGTTAGCACTTCGCCAACAGAAGTCCGGTGCGCCAGCCGGCAAGAGTACGCAGGAGTCCGCTTCGTGCACCAAGCGTTGAGGCGTACGATAGGTCTGACCGGTAGTGCTTTACTGGTTTATAGGTGGGCGAGGCCCAACCCACCGCTTCCGTCTGCCACTACGGAGGTATCCTGGGAGGTTACGGCTCCAGAAAGGGGGAACTAAAGGTCTGTGTGCACAGAGTCGGGTGTGTGTGTTGCACTTGCATGTCCATCATACCCACTTGCATGTCATAGCATAATCGTTACCTTAAACCTTGACACCTAAAGTATAAGTGGAATGGGACGCTTATACATTAGGACCTGCAAAACGACCCCTTAGTCTATAAGCTTGTGTGGGCAAGTTTATAAATTAAGGTTAATTTTGATATATTTAGTTACTGCTGTTTGACCACCAACACCCCAACGTATAAATCGGTATGAGACTTTTTATACGATGGGAGCCTTGCAAAAGACCCCTTGGCTTATGTGTTTTTCCACATAAGTGAAGGTTACATTTCAGTTTACAGTTTATTGTCTTTATATGCTATAGAACTTGCTAGAATAGGACCGCTGCCATCTGCTTTTGATATTCTCCACCTTCAAGTCCTCCCCTTTCTTCCTCTCCGCTCGGTGCCTAGGAGCCGTGGGGGAAGGGGTGGGGGATGATAGGACTTAGTCTCTTAGACTAACGGTTTTCGAACCGCATCATTTAGGGGATCGCGGAGACCAGCATGGGGGAGCAGCCCCAGAGACCGGTGCGCTTGGAGGTGGGGCAGTATAGCTCCGGAGTTCACACAGCCGGGACCGTGAGTCTCGACCCTGAGCAGTTTTCTACTTTTGTTTCCATATGAGAGATCTTGTAGTGAGGATTTGATGTACCGGGCATAAGCCCGTTTTGCTACTCTGATGTTATTTCTGTGGACACTCCCTTCGTGGAGTTATTTTTATTATGTCATGTGATTCTCTGTGGACAGATAGTTTACATTTACTTCGTTATTTCGCTACTTTTATGTGATCGAATTGGCCGGCAGAATCGGCGCTTTGTGGTGATGACCCTTCAGGGCGTGAAGGAGTCACCGCAAAACGGCGGTTCTGGGCCTAAGACCCCGGTGTCGAAAAGGAAAAAAAAAGGGGGGTCTTACAACGAGAGCTACTCGAGTATGAGCGGGACAAGCCCTGTGACACGCCCGTGTCACATGCCTTGTACCCTCTTTCTCGAGTATTCGTCGACCTCAACTACTCGAGAGAAAATCATCAACCAGGGGAGGAGATTCCCTGGCTCACGCCCCCCGATACGCCCATGTCATAGGGCGTGTACCTCCCGAAGAATTCGTCGACCGAAATATGTCTACCATGCACTCGACCATTCAACTCAAGCAGGACACGCCCTGGGACACGCTCGTGTCCCAGGTCGTGTCACCCAATATTTTCCCGTTTCTCGAATTTGGGTTGTTACATCAGGCATGACTTTGCCCAAGGCAGGCACTTGCACTAAAGGTTGTTGCGCAGGAGCGGCAGACAATAAAGGCTGAATTTGCGATTGCATCGCAACTAATTGTCTCAACAGAGCCTCATTGCTCTGACGCAGACTCTCGATAATTGCATCACTTTGTGCACCTAATGACGCACCCTCCGACTAGGGAGTCGATCTCGTCACAGGACGCTTTGGCGGCATTTCTAAAAAGAAAATAGACAACTCATCAAAATCCTAGCTTACAACAAAGCCAATCAACTAGTTCTGACCATACTTAAAAGACACTTGCTTGTGCTACAACTTGCTCTGGGATTTTATAATGATGATATGTCCTACTTAGGATGATATCGTCTCAACCTATTTACTCTTGTGCCTATGACATGAATGCATGTATTCTTTATTTTTATTTAAAATCACGTGTGTGCATGTGTCATCATGTAAAACTTAACTTAGCACGCGTGCTTATGCGATGATATGCTATGTATGCATTGATATGCATTCTAGAAAGGCCTTAATGCATGCATGAGCGACATACACATGAAATATTATGCATCCCATACTACAAAACATCGCATGCAATGAGAAAAGAAAACGTACTAATGGGCACCCGTGTGATGGTGGTTATGCATCCTATACTACATAACCATCACATGTTGCCTTATATGGTGGATCCATATACAAACACATATTATGCATCCCATACTACATAATATGCGCCGTATACTTCTTATCATTCTATGAGTGTAGTGACTATGCTTCGGCTAAGACGTACTGATGACACATCGGTATGTGTATGAAATGTCACTAAACATCTAACACTAACAAGGGAAGGTTGCCCGACCAATTATCAAACAACCTCCCTCTGATAATAATTGTCACAACCCGCATTTTCACCACATATAATAACATATCAGAGTAAGGAAAATGCGCGTCATGACGCCACGACAGCAGAGGATAACTGCGGACGCTCAGGCAAATACCTACTTAATCATGAAGAAAGATTTTTTAAGTTATTTTAATGTAAAAAATCAGTTTAAGTGCAGTAGTTAGTCGTATCTCTCGGCTTAGTTACTCATCTAGTCCACGAATCAAAATATAATTCTACGATGCGAAAAATACTTGTTTATATTGACTCCAACATCCTACATGAGTATAAACATCCCCAAAGAACAACTCATGCTATGCAAGACCATACCTTTATAAAAGTAGTAAAAATAGCTTTTACGGTCGCTAAATATAACAAGTTAGAGTTTTAAATTATGTAATGCATGAAGTAATAGTGATAGATTTTATACTTGAAAATACCTAACATGCATTTCTAGCATAAATCCTCCCAGAGAGCAAGTAATCCACATCCACATATAGAAAACTAAGTAGGTAGCAAGTATCTAAAAATAACAATTCTGTGGGCGTCACCAAACTGACACGAATCCACATACATCAAAATATGTCCGAACCAGTAAAATAAAATAAGCAACAAACTATATCGCTAAGACTAGGCAACAACCACGGCCAACACTACCGCCTAGAAATTCTGAAACCAGCTCTGTTATCTGCTCCTGCTCTGAACCTGAGATATTCCAAAGACAGAACACCTCAGCAAAAAGATACAAATGGTGGCAGAAAAATAAGCCAAAATAATCAAAGGTCTAAAGGGGAGTACCAAGGCAAGACCAAAAGCACTGAAGTAAATTACAAAAAGAAATAATGCATCATCAGGAAAAAAAGAACTCTTCCGTGATTCATCACGTACAACAAGAGTACATCAGACGCACGAGACTATAAGACGACAACATGAATAACTCATCAGGAAGAAGTACAAAACCTTTATTAGGCACCAGTGGTCGACTCTACCCAAAAACATGGGCGAGGTGGTCACTCAACTCGACACACTCTCACGAATATAATATCCGTATATCTGCGAGGGAGTCTCATACACTCCACTATACACCGCAAACGCCGAAAAACCTGGTAGACTTCCACTAGGTACTAATAAAGGCATTAAACATTGCGGAGGTGGTTTCGTCCACTAACTCCCGCAATCAATAAAAAACCCACAAAGAAACCACCACATATCTCAAGATTTGGCTCGTCAGATTCTACTTGACATTTCTAGATTCAAGACATGGTTGATCAACACTTAGGAACGATTTACAATCCTAGATAAACTCTAATACGTTCAACAACGATAGATAAGACGTTTAAAGTCATCAATAAGACACTTCAAGAAGGAGTAAACATAACATGACAAGATCGAGTTCATTATGACAAAATCTTATAACATCGAGTGATCATCAAGAAGGTTAATCATAGCAATAAATCGGAAGACAAAGTGCAGAAAATTTTAAAGAACATAAAACTTAGCCAATACCATCAAAGCAGACAAGGAGAAACGAGGGGAAACGACCACTTGCCTTGGTTTTACCGGAAAAGTTCTCCGAATCAGTCCACGTCGCAGATCGTGGTAAAAGAAGATGGGGGAAGTTGAAATCTGGACAAAAATTGGACAAAATAGAGGTTAGGGCCGAAAAAACCTAACGAGAAAACACAAGAAATGGGAGAAGTTTTACCACGATGGCGTAGCTCTCGACGAGAGCTTTCCAGATCTATATTCGGTTGAAGATTTTGAGCACCGGGGCACCGTCGGCGGCCATCGGAAGATTCACAAACAGGAGGTTCTATGGCTCGCTCTCGCTTCTCTGGTTCGGTGATGATGCGATGAAGAAGATGGAAAGTATAAGAGTATATATATATATAATTTCTTGTCTAAAACGGACTATCTAAGAGCGGGTGCTCGGAAGACAAAAATAGAGATTTATGATGTCTTTAAATCGAAAAGTGCCCAACATGAAAGTTGTAGATCTCGTCGAGGCGGACAAATTGCATGTTAATCATTTTTCCATAAGACATTGTTTTGACCCTCAAAAAGGCTCCCTAACACAAACTATAATGGTCTACTCGAGAACAAGTCCACAAGTACTCGAGAGGTAAAAAAATTCACTCGAGTAGCAGAATGGATCTCTCGAGTACTAAAAGAAATCACTCGAGTACTTAAGAGAAATCACTCGAGTACCAAAAAGAATCACTCGTGTACTTAAAAGAAATCACTAGAGTAAAAAGGAATCACTCGTGTATTTAAAAGAATTCACTCGAGTAAAAAAAGAATCACTCGTGTACTGAAAGAATTCACTCGAGACAAAAAAAAACCACTCGAGTACACAGACAAATTATTTCCATGAACAGTACTTTTTATATATATATATCCAAAAAAATAAACTTTGTAAATGAATAGTAAAATACATTTTTGAATAGTACTATAATATTAAAATAATCATATTTATATATTTTTGAATAAGGAAATATGAGTTCAAAATAGAGGACCAAACGCACTCCGAATTAAACGAAATTCGCACTGAAGGCGAACACCGACGCTACAAACACAACGACGAAGTCAAAACCAAAATCCGACGAGCCATTCACGAGATATAAATTTTCAAAGTTTACGACGAACATAAATTCCACAAAACTTCAGAAAAACGCCGAGGCCCAGATATCGCTCGGATCGCGACGAAACTTGACGAGCAAATCCATAATTACTTAACTTAAAATCCTAATGTAAAATTTTTTCCATTACAACAAGAATTCGGCCGACTCGACCACACGGACGCGAAAATTCCTTAACGGCATTGCGCCTCAACTCGACGTTAAATGTAACGCCACGACGTCATAAATATGATGATGCCCATTCAAAAAAAATCATCGAAAAAATCGGGGGCGTTACAAACGCTATCCGCGAAAAGTTCTCCACAAAGCGCCTGTAATAGCCGGCAAGCCCCAGAAAACTCTGCACTTCTGCTACCGAAGATAGCACAGGCCCTGTTGTTTTGCATGTAGACTCCCCGTTGTTTTGCATATAGAGTCCGGAATCGAAGTACAGACATAGGCATGGTGTGTGAAGCCTACCCGGACAAGTTGGTCTGGATTTGTGTTGTTTCATTGCATGATTGGCCAGAGAAGACTCCGCGCCGATGGTTATTTTTTGGCTATTCTATACGGTAGATTGCAACATGGAATCTTGGGGATTAGCTCCAAGGTGCACCTGGAAAACTGGGCAGAAGCGTGTTACTTCAATCTTGGTGGCCTAGGAGCCAACTTGCACATAAATGGGTTATGTATAATATGTGATGGATTTGGGACTCGGGGAAGCTTGACTCGCACATATGGCTTAAATTGACGTTGCGGTGTGAGCAACGGGATAGGTGGAACCTTACCCGCTCTTTGTCATTTGGTTAAAGAGACCTAAGGTACGTGATAATTGTCTTTGGTATAGATGAAGGGTCTTAGGCTTAGGCCAGAAAGACTAAAATGCTCACGAGATTTGTTGTCCAAGGGGCGATGGTGAGACAGCGGATTTTGACTGGGTTCACCAAGAATGTGCCCTGAGAGCACGGGGTGTATGACCGTGCGTGCCTACGCCTGTGATGAAGTGTATTTCACTATACTATTTGGCTATGCTAATAAAGTGAAGGGATGGAGCATCTCCGCCCCGAGTTTAGGGACGGGGTCGTTATAATTTGCTCAGCTTTAGCTGGCCGTTGCTTTTGTTTGCCACCGCTTCGGTGGACTGTTGCTTGCAGGTTCTACGGATCATAGTGGCAAATCACTGGTAAAAACCCTTATTGTTGAGCTGGGCCTCGAAGTCCTATACGAATGTTTACTTTTGTTCTCATGTGTGTCCGGCCTGCGTGCCGATGCTTGGAAAACACAATTTATATAAGTAAACTCTTGTAAGGCCATAAGGCCAAGTACTTTGTGTATTTTGTACGCTCATTGCTTTTGGGTTATTTTAGTGGACATTTATGTTGTGGCTGGGTTCTTACTATGGAACTTTTAAAATGCTTCCGATAGAATGTGCTCTGTGTAGGACGTTGGTTATTGGAAGGATGGTTTCATTACGTAATCCTTCGGTCTGTATGTCGTATATGACGTAGGGCCCCGACCAGACCTACTGCTTTATGCTATGTGAGGGATAGGGGGTGTTACACCTAGGCACCATACAGAGAGGATGAAAGGGAAGCTCTGAAGGTGGAGAATGAACAAAAGCAGGTGACGGCGGAACTAATATAACAGATCTATAATTATAAGTGGCAGTAATAAAAGCATGAGAAACTGAACAAGTAAAATGTAACCCTAACTTATATGAAATCACAAAAGCTAAGGGATCTTCTGCAAGACTCCTATCGTATAAAGAGTCCAATACCAATTTATACGATAGAGTGTCGATTTTCTAGCAAGCATGTATATATTTAAAGAATAATAACCTTAACTTATAAGCACGCTCACACAAGATTATAAACTAAGGGGTCGTTTTGCACGGCCAATTGTATAAAGCATCCCATACCACTTTATACAATAGGTGTCAGAGTTATATGCAATGATGATGTTATGAAATGCAAGTATGCCATGATGTAAACATGCAAGTGCAACACACCCACTTGACTCTGTGCACACAGACCTTTAGTTCCCCCTTTCTGGAGCCTAACCTCCCAAGATACCTCCATGGTGGTAGACGGAAGTGGTGGGTTGGGCCTCATCCACCTCTAAACCGGTAATTGCACTACTAGTCAGACCTATCGTACGCCTCGACGCTGGTGCACTAATCAGGGCTCCTACGTACTCTTTGCCGGCAAGTCCACCGGACTTATCTTGGCGAAGTGCAAAACCACACTTGCCGAGTCAACGTACTGGCATCGGTGCATCGACCCTCCAATACCAAAGACCCACCACCTTATACTTAATGCACATGCAACCTTATGTATCAGCTACCGAGCCAAAACTCCATGGACCATCCGGTCCGTCTCGATTAACAACCGAGCCTAAGCTCCCCGGACTATCTCGTCTGTCACATTCAACAACCGAGCCAAAGCTCGACGGGCCAACCTGCACATCATCAAAACCACTGAGCCTACTCCCTGTGTGTCCCAACCTAACATCCCGAATCATTGAGGTGAGTGAAAGTGAATCTCTAGTTATGCTAGTTACTCTTGCAGTTTATTTTGCCCACAGTTTAAGTTAGCCCACGACTTCCCAAGGCATACCCCGTGAATGGTTCTCGAGGGCACTAGAAACTACGATGGACTGAAGCCCAAAGATCACTTTCGGAAGGCACATTGTATTATTGGTTAATACCTGATTTCCGATCCCTTTTGTATTACACTGTTCCTAACCCTAATGTGTTTTGACCGTGTCTCTCCCTCCATAGGAAAGACGATCTTTCGTTGATCCCGAGCACCACGTAATCTTAGACAACTCTACAACCTACGCATCACAACTTCCAATGGTATACTCCAATCCACTTTACTAAAATCAGTAAACCACAATCTCATCTCCCTACGACCATTCCCCATGTTAACTCGATTTCCGCAGTTTTACTAAATGCAGACCACCTTATGCTATATGAAGTGCATGATAGGAGGTACACGAAATTCTTATCCAAACACCCTAAGATAATTAATGGAGGACTATCATGATATTTATAGCTTAAATCCAGAAACTTGGAATTTTTCTAATATATCTGACATTTTATTTATTTCTCCTAAAAATCAAAATGCCCCATGTTGTATATGAAGTGTCCCTTACAATCATGAAAAATGCTCCATAAAATTATGATAAATATTAGGCAGCTAATTAACAGTAAATTCAAGTCTCCCAATTTTTTGTAAGGTTTAAGCCTCTGATCCATAATTTTAAATATAATCATATAGTTAAGAGCTAAAGAAGTAAATGATGTAAATAAGCTTCCAAAAATTATAAGAAAATTCAAACATAAATAAAATTCCCTAAAAACACTCCTGACCAAGTTTCCAAATTTTGCAATGAATAATAAACTCTAATTTTAATTTTGATTAATAACCCTCTTCCATAAATCAATGAAACAACTACTAAAACTATTCATCTAAAAACTATGATAAAATTTCCTTATAAGCATAATAACCTAAGTGCACTTTTGCATAAGTTTCATAATTGTCTAACCAACATTGAGCTCTGAATCTAATATTGAACATATTTGCATATTTAAAAGATTGTGAACTAAGTACTGATAATATGTATCTAAAAATTATAATAAAAATTAGGTATGAGTATAATGACCTAAAACTTCCTCTGCCCAATTTTCACAATTTCCCAATGAACAGTGAGATCATAATAAACAAAAGACTATCAAGGGCAAATCCACGTAATACAAAGGAGGTACCAAATATATTGTTCCAATATTCCCAATAAAATATCCAGAGGCTCATATTAACCTTATGATCATACTACCCAAGTTTCATAACTTTCCATTATGTTTTGATGGCCTATCTTACATGTATAAGGATTGTGCACTAAACTACTGTTAGATTTTTGGGGAGTATAACAACCTATAAATCTCATAATATTTTTACCAGATGACTTTTACAACCCTAAAGTCCTCTCCACCAATTTTCAAGTCATTTCAAGGTCATTTGACCCCTTGACCTTCAGACCCTAGGTTTGCACACATAGGACCTACCCTAGTGTCCTAGGGCTCCACCCTTCAACTTCCAACTAATGACAGTAGATGGGGTATTTTGTGTGCTAATAAAGCTGAGTGCCATGATCCATCACCTTTGGGTGAGGTTGGCCAACTCAAGAGCACCTTGGGCACTTAGCCCTAATTTGACCCAAAAGGGGCCAACCCTTGGCTATACAATTACCCTATCAAACCAAACCCAAAAGGGGTGAAATTGTTAGCAGAGCCTAAATATACTCCCCAAGATCTCCCTCCCAAATTTGAGGGGGTTTTGAGGTGTTTAAGACACCTAATTAAATTACACCTTATTTATTTAATTTTTCCAAACATTATAGAAAAATTATCTCGAAAAATTCCCATTTTTGGACAGAATCTAGGTATAGGTTAGGGTGACTCCCTGTCGAAATTTCAGGTCATTTGGACAAGCGATAAAGTAGGTGCATTCAATTTAGTCTCTAACTAACCCTTGATATTGACACCACCAAAATGAGTGCCCTAATAAAACCAAACACCCGAATTGTTTCAAACCAATTTTAAATTAAAGTACAGCCCTAGGGATACAACTTTGATATTTACCATTTTTTCACTAGAGGTCCTAGGTATTTTTAATAATTAAAAACATTAAATAGATAATGTGTGACAGAATATCCATGAAATGAACAATTATCCTATAGTTTAATTTATATTAGCACGAATCTTGGCGCAATGACGGACGACATCTGGTCATCGTTGTTGAAACCGATAAATCGGTCTCTTATGGAGTTCATCATTGGGGAAGGGGTGATCGTGCTCCTACTTCTCTCCTGCAAGCAAAACAACAAAGGAAGTAAAGAAGAACTGACCCAAGGGCTCAGCAGGAGGACCAACTACACACCCAGAAGATATTAGAGCGCTTCCCCTCCTTAGCCAAAGGCCGAGCTAAGGTATCCTCAGAAATCGCTTGAGAGATGGAGCAAGGGTGCACAAGAAGCATGCTTTCTGAGGTACCCCTTGAGTCCTATTTATAGATTTCCGAAAATGGCCTGCAAATAGCAAACCTCCGTTGTTCTAGATGGCTATGTGCAGACTATGTTGGCCTGCCAACAGCGTAACTCCATTGTTCTAAAAGGCTATGGGCAGGCCAATGGGGGAAAAATGGTAAAGAATACCTCACTGATCAATGAGCGAGTAGCCCTCAGAAGTCTCTACTTGGCGAGGGCGGCGAGCACGAGCTCGGACTGCCCAGCTCGCGAGCTGCAGGCCCGCCAAGCTATAAGGACTCGGCGAGCCGTCTGGGGGTCGACAAAAAGGTTGCGCCATTCGACGAACGTCGATCTCCATTCGACGAACGCCGAGCTCAGTTTGACGAATGTCGCACTCGCGAGGTTGGACAAACTCGTGGGTCATGCGTCGAGCTCTCCTGGGCGAGCTTGTTCTCGCCGAGCCCCGTTCTCCTTGGTGCTCGCCCGAGGCTCAGAAAAGGGGGGTCGGCCGGTCTTGTCCCTAGCAACCCCACTCGCCGGATACAGGGTTGTACAATCATCCCGAGTGTGCCAACGACTAGGATTGATTCTTTCTGGGCAAACTTCAAGCCGCTGCCGCCGGCCATCCAGCCACCTCCCTGGCCAGCCACCACCACGACCACCTCCGTCGAGGTGGTGGATATCGTCAGGCGAAGGCACAGCCACCGGAGGGTCCGTCTCCGGTGATCCCGAAAGGTTCATTTTTTTCATGTAAAATCGGGAAATCTTCCTTCCCGATCGGGCTCAATTGAGCCTGATTTTCATCCCTAATTGGCCCTTCGATCTACCCACAAAGAGAGTTGGAGGGGAGGACCTTATTTGTGGTCTGGAGACGACCCGATCTTCGGGTTGCCATGGTGTTGGTGCTGCCGGCCAGATTTCTGCAACTACACATTAGGATGTCTTGTCTTCTTCAGGTAAAATGTGTAAACGACTCCCCTGAGTACAGTGAAGATTTTAAAAGAGTGAAATGGGGGAGGGGAAGCGTGGTCATTGCATAAATGCCATTAATGGCCATGAATATCCTTTCTCGGCCATGGTGGTTCACTGTATCCAGTCAGTAGAAAAACTTGGGAAGGCTCTTGATCTTCTCAGGGCTGTTAGGGGAGATGAATCAAGCAATGAAGGGTGGTCCTTGGCTTCCCTATTCCATGAATGGCTTAAACCCATTTTCTCTCTCCACCATTAAAGAGAAATTAAAACTTTCTCTCTCCTTCCCCTCATGGCCGAAATTGTTCATCATACTAGCCTAATTACAACCCACTAATTCCTAATATTAAATGATTAAGAGGTGGCTAGCCCAAGTGAATAGGGCTTGAGCTTGGGTTAGCCCATTTGGGTTAAGTTGACCTAAACCTAGAGTAGGGTTGACCTTGGTCAATTTGACCTTTTAAGTCACCATCAATGTGTCCTTGGTGACTCATTGGTCTCCCCTAAGGTCATGGTAGGGTTGGGTAGGGTCGACTTGGCACCTTGGAGGTCACTTGACCCTTTGTAAGGGAACTTTGACCAAGTTAGGGCTAGAGTTGACTTTGGTCAACATGACCATTTGGGTTGACCCCAAGGGGTCCTTGGTGACCTCTTGGATTCCCTTAAGGTCTAGGAAGGGTTGTGTAGGGTTAACTTTGCACACTGAAGGTCACTTGCCCCTTAGTTAGGGCACTTTGGCCACTTTAGGGCTAGTGTTGACTTGGGTCAACTAAGGCTATAGGGTTGACCTCAATGGATCTTTAGTGACCCATTGACCCCACTTTAGGTCTAGGAATACCTTGGTAGATTTGGTTGGGCTTATTAGGGGCACATTGCCCTTAGTTAGGGCACCCTGCCAAATTTAGGCCTAGGATGGTCCTAGGTCAACTTGGCCACCCTGGGTTGACTCCAATGGACCCTTAGGGCTTTTCAATAGATTGATGAGGTTATGGTGGGGTCTCTGAGTCATGGTGAAGCCCCTTGATCATCCCAACCTATTATTTAGAATTCTACTATTTGCAAATCATAGTTATCCCACCTACATTCCTAGGTCCACTTGGTCTTCTTGGGCTTCCTAGGGTTTATCATGACCTAGTCATGACAAAACCACTCCTAGGGGGTCTAGTTGTCTGAGGGATGTTACAAATCCCAATACATAAATAAAAAATTTCATCCTCGAAATTCTAGATAGGCCTACAGGGTTTCAAGTATGAAAAGTAAATTATAACATCCCGAGAGGTTGTGAGGGATACCTAACTGAAAAGCTCTAGGTACTTTTGTTGCATCAGATCATGTGGCTCCCAGGTGTGCTCCTCCTGATCGTGATTCCTCCACAGGACCTTGACCAACGGAACCTTCTTGCTGCGCAAGACTCGTATCCCCTTGTCGTCAATCCAGACCAGCTCCAAGTGAACTGACCGATCAGATGATACCAGACAATCCGTGGCCGTAATCTGCTGCTCCGGGTGTAGTAGAGCCCTCCTAAGAGAGGATATGTTGAACACGACATACAGACCCACCAGCTCCAATGGCAACACCAGCCTTTATGCTAAGGTGCTGATCCGCTCCAGGATCATGTAAGGCCCCATATATCTCGGGATGAGCTTCTTCAACCGACCCTGTACCCGTGAAACTCCAAGCATCGGTCGGATCTTCAAGAATACTTGGTCCCCCACCTGAAACTCCACCTGATGATGCCGAGCATCGTAATACTTATCCTCTCTCTCTCTGAGCCTCTAACATCCTGTCCCGTATCAGCCTCACCTGAGCCTCGGTGTCCTCAACAAACTCTGAGCCCAAACCTTCGGATCCTCGTCCTATATCCATGATAGTGGAGTCCTATACCTTCATTCATATAGGGCCTCATAGGGAGCCATCCCTTTGCTTGACTAGTAGCTATTGTTATATGAGAACTCGACAAGTGGCAACAGCTTCTCCCAAGGCTCTCTACAATCCAAAATGCATAGTCGCAGTAGGTCTTCCAAAGTCCGATTGGTGCGTTCCGTCTGCCCGTCAGTCTGGGGATGAAAAACTGTACCGAATGTCAGCCGAGTGCCCAAATAGGTCTGCACTGATCGCCTCTCCCTGGACGTAAATCTTCCATCCCGATCCGACATGATCGTCCTTGGTAAGCCAAGATAACGGAGAAACTGCTCCACAAACTTCCGCACCAGCACACCAACCGACTCATCCTTCCTGATCGCGATAAATCTGACCACCTTTGTCAGCCGATCGACAATTACCTAGATCGAATCTTCCCCGTCTGCGATCGGGGAAGCCCATGTACGAAGTCCATCGCGATATAATTGAACTTCCACTCCGAGAGCGGGAGTGGTTGCAACAATCCTGCGGGGTTCCTGCACTCCGCCTTCACCATTTGGCTTACCTCGCAGTGGGTCATGAAGTAGTTGATATCCTTCTTCATGCCTGGCCAGTACATGCTCTTCTTCATATCCGCAATCATCTTCATAACTCCCGGGTGTACCAAATACCGGCTGCAGTGGGCCTCCATCATGATATTCTCCCGGGCCTGGCCTCCCTCCGGTATGTAAACCCATCCTCTGAAGCATACCAGGTCATCCCTGTAAGACCCCTCCCCCTTACCAAGGAGTTAACCCGGTATTATGCCCAGAACTGCCATCTCACAATGGCACTAACACACGGGTTAGTCGACACCGCAACACACCGATCCTGCCGGCTAGTACGATCATATAACTTAGTTGGCCAAAAGAGAGAAAGAAGTAAAACAAGTAATAATAACTAACAAGTCCACAAAGATCACAGTACATATCATATATATGAAAATGAAAGTACAGTAATAGTCCACAATGAGTATGACAGAAAGAGAAAAGGGCATATGCCCTGTACATGAAAGTCAAATCTCTCTCTCTCTCTCTTACAAATAAAAACAAGGGGAAGTTAATCTATCAACGGTACACGTGTCATCACCTAACACCGAGCTGCGGTAGTAGTAATAAGTGGTGGTGGTATCAGCTCCTCACGTCCTGCTACCTCGTCCTGTTGGTGCTCCATCTCCTCGAGTGCCTAAAATAATTGGTCACACCGACCGTTAGTCAAAAAGACTAAGTCGTTTCCTCCGCACATCGCCCCGCAACTCCAAGGCACCGGGCGGGAGGACGAAGCAGAGGACAACAAGGGGTAAAATAAGAGAAGCAGGTAACAGTGGAGCTAAGCTAACAAGTATGTATAGAATCATTTAATCCTACTCTAGCAGTTCTATATGTATATCGCATGAAAGGTAAAAGTACGGAACAGAAATAAGTGAAGTGCAGTAAGTAAGCATGTACTGAAAGTAGCAAAGTAAGGACAACAAGTAAAATAATATACTACTACCATCACAGAAGTACCTTAACTTATATGAATGCTCATAGAAACATATAAGTTAAGGTTTCCAGAAATATAACTTATCATATAAAAGAGCCCATACTAATTTATATGATAAGGATCCATGGTGTATATGACCTAGTTATAATGGGTGATATGCATGCGTTTTATGATTCATGCAAGTGCAACTCACGCACACGACTCTGTGATCACATACATTTAGTTCCCACTTTTCGGAGCTAGCATCACTCTCTGGTACCACGATTGTGGCTACGGCAGCAGTGGAGCGGGCGTCTCCACTCCTAGGCAGGTATCACACTACCAGGCCTAGACCTCCCGTACGCCTCTGTACACATCCTAGGTGCACTCTAGAGTCTCTGCGTACTGTTTGCTGGCTACCCACCAGACTTTTTGGTCGAGTGTGCGTTTGCGGGGATCGTCCTCTAGACCGCAGCGTAAAACAACCCACTAGCCCCTCAAACCATCACACCTCGCCAGAGCCACCGTACTGCCATCGGTGTGACAATTGGCCCAGTACTGCATGACCCGCCACAAGTTTATACACATGCAAGATATTCCAACCCGAGCCTCCAGCTCGCAGGACCAAACCTTCCTGAAACCCTCCAACCCATCACGAGTGAGCTTGCACATCAGTTCCTTAGTTATGAATCCCTCCAACCCTCCTCGGGTGAGAATGCACATTTGTGCGTTTATTCAAATCCCTCAAACCCATCACGGGTGAGAATGAACCACAACGCCTTAACCTATTAGAATACTCTTGTCTAGTGTTAGTTATACCTAGTAGTTTAGGATTAATCACAGGACAGCCTAGGGGATGCCCGGTGAAGGGCTCTCGAGGGCACTAGGAACTACAATGGGCTGAATCCCAAAGCTCCCTTTCTCAAGAATATTTACTCTTATTAGTGACTACCCCTTGTCCATATTCTGCTCTCATTATTACTCTAGAGTGATCCTAGTGACTTAAGATGTGAATAGAAGGGCGGCGGTCTTCCGTCGGCCTTTGTTATAATTACTATCCTAGGACTTGCGCTCTATCGCTCATATCTAAGGAATGACCTATAGTAGACCAACCAGGGTTTGTTCTCCCAAAATAATTACCATCTCGATGCCTATTCTTATTCCCCTGTGGTCCTAATAGTATATATCATCTGAGCTAGATGCAACCCATGACCTAATACCACCCGTAATGTACGACTCCCAATTTCTTGGCCAAGGTGACCCTAACCGTTTTTCATGGGATGGTATGATATATGACACTGATTATGAGGAGTTTTCGCTATTTTTTCTAAGTCATGAAGACCCTAACTTAAATCCATTAATTAAGTAGCCTATGTCACTTTATATAAGAAGTACCATGTCAAATGATCCCCCGGGTCTAATAAATTTTCTTGATGATCATGTAAGCTAATTATGACTGGCTTCCAAGAATTGTAATTTTCCTATTCATATTTTCATTTAAATTTTATTTAAAGATAAATCCATGAATTGGCCACTTTATATATGAAGTACATTAAATATGTTTCTAAAAATTCTAGGAAAATTACTGCAGATGTAAATTGTTGAGATAATACCAAACACAAAATTTCATAACCGTAGACAGTAATTTGGTTCCCCAAAACTCAAATGTCAAATATAACAAAAATGCCATTTATGGGATTTTAATTCTATAAAAGCATCCAAAAATATTAAGAAAATTACACAAGGTCAAAAGCACATAATAAAACCACTGGAAAGTTTTCCATAATATTTCTACTGTAATTTCCATCATTTTTAAATATTTTCCATAAAGGGGCAAAATTGTAAATTCCATATAATTTCAAAATAAAAATCATCAACCAGACCCATAAAATTTTCCAGTGGTTAAATATGACTCCCTTGAGTTCTTATCAAAATTTGAAAGTTTTATCTCACCAATAACCCCATTATCAAATTTTGATCTTTAAATGACCTAATTTTCAAAAATTCCAAATAATGGGATTTTTGATCCCAAAAATCCCATTACTTCTGTTGAAGGTTCATTTCACCCCAATATTCCTCTAACCATGATTTCATAGGCTTGTAATGATCCAAATGGGCTAAGTCCCCGTTATTTAAATTTTTGCTAAAGGCACCCTAAGCCTATATTATTCACACACATGCAAGTGGGTTTACCTAACATGCAGAGGCCCAAAGAGTCTGAATTTTTTATCATGGGATTATATTGACCCAAAGGCCATGCCACCAAAATTTGGGGCCATTCAAAGCAATATTACTCCCAATATTCCCTTAATTTAATTGTATGTATTTCCACAAAAACTATACGAAACTTTCTTCCAAAAATTCTCATATTTTTACACGGTCTAAGTTTGACCTAATCAAGCACATATACAAAATTTTTGGTCATGTGGACTGCTGGTTTGGCATGGGCATTCAATTAAATTTCTGCCCTAGCCTAGGACCAGTCCTAGTTGAATGGCCCTACAGGGAGCCCTACAACTCCAAATCTCATGTTTGGGGTGGAAAATGAAGGTAAGATCTAGGCCTACAATTTTATGTTGATGTCTAGTTCTAAAATTGCATTTAAGAAGCCTATTTTTAGCAAGCAAGTTCTGTATAAAAGTGTGACACATGATTTACTATTCATAACAAAATAATTCATTAATCAAATAAATTCTGACGGACGGCATCCGTTCATCGTCCCTAGGTGGCCAACGGCTGCGATTTCTTCTTCTTGGGCCATAGTTGTGGGCAAATTCCGGCCACTTGGGCCGGAGCCACCGCCGGAGATTATTGCCACCACCTTCATTGAGGTGGTGGCTGGCGTTTCTCGGCGGTGAGTCTGCTGGAGGCGGCTCCTCCGGCGATCACGAGCAAGAAGAGAAAGCTCGAAATTTTGCTCTCGGCTCACATGGTATAGAGCTCAATTGAGCCCGATAACTCTCCTAGTCGATCTAGGATTCTAGTACGGTGAGAGGTGAAACAAACGGACCCGAATTGAGGCTTGGCGGCGAGTTTGGCGGCGGTGAACCAGGGCCGAGCTTACTCCGGCGAGTCCTTCCCGATTCCTGGTTTCTCCAGCAATTTCCTTGTTCCAGATGTCGATTTACACTCGCTTGAGCTCACTGAAGGTGATGGTGGGCTTGCTTTTAGTTGGGAGAGGTTATAAATGGAGTTAACTCCAAGATAGGGCTCGACCAAGCTTAGGAAGCTTCACCTATGGTGCCAAGTGGCCATCCAGTAACATATTCCCTCTGGAATGAGCTGGGGAAGCTCTCTAGGTGCCTTGGATAGAAGAAAGGAGGGCCACATGGCCCTCATCTTCTTTTCCCCACCTTCTCTCTCCTAAAATTCCCATTTTACCTTCATGCATGCATTCTCTCTCCTAATTCAGAGGGGTAGGAGCTGTATTTTACCACTTGGGCTGGTCATGGGTCATGATGAGTGGGCTTTGCCCATTGGGATTGGGCTTGGTTCACTCTTTCCCCAATTTAGGCTTCAAGTTGACTATGTTGACTTTTAGGGTTGACTTGGTCAACTTGATGAGTGGGCTGACCCCACCTGAAGGTCATGGGCCCTATGACACCACCCAACTTGGGTTGGGCCATGGTGGTGCCCTACTTGGACTATTTGGGCCTTTAGGTGTGGGTTTGACCAAATTAAGACAAGGGTTGACTTGGGTCAATTCTAGTAATTGGTGACCTTGTGATATGGCTTATGGTTCCCTTAGATTGGTGTTAGGGTTAGGGATGCAGTGGTGGAATCAATGTGTGGCTAGGACCCCAATTTGGGCTGGTATGACTTAGACTACCTTGGGCCCTGTTTTGTGCCCCATGTGACTGAACCCTAACCCCGTGGTTCAAACCTAGCCTAAATCCATGCCCCCACCACATGCCTTAACCCAACCTAAGTAGAGGGGTCTAATTGAATGTGGGATGTTACAATCCCTCAGTTTGTAATCTCCAACACTGCCTGCCTCCAATACCCGGAATATCGGCTCCAGCTTGGCATCCTGCCTCTGCCCATCTCTGACTCGGTCTCGAATGTCATCTATGGCGCTCATTGCGGCTAAATACTCCTCATAGATCTCGAGGTCATCAGACGACACCAACGTGATGTGCATATCTTCTAATCTATGCACCAGCTCCATGGACATAATCTGGGGCATAGTTCCGGAGGTGGAGGCTCTCCGACTCAGTGCATTGGCTACCACATTCGCCTTCCATGGGTGTTAGTGCATCTCATATTGGTAATCTGCTAGAAACTCCACCCATTGCCTCTTCCTGATATCCAGCTCCTTCTATGTGTCCATGTACTTCAAATTTTTATGATCAGAGTATATGTCGCAGTGGACACCGTAGAGGTAGTGCCGCCAGACCTTCAAAGCAAACACGACCGCTCCCATCTCCAAGTCATGAACAGGGTAGTTCTGCTCATGCTTCTTCAGCTAGCAGGAATCATAAGCAATCACGTGCCCTTTCTGCATCAGCACTACACCCATGCCCGGGTAGGAAGCGTCGGTGTAGACCTGGAATCCTTCTTTCCCCGAAGGAAGGGAAAGGATAGTTGCCGAGGTGAGTCGATCCTTCAGCTCCTGGAAAGCCGTCTCACACTGCGGGGTCTAGACAAAGGGCACATCCTTCCTCGTCAGGGATGAGAGTGGGAGGATAATTCGTGAGAATCCCTCCATGAACTTCCGGTAAAAACCGGCAAGTCCTAAAAAACTCCGCACGTTTGTGGCCGTCTTCAGCGGAGGCCAATCCCAAACTGCCTGAATCTTGGTCGGGTCCACTGCCAACCCGGCTCCGTTGATAATGTGGCCTAGGAAGGCCACCTCCTGCAGCTAGAACTGGCATTTGTTGAACTTCGCATAAAGGCGGTGCTCTCGCAGTCTCTCTAGAGTCAGTGTCAGATGTCGTGTGTGCTCCTCCTCCGTCCTCGAGTAAATGAGGATGTCGTCAATAAACACGATGATGAACACATCCAGATAAGCCTCGAACACCCTTTTCATGAGGCTCATGAATGCCGAGGGTGCATTCATGAGCCCGAAAGGCATCGCGTTAAACTCGAACAATCCATATCTGCTACTGAAGGCAGTCTTCGTTATGTCCTCCTCCTGAATCCGCAGCTGGTAGTCCCTGATCTCAAATCCAGTTTTGAAAAGAAATGTGCCCCCTCCAGCTGGTCAAACAACTCATCTATCCTCGGCAGTGAATAGGTATTCCGGACTGTCAGTCTATTCAGAGCTTTGTAGTCGATGAATAATCTCAGTGTCCCGTCCTTCTTCTTGACGAACAGCACCGGGGCTCCTCACGGTGAAGAGCTCGGCCGGACAAATCCGGCTTCCACTAATTCCTCTAGCTGGCTTCGAAACTCGGCCAACTCCTCCGGGGACATCCGGTAAGGAGCTCTAGATGCCGACTTAGCCCCCGACACGAGCTGTATCTGGAAGTCCTTCTCCCGATGCGGGGGTAGCCCTGGCAGCTTCTCTGGGAACACGTCAGTAACATCCCGCACCACCGGAATACAAGAGATGGAACTCTTGGTCTCGGCCATCTCAAAAAGCACTTCATAGACCTCTACTCCCTGCAGGTGGGCCTTGACAGCCTGCATAGATGATAACAAGAGAGGGATGGTAGGTCTAACACCTTCGATGATGACATATGAATCCCCATGCTTCAAGGTGATCCTCTTTGACAGGTAGTTGATCTGGGCATGGTTCCAATGCAACCATGTCATGCACAGGATCAGATCATAGGCCGACATCCTTAGGATCATCGCTGGAGCTTCGAATGCCCTTCCAACGATCATCGCATCGATGTTGCAGTGGGCGGAGTTGAATAGCTCTGATCCGTTGGGTAGTCGCACCCTCATCATCAAGCCTGTGTATCACTTCATATCTTCTAGTCCTTACACGAAGGCTTCTGATACGAATGAGTTCGAAGCACCCATATCGAATAGCGTATGAGCAGGCTTGCCGCCGATGAAGACTTTGCTTGTTATCACTTGCTCCGGGTTCTGTGGTTGAGCTAAATCCAGGGCATACACTTGCTCCCTCTCCTGCCTGTGGTCTCCGCCCTAGTATCCACGTCCTAGGCCTCCAAACTGCTGTGCAGGCGGGGCAGCTGGTGGTGCTGGTAGTGGTGCCCCCCTCATGGGGCAATTTCTCCGGATATGCCACACCTGATGGTAGTAGTAAAACTCGGGCGGGGGATATGCCATACCCCCGGGTCTCTGCATCTCCTGTGTCTGGAGAGGTTGAGGAGCCATTACCACCGACTCCCTCGGATCCTATCTCATTTCCTAACGAGGTTGGTCTTCTACTCTTCTCCCATCTCTGCCATCAGCAATGCGGCCGCTTTGCTTATCATTTTTGTCTCCCCGGCCCTGATCCTCCGTTGGCCTCTTCCAGCCTCGAGTCGTGTGCAAATCAGCCTCAATCCTCTTTGCCATCTCCAAGATCCGAGGTATAGGTCCGTCGGATATGAATATCAGAGCCTCTCTCATATCCTCTCGCAAGTCTTTATAAAACCTCTTGGTGTATCCTGCCTCATCCAACTGATAAGAATTTGCAAACCAGGCTAGTTGATTGAACTCCTTGTGGTAATCCACCACAGTCTTGTTGCCTTGCCTCAACTGTATAAATCTATCTTCCAGCTCATCTCTAGCCTACTACGGAACAAAGTGCTCCAACAATACGGCCCTCAAGTCCTCCAAAGCAATCTCTGCAACCTCACTATCAGCAAACGTCATGTCCAGCAGTGTCTTCCACCATCTCTTGTCATGGGACTCCAAGCAAGAAACCACCAAAGGTACCCTCTCTTCCCATGGGCACCGTATCCCGGTCAGCATCTCATAAATGATATCCAGCCACTCCTCCATCCGAACTTCCGACTCTGTCCCCAAGTAGGATGGGGAGAAAGTCCTCAGAAGATGCTCATCCAATTGTCTCCCGGGTTTGGCTGCGGAGCCGGAACATGCTGGGCCCTGAAAGCCTCTAGTGTGGCTATCAAAGTCTGCCCCATCTCCGACTGTAGAAACAGAGTGGGAGCCGGGGGAGGTGGTGCAACATTCAGAGTTTGCTGGACTCCACCCTGTGGTGTAGGCTGTGCCAGAGGCTGTGTAACAAAGACCATTTATAAGTAATAGACCCAAACCTAATTTAAAGTGGACAATTTACATGTGATCCCCCATATGGGCACACCAATGCTTCTGTTGCGTAGTTTGTCCCCAAACTAAACTCGTGCGGGGGTGACCTAGGGTTTGTGGACTGTTACTTTTTCGATCGAGGTTCCGCTCTGATACCACATGTAAGACCCCCTTTTTTTTCTTTTAAAACCACGTGGTCTTAGGCCAGGAACCGCCGTTTTGTGGTGACACCTTCACGCCCGGGAAGGTCGTCACTACAAAGCGCCGATCCTGCCGGCCAAAACGATCACAAAAAAGTAGCAAAGATTAAAAGACATGTCCACAGAAATCACATATATAGTAAATAATCTCCACGAAGAGAGAGTCCACATGAGCTTCCCATTCATCAGTCTTCTGAGCAGCAGATTTTTCTACCTGTTCTTTGAGTTCTTTTATCAAACCCTCCCCCTTTCTGATTTCAACAGAGAGCTGGGCTATAGCATCATCTTTGAAAATACCCACTTCTTCACAGATCTTCACCTTGTTGGCTTCATTCCTCTTGTCTAGCTCCATCTGATTGTTTGCCAGGGTGACACCTTGTTCCATAACATTGCCCACTGTTGAAGTATTAGACCAGGCGGCTTAGCGGTCTGATCCAGCGGTTTGTTGACCGAGCGGCTTAGCGGTCTGATCCAGCGGTTTGCAGACCGGGCGGTTTATCGGTCTACCTCTGCGGCCTGTTCCATCCTGCTGGAGTTGCCGAGCGGTTATCCCATCTGTCTAACCGCGCGGCCTATGCGGTCTCCTTTATTCTAGCCGCTCAGTACTGTAAATGTTTAGTCCCACATTGTTTGTATTCTCTCTTTCTTATCTCCTCCATTCTATATAAGGGAGGTCATACCTTTGTAAATGATATCATTTTTTGGATAATAAAATTTCAATTATTCAAAAGTTTATTCGCTTGTTCTCTACTTTTCGCTTCTTTTTGCTACTTTCTAACATGGTATCAGAGGACACGGTCATTTCCTCCTGATTCTGTGCGCTCTCTGTTGCTCGCGGCTTGTTTTCCGCGTTCTGCGACTTGATTCGCGACCTGCCTTCTCTTCTATCCGCGCGGCTTGTTTCTATCCGCGCGGCTTGTTTCTGTCCGCTGCCCTGTTCGCGCGGCTTTCTTCTTCTTGGTTATCTTCTCCTACTGCTCTTTGTCGCCGCGACTTGTTCACTTGTCACCGCGCTCCTTAGTCTTTCCTGCCGCTCCGACTTCCTAGTCGTTGCGGTCTGTCTCTGTCCACGAGTGTTGTCCCTCTACTCGCGGTTCGCTGCTGTGATCTGCCTTACCGTGCGGGTTGTTCCTTTCTCACCCGCATCTTGGTCGCGGTCACCAGCTCTTCTCCTCTTCTCTGTTCGCTCGGCCTTTTTCAGTCCGCGCGACCTCTTCCCCGCTGTGCCTTTGACCGCTTTCTAGCAGCTGCTGTGATCTGCCTGACCGTGCGGGTTGTACCTTTCTTACCCACATCTTGGTCGCGGTCACCTGCTCTTCTCCTCCCTTCTGTTCGCTCGGCCATTTCAGTCCGCGCGACCTCTTCCCCGCTGTGCCTTTGACCTCTTTCTAGCCGCTGCTATTCGCGCGGCTTCATCTGTTTCCTAACCGCTCCTGTTCGCGCGGCTTCTTTTGCTTGCCGGGTTCCATGACTACCTCCGGTCTCACCACTACTCCTGCAGCTCCTTCTCCTCCTCCTCCTTCGGGCAACCTTGGCACCCTTTCCAAGCTTGTTGGCTCCAACTATCCTGATTGGAGCGTTTCTTTCACCTTTCTCCTTCGTTCTCAACGCAAGCGTCATCACCTCACCGATGACCCTCCTCCTCGCACCTCTCCTGAGTTTGATGACTGGGATGCGAGTGATGCTCTTGTTCGCACCTGGCTGGCCAACAGCCTTTCTGATGAGTGCCTTCCCGTCATTCGCCATGATGAGACGGTCAAGGCCGCCTGGCTTCACCTCGCTGCTCTCTATTCGAAGGGGGGCCAGACGTCCCGCATTTATACTCTCTATGCGGACCTCTTCGCCCGCCCTTCCATGTCACCGGCTGCGGCCTATCAGCAGGTTCAGGCTCTTGGTGCTGAAATCCTCCAGAATCGCCCCTTCTCCGCGGACTTGGCCGACCAGCACAAACACTTCCAGGAACTCCTGGTTGTTTGTTATCTTCTTAGTCTTCCCGACTCTTATGATATGATCCGCCAGCAGATCTTGGGTGAGGCGGAATCTCCTACTTTGGATGCCACCGCGGCTCGCATTGCCGCCGTTACTTCGCTCCTCCAGTGGCCTCTGTTGGCCTCCCCCCCTTCCCAGGACTCCTTTGCTCACCAAGCTCAGCGGGGGGGCCCTAGTGGCCGTGGCTCCTCTAGCGGTCGGAGTTCCTCCCGGTTCCTCTGCTCTCACTGTGGTCGTACTGGCCATACTGTTGACCGCTGCTGGCAGAAACATCCTCATCTTCGCCCTTCCGGTGATGCTCCTTCGGCCTCCGCCTCTTCTAGGCCATCTGCCTCTATGGCCACGACGTCAGGTAGTGCCCACGTCGTTACCCAAGGTAAATGGCTGATTGACTCCGGTGCCACCAATCATATGACGGGCAACCCTCATTGCTTCTCCCGTCTTGAGACCCATGACCGCTTACCCCCAGTTCATGTGGCGGATGGTTCCCCGTCCCCGGTTCATGGGACGGGCATGGTTCAACTCACTCCATCGCTCTGCTTGGAGGATACCCTCTATGTCCCGAAGTTCCCGTGCAATTTGTTATCAGTTACTACTTTATGCCGGCAACTTCAGTGCTCCGTTTTATTCACACCCACTACTTGTTCTTTTCAGGACCCGAGGACCCAGCGGACGATTGCTACTGGGACTGAGAGCGGCGGCCTCTACTTCCTCGACGATGTTTCCGCTCTTTCTGCCTACTCCTCCTCCACCGATCTCCTTCAGTGGCATCTTCGTCTTGGACATCCTCCTCCTCGGCTTATTCGTCAGCTTCTGCCCCACTTACCTCCTACCAGTTCTCCGCTCAACTGTGATGCGTGTCAGCTTGGCAAACATCATCGCTCCTCCTTCCCTCCGAAGCAAGGCCGTGGCTCCTCTCGCATTTTTGATCTTATTCATTCTGATGTATGGGGTCCTGCTCCTACCCTCACAGTTGGTCGGGGCAGTTCCTATTTTGTTACTTTTATCGATGATTTTACTCGCTGTACCTGGGTGTATCTATTAAAAGATCGCTCTGAACTATTTTCTGTTTGGCAATCTTTTTACTTTATGATTAAGACTCAATTTGCTATTTCTATTAAAGTCTTACGTTCTGATAATGCCAAGGAGTATCTGACTCATGAGTTCTCTGCGTTCTTTCACAAACATGGCCTCCTTCATCAAACGACTTGTGTTTACACCTCCCAACAGAATGGGGTGGCGGAGCGTAAAAACCGTCACCTGCTTGATGTTGCGCGTACTCTCATGACGCAGATGCACGTCCCTCGCTCCTACTGGGGCTACGCTGTGCTGCTCGCTTGCTATCTCATCAATCGCCTTCCCTCCACGGTCCTCCACGGCCAGACTCCCTTATCCCTTCTCTACCCCCACCAGGAACCTTTTCCTCTTCCTCTCCGTGTCTTTGGCTGTACGGCCTTTGTTCACGCTCCCTCCGCCACCCGCGACAAGCTTTCCCCCCGTTCCACCAAGTGTGTCTTTTTGGGGTACTATACCACTCAAAAAGGCTATTGCTGCTTTGACCCCCTTCTCCGCAAGCAGTTTGTCTCCGCAGATGTGACTTTTTTCGAAAATGCTTCCTATTTCTCTCCTTCCTCTTCTCTTCCTTCTGATATCTCCGTTCCTTCCACACCTCTCCACGTTTTCCCACCTTCGTCTCCTGCTCCACCCACTCCTTCCCAGTCCGTCTCCCCACCCACCCCTCCACCCTCCTCTCCGCTGCCGTCTCTCTCTAGTCCCGGGCCAGCCTTCTCCGCCACGGACGCTCCGGTCGCTGACGCTCCCGTTGACCTGGATGTTCCCATTGCCCTTCGCAAAGGGGTGCGGGCATGTACTCAACACCCGCTCACGGCTGTTGTTTCTTATGATCAGCTTTCTCCTTCTCGCAGGTGTTTTGCCTTGGCTATCTCTGCTACTTCTACTCCCCGTACCTACCAGGAGGCTCTCGCTCTCCCTCATTGGAAGTCTGCCATGGATGAGGAGATGGCTACTCTTATTGAACGGGGTACCTGGACCCTGGTTCCTCCTCCCGTGGACACTGATGTGGTTGGCTGTCGCTGGGTATTCGTTGTGAAGTTTCGCCCCGACGACACTGTGGATCGCTACAAAGCCCGGCTGGTGGCCAAGGGCTTTACTCAGACTTATGGCGTTGATTACTTTGATACCTTCTCTCCGGTTGCTCGCCTCAGCACCATCCGGGTTCTCTTTTCTGTGGCTGTTAACCGGGCTTGGGCTATTTCCCAGCTTGATGTGAAGAATGCCTTTCTCTATGGCGATCTTCAGGAGGACGTCTATATGGAGCAACCTCCTGGGTATGTTGCTCAGGGGGAGACACGTGTCTGTCATTTGAAGAAGGCCATTTATGAACTAAAGCAGAGTCCTCGGGCATGGTTCGAAAAATTCAGTGGTATTGTGGCTACCATCGGCTTTCAAAGGAGTTCGGCCGATCACTCCTTATTCATTCGCAAAACGGCCTCGGGACTGGTGGTTTTGGCCGTATATGTGGATGATATTCTCCTTACTGGCGATGACCGAGATGGGGTGGACTTGATGAAGAAGCACCTCCGTCAGCACTTGGTCACGAAGGATATGGGCTCCCCAAAATACTTTTTGGGGATAGAAATCTCTCAGAAACTTGACTAATTGGTTCTCTCTCAACGGAAGTATGCCCTTGATCTTCTTAGAGAAGCAGGCTTGACAGGTGCCAAACCAGCTCGTTTTCCCATGGCCGTTGGAGAAGACAAAACGTGGACGGATGATTCGCCTCTTCTATCTGATGTCACACGGTACAGACGTTTGGTAGGCAAACTCATCTATCTCACGGTGACTAGACCCGACATCGCCTACGCTGTAGGCAAGGTCAGTCAGTTTATGCAAGCTCCCAGGGAGTGTCATCTTCAGTCCGCCCTGAAGATTTTAGAGTATATCAAAGCAGCACCGGGCAGAGGGTTACTCTTTCAGAAGAATGGCCATCTGAGGGTTGAGGCCTACTCAGATTCAAGTTATGCGGATGACAAAGGCGATCGTAAATCCACGTCAGGTTTTTGTACCTTTGTTGGAGGTAATCTCGTGAGTTGGAAGAGCAAGAAACAGTCTGTTGTTTCCAGATCCAATGCCGAAGCAGAATACCGGAGTATGGCGTCAACCACGTGTGAGTTAAAGTGGTTGCGGGCTCTCATGCTTGACCTGGGCGAGGTATATGACTGTCCTCTCCCTATGTTCTGTGACAACAAGGCCGCTATACACATATCCTGAAATCCGGTCTTCCATGAGAGAATGAAGCATATAGAGGTTGACTGTCACTTCATTCGGGAGGAGATTTTGAAGAAACAGATTTGTACTCCTTTTGTCACCTCTGATAAGGAGTTGGCAGATATCTTCACCAAGCCGGTTTCTACTTACTTCTTCCGCATCTGTGACAAGCTGGGCATGATTGATATCTATGCTCCAGCTTGAGGGGGAGTGTTGAAGTATTAGACCGGGCGGCTTAGCGGTCTGATCCAGCGGTTTGTTGACCGAGCGGCTTAGCGGTCTGATCCAGCGGTTTGCAGACCGGGCGGTCTATCGGTCTACCTCTGCGGCCTGTTCCATCCTGCTGGAGTTGCCGAGCGGTTATCCCATCTGTCTAACCGCGCGGCCTATGCGGTCTTCTTTATTCTAGCCGCTCAGTACTGTAAATGTTTAGTCCCACATTGTTTGTATTCTCTCTTTCTTATCTCCTCCATTCTATATAAGGGAGGTCATACCTTTGTAAATGATATCATTTTTTGGATAATAAAATTTCAATTATTCAAAAGTTTATTCGCTTGTTCTCTACTTTTCGCTTCTTTTTGCTACTTTCTAACACCCACACTAGAGATAGTATGGTCAAGGGCTTTGCCACCAAGTTGAAATAAGTACTCGAGCCTGTCAGTGTTATGCTGAATTTCAGCAAAGCCTCTGCTCATCTAAGTCTCAAGAGCAGTTACCTTATTAGTGATTACCTTTACAGAGGTGTCAAAATGATGTCTTTGTTCTTGAAGAAGAATTGTAATATGTTGCAGCAAATCTGAGGAGGAAGAGACTGGAACAGCAGCGGTAGAGGGAGCAGCAGTAGGGAGAGAAGGAGTTACCCAAGGAGCTAGTTCTTCAATTATCACAGAGCTGTGAGTTCTGGTGGTAGGAGTGAGAGCAACCCCTTCTTCTGTCTCCTGAGGAAGAGAGAATTCTAGATTTCTGAGAGGGGCCTCAGCTGGCTCAGGAGAAGGCTCATCAGAAATAAGAATGGTGTCTGGCTTGTCTGTTGGAGGATTTGGAGATGGTGTTGGAGTCCTGGCTGGAGAATGGGCAGGAGACTGTGCTAGAGAGAAGTCCTTGTGACATTCAGTGGTTGGGGCTGGAGGAGATAGAGGAGGAGGGGGGAGCACTTCTTCAGAGAGCTCTGCAATCATAGCATCTATAGCAGCAGCTGTGGACAGAAGAGTGTCTTGAGGTACTTGATCTGAAGGAGTGGCTGGACTCTGTGGAGTATGAGGTAGGGATGGAATTTCTGGCGGAGGAGAGGGCTGCAAAACTAAACATCTAATAATGATTGAGACTCACAGTCCCAGCTGTCTGAACTCCGGTGCTAGACTGTTCCATCTCCAAGCGTGCCGAACTCCGGGGCTGCTCCTCCATGTAGTGCTCTACGTTCCCCAAAAATGAAGTGGTTCAAAAATCGTTAGTCTAAAACACTAAGTCCTATCATCCCCCGCCCCTCCCCCCATGGCTCCTAGGCACCGGGCAGAGAGGAGGAAAGGGAAGATCTGAAGGTGGAGAATGAACAAAAGCAGGTGACGGTGGAATTAATATAACAGATCTATAAGTATAAGTGGCAGTAGTAAAAGCTTGAGAAACTTAACAAGTAAATTATAACCCTAACTTATATGAAATCATATAAGCTAAGGAATCTTCTACAAGACTCCTATCGTATAAAGAGTCCCATACCAATTTATATGATAGGGTGTCGGATTTCTAGCAAGCATGTTTATATTTAAATAATAATAACCTTAACTTATAAGCACGCTCACACAAGCTTATAAACTAAGGGGTCGTTTTGCAGGTTCAATGGTATAAAGCATCCCATATCACTTTATATAATAGGTGTCAGGGTTATATGCAATGATGATGGTATGACATGCAAGTATGCCATGATGTAAACATGCAAGTGCAACACACTCACTCGACTATGTGCACACAGACCTTTAGTTCGCCCTTTTTGGAGCCTAACCTCCCAGGATACCTCCGTAGTGGCAGACTGAAACAGTGGGTTGGGCCTCGCCCACCTCTAAACCTGTAATTGCACTACCAGTCAGACCTATCATACACCTCGATGTTGGTGCACTAAGCGGAGCTCCTACGTACTCTTTGTCAGCAAGTCCACCGGACTTATCTTGGCAAAGTGCAAAACCACACTTGTCGAGTCAACGTATTGGCGTCGGTGCATCGAACCTCCAATACCGAAGACCCACCACCTTATACTTAATGCACATGCAAAATTATGTATCAGCTACTTATTCAAAGCTACCCAGACCATCCCGTCCGTCACAATCAACAACTGAGCCTAAGCTCCCTAGACTATCCCGTCCGTCACATTCAATAACCGAGCCAAAGCTCGTAAGGCAAACCTGCCCATCAACAAAACCACCAAGCCTACTGCCCGTGTGTCCCAACCTAACATCTCGATTCATCGAGGTGAGTGAAAGTGAATCCCTAGTTATGCTAGTTACTCTTGCAGTTTATTTTGCCTACAGTTTAAGTTTGCCCAGGACTGCCCAAGGAATACCCCATGAAGGGTTCTCAAGTACACTAGGAACTACGATGGGCTAAAGCCCAAAGTTCCCTTTTGCAAGGCACATTTCATTATGGGTTAATACCCGATTTCCGATCCCTTTTGTATTACACTGATTCTAACCCTAATGTGTTTTGACCCTGTCTCTCCCTCCATAGGAAAGACGATCTTTCGTCAATTCCGAGCACCACCTAATCTTAGACAACTCTACAACCTACTCATCCTAACTTCCAATGGTATACTCCAATCAAATTTACTAAAATCAGTAAACCACAATCCCATCTCTCAACGACCATTCCCCAAGTTAACTCGATTTCCGCAGTTTTACTAAATACAGACCACTTTACGTTATATGACGTGCATGATAAGAGGTACTCTAAATTCTCATCCAAACACCTTAAGATAATTAATGGAGGCCTATAATGACATTTATAGCCTAAATCCATAAACTTGGAATTTTCCTAATTTATCTCTCATTTTATTTATTTCTCCTAAAAATCCAAATGCCATAGGTTGTATATGAAGTGGCCTTTAAAATAATGCAAAATGCTCCATAAAATTATGATAAATACTAGGCAGCTAATTAACATTAAATTCAAATCTACCAATTTTTTGCAAGGTCTAAGTCTTTGATCCATAATTTTAAATATAATCACATAGTTAACAGCTAAAGAAGTAAGTGCTGTAAATAAGCTTCCAAAAATTATAAGAAAAATTCAAGCATAACCAAAATGCCCTAAAAACACTCCTGACCAAGTTTCCAAATTTTTCAGTGAATAATAAACTCTAATTTTAATTTTGATCAATAACCCTCTTCCATAAATTAATGAAACAACTACTGAAAATATTCATATAAAAACTATGATAAAAGTTTCTCATGAGCATAATGACCTAAGTGCACTTTTCCATAAGTTTCATAATTTTTTACCATCATTGAGCTCTGAATCTAATATAGAACATATTTCCATATTTAAATGCTTGTGAAGTAAGTACTGAGAATATGCATCTAAAAATTATAATAAAAATAAAGTATGAGTATAATGACCTAAAACTTCCTCTGCCCAATTTTCACAATTTCCCAATGAACAGTGAGATCATAATAAACAAAAGACTATCAAGGGCAAATCCACGTAATACAAAGGGGGCACCAAATATATTGTTCCAATATTCCCAATAAAATATCCAGAGGCTCATATTAACCTCATGATCATACTACCCAAGTTTCATAGCTTTTCATTATGTTTTGATGGCCTATCTTACATGTATAAGGATTGTGCACTAAACTACGGTTAGAGTTTTGGGGAGTATAACAACCTCTAAATCTCATAATATTTTTACCAGAGGACTTTTACAACCCTAAAGTCCTCTCCACCAATTTTCAAGTCATTTCAAGGTCATTTGACCCCTTGACCTTCAGACCCTAGGTTTGCACACATAGGACCTACCCTAGTGTCCTAGGGCTCCACCCTTCAACTTCCAACTAATGACAGTGGAGGGGGTATTTTGGGTGCTAATAAAGCTGAGTGCCATGATCCATCACCTTTGGGTGAGGTTGGCCAACTCAAGAGCACCTAGGGCACTTAGCCCTAATTTGACCTAAAAGGGGCCAACCCTTGGCTATACAATTACCCTATCAAACCAAACCCAAAAGGGGTGAAATTATTAGCAGAGCCTAAATATACTCCCCAAGATCTCCCTCCAAAATTTGAGGGGGTTTTGAGGTGTTTAAGACACCTAATTAAATTACACCTGATTTATTTATTTTTTCCAAACATTATAGAAAAAGTATCTCGAAAAATTCCCATTTTTGGACCGGACCTAGGTATAGGTTAGGGCGACTCCCTATCGAAATTTCAGGACATTTGGACAAGGGATAAAGTAGGTGCACTCAATTTAGTCTCTAACTAACCCTTGATATTGACACCACCAAAATGAGTGTCCTAATCAAACCAGACGCCCAAATTGTTTCAAACCAGTTTTAAATTAAAGTACAGCCCTAGGGATACAACTTTGATATTTACCATTTTTTCACTAGAGGACCTAGGTATTTTTAATAATTAAAAACATTAAATAGATAATGTGTGACAGAATATCCATGAAATGAACAATTATCCTATAGTTTAATTTATATTAGCACGAATCTTGGCGCAATGACGGACAACATCTGGTCATCGTTGTTGAAACCGATAAATCGGTCTCTTATGGAGTTCATCCTTGGGGAAGGGGTGATCGTGCACCTACTTCTCTCCTGCAAGCAAAACAACAAAGGAAGCAAAGAAGAACTGACCCAAGGGCTCAGCGGGAGGACCAACTACACACCCAGAAGATATTAGAGCGCTTCCCCTCCTTAGCCAAAGGCCGAGCTAAGGTATCCTCAGAAATCGCTTGAGAGATGGAGCAAGGGTGCACAAGAAGCATGCTTTCTGAGGTACCACTTGAGTCCTATTTATAGATTTCTGAAAATGGCCTGCAAATAGCAAACCTCTGTTGTTCTAGACGGCTATGTGCAGTCTAGGTTGGCCTGCCAACAGCGTAACTCCATTATTCTGAAAGGCTATGGGCAGGCCAATGGGGGCAAAATGGTAAATAATACCTCACTGATCAATGAGTGAGTAGCCCTCAGAAGTCTCTACTTGGAAAGGGAGGCGAGCACAAGCCCAGACTGCCCAGCTCGCGAGCTGCTGGCCCGCCAAGCTGTAAGGACTCGGCGAGCCGTCCGGGGGTCGACAAAAAGGTTGCGCCATTCGACGAATGTCGATCTCCATTCGACGAACTCCGAGCTCAGTTCGTCGAACGCCGCACTCGCGAGGTTGGACAAACTCTTGGGTCATGCGTCGGGCTCGCCTGGGCGAGCTTGTTCTCGCCGAGCCCCGTCCTCCTTGGTCCAATATTCCCAATAAAATTTCCATAGGCTCATATTAACCCCATGACAATACTACCTAAGTTTCATAGCTTTTCATTATGTTTTGATGGCCTATCTTACATGTATAAGGGTTGTGAAATAAACTATGGTTAGGTTTTTGGGGAGTCTAACAACCTCTAAATCTCATAATATTTTTACCGGAGGACTTTGACAACCCTAAAGTCCTCTCCACCAAGTTGCAAGTCATTTCAAGGTCATTTGACCCCTTGACCTTCAAACCCTAGGTTTGCACACATAGGACCTACCCTAGATTCCTAGGGCTCTACCCTTCAACTTCCACCTAATAACATTGGAGGGAGTATTTTGTGTGCTAATAAAGCTGAGTGTCATGATCCACCACCTTTGGGTGAGGTTGGCCAACACAAGAGCACCTAGGGCACTTAGCACTAAGTTGACCTAAAAGGGGCCAGCCCTTGGCTATACAATTACCCTATCAAACCAAACCCATACGGGGTGAAATTTTTACCAAAGCCTAAATATACTCCCCAAGATCTCCCTCCAAAATTTGATCGGTTTTTGAGGTGTTTAAGACACCTAATTTATTTAATTTTTCCAAAAACTATAGAAAATATATCTCCAAAAATTCCCATTTTTGGACAGGACCTAGGTATAGGTTCGGGTGACTCCCTGTCCAAATTTCAGGTCATTTGGACAAGGGATGAAGTGGAGGCACTCAATTTAGTCTCTGACTAACCCTTGATATAGACCCCACCAAAATGAGTGCCCTGATCAAATCAGAAACCCAAATTGGTTCAAACAAATTTTAAATTAGCGTACACCCCTAGGGCTACAACTTTAATATTTACTATTTTTCACTATAGTGTTGGAACCCCTGTTATGATTTGGGCAAGGATCACTATTAGGATTTCTTAGATTGACCCAAAAAGTATAGTCATGGGTCATAAGTGTATTTCCATATTTGCCTCAGAAGGACTCTCCGAAATTGCTCAGAAGAATTCTAAGAAATGCAGTTCAGGCAAATGTGTAGACCTTCCTACCTAGGCTGTGAACTGGCATAGGACCAAAGAGATCCATATGCAAGAGGTATAAACACCTCACAGCATCTTTGTTTTCAATGCTATTAAAGGTGGATCTAGTCTGCATGCCCTTTTGACAAGCTGAATATATTTCATCTTTAATACACTTAACTTGAGAACCATTCCTCACTAACTCTTTGCTATAGAGTTGGCCAATTATCTTGTAGTTAAGATGGGCTAGCCTCTTGTGCCATTTTACACAATGAGAGACTTTCTCATCAGCTACAAGACACACTGGAGAAGCATTATTATCAGTTATAATGTCTAGACAATAGACATTTCTTTTTCTGTAACCAGTCAAAATGATCTCTTGATCATTTGATCTCCTGATATGACAACCATCTTTGACAAATGAGATGTCATATCCTAAATCACTCAATTGAGTTATACTAATAAGGTTATGTTTCAAACCTTTAACATAAGCCACTTGAGTACTTGTTATATGGGTGCTAGAAATGTTACCAAAACCCTTGATAATTCCTTTTTCAGAACCACCAAAGGTGACTTTAGGACCATCCTTGATAGGTGTGTAGTCCTTTAGCAATCCCCTAGTTCCAGTCATGTGCCTGGAACATCCACTGTCCAAGTACCATATTGGGGCATGGCCACCTGGACTCACCTGCAAAACAGATTAGTTGACCTTAGAACCCAAAGAATTCTTGGGTCCTTGGTGCTGGTTAGTTTGACTCTTAACAAAGCTACCTACAGATCTTCCAACAGGCAGTTTGCTACTCATCTTGGCACTAGAATTGTGCCAGCAGTCAATGGCATAATGGCCTACCTTGCCACAGCACCAACACTCAAATCTATTGTACCTTTGCTTAGGTACATCCCTAGCTGTTTTATCTACAGCTGGCTTGTTGAGAGCTGGGGCTTTGCCCTTAGACTTGGACTTTACAGTCCTAGCAGGGTTAGTAAACCCCAATCCAGTTTTACCCTTGTGAGGTATAAACTCATCAATCAAAGGTAGAACAGACTTAGGTTTAGAAAACCTTGCAACTATGTCTCTCTCCTTCTGAAGACTAATCTCCAGATTTCTGATTTGATCATTCTTGAATGTTATAGTTCCAATCTGAATAACAGTTATGTTCTTCAGTCTGGCTATTTCATTTAACTTTTGATCAATCAGCTTCTCAAAATCAGTTGCAGCAACTTTAAGATTAACAATCTCCTTAGCCTGACTTTTGGCCAAGGATTTGCTTTTCTTAAAAGCTTGCAATAGAACTTTATATTCATCAATCAATTGATGAATATCCCCTTCAGATTCAGATCCACTGACATCATTGGATGCTGATGTAACTGAATCTGAACTAGCACTAGAAATTGAACTTAAAGAACAATTTTGTACCTTACTAGGTCCAGGCTGATCCTGGATTTTGTCACCTTCTGTTAAGGCCATCAGTCCTTTGCACTGAATGTCCTCTTGCTCATATATAGAGTTCATTATCTGGATGAACTCCTCTTCCTCTTCTTCAGCAAACAGTCCTATGTATGCTTCAGCTTCTGACTCAGTTTCTGAAGAAGATATGTCTGACAGGCTTTTGTCCTTCTTGGCAACAAAGGACCTTTCCTTTTTGCCCTTGGTTTGAGTCTTTTTCTTATCATTAGACTCTTTCCTTTTCTCAGGACAGTCAGCAATAACATGTCCTTGTCTGTTACAGCAATAACAAACAATTTTTGATAAAGTTGCTTTGCTTGACTTGGTCTTTCTCCTGTCTTTCTTTGATGACTTCTGGTTCTGATAATAGTCATCTTTTCCCTGTGAAGTGGATGGATTTGACCTCCACTGTTTCTTCTTTAGAAACTTCTGAAAGTGTCTTGTGAAGGCTGCAAAATCCTCATTACTCTCACTGCTTTCGGAATCCTTGCATTCTGTCTCATCTGACTCAGATCCAGCAACCCTTGGAGGTGGAGATGGAGACTTACTTTTGTATTTCCTGGTGGCTTCTGTCTTGAATGCCACTGTCCTTTCTTTATGCTCACTTCTTGTAGTCTTCTCCTCTTCTTTCCTCACCATCAACTGCATCTCATAGGATAGCAGTTTTCCAAACAATATTGGGGGAGGGATATCTGCTAACTTGGCCATTTCCCTTATGGCACAGATCTTGGTGTCCCAATCCTTTGTTAGAGATCTCAAGAACTTATCATTCAGCTCATAGTTGCTGAATTCTCTTCCATAAGACATCAACTCATTGACAATCCTATATAATTTCTTATAGCATTCTGTTATGCTATCAGACCTGCCTTGCCTGAAACTTTCATATTCCTGGTTTAACAATGACTTTCTGTCCTGCCTAACTTCTTCAGAATGCAGTTCGACGAATGGCGAACTCAGGTCGACGAATTCTGAGTTCCTTCTCTGAACTCAGGTCGATGAACTCTGGTCTCAAGCAAGAAGTTCAGCTCGACGAATTCCAGCTGAGCTCGACAAACTCCGAGCTTAGGTCGACGATCACTACGCTAAGTTCAACACAGATTCCCAGCTCGACGGAATAGAAGCTGAGCTCGACGATCTGCGAGCTCAGGTCGACGAATTCTGTGCAATCAAGTCCAGGCCTATTTAGTTACAGTTGGCAGATCAACTCAAGAATTAATTACAGTTAATATGGAAATAGTCGTTCAAATGCATCCTTAAACATAGGTTGGTTCAGGAGATAATTCAGGATCAATTCCCAAAGCATATTCTACTCTCGGGAATGCTTCATCCGTTATCAAGAAAAAGGAAATTCAAATGTTAAAAAGAGGCATACAAAGATCAGAGAGAAGCACTTGCACTCAGAGGTATACAGAGATCAGAGAGAGCACTGTAGAAAATAATATCAAGATAGTGAACAAGAACACAATGAAGGCCTTTCCTTTTATATAGAAGAAGGAACTCTGCATCAATCAACATACTCATCAGAGCTCTTCATCTGCTCCAGGCTTCTACAGATACACTCAATCAATATCAGTCTAAGAAGCTTACTGGAGACATCATCAATCTGAAGTCCTATCACCCTGAAGCAAAGCTCCAGATTTCCCTGAACCATTCTACATCACAGGGGGAGCCATTTGCTAACATCAATAATCCATAAGACAGATTCCCAGATCGACAAACTCTGAGCTCAGGTCGACGATCGCTATGCTAAGTTCAAGACTGATTCCCAGCTCGACGCAATAGAAGCTGAGCTCGACGATCTCAATCTGAAGGTCTAAGAAGCTTGCTGGAGACATCATCAATCTGAAGGCCTATCACCCTGAAGCAAAGCTCCAGATTTCCCTAAACCATTCTACATCACAGGGGGAGCTATTTGCTAACATCAATAATCCTAAAGTCTTCTCTCTGATTGTTGACAGAGAAGACACCATCATCTCTTTCCCCCCTCCTGTATAAAGGGTTGTCATCTCCCTTCAAAAGTGATTCCTGGTTCACAAGTCTCCTACCAAAAGACTTGAGGGTTATTTCTTGAGCACCTGATCAAAAGCTCATTGGTGTCAGGCACCTGATCAAAAATCTGAGTGGATTCCTACCAGGGTGGTTGAAGAGTGGATGTACCCAGGTTGGGGAACCACTATATATCCTTGTGTCTTCTGTGGTGATTGATTTCTTTGTTTATTTTCTTTGTGCTGTGATATATATACATAGAACTCTAATTAGTGTTAGTTAAGATCTATCCCTAAACTTTCAATTGGTATCAGAGAGGGTCACTTTGGTTTTACAGGCTAACACCTGAACCGAAATGATCTGATAGATCTTAAATATCTTTAGAGTTATCATGGCAAGAGTTATCATGACACAAATTGATGAGTTTTTAAGCACCAGACTACCCATGTGCAATCTAGATAAGCTTGCACTATGGAATACAAGGATTATATTTTATATGGACTCCATTGATGAAAACATCTTTAAATTTGTTTTGTCAGGTCAAACTCAATCTCAGCCAACATCTTAATGGACAGATGCCCAGAAAAAAGATAAAGATTGATGATGCACAAACAATGAACATTCTTGCACAATCAATGTCTGATGACATTTTAAAGGAAGTTGATGAATGTTCATCTGTAAAAGATATGTGGGACTCTATCACAGCAATGGCTACTGGATCAGCTAAAGAAAGAATAATTGATGCTGAAACCTGGAGTGACTCTGAAGTCTCATCCTGCACACCTGAAGAGGAAGAAGAGGCAAGGGCAACAGAATTTTGCCTAATGGAAATAAATGCCTGTTGCAGCAACCCTGATGAAGAATCAGACCCAAAGCAGAATCAGAATCTGAATCAGAAGAGGATCAGGTAATCTCTTCCTTTGATTTTTCTTCAGATTATTTTAAAGAAGATTTTAAAAATATGTGTAAAGATTTGATCCAATCTGAGAAGGAAATAAAACTTCTTAGAGAAAAATTAAATAATGTTTGTTCAGAAAACATAAATCTTAAAGAAAATTTGAAAAATGCTCTTAAAAAAATAAGTTATTTAAAATCAGTTAAAGACAAAGAAAAGATAATAGATTTAGATAATATAACTGAATTTTTACCAAAACAAACTAAAAATATTCAGAAATTTTTAGTTCAAAATAAGTCGTCGAACCAGATCGACGATCTCAGTATAAATCGTCGAACGACGATCGACGATCTCTGAACCCAGAGGTTGGGTTTTACTACTCAGCAAAAGGAGATCGACGATATCATCATTTTTCGTCGATCAGAGATCGACGATCGTTTACATGTTCCTTTATTTCTAATTATTATAAAAGAGAACTAGGACCCAAGGTAATCTGGGTTCAGAACTCCTAACATCTCCTTCCAGGAAAAGAATTCAGCCCTAGCCAATACAGAGGATATATCAGTGGCTGTTTAATTTGGGCAAGGAAATGTATATAGGGGGAGATTGTTTTCTTTATAAAGGGGCAGATTGTTTTTGCTTTGCATATTTACTTGTTTTTATGTAAATAGTGTCCTCACCCAAATAGGGGGAGATTGTTGGAACCCCAGTTATGATTTGGGCAAGGATCACTATTAGGATTTCTTAGATTGACCCAAAAATATATAGTCATGGGTCATAAGTGTATTTCCAGATTTGCCCCCGAAGGACTCTCCAGAATTGCTCAGAAGAATTCTAAGAAATGCAGTTCAGGCAGAAAATCAGGTCGACGATTGTCGAAAGCAGTTCGACGAACGGCGAACTCAGGTTGACGAATTTTGAGTTCCTTCTCTGAACTCAGGTCGACATACTCTGGTCTCAAGCAAGAAGTTCAGCTCGACGAATTCCAGCTGAGCTCGACGAACTCCGAGCTCAGGTCGACGATCGCTACGCTAAGTTCAAGACAGATTCCCAGCTCGACGGAATTGAAGCTGAGCTCGATGATCTGCGAGCTCAGGTCGACGAATTCTGTGCAATCAATTCCATGCCTATATATTTACAGTTGGCAGATCAACTCAAGAATTAATTACAGTCAATATGGAAATAGCCGTTCAAATGCTGCATTAAACATAGGTTGTTTCAGTAGATAATTCAGGATCAATTCACAAATCATATTCTACTCTCGGGAATGCTTCATTTGTTATCAAGAAAAAGGAAATTCAAATGTTAAAAAGAGGCATACAGAGATCAGAGAGAAGCACTTGCACTCATAGGTATACAGAGATCAGAGAGAGCACTGAAAAAAATAATATCAAGACAGTGAACAAGAACAAAGTGAAGGCCTTTCCTTTTATAGAGAAGGAGGAACTCTGCATCAATCAACATACTCATCAGAGTTCTTCATCTGCTCTAGGCTTCTACAGATACACTCAATCAATATCAGTCTAAGAAGCTTGCTGGAGACATAATCAATCTGAAGGTCTATCACCCTGAAGCAAAGCTCCATATTTCCCTGAACCATTCTACATCACAGGGGGAGCCATTTGCTAACGACAATAATCCACAAGTCTTCTCTCTGATTGTTCACAGAGAAGACACCATCATCTCTTTCCCCCCTCCTATATAAAGGGTTTTCATCTCCCTTCAAAAGTGATTCATGGTTCACAAGTCTCCTACCAAAAGATTTGAGGGTTGGTTTTTGAGAACCTGATCAAAAGCTCATTGGTGTCAGGCACCTGATCAAAAACCTGAGTGGATTACTACCAGGTGGCAGAAGAGTGGATGTACCCAGGTTGGGGAACCACTATATATCCTTGTGTCTTCTGTGTTGCTTGATTTCTTTGTTTATTTTCTTTGTGATGTGATATATATACATAGAACTCTAATTAGTGTTAGTTAAGATCTATTCCTAAACTTTCATAGAGGTCCCTAGGTATTTTTAATAATTAAAAACCTAAAATACATAATGTGTGACATAATATCCATGAAATGAACAATTATCCTATAGTTTAATTTATATTAGCACGAATCTTGGCGCAATGACGGACGACATCTGGTCATCGTCCCTAGCACGCCAATGGCCAGGATTGATTCTTCCTGTGCCAACTTCAAACCACTGCCGCCAGCCACCCAGCCACCTCCATGGTCAGGCACCGCCACCACCACCTCCGTCGAGGTGGTGGATATCGACAGGCGGAGGCACAGCCGCTGGAGGGGCCATCTCCGGCGATCCCGAAAGGTTCATTTTTTTCATGGAAAAATCAGGAAATCTTCCTTCCTGATCGGGCTGAATTGAGCCTGATTTTCATCCCTATTTGGCCCTACGATCTACCCACAGAGAGAGGAGGAGGGGAGGACCTTATTGGTGGTCTAGAGAAGAGCCGATCTCCGGGTTGCCATGGTGGTGGTGCCGCCGGCCGGATTTCTGCCACAACACGGTTGGATGCCTTGTCTTCTTCGGGTAAAATGTGTAAATGACTCCCCTGAGCCCAGTGAAACTTTTAAAAGAGTGAAATGGGGGAGGGGAAGGGTGGTCATGACATCAATGTCATTAATTGCCATGAATAGCCTTTCTCGGCCATGATGGTTCACTATATCCAGTTAGTGGAAAAGCCTGGTAATTCTTTTGATCTTCTCAGGGCTGTTAGGGGAGATGAATCAAGCAATGAAGGGTGGTCCTTGGCTTCCCTATGCCATGAATGGCTCAAACACATTTTCTCTCTCCTCCATTAAAGAGAAATTGAAACTTTCTCTCTCCTGTCCCTCATGGCCGAAATTGTTCATCATACTAGCCTAATTGCATCCCACTAATTCCTAATATTAAATGATTTTGAGGTGGATGGCCCAAGTGAATAGGGCTTGAGCTTGGGTTAGCCCATTTGGGCTAAGTTGACCTAAACCTAGACTAGGGTTGACCTTGGTTAATTTGACCTTTTGAGTCACCCTCAATGTGTCTTGGTTACCCATTGGTCTCCCCTAAGGTCTAGGTAGGGTTGGGTAGGGTCGACTTGGCAGCTTGGAGGTCACTTGACCCTTAGCAAGGGCACTTTGACCAAGTTAGGGCTAGAGTTGACTTTGGTCAACATGACCATTTGGATTGACCCCAAGGGGTCCTTGGCAACCCCTTGGCGTCCCTTAAGGTCTAGGAAGGGTTGTGTAGGGTTAACGTTGCACACTGAAGGTCACTTGCCCCTTAGTTAGGGCACTTTGGCCACATTAGTGCTAGGGTTAACTTGCGTCAACTCAGGCTCTAGGGTTGACCTCAATGGATCTTTGGTGACCCATTGACTCCACTTTAGGTCTAGGAAGACCTTGGTAGGGTTGGTTGGGCTTATTCGGGGCACATTGCCCTTAGTTAGGGCACCCTGCCCAATTTAGTCCTAGGATGGTCCTAGGTCAACTTGGACACCCTGGGTTGACTCCAATGGACCCATAAGGCTTTTCAATATATTAGTGAGGTTATGGTGGGGTCTTGGAGTCATGGTGAAGCCCCTTGATCATCCCAATCTAGTATTTAAAAATATACTATTTGCAGACCATAGTGATCCCACCTACATTCCTAGGTCCACTTGGTCTTATTTGGTTTCATAGGATTTGTCATGACCTAATCATGACAAAACCACTCCTAGGGGGTCTAGTTGTCTGAGGGATGTTATAGTCTCTCTAGAGTCAGTGCCAGATATCATGCATGCTCCTCCTCTATCCTCGAGTAAATGAGGATGTCATCAATAAACAAGATGACAAACAAGTACAGATAAGCCTCGAACACCCGGTTCATGAGGCTCATGAACGCCTATGGTGCATTAGTGAGCCCGAAGGGCATCACGGTAAACTCGAACAATCCATATCTGCTACTGAATGCAGTCTTCGGAATGTCCTCCTCCTGAATTCGCAGTTGATAATAGCTTGATCTCAAATCCAGCTTCGAAAAAAAATGTGCCCCCTCCAGCTGGTCAAAAACTCATCTATCCTTGAGAGTTGATAGGTATTCCGGACTGTCAGTCTATTCAGTGCTCGATAGTCGATGCACAATCTGAGCGTCTCGTCCTTCTTCTTCACAAATAAAATTGGATCTCCCCATGGTGAGGAACTCGGTCTGACGAATCCTGCCTCCACCAGTTCTTGCAGCTGACTCCAAAATTCTGCCAACTCCTTCGGGGCCATCCGATAAGCTACTCTATATACCTGCTTAGCCCCGGGTACCAACTGGATCTGGAAGTCCTTCTCCCGGTGCGGAGGCAGTCCTGGTAGCTTCTCTAGGAATATATCAGCGTAATCACGAGCCACAAGAATGCTGGTAATCTGATCTTGGGTCTCCATCATCTCGAACAACACTTGATACTCCTCGTCCCCCTGCAGGTGGGACTTGACGACCTGAATAGAGAAGAGTAGGTAATGAGAAATGGGAGTGGCACCTTCGAAGGTCGCGTAGGTGTCACCGTATCGTAGCACAAACCTCCTTACTAGGCAATCAATCTATGCATGATTCCAAACGAGACATGTCATGCCCAAGATGAGGTCGAAGTCTGGCATTCTCAAGATCATCGTCGAAGCCTCGAGCATCACGCCATCTGTGGTCACTTTCATGAGGCACTTCTCGGTAGACTGGATCTCCATCTCGTTTGAGAGACGCACACTCCTGGCGACTCCCGTATAGTACGGAATCTGGTCCAGGTCCTTGACGGAGTCCTCCGAAACAAAATTGTGTGTCGCCCTCGTGCCGAATATGGTATAAGAAGGTTTGCCGCATACCATCAGTATTCCTAAATCAATTAGAAAAAATCTTAGGTCTAAGGTTTTCTAGCCTAGGTTGTACAGTTGTTCTACTCGTTCTCAATAAGGAAGGTAGCAAAATCATAAATAAATTACTCTCATACCTGCTATAACCCTCTTCGGGTTCTGGGGCTACGTAAGATCTATAGTATACATCTGCTCCCTGTTCGACTTGCGGTCACTACCCTGAAATCTACGTCCGCGACCACGTCCTCGACCTCCTAGCTGCTGAGCTGGTGGGCCAGCCTGTGGTACCGGTAAATTGGCTCCTCTCATAGGATAGTTCCTCCGAATGTGCCCTACCTGGCGACAGTTGTAGCACTCGGGCGGGGGAAATGCCACACCTCCAGGCCTCTGTATCTCCCGCATCTGAAGAGGTTGAGGGGGCCAATACCACTGGCTCCCTCAGCTCCTATCTTACCTCCTGGCAAGGTTGGTCCTCTGCCCTTCTCTCCTCAGCAAAGTGGCCCCTCCGCTGATTATTCCTGCCTCCCCAACCCTGATCCTCAGTTGGCCTCTTCCGGCCTCGAGTTGTGTGTCAATCTGCCTCCATCCTCTCTGCCATCTCTAAAATCCGAGGTATAGGCCAGTCGGATAGAAACAGAAGAGCCTGTCTCATATTCTCTCCAAGGCCCTTATAGAACCTCTTGGTATACCCCGCTTCGTACAGCTAATAGGAGTCCTCAAATCATGCTAAGTGATTGAACTCCCGGTGGTACTCCACCATAGTCCTGTTGCCCTGTCTTAGTTGCAGGAACCTGTCTTCCAGCTCATCTCTTGCCGACTGTGGGACGAAGTGCTCCAACAGTGCGGCTCTGAACTCCTCCCAAGTGATGTTAGCAACCTCCCGATCTACAAATGTCGTATCCAAAAGAGTCTTCCACCACCTCTTGGCATGAGACTCCAAGCAGGAGACCACCAAAGGTACCCTCTCCTCCCACTGGCACCATATCCCTATCAGCATCTTGAATATGATATCGAGCCATTCTTCCGTCCGTATGGCTGACTCCATCCCCATGTAAGATGGGGGAGAGAGTCCTCGGAAGATACTCAACCAATTGGCCCCCGGGTTCAGCTGCGGAGCCGGAGCCTACTGGGCCCTGAAAGCTTCCAGAATGGCCGTCAAAGTCTGCCCCATCTCCGACTACAGAAATGGAGTGGGAGTCGGGGGAGGTGGTACAACATCCGGAGTTTAATGAGCTCTGCCCTGCGGTGTGGGATGAGCCGGGGGCTGCATAACAAAGGCCTTTTGTAAGAAATTTGACCTAACCTATTCAAAGGTGGACAATTACATGTGATTCACCATATGGGCACACCACAACTTCCGCTGCTTAGTTTTTCCCCAAACTAAACTCGAGCGGGGGTGACCCAGGGGTAGGGGACTTTTACTTTTTCGATCGAGGTTTCCCTCTGATACTAGTTTATAAGAACCCATTTTGTTGTTTTAAACCACCGGGGTCTTATGCCCAAAACTGCCGCTTTGCGGTGACACCAACACACCCGAGAAGGTCGTCACTACAAAATGCCGATCCTGCCGGCCATATCGATCTCAGAAAAGTAGAAAAAGTATAAAGAGTACAATCAAACTAGTCCACCAGAATCATATATATATAAATAAATCTCCACAAAGGGAGAGTCCACAAAAAAGAGTGGGCAAAATACTAAAAAGGGATCCTGCCCGATACATCAATATCCTCACTACAAGTCTATCAATGCGGAAGCAAATCTATAATAACTACTAAGGATCGGGACACACAGTCCCTGGTGGCTCGACTCCAGTGCTAGACTCCCCCGTCTCCATGCGCACCGACCTTTGGTGCTGCATCTCCTGGTGCGGCTCCACGATCCCCTAAAATAATTTTGTCAACGACCGTTAGTCTAAAAAGACTAAGTGCTATCATCACCCACCCCTCCCCCAATGGCTCCTAGGCACTGAGCGGAGAGGAGGAAAGGGAAGGTAATGAAGGTGGAGAGTAAAAAAGTAGCAGGTGACGGCGAAACTAGTCTAACAGTTCTATATAAACAGGTAGAGTAAAGATGTAAGTATGAGAAAGTTAAACAAGAAACATGTAACCTTAACTTATATGAATGTCCATACAAACTTATAAGTTAAGGGGTCTTCTGCAAGGCTCCCATCGTATTAAAAGTCTCATACCAATTTATACGATGGGGTGTCGGTTATAAGCAAGTGGTAAATATCCAAAGGAAAATAACCATAACTTATATGCATGTTACATAAACTTATAAGCTAAGGGGTCGTTTTGCAAGGCCTATTGTATAAAGCGTCCCATATCACTTTATATAATAGGTGACAGGAGTTATGCATTGATGATGCTATGTCATGCAAGTATGCCATGATGTGAATCATGCAAGTGCAACACACCCACTCGACTCTATGCACACAGACCTTTAGTTCCCCCTTTCTGGAGCCTAACCTCCCAGGATACCTCCGTAGTGGAAAACGGAAGCGGTGGGTTGGGCCTCGCCCACCTCTAAACCGATATCATACTACCAATCAGAGCTCTCGTATGCCTCAACGCTGGTGCACTAAGAGGAGCTCCTACGTACTCTTTCCGGTAGGACCGTCAGACTTTATTTGGCCAAGTACAAAACCACACCTGCCGAGCCAACATATCAGTGTCGGTGTGACGACTCTCCAATACCGATGACCCACCACCTTATATCTTATGCACATGCAACATTAATGAATTTCCACCGAGCCGAAGCTCCACGGACTAACCTGTCCATCTCAAAACCATCCGAGCCATCTACTCGACGGGCTAACCTGCCCATCACCAAAACCACTAAGCCTACCGCTCGTGAGACCTAACTAACTCCCACAACACTGGGGAGTGTGAGTGTAAGTGTAATACTAGTTATACTAGTTACACTTAAACATTGATTTTTTTTTCCGATTAAGGTTTGCCCAGGACTGCCCAAGGCATTCCCCATGAAGGTCTCTCGAGGGCACTAGGAACTACGATGTGCTGAAGCTCAAAGCTCCCTTTTGCTAGGCACTTACTATTATTGGTTAATACCCGATTCTCGATCCCTTTTAATATTACTCTGGATCTAACCCTAGTGTGTTTGGACTCTTTCTCTTCACAGGAAAGACGATCTTTCATCAATCCTGAGCGCCTCTTTACTCTAGCCAACCCAACACCCTCTGCATCATGATTCCTAATGAAGCTCTCTTTCATCTTACCAAATCAGCATGCATTTCTCCCCACTTCCTATGACCATATCCCATGTTACCACAATTTCTGCAATTTTACTAAATGCAGACCAACTTAAGCTATATGATGTACATGATAGGAGGCACTCCAAATTCTCTTCCAAATGCCCTAAAATATTTATTGGGGTCCTATCATGTTGGATCCCTAGTTGATTTGGGCTAGGTTCACTAGATTAGGATGTGACCCAACATGTATAGTCAGGGTCAATTTTGTATCCTAGAGTCAAGGCCAAGTCCTTAGAGTCAACTTCAGATGGACCAGCTTTCAACAAGACCATCAGAGACTCCAGACTTAGAAGATTTAGAGACCAAGTAAAATGAGTTTGACGTTCGTCGAACTCAGCTCGACGAAAGGCGTTCTGATCTCGACGATCTTGAGACATTTCTCTGTGCTGAGCTCGACGATCCTTGTTCTCAGATCGACGAAAATTGGGACTCTTCAACTCCAGAATTTTTCTAAGTCCAGCTTCAAGCTTTGGGCGATGAACAAGAATCTGAGCTCGACGAACTTGGACCTCAAGCTTACAACTTCTCAAGTCGACGAAGTCAACTTCTCAGGTCGACGAATTCAGTACTCTACTCAACGATTTCTGGTCTATGATTTAAATCCTTCTCAGTCAGAAACTTCTCAGATTCTCAGTCCACAATCATTATCAGCTCAACGATATTGGATCTCAGCTCGACGAATGATGATTCTCTAGTCGACGAATGAAGATTGTCAGTTCGACAAAGATTGTAGTAGTATTGACAAGATTCCATAGAAGTCTAAGTGCTATTGTCTGGTTGACGAACTCATCAGCTCAGCTCGACGAACTGTGAACTCAGCTCGACGATTCCTGTTCTTCGTTCGACGATTCCAGACTAGGTCTTCTCCAGTTTTTCGTCCCATTTCTTGGCGATGATTCCTGAGCAATTAATGCCAAATCTTCTCGGAATGTTATCGTTAGAACGCGCATTGATCATGGATTATTTCATGCCATTTTTCCAAGGGACAGTTAGGGAAATCATTGATTGCCGCTTCCTTCCCAGACCGACTGCAATTACTGCTCAAGGTTTCAAATTTCAAAATGTTCTTCAGTCAGTCTTATGTGAGAGAAAAAGAAAAAAAAAGATTAAGCAGTACTATACACCAGACAGACACACAGATAGATTGCATAGAAGAACAAATCTTACAGAAATCTAAAGTTCTTTCTACAATCAGCCTAAACCAGAGAACATCAAGAAGAAGAAGAACATTCAATCACTATCAAGAGTCTTCTTCCTTCAATCCTCCAGGACAACTTCAGAAGGACAACAAAACTTTATCTATCAAAGAAGTTCCTGAAGCAATCTCTGGTCCAGGCACTCAAGCTTTTGAAGACCTGTCACCCTGAAGCAGTGCTCCAGATTTCCTGATCCATTCAAGATCTCAGGGGGAGCAATCTGCTAAAATCAATCCACAAGTATTCTCAGTTGTTATTGAGAAAGAGAAGACCTCATCACCCTTTTTCCATCCTCTATACAGGGTTTTAATTCCCTTCAAAATTATTCGTGGTTGCAAGTCTCCTTCCAAAAGACTTGAGGTTTTGGTTTTTGAGCACCTGAACAAAAGCTCATTGGTGTCAGCCACCTGATCAAAAACATGAGTGGATTCCTACCAGGTTGGTAGAAGAGTGGATGTACCCAGGTTGGGGAACCACTATAAATTTCTTGTGTCGTCTGCTTGCCCTTTTTCTTTTTTTTGGCTGTGTTATTCTGTGATTTATTAGGTTGCTGTGCTTATCTCTTTACTTACTAACCTGTTCACTTAAGATTACAGCAAAAGCTGTAAAAAGTTTTTAGTGAGCACAATACTCTATTCACCCCCCCCCCCTTCTAGAGTATTTCAGGTCTAACCTGCACTTTCAATTGGTATTAGAGGGAGGTTGGTAAAAATACCACACCTTAAGAGGTTAATTGGTTGCACAGGCTAGCACCTGAACCATAAAGATCCCTCTTGTTAGATCTGATTGTTTTGCTTTTATTATTAGATGTTTTTTCACATACATGGCTCAAAACAAAGATTATGCAAGCATCAGACCTCCAGTATGCAATCCTAACAAGTTTGCCATCTGGAAGGCAAGAATCAAATTATACATGAATTTTATTGATGATGATATTTTTGCTTCCATCTTGACAGGAGTACCTCCACCACCTACAGCATCTACAAGCACCTCTACCAACATGACTACTGTACCCCCTCCAGAGAATAATGATGCCTACAAGAAAGCCAAAATTGCAGATGCAAAGGCCATGAACATCTTGGCTCAAACTATGTTTGATGACATATTTCAGAAGGCGGCTGATTGCACCTCAGCCAAGGCCATTTGGGATTCTCTCAACCAAATGGTAGCTGGCTCAGCAGATGAAAGGAAAGACAGGAGATCCAATCTCATATCCTTGTATGAGAACTTTAAGAAGGATGAGGCTGAATCAGTGGCTGAAATGTACAATAGGTTGAGTTCAATCATCAATGAACTCAAAACCTTGGATAAGGACATCACCCTGACAGAGGTGAATGATAAGATCTTTATATGCTTCCCTAGCTCTTAGGATTCAAGAATCTGGCCTATCAATGAATCCAGAAGCCTAAATGAGATATCCACTGAATCTCTGCTAGGCAAATTAAAGTCCTATGAGCAGCTGATAAAATCAAGAGAAGCAGCTGAACAGAAGTCAACAACTCCAGTGAGAAAGGATCACAGCATAGCATTCAAAGCATCAGAGGAAAGTGAGACCTCAACATCCAATGAGGAACTCATGAGCCTCTTTGCAAAAAGATTCTATAAGATGGCTAGAAAGGATTTCGGAAGGAAATCATCCAGGCAGGATGATAAGCCTAAGTATGACAAGACACCAACCAAGGAGGTTGTGTGCTTTGGATGCAGAAAACCTGGACTATACATCTCAGAATGTCCAGAAACTAGAAGAAGGAGAAAAACAGAGAAAAGGACTACATGAGAAAACACAGCAGCAGACCCTCCTCAAGCAAGTACAAAAAGAAAGACAAGGGCTTTATTGCTGAGACATGGAGTGATACTAAAGAAGAATCATCCTCTTCCGGCTCAAGTGAAGAAGAGGAAGAAGCAAGATCCAAGGAGCTTTGCCTTATGGCAATTGATGCCTCCAGGAGCAATTCAGGATCAGAAGGAGAATCTGAAGATGAAGCAGCGTCAGACTCAGAGGCAGATCAGGTTCTTTCAAGCTTTGATTTCAATTTTGATTTATTTAAAAATGAATTCAAAAATATGTGTTTATATTTAATTAATTCAGAAAAAGAAATAAAAACCCTTAGAGAAAGACTAGGAAATCTTGAATCTGTCAACTCAGAAAATATTAAACTACAAGATCAACTAACTCTAGCAAATGAACAGATAATTCAATTAAAATCTGATTTATGTGAGGCCAAACAACTTGAGCAATCTCTCAATGGGAGAAGTCTCAAGCTGATGGACATAACAAGCACAGTAAATGTCAGATTAAATGGCAAGTTGGACTTGGGTGCATCATCAGGTTTGCCCCCCATAATTAAGAAAAACATTCTTACAACCCCCATTAAATTTGTCTCTGCCAAGGGAAAAGAAAAGATAATAAACAAGCCAATGTCTAAAAACAACCCAAAATCCATAGACAAGAGAAATAAAAATCAGAAAACAACTAATAAAAACAAGGTTCAGCAGCATTCGTCGAACTCAGATCGACGAAATGTGGCCAGTTCGTCGAACCCAGATCGACGAACGCTGAACGCAAACTTCAGCTATAACAATTCGTCTAACTACGATCGACGAACTTTGTATGGTTCGTCGAGTAGAGGTCAACGAACTTGGGGAGCAGAAAATGGCTATTGTCAATCTCTGAGCAGAGATCGACGATCTCAGCCATATTCGTCGAACTCTGGTCGACGAACTTACAGGAATTCGTCGAACCCAGAAAGACCAAACATAAATCATTTCTTTTACAGAAATTCTAAGCCAACTAATAAACCATTTAATCCAGTAGCTGATTGGGTTATTCCACCTAGGCGATATCACCCCTTAGGTTATAAATCTCAACCTTCTTTATCAGTTATTTCCAGCTTTTCTTTTCAACCAAATAAAGGACCCAAGGTAACTTGGGTCAAGAACAAATGAGTTTTGTTTTTCATTACAGGTACATGTGAAGAGCTGTCCAAGGGTGAGTCAGACCTGGTACTTGGATAGTGGTTGCTCCAAGAATATGACAGGCAGTAAGGCCAATCAATCCAATTACAAGTCCAAGCTAGGACCAAAGGTGATCTTTAATGATTCAAATAGTGGCCACTCTGAAGGATATGAAGCAGTAAAGATTGGAACAGTTACCTTCAAGAGAGTAACATATGTAAGAGGACTCAAACATAACCTAATATCCATAAGTCAATTATGTGATGAAGGTTATTAGGTACACTTTAACCCTACCTCTTGTTCTATTATTAATAATGAAAACCAAACTGTTTTAATTGGAATTAGACAAGGCAACTTATATCTAGTAGATTTTATTTCTGCCAAAACTGATGTTTGTTTACTCAATATCGCTAGTAACCAAAATGAGTTGTGACATAAAAGGTTAGGACATGTAAACCTTAAGAATATAGCTAGGTTATCTAAAGACAACCTTGTTAGAGGCTTACCTTCTGGCCCCTATAAGAAGGAAAATCTTTGCAGGGCTTGTCAATTAGGCAAGCAAACTAAAACTAGTTTCAAATCTATTAATAAGAGTGATTCACCTAGGATTTTGTATTTGCTTCATGTGGACCTATTTGTACCCATTGCAGTACAAAGCCTAGGAGGGAAGTCTTATACTTTAGTAATTGTTGATGACTTCTCCAGATTCAGTTGGGCGGCCTTTCTGAGAACTAAGTCAGATACATTGAAGGTTCTTACAGATTTTCTCAGGACCATACAGATTGAGTTCTCTACTCATGTTGCATTGTTCAGAAGTGATCATGGCATAGAGTTTGAGTCTCTTCTTATGCATGAGTTCTGTGAGAAGGAAGGTATCAGGCAGTGCTTCTCAGCTCTTAGAACTCCCCAACAAAATGAGGTAGCTGAAAGGAAAAATAGGACACTCATTGAATCTGCATGCACATTATTGGCAGATGCTTACATGCCTCTATCCTTTTGGGCAGAAGCTGTAAACACTGCTAACTATATACTGAATAGAAGACTTATACATAAGCTGAAAAATAAGACCCCCTATGAATTGCTTAAAGGGAAGAAACCTAAAATCACATACTTTAAAGTTTTTGTTGTATATGTTATATTCACATAAACAAAAAAAGATACATTAGAAAGTTTGAGGCTAAGGCTGAAGAAGGGATTTTTCTAAGATACTCCCAAGTAAGCAAGGCCTATAGGGTTTTTAATAAATCATCCCTTAAAATTGAAGAGTCATTTCATGTATCTTTTGATGAAGCTAACATGTCTTATAAGGAGAAAGAGATTTCTACCAATAGCTCTTTGTAGGTTCCATAACTGTGTGAGTCTATGTATGGACTAAACCTTACCCAAGAGATGTCAACCCATCCTTATCCACAGGTTGCTGAAGACAATGAAGAAGAAATTCAAGTGGAAGTAGCTGAACTTCTCTCAACAACTAATAACATTCCGCAAGAGGAATTAATTATAGAAACTGTTGCTGAACAAACTCCACCAACTGATCTTGTCACACTTAGAGATCATCCCAGATCTCAAGTGATTGGAGACATTTCAGCAGGTGTTCAGACAAGGCATCAACTCAACCAAGACTTGATGCATGCATGTTTTCTCTATCAGATAGAACCTCTCTCCAACCATGAAGCTGAGCAAGATCCCCACTGGATCATTGTAATGCAAGAGGAACTAAATCAGTTTGAGAGATGTAGAGTTTGGGATTTGGTTCCAAGACCTCATAACTACCCAGTTATTCGAACCAAATGGGTCTACAGAAACAAGCTAGATGCTCAAGGGAACATAGTGAGAAACAAGGCTAGGCTTATAGCTCAAGGCTACATGCAAGAGGAAGGAATTGACTAAGACCAAACCTTTGCCCCTGTTGCAAGGTTAGAGGCCATAAGAATAATCTTTGCCTATGTAGCTCACAGGAGATTTAAAGTTTTCCAAATGGATGTCAAGAGTGCATTTTTGAATGGAGTGCTTCAAGAAGAGGTTTATGTGGAACAACCTCCAGGTTTTATCTCTCTAACTCAACCCTCTTTTGTATTTAAATTGGATAAAGCTCTCTATGGTTTAATGCAAGCTCCAAGAGCTTGGTATGAGACCTTAGCAAGCTTTCTTTTAGAGCATAAATTTACAAGAGGAAACATAGATAAAACTCTTTTCACTAGACATCATAAGGACCAAATTTTGTTAGTACAATGTTGGAACACCCTATTACTAATTTGGGTCAGGATCACTATGTCTCTAGGAACCTTTGTTTGACCTTCTGTATAGCTTTATAGGTCAATTAGAATTGAGTCTAAGGGTTAGAAGTCTAGGATTGGAAGCTGCCCTGAAGACCAAGTTTTTCTGTATGGAGACTAAGTCTGATCGTCGAGCTCAGCACGACGATTCGTCGAACTCAGATCGACGATCGTCGAGCTCAACTTCGGCAGATCGTCGAGCTCCACTCGACGATCGCTGAGCTCAACTTCACAATATCGTCGAACTCCATTCGACGATCGGTGAGCTCAGTTCGACGATTTTGACTCTGCCTTGGATCTTTATCTTTGAGCTCAGATCGACGATTATTTTGCTGCTTGAGTTTTCCAGTTCGCTGAGCTCAGCTCGACGATAGCAGAGCTCAATTCGACGATTTCAGATAACTTCCAGAATTCAAATTCAAATCAGACAGGAGTTATTATGCAATTAATTCAGAGATTTGCTAGCCGTTTTCATTTATTTCTGGACCAAGTTTCAAGGGATCTTCCAAGGAATAATTCTGTGGACTTTCCTCTAGAAGAGTTTTTGCAATTAAGGATGCAATCAATGCAGACCAACGACTATCTTTGACAGAGAATGATATTCTATTCTGGAACAGAGAATAAAAAGACAGAATGTTTTTGAATCAAGATAGATGAGATACAGAGATTAACAAGGAGAGAATACACAATACAGATTATAGAGACTCTTTCAAAATCTTCTGTCAAAAAGAATTCTGAAGAACACTCATCAAGAGATCAAGCTTTCAAAAATCTTCTGATCTCTTCATCTTTCAAAGTGTTCAAGGCCAACATCATTTCAAGACTCCAGACACTCAACATTTCAGCCATTGCTGAAATCATCTATTGCTGGAGTTCTACCTTTGAAGGCCTATCACCCTCGAACAAAGCTTTTCTTCCTGAAGATTTCAAGGATTCAGGGGGAGCTTTGACATCAATCCACATAGTCTTCTCAGTTGTTTGAGAAAGAGAAGACTGCCATCACTCTCTCACCCCCACTCTGTAAAGGGTTTCTCAAACTCCCTTCAAAAGTTTGAATCTGGTTTTTGAGCACCTTGTCAAAAGCTCATTGGTGGCAAGACACCTGATCAAAAAATCTGCTTTGGTTTTTGAGCACCTTATCAAAAGCTCATTGGTGCCCAGGACACCTGATCAACTCATCGTGCAGTGGATTCCTACCTAGGGTGGTAGAAGAGTGGATGTACCCAAGTTTGGGGAACCACTATATTTCCTTGTGTTCTCTGGCTCTGCTTGTTTACTTTTTGTTTCTGGCCTTGATTTGTCTGTGCTTAGTCTTTGCATAGTTTAGTTCTGTGATTAGATTTATATTTTCTTCCCTGTTCACACTTATTACAACAATTGTTGTAAAAGTTTTTAAAAGTACTAAAACACCATATACTCTATTCACCCCCCTCTAGAGTATATCAGATCTAGTTGCACTTTCAATTGGTATCAGAGTGAGTTTTGTTAAACATACCATATCTGATTGGTTGTACAGGCTAACACCTGAACCCAAAGTTCCCAAACTAGATCTGTTTTCTTTTGTAGTGTATTATTAGATTTTGTGTGCACAAATCATGGCCCAAAACAAAGATTATGCTAGCACCAGACCTCCAGTGTGCAATCTTTCCAAGTTTGCACTTTGGAAAGCAAGGATTAGACTTTACATGAATTCTATTGACGAAGATATTTTCAATTCTGTTTTGATAGTGTGTCCAAGACCCCCAGAAAGCACAAGCACAAATGCTGTTCCACCTCCATCAGGAACAGAGGCTGACATCAAAAAATGGAAAGTAGCTGATGCCAAGGCTATGAACATCCTAGCCCAGACAATGTCAGATGACATATTCCAAAAGGTAGCTGAATGCAACTCAGCCAAGGAGATTTGGGACAAGCTCTCAGAAATTGTCTCAGGCTCAGCTGATGAGAGAAAGGACAGAAGATCCCATCTCATCTCCCAATATGAGAACTTCAAGAAGGGAGAGACTGAGTCAGTAGGAGACATGTACAACGAATTGAGTCTAATTGTCAGTGAGCTAAGGACATTGGACAAAGAGATTTCTCTGACAGAACTTAATGACAAGATCCTAATGTGCTTCCCCAGCACTTGGGACTCAAGAATCTGGCCAATTAAGGATGCCAGAAGTCTAAATGAGATCACCACTGAAGCCTTGTTGGGTAAGCTCAAATCTTATGAGCTACTCATCAAGAATAGAGAGGAAGAACAGAAGGCTGCTTCACCAGCCACAAGGAAAGAGAAAACCATAGCCTTCAAGGCAACTGAGGATCTGCCTGAAGAAAAAGCTACAGGCAATGATGAACTTCTCAGCTTGTTGGCCAAAAGATTCTACAAGATGGCCAGAAAGGACTTCAGAAGAAGATCATACAAGGAGCAGGATAAGCCAAAGTATGACAAGTCCATTGGCAATAACAAAGACATTATCTGCTTTGGTTGCAGGAAACCAGGGCACATAGTTCCTGACTGTCCAGAGAACAAGAACAAGGACAGAAGGGACAGAAAAGAAAGAAGAAAGGAGAAGGACCCCAAAAGGAATGGCAATAGCAAACCTTCTTCCAGCAAAAATAAGCATACAAGGAAAGGGTTTGTTGCTGAATCCTGGAGTGAGACAGAAGAGGAATCAGAAGCCTCATCCAGCTCCAGTGATGATAAGGATGATGCAGAAGAAAAGGAATTCTGCATGATGGCAATTAATGCTCACAGCACAATTCAGAGGATGAAGAGTCAGAGTCAGACTCAGAAACTCAACCTGAAGAAGATCAGGTAATTAGTTCTTTTGATTTTACTTCAGAAGATTTTAAATCTGAATTTAAAACACTGTGTTTAGACCTGCTAAAGTCTGAGAAAGAGATTATCTCTCTCATAAATCAATTATCTGAATACAATGGTTTAAAGTCAGAAAACCTCAAACTCTCTCAGGAGTTGGAGAACTGTAGGGAACAGATAGCTACACTGAAAAGTGAGCTCTCTGAGGCCAAGAAGCTTGAAGAATCCCTTAATGGGAGAAGCATCAAGCTGATGGACATCACAAGCACAGTGAACTCTAGATTCAACAGTACACTGGGCTTGGGTGCTTCATCCAGCCAACCTATAGTCCTAACAACTCCCATCAAGTTTATTTCTAGCAAGGGAAAGGGAGTTGTAGAGGTTGCTAGGAAAAATTCTGATCTGCCTCAGAAAACTAAGTCCCAGCAAAAATCGTCGAACAGAGATCGACGATCGCCGAATGAAGATCGACGATCGCCGAACGCAGCTCGACGATCTCAGGACAAATCGTCGAACGCAGATCGACGATCTCAGCCAAAGTCGTCGAACGCAGGTCGACGATCTCATATACCTGACCTCAGCCATAGTCGACCGTCGAACGGAGCTCGACGATCTGACCCAAGATCGTCGAACTCAGCTCCAAGATCGTCGAACAGAGGTCAGAACTCTGGAAACTTTTTCAAAGGCAAATCAAAATTGAATCCTAAGGGTTCCTCATCCCAAACCTTCAACCCTTATACTGAATGGATTTTACCTCCAAGGAGATATCATCCTGAAGGATATAAGAGTCAGCCAGGGATGTCTTTTATTTCTGAATTTAGAGGTTATCAACCTAGGCCCAAGGTAAACTGGGTCAAAAACAAGTGAATTGTTTCATGTGCAGGTGAAGACCTATCCAACATCTAACCAGCAATGGTATTTGGATAGTGGGTGCTCTAAGCACATGACAGGGAATAAGGATAACCTCATATCCTTCAGAGCCAAGCTTGGACCCAAAGTTATCTTTGGTGATTCCAACTTTGGACAAACTAAGGGATATGGTGCAGTACAGATTGGATCAGTAACCTTCAAGAAGGTAGCATATGTGGAAGGACTGAAGCACAACCTGATCAGCATCAGTCAGCTATGTGATGAAGGCTACCAGGTGACCTTCAGCAAAACCTTATGCAAAATCAAGTCAGAGGACAACACAACTGTGTTGACAGGTATAAGGAAAGGTAACATCTACTTAGTAGATTTTCTTTCAACTGATATAGATATTTGCCTGTTTAACTCAGTCTGTAGACCAAATGTGTTATGACATAAGAGATTAGGATACCTAAACCTTAGAACTATTGCTAGGCTATCCAAGAACAACCTTGTTAGATGACTACCTTCTGGCCCCTACAAGAAGGAAGGACTCTGCAAGGCCTGTCAATTAGGCAAGCAAACTAAAAACAGTTTTAAGTCACTTAATAAGAGTGATTCACCTAGGATATTGTATCTTTTACACATGGATCTATTTGGACCCATCACAGTACAAAGCCTAGGAGGGAAATCCTACACTTTAGTAGTTGTAGATGACTTCTCTAGATTCACTTGGGTGTTCTTTCTAAGGAAGAAGTCTGATAACTTTAAGTGTCTGACAGAGTTTCTCAAATGTATACAGATTGAGTTCAATACTCACATTGCCCTGATCAGAAGTGATCATGGGACAGAGTTTGATTCTCTTCTTATGCAAGAGTTCTGTCAAATTGAAGGGATCAGGCATACTTTCTCAGCTCCTAGAACTCCTCAACAAAATGGGGTAGCTGAAAGGAAAAATAGAACCCTTATTGAATCTGCCACTACATTGTTGTCAGATGCTCATCTACCTCTATCCTTTTGGGCAGAGGCAGTGAACACCTCCAACTATGTGCTGAACAGAAGTCTGATACATAAACTGAAGGGAAAGACTCCCTATGAATTACTCAAAGGGAAGAAACCTAAAGTTGACTATTTCAGAATTTTTGGTTGCATTTGCTATATTCACAATAATGACAAGAAATACTTAGCAAAATTTCAAGCCAAAGCTGATGAAGGAGTGTTTCTGGGATACTCCATGATCAGCAAGGCCTATAGGGTCTATAATAAATCATCTTTGAAAATTGAGGAATCTGTTCACATTTCTTTTGACGAAACTAACATGTCTTTCAAGGAGAAGATTTCTTCTACCATAGAACCTTTACAGGAACACTCTCTAGTTGAAGATATGAACAAGCTACAGGTTGCTCAAGAGGATGAAAGCAGTGAAGATGAAAACAATGCTCAACATATTGAACCACCACTTGAAGAGCCAGTTGTTGTACCACAAGAGGAAACAACAACACAGGTTGGTGAACAATCAACACCCCCTGTTGATCTAGTAACATCAAGAGACCATCCAATTACTCAAATAATTGGAGAACTCTCAGCTGGTGTGCAAACCAGAAATCAGGTCAACCAAAACCTGTTGCACACCTGCTTCCTTTCTCAAATTGAACCTTAGTCCATTCAAGATGCAGAGCAAGATCCACACTGGATCATTGTAATGCAAGAGGAGTTGCATAAATTTGAGAGGAACAAAGTATGGGAACTAGTGCCAAAGCCAAAGGATCATTCCATTGTTGGAACAAAATGGGTATTCAGAAATAAACTGGATGATCAAGGAGTAATAATAAGGAACAAGGCAAGGCTAGTTGCTCAGGGATATTCTCAAGAAGAAGGAATTGACTACGACCAGACTTTTGCACCTATTGCAAGATTGGAAGCCATCAGAATATTTCTAGCTTATGCAGCTCACAAAGGCTTCAAGGTTTATCAGATGGATGTCAAGAGTGCCTTCTTGAATGGAGACATCAAAGAGGAAGTCTATGTCAGACAACCTCCAGGTTTTATCTCTCCAACTTACCCTGATTATGTTTTTAGACTAAATAAAGCATTATATGGTCTCAAGCAAGCTCCTAGAGCATAGTATGAGACCTTAGCATGCTTTCTCTTGGAAAATAGTTTTATAAGGGGTAGAGTAGACCAAACTCTTTTTATTAGAACCCATAAGTCCCATACCCTACTAGTACAAATTTATGTAGACGATATCATTTTTGGTTCTACTGAATCAAAATTGTGCAGAAGGTTTTCTAACCTGATGCATTCTAAATTTGAGATGAGTAGCATGGGTGAGCTATCCTTCTTTCTAGGATTACAAGTCAAGCAACATGCTGAAGGCATCTTTATTTCTCAAACCAAATATGCTAATGAACTGGTTAAGAAATTTGGTATGTCTGAGGCATCTTATATGAAAACACCCATGCCTACAAATGCTGTACTGGATGCTGATGAACATGGGAAACCTGTTGATCAGACAACATATAGAGCAATGATTGGCTCTTTACTGTATCTTACAGCTAGTAGACCAGATATAATGTTTGCTACATGTATATGTGCTAGGTTCCAAGTAAGCCCTAGAGAGTCACACCTAACATTAGTAAAGAGGATTCTCAGGTATGTTAAAAGTTGTCCAAATCTAGGTCTCTGGTATCCAAAAGATTCAACATTTGATTTAACTGGATTCTCTGATGTTGATTATGCTGGATGCAGAATTGACAGGAAAAGCACCAGTGGAACTTGTCAGTTCCTTGGTGACAGACTTGTCTCTTGGTTTTGTAAGAAACAAACATCTGTGTCAACCTCAACTGCTGAAGCTGAATATATGGCTGCAGGCAGTTGTTGTTCACAAATATTGTGGATTCAAAACCAACTCCTAGACTATGGTTACAACTTAGAGAAGTCAAAAATCTTTTGTGACAATACAAGTGCTATTTCCATAGCTCAAATTCCAGTCCTCCATAGTAGGACAAAACACATAGAGATTAGACATCATTTCTTAAGGGACAATGTTGAAAAGAATAAAATTGAATTGCAATATATCCCAACTGATTTACAAAGGGGAGATATTTTCACCAAGCCTTTGGATGAAAAGAAACACACCTTCTTCCTAAATCAGTTAGGAATGTTAGATGGAGGAAGTCTTAAATAATCTCCAAGATTTTGAAAGCTAAAAATTGACCAAGACTAGGCAAAAATTCTGATTTTTCTTAGTGTCTAGAATTTTTCTGATCTCTGAACTGCGCTCGACGATTTCCACATAGATCGTCGAACGGAGATCGACGATTTCCAGAATCGTCGAACTGAGTTCAACGCCTCTCAGATAGTATGAACTATCTCTTCCGGTCAACGATCGTCGAACGACGCTCGACGATTATGTTCACTGAACGATCGTCGAACGGAGCTCGACGCCTTCCAAGATCGTCGAACGGAGATCGACGATGTTGGAGTCTCTTCAGAATCCTTTAGAAGCCTCGATCGTCGAACTGAGTTCAACGATCTTTCCAATTCTGCGTCGAACCCTAATATAAAACTCATTTTTCGCCGTCGTTCTCTCTTGCGCTTTCAATTTCTCTACAAGAATCTTTCTTCCCTCCAAACAGTTCTACGCTTGGTCGTTTTGTTTGTTGAATCTTTGCAGGTACAATGGCTGTATCAGTTGCAGTTCTAGCCGCCATGAAGTTCGATGCAGGCTTCGACATTGATATGGAATCATTCAGTACTACTGACCAAGTTTTCCAAGATATTCTGAGCTTATTCAAGGATCAGAACTTGTCTGCCCTCATGACCACCAGGATAAAGCTGGCCTCAGATGAGATAAAGGAATGGGTCTATACTGCTCATAATCTAGACAATAACACAATAGTTGGGTCCATTGCTGGAACTCAGGTACCTCTGACCCCCACCATTCTAACAGAAGTTTTTGGATTGAGAAATGGAGATGATACTGCTGAATTATCTGGAGAGGAGTTTTCTGACATACTTGCCAGGATGGGTCATCCTGAGGGAAACCCTAGCAAGTTATTCAAAAGGAACTTGTCTGTTGAGTACAGGTTCCTAGCAGATGTTGTAGGAAAAGTGCTGTTGGCAAAGCACTCTACACATGACACTATCTCCAGACATCAGCTCTGCCTCATGGGAGCTCTGGTAGATAAGAAAAGTTTGAACTGGGGAGAGGTCTTCTTTGACCTAATAAAGAAGAAAATAAACAAAAGCTTTGTTAATTTTGGAAGGATTATTGGAGTCTTCCTGCAAACAAGGTGCCCTACCTTGCTGGTCTCCTCTGGAGTGCACATCAATGCCTCCAAGAGACTTACCTGTGCCCTCTTTGGCAAGTGGGACAGGCAGATAAGCAAGCCAAGCAGGCCCTCCTCTAGTGCTCCTTCAGGCACCAGGACTCCCAGAGTCACTCTCCCACAGGTCTCTGCTCCTGCAGAAGACCTGGCTGCTGCTGTTGCTGCCTCTTCTCCTCCTCCAATTCCAACCCTACCTCTTCCATCCACCATTCCTGCTTCATCCCCCATTACCATCTCTAGCCCCTCTCCAACATCAATTCCATCTCCAGCAACCATTTCATCACCTCCAGTAGACCAATTCCACCCATTGTTCTCATATCCACCACCAGATGTCACTTCTTCCCCATCCATACCATCCTTCACCCTTCTGGATGACTCCTACATGGATGATTCCCCCTCATCACCTCCAGAATTACCCTCCTCCTCAACCTCATTCCAAGATCTCCTCCACCATATCATTGACCAACCAACTTTCACCCCATCCATCTCCATCCCCTTATCCTCCATATCCACTATCCCCACACCTCAGCCATCCATCCCTCCACTCTCCAGCCCTCCACTTCCAGCATCCTCAGCTATCCCTACTCCATCTACCTCTGCTCCTATTCTTGAGCAAGTAGACCTCTCAGCCCTAGCTGACCAGTTGTATGAGCTAATTGCCCCCAGGCTCTCTCTGCTCTTAGAGACCTCTTTGGCTCCTCTGCAACTGTCAGTGGCAGCTCTCTCTGCCAGGCTTTCCTCCCTCATTCCTCAGGCAGCACCTCCAGCAGTGTGCCTTGATACAGATGTATCTGCATCTAGGCAGGGGGAGATGCCATATGAAACAAGCCTTCATGCTGTTGCTGCTGCTGTCTCTGCTCCTGCTGTTGATGATACTGCTGCTGCTGCTGAGATTTCTGTTTCTGCTGCTTCTGCTCTTGCTGCTGTGCCTCCTACTCCAATTCTGGCAATAGACCTACAGTCTTTGCTTTCTGCCTTTGACCCTGTCTTCTTCAGCCATCTCCCAGAAGTTAATGCTGTCCAGCCCTCAGAAGACCTATCTAAGGCACTGGTGCCTTTCTCTGGCTGTGATTCCAGCATCATCTCTTCCTTTGTACACTCAGTGATTGTTGCTGCTGCTGTTGAAGAAAAGTCTGAATCTGCTTCTGAAACTGTTTTTGCTGCTGCTGAAAATGTTCTCACTGCTGCTGAAATCCCAATTGTTCCTGATGAGCCAACATCCAAGGATTTTCTGATGTCAGAGGCCACTGTTTTTGAGCCTGCTGCAGTTTTTGATGTTGCTGAAATTTCTGCTGATAGTGAGACTGTTACAATTACTGCTACTATCACTACTCCAGCTTCTATTGCTCCTTCTGTTGCTCCTTCTATTGCTCCATCTGTTGCTCCATCTGCTGCCCCATCTGCTGTTGTCCCTGCTGCTGCTACTTCTGCCTCTGCCTCATCTGCTGCTGTTCAGTTGAAGAAAGAATTGATGAAGAAAATAGATGCTATATATGATGACCAGAGTTCTGAGTCTGATGAATTCAAAACAGACTCTGATGATTCAGCTGCTACTATTGCAAGGAAAAGGAAAGCTAGGAGCAAGGCAATGCAAAGGGTGCCTCCTGCAAAAGTCAAGGATAATAATGATATACCTTATTATATTCTGCATAACTGCCAAATTACTGAACATTGGATGCAGTATTCCAAAAACCAGTTGAAAGCAATGAAGAAGAAGAGAAAGTATGAGAAGGGCTCCTCCCAGTTCCAGCACCCTCATCCTCCTCCACCACCTCCCCCTGATACAGGTGCAGGTGGCAGCTCTGCAAGTCAAGCCCCAGCTAGAAGCCAGGCTCCCTATCAACCCCATGCCAGATCCTATCAAAGTGAAAGCCAATCTAGGGGTTCTTATTCTAGAAGAGGAGGATACAGGGGAAGTCAAAGAGATATTCAGGTTTATTCTAAAGGGCACTCCAGGCAGTACCCATACTCCAGGGGAGGACATGTTTCATCTGATACTACTTCTGGTCCATTCCCCTACAAGCTAAGAGAGACAGTGTCTGCTAGGCCTCCTCAAGACAATTCTTCCAACAGGTATGAGCCACCTGTACCATTTGAGGACCCTGAGAAGAATCCAGTTGCTTGGACTACTAGGATGAAGGAGTTGGCTGCATTAGACCAGATAAAGAAAGCCAAAGAATAAGGGCTAGACACTTCCAATATTTCTACAATGTCAGAGCAGAGACAGAAGGAACTAGAGAAATATGCTTCCAGCAAATTCTTTGATGCAGACAGATATATGGAATTGCATCCTGCTGCTGTGGTTCCCAGGACTTCAAAGCAAACTTACTTGGGTGCAGCAGATGACACCAGATCCAACAAGGAAGCGCAAAATCCAAACAGAGAAATCAAGATGGTTAAAGGCAAAGAGAAGAAGTGATTTTGTAAGGTGACAATCTTTGGATTTTCTGACTGCTATCTGGATGCCATATGCATATATATATATATATATCTCTGTGATGTTTCTGCCATGTCTAGCTGCTGTTGTTTTTATGCTTTTCTGATTATATGTTGTCATTTGATTTTCCAGAGTCTGTAAATAGTAATCCTAACCCAAATAGGGGGAGATTGTTGGAACACCCTATTACTAATTTGGGTCAGGATCACTATGTCTCTAGGAACCTTTGTTTGACCTTCTATATAGCTTTATAGGTCAATTAGAATTGATTCTAAGGGTTAGAAGTCTAGGATTGGAAGCTGCCCTGAAGACCAAGTTTTTCTGTCTGGAGACTAAGTCTGATCGTCGAGCTCAGCACGACGATTCGTCGAACTCAGATCGACGATCGTCAAGCTCAACTTCGGCAGATCGTCGAGCTCCACTCGATGATCGCTGAGCTCAACTTCACAATATCATCGAACTCCATTCGACGATCGGTGAGCTCAGTTCGACGATTTTGACTCTGCCTTGGATCTTTACCTTTGAGCTCAGATCGACGATTATTTTGCTGCTTGAGTTTTCCAGTTCGCTGAGCTCAGCTCGACAATAGCAGAGCTCAGTTCGACGATTTCAGATAACTTCCAGAATTCAAATTCAAATCAGACAGGAGTTATTATGCAATTAATTCAGAGATTTGCTAGCCGTTTTCATTTATTTCTGGACCAAGTTTCAAGGGATCTTCCAAGGAATAATTCTGTGGACTTTCCTCTAGAAGAGTTTTTGCAATTAAGGATGCAATCAATGCAGACCAACGGCTATCTTTGACAGAGAATGATATTCTATTCTGGAACAGAGAATAAAAAGACAGAATGTTTTTGAATCAAGATAGATGAGATACAGAGATTAACAAAGAGAGAATACACAATACAGATTACAGAAACTCTTTCAAAATCTTCTGTCAAAAAGAATTCTGAAGAACACTCATCAAGAGATCAAGCTTTCAAAAATCTTCTGATCTCTTCATCTTTCAAAATGTTCAAGGCCAACATCATTTCAAGACTCCAGACACTCAACATTTCAGCCATTGCTGAAATCATCTATTGCTGGAGTTCTACCTTTGAAGGCCTATCACCCTCAAGCAAAGCTTTTCTACCTGTAGATTTCAAGGATTCAGGGGGAGCTTTGACATCAATCCACATAGTCTTCTCAGTTGTTTGAGAAAGAGAAGACTGCCATCACTCTCTCACCCCCACTCTGTAAAGGGTTTCTCAAACTCCCTTCAAAAGTTTGAATCTGGTTTTTGAGCACCTTGTCAAAAGCTCATTGGTGGCAAGACACCTGATTAAAAAATCTGCTTTGGTTTTTGAGCACCTTATCAAAAGCTCATTGGTGCCCAGGACACCTGATCAACTCATCCTGCAGTGGATTCCTACCTAGGGTGGTAGAAGAGTGGATGTACCCAAGTTTGGGGAACCACTATATTTCCTTGTGTTCTCTGGCTCTGCTTGTTTACTTTTTTTTTTCTGGCCTTGATTTGTCTGTGCTTAGTCTTTGCATAGTTTAGTTCTGTGATTAGATTTATATTTGCTTCCCTGTTCACACTTATTACAACAATTGTTGTAAAAGTTTTTAAAAGTACTAAAACACCATATACTCTATTCACCCCCCTCTAGAGTATATCAGATCTAGTTGCACTTTCATACAAATATATGTGGATGACATCATATTTGGGTCTACTGATCCCAAATTATGCAAGAGGTTTGCTGACCTCATGCATTCCAAATTTAAGATGAGTAGCATGGGTGAGCTTTCCTACTTTCTTGGTCTCCAAGTGAAGCAGCTCCCTGATGGTATCTTCCTCTCCCAAGCTAAGTATGCTAAAGAGCTTATTAAGAAGTTTGGGATGGGTGATGCTTTAGGAATGAAAACACCTATGACTACAAATGCTGTTGTGGATTCTGATGCAGCAGGGAAACCTGTAGATCAGAAACATTATAGGGCAATTGTTGGATCCCTATTATACCTAACAGCTAGCAGGACTGATATCATGTTTGCCACATGCCTTTGTGCTAGGTTCCAAGTGAACCCTAAAGAATCTCACCTTATTTTCTTAAAAAGAATTTTGAGATATATAAAGAGTTGTCCTAATATAGGACTCTGGTATCCTGCAAAGTCAGAGTTTGAGTTAACTGGATACTCAGATGTTAACTATGATGGATGTAGAGTGGACAGGAAGAGTACCTCTAGAACTTGCTAGTTCCTGGGTATGAGACTTGTCTCCTGGTTTTGTAAAAAGAAACATCTGTCTCTACATCAACTGCAGAAGCAGAATACATGGCTGATGGCAACTGCTGTTCACAAATATTATGGATACAAAACCAACTCCTACACAATGGTGTCAACTTAAATAATTCAACATTATTTTATGATAATACTAGTGTTATTGCTATAACAGAGAATCCAGTTCACCATAGTAGGACTAAACATATTGAAATAGGACATCATTTCATTAGAGATAATGTAGACAAAAAGAAAATTAACCTAATCCATCTTCCGACTGATTTACAGAGAGCAGACATTTTCACCAAACCCTTGGATGAGAAAAATCATCTGTTCTTTATAAATCAACTGGGAATGATCAATGGAGAAGAGTTAAATTAATTTCTGTCTACATTCGACGAATTTTCCAGAGTTCGTCGAACGGAGTTCGACGAATTAGGGAAAGTTTGAAAGATGCTCGTCGAACGGAGATTGACGAATTCTCTGTGTGGAAACAATTTTCGTCGAACGGAGATCGACGAACTTTGCTTCAGAAGATATTTCGTCGAACGGAGTTCGACGAACTGTGTTCGATTCTTCTGAATGAGATCGACGAATTATCTGTCTATAATTTATTTCGTCGACCTCAGTTCGAAGAAATGTTTCTTTTTTGTTGAACGAAGATTTTCGATTCATATTCTAGAAAACATTATATCTAGGTTTTCTTCGACCTCCGTCTCGCGCTTTCAGTTCTCTTGCTCTTGATCGCCGTTTTCTCTGTCTCTCTTGCAGGTCACCAATGGCGATTCCAGCGAGCACTTTGGCTGCCATGAAATTCGACACTGGTTTTGACATGGATTTTGATTCATTCCAACATTCTGACCCAATATTTCTCTACATTCTAAAACTACTAGAGGAACTTGGTCTCAAAGACTTTATGACCCGAAGGATTAAACTACATGCAACTGAAATTAGAGAATGGGTATACACTTTGTCTGTTTCTGAGGAAAATGTCCTGACAGGAAATATCGGGAGTAATGCTGTCTCTTTATCTCCCGCCGTTCTTTCTGAACTTTTTGGATTTGTAAATGGAGAAGACGATCTGGATGTTGATTCTGAAGAGTTTACTTCAATGCTGAATCTGATGGGGTTTACAGGGAGTAACCCTAACAAGTTGTTAAAGAAACAACTGTCCGCCGCCTACCAGTTCTTGGTGGATATCGTGGGAAAAGTGCTGATGGGCAAGCACTTTGCGCACGACTACATCACAAGGCACCAATTCCTTGTTATGTGCGCCGTGGTCAACAAGAGATAAGTGCATTGGGGCACGATTTTCTTTGAGTTGATTAAGAAGAAGAACAGCAAGAAAGAGGTTTGTTTTGGAAGAATCTTGGGGATATTTCTTCAAGAAAAGGCTGGTGAATTCATGGTCTCCCCGACCATCTTCATCAATGCCAGCAAGAGCCTCACATGCGCTTTGTTTGGCAGATGGAATAAGACGATCTCCAAGCCATCCAAGGCTTCCTCCTCTTCCATCGCAGCTTCTAAGAGCACCAGAGCTGTGAAGGACACTCCCCACCCTGCAGAAGAGGTTATTCCATCTCCACACCCTCTTCCAGCAACCCATCTTCCATCTCCTCCAGCACCCCAATCCCAACAAAAGTCTCATATTCCTACTCCTCCTCAAACTCCATCTCTTGATATCCCTAATAGTCCATCCACCCCCATTCAAGAGAATCCACACCAAACTCCTCCATCATCACCTCTTCCACCTCACCTATATACCATTCCACATTTTCATATACCTTCCCCTTCTCCTCCTCCACCAGATACCACCATAACAGATGCAATTCCACCTCTATCCCCTCCATCTGTTCCCCTTCCCTCATCTACTTCTCTACCTTCACCAACTACCTCTCCATCCTTGGAACCCTCCTCAACTGTATCTACCATCATATCCCTGCTCACTCCCCTCATCAAATCTCTCATCCAAGAGGCCATTACTATTGGGTTTCTCTATGAGGATGGCACAACACTTGTGCACGCAGCGGAAGAATAAAAACATCAAGAAAACCCAAAAGAGATGGGATCGGGCCATGGTAGTTGAATCAAGAAGTTAACATACAACTAGGCAAAAAATACCTCGGTGGCGTTGAGTCACAACTCAACGGAGATGCTCCAAGCTTTGTCTTCTTGTTGGTGGCGAGTTCTATGTGGAATGATGTCCACGTCTCTGCAGAAATCCACATGAGCGGGAGAACACCGAATTTTCCGTCGCACGGATAATCGGGAAGGAGAGTGACCGCACCTTGTTTTTCCACGAACTGCTAGGTCCGCGCCAGGAATAGCAACACCAGCGACAATCGCCGGAGAGGAGGAGGTCGACAGAGCGAGCACGGCGGAGGAACCCTTCCGTCGGCGGGATTCGGGATCGGCGGAACGAACGGAACGGCGGAACACTTCCGTCACGGGATTCGATCGGTGAGAGATTTTCCCGAAAACCCTAAGTATCTAATTATACCAAAAGCATAAACAGACTTAGGAATATCGCTATCCGCAGACCACCCAGAAAATTAGGGTTCCAGAATCGGCGAGAATCACCTAGCAGATTTGGCGAGAATCAGTCGGCGAGAATCACTTAGGATCGGCGAGAATCAGTCGGCGAGTATCACTTAGGATCGGCGAGAATCAGTCGGCGAGTATCACATAGGATCGACGAGAATCAGAGTACAATACTCAATGATTCTCGTCGATCGTGAGTTGACGATACACGTCGATTTACGACGATCATCGACCTGCGTCGATACTCGACGATACTCGTCGACCCTTCTTACCAATCCCTCAAGGCAACTTTGCCCAACTCGACGATCCTTTAAGGCAACACTTTGTCCATAACAACATTCAGGTTGGTGATTGGTAACCTTTACCAACACAGTCAATCATCCAACTTCTCCACATCTCTTATGTGCGACCCTGCAGGCTCATATCGCGTTGGCAGTGAGATTACATGTTTGACCACTTCTAGATCACCATGGTAACTCCAACAGTCTCCCACTTGATCTTGAAAGTATCAAACCAAAAACCTCACAAACAATGAGCGGCATCTAGCAATGCATCATTGCTCCCCAAGCAATAAGAGTTTATAACTCATAAGCCTTTATGACCAATGTATCAGTGTTGTCTTTGTCCCTTTGTCCCTTACATCCGGAAAGAACTAGAGGTATGGACCGTGTCACCCTCGTAATAGCTCAATCCAAGTTTCTTGATCCAGGATGGACTTCCAGAGAATGGTGAGTCCAATATCACATATTGACTCAACCAAGCATGGCCATGCATTTCTCAGTCCAGTTCCATCAAGGGGCCCATGGATGCAACTCCTGTCATACAGGAGGAAAAATCTCATATCTGCTCACACACAAACACCCAAATGATTCGTAACATGCCCAAAAACCACCCTTATCATCAACCTTTCTCAAGGAAGACTTTAGATGACATCAAAGCACGCTCTTCCTCACTTGATGAATGCTGTGACTTCAGGTCAAAGGACCACAACACCATTGTCAACCGAGACCTACTCGTGATACGATTGGATGACAATCCACAGAGTAGTCTCAGGTTGGGTCTGTCCAGTACAACTTGTTCACTAACAAGTACCCACATGATGACTTGATATCACAATATCATGACCTGTGAGAACCGGTCATCAGTCAACGCGCGTGCTAGCCTTCATGTACCATCATCACCCTTAGCTTCTATGATGATACTCGACCAGGGACCTTTTAAGAATGAAGCTTCAAATAAATCATAGGCTCTCACATTCAAGTCACGTACTTGATGTCCAATGGAAGCGAACATTCTAAGGGTATCTATTATGTTAACATTTAACTATCATATAGAAAAACTCATAATAAAAGAACTTGCCATTAATTGTAAGAGAAAAACTAGGTACACTGTTCATCATATGAACAAATGGCCAAAAAAATACATGTTTACATGCAATCCACAAGATTGTCACTAGAGTTGATCATTTAGGTATCGTATACCCATCGATCTAGTATGACCATCATGCTTTCTCTGCGCGAGAGGCTTTGTCAGTGGATCCGCAATATTCTCCTCAGTCGGCACTCTGCAAATGTTCATATCTCCTCGTTCGACAATCTCACGAATAAGATGAAATCGCCGAAGTATGTGCTTGGAGCGCTGATGGGATCTAGGTTAATTAGATTGTGCAATTGCACCATTGTTATCACAGTAGAGAACTACGGGACCAACAATGCTATGAACTACATCAAGCTCGCCGATGAATTTCCTAATCCATACAGCCTCCTTCGCCGCATTAGCTGTGGCGATATACTCGGCCTCTGTTGTAGAATCAGCAACTGTCTCTTGCTTGGAACTCTTCTAGCTCACAGCTCTTTCATTCAGGCAAAACACAAAACTTGACTGAGACTTGGAGTCATCTCTATCAGTTTGGAAGCTAGCATCCGTGTAACCACTTACAACGAGCTCTTCCTCTCCACCATACACCAAGAACACATCCTTAGTCCTTCTCAAGTACTTCAGGACATTCTTGACTGCAATCCAGTGACACTCACCGGGGTCTGACTGATACCTGCTAGTCATGCTCAAAGCAAGGGAGACGTCGGGTCGAGTACATAACATCGCGTACATGATTGATCCAATTGCCGAAGCATATGGAATCAACTTCATGCGATTCTTATCTTCACAAGACTTTGGACACTAGTCCTTAGAGAGATTCACACCATGAGATATGGGCAAAAATCCTTTCTTGGACTCAAGCATGTTGAACCGTTTCAACACCTTTTCGATGTACGTACTCTTGGTCAAACCCAACAACTTCTTCGATCTATCTCTATAGATCTTAATACCGAGTATATAAGTCGCTTCACCCAAATCCTTCATTGAAAAGCAGTTCCCTAGGTTGTTCTTAACAACTTTCAGGGTAGGAATGTCATTCCCAATCAACAGTATGTCATCTACATACAATATCAGGAAGACAACAATGCTCCCACTGATTTGCTTGTAAACACAAGGCTCATCTTCATTCTTGATGAAACCAAACTCTTTGATTTTCTAATCAAAATGAAGATTCCAACTTCGAGAGGCCTGTTTCAGTCCATAGATGGACTTATTCAGCTTGTATATTTTAGTAGCTTCATCTGGGGATACAAAACCCTCGGGTTGTGTCATATACACTTCCTCAAGGAGGTTTCCATTAAGGAAAGCCATTTTGACATCCATCTGCCAGATCTCGTAGTCATAATATGCAGCAACAGCAAGCAATATCCTTATCGACTTTACCATGGCAACAGGGGAAAAGGTCTCATCATAGTCAATACCATGAATTTGCTTGAAACCCTTAGCCACCAGTCTCCCTTTGAATGTCTGTACATTCCCATCCATGTCGGTCTTCTTCTTGAAGACCCACTTGCACCCTATGGGTCATACCCCTTCAGGTGGTTCCACTAAGTTCCAAACTTGGTTTGCATACATGGAGTCCATTTCGGATTTCATAGCCTCAAGCCATTTGTCGGAGTCCGGTCCATTCATAGCCTCTTGGTAGGTTGCTGGTTCATCATCATGATCCATAAGCAACATATTACCTATTTGAGACATGAGAAATCCATATCTCTCAGGGTCAAACCTCGGTCTACTAGATCCTCGTAGGACTTGTGTTCCTTGAGCAGGTTCTCTAGCTAAAACATCTTGTAGTCCTGTCTCAGAATCCAATTCCGGTTCATTCACTACATGTGGTTCTTGAACTTCTTCAAGCTCTACATTTTCAGTCTTTCTTGATAAGAACTCTTTCTCCAAGAAGACACCAGTCCTTGGACAAACACTTTTCCCTCAGACGGTAGGTAAAAGTAATACTCTTTCATTTCCTTAGGATATCCCACCAGATAACATTTATCCGATTTGGGTGCCAGCTTGTCAGGCATTTGACGTCTCACGTATGCCTCACAACCCCAAATTTTAATGAACGACATACTAGGACTCTTCCCAGTCCATATCTCATATGGTGTCTTCAGAACCGTTTTTGTTGGAGCGCGATTCAATGTCATTGCAGCAGTCTCTAAAACAAAATCCCAAAAGGAAACATACAAGTCTGCATGACTCATCATCGAACGTACCATGTCTAATAGAGTACGATTTCTCCTCTCAGACACATCATTATGTTGTGGTATTCTAGGTGGAGTGAGTTGTGATACAATACCACACTCTTTCAGATGATCACGGAACTCATGACTCAGGTATTCGCCACCTCGATCAGATCAGAGTGCTTTAACCCTTTTAACCAATTGGTTTTCTACTTCATTCTTGAACTCTTTGAACTTTTCAAAGGTCTCGAATTTGCACTTCATAAGATACACATATCCGTATCTACTGAAATCATCAGTAAATATAACAAAGTAGAAATACCCACCTCTAGCCATAGAACTCATGGGTCCGCATACACCATTATGTACAACACCCAAGAGATCCTCAGCCCTCTCAGTATAACCAGTGAAAGGAGCTTTAGTCATCTTGCCTAACAAACAAGATTCGCATCCCTCAAATGATTCATAATCAAATGAGTCCAAAAGTCCATCTCTATGGAGCTTGGATATGCGCTTCTCGTTAATATGGCCCAAACGACAATGCTAGAGAAATGTAGGGTTCGAGTCATTTGTTCTTAGTCTTTTATTATTTTCTACATTACAGATCAGATTGTCCAAGTTCAAAACATAAAGACCATTAAACAATTGGGCTACAACATAACAAACATCATTCTTAAATATAGAACAACAGTTGTTCTTAATTATAAAAGAAAATCCAATCATGTCCAAACATGAAATAGATATAATGTTTCTAGTTATGGCCGGAACAAAATAACAATTATCTAGTTCTATTACAAGCCCACTGGGCAAAGAAAGACGGTAAACCCCTACGGCTACAGCAACAACTCTTGCTCCATTGCCGACACGGAGGTCCACCTCCCCTTTACTCAGCAATCTTCTCCTTCCCAGTTCCTGCACATTTGTACAAATGTGAGAACCACATCCGGCATCCAATACCCAAGATGAAGGAGAAGAAAGGTTTATCTCTATAACGTGAACATTTGAAGCGGAAGTCATACCCCCCTTCATTTGCTGCAGACCTTCAATGTACGAAGGACAGTTCCTCCTCCAATGACCAGCCTTGCCATAGTGGTGGCATTTCCCTTCCTTCATCGTGCTTTTCTTTTTCATCAGTGCAGAAGACTTGGGCTCAAGATATGACTTAGGTCCCACCTTCGTCTTCTTAGAGCCCTTGGCCTCGCCCTTGCCCTTATGCACCATCAGTATGGGGCTGGCAGGCTTGGCCTTCTTCATATTGATTTCGGCAGTTCTCAACATGCCTAGGAGTTCGGGCAGTGTCTTGTCTATTTCATTCATGTTGTAGTTCAAGACGAACTGCTCATAACTGTCCGGCAACGATTGCAGGATCAGATCTGTGGCCAACTCTTGACCAAGAGGAAAACCCAGCCTTTCAAGGTTCTCTATATACCCAATCATCTTGAGTACGTGAGTCCCTACTGAGTCTCGAACTCCCATCTTGCACTAAAATAACGCTTTTGTGACGTCGAACCTCTCTTGACGAGCCTGCCCTTGAAACATTTTCTTGAGATGCTCGTCAATCTCCTTGCACCCCATGTTCTCATGTTGCTTCTGAAGCTCAGAGTTCATAGTGGCAAGCATAAGGCATTCAACATCTAAAGCATCATCAGTATGCTTCTTATAAGCATCCTTCTCAGCACGGGAAGAGTTCCCGGTCGGCACCTCGGGGGCTTCTTCTTCCAAGACATAGAGCTTTCTCTCTTGCCTGAGAATAATTCTCAGGTTCCTGTACCAGTCCATGTAATTAGTCCCACTGAGCTTATCCTTCTCAAGGATGGCTCTCAGAGACAACGTGGAGTGTGAAACACTTGCCATGAAATTCTACAAGAATTTATGCAGAATAAAATCAGTACCCTAGGTTTCAAATACAATTTATTTTAATTTGGACTTCAATTAAAACACTCCCACTATATTATTCGAAATGATAGCCCTCACTAACAATTCGGAGAGTTCATGCGAGCTACTCTCTTAGTGGACAAGATCCGTATTTTACCAACACAATGAGTCAGCTTTGGCGTTCCTCTCACGATGCGGTTATTTAGGTAGGCAATGCTTGCCAATTGCATCCTCATGCAATTCTTGTATGGTTGGTGAATAACTCCTTACTCGCATCCATCATATGGTGCATGCCAACCCTATGCCTCTAGGCACTCAACCTTTGAGGTCACCTAGTTAAGCTGGACCCGATATCGACAGTGTGATATCACAATTATCCACTCGCACCCTTACCAAGATAGATTAATGCATCTTGCTTTGGCAAGCCCACACTTCATCGATCGAGGCAGGAAGAGTGTCATCCATCGGAAGGCATCCGAACACTTAATATTTGATGAAGGGATTTTGATTATAGGTTAACAGTTAACCATGATCAACATTTGATCAATGTGCACATCCAAAGAAAAACAATTTTTCTAAAACCACAAGCATCCCTTATGTGCACAACCTGACACCATCCACATTTGATAGAAGGAAGGGCTAAATCTGAACATCCGGAAACTTCCAAATCCTCAGATTTACATGCATTGGACAAAAGCAAAGACAACTCAACTTAAAATAGTAGACAAGCTCATCTCTCTATGTTGGATTCAAAATCCAAAACAATCTCGAGGGATGGTTACTGCTAAGGAGACTACAATTTCTAACAATTAGAAATTTCCACGAAATCCCAGACATTCTTGGCGGGGTACCAAGACTAAATCTAGACATTTAGAACACTTCTAAATCCCTAGGTTTACACGCACTGGAATAACAAAACTTCCAATACAACAATCATGGCCGAAACCTGGCTCTAATACCACTGTTGGGTTTCTCTATGAGGATGGCACAACACTTGTGTACGCAGCGGAATAATAAAAACATCAAGAAAACCCAAAAGAGATGGGATCGGGCCATGGTAGTTGAATCAAGAAGTTAACATATAACTACGCAAAAATTACCTCGGTGGCATTGAGTCACAACTCAACGGAGATGCTCCAAGCTTCGTCTTCTTGCTGGTGGCGAGTTCTACGTGGAATGATGTCCACGTCTCTGCAGAAATCCACACGAGCGGGAGAACACCGACTTTTCCGTCGCACGGATAATCGGGATGGAGAGTGACCGCACCTTGCTTTTCCACGGACTGCTAGGTCCGCACCAGGAATAGCAACACCAGCGACAATCGCCGGAGAGGAGGAGGTCGACGGAGCGAGCACGGCGGCGGAACACTTCCGTCGGCGGGATTCGGGATCGGCGGAACGAACGGAACGGCGGAACACTTCTGTCGCGGGATTCGATCGGTGAGAGATTTTCCCGAAAACCCTAAGTATCTAATTATACCAAAAGCATAAACAGACTTAGGAATATCGCTATCCGCAGACCACCCTGAAAATTAGGGTTCCAGAATCGGCAAGAATCACCAAGCAGATTCGGCGAGAATCAGTCGGCGAGAATCACTTAGGATCGGCGAGAATCAGTCGGCGAGTATCACTTAGGATCGGCGAGAATCAGTCGGCGAGTATCACATAGGATCGGCGAGAATCAGAGTACAATACTCGATGATTCTCGTCAATCGTGAGTTGACGATACACGTCGATTCACGACGATCGTCGACCTGCGTCTATACTCGACGATACTCGTCGACCCTTCTTACCAATCCCTCAAGGCAACATTTGCCCAACTCGACGATCCTTTAAGACAACACTTTGTCCATAACCCCATTCAGGTTGGTGATTGGTAACCTTTACCAACACAGTCAATCATCCAACTTCTCCACATCTCTTATGTGCGACCCTGCAGGCTCATATCGCGTTGGCAGTGAGATTACATGTTTAATCACTTCTAGATCACCATGGTAACTCCAACAGTCTCCCACTTAATCTTGAAAGTATCAAACCAAAAACCTCACAAACAATGAGCTGCATCTAGCAATGCATCATTGCTCCCCAAGCAATAAGAGTTTATAACTCATAAGCCTTTATGACCAATGTATCAGCGTTGTCTTTGTCCCTTTGTCCCTTACATCCGGAAAGAACTAGAGGCATGGACCGTGTCACCCTCGTAATAGCTCAATCCAAGTTTCTTGATCCAGGACGGATTTCCAGAGAATGGTGAGTCCAATATCACATATTAACTAAACCAAGCATGGCCATGCATTTCTCAGTCCAGTTCCATCAAGGGGCCCATGGATGCAACTCCTGTCATACAGGAGGACAAATCTCATATCTGCTCACACACAAACACCCAAATGATTCGTAACATGCCCAACAACCACCCTTATCATCAACCTTTCTCAAGGAAGACTTTAGATGACATCAAAGCACGCTCTTCCTCACTTGATGAATGCTGTGACTTCAGGTCAAAGGACCACAACACCATTGTCAACTGAGACCTACTCGTGACACGATTGGATGACAATCCACAGAGTAGTCTCAGGTTGGGTCTGTCCAGTACAACTTGTTCACTAACAAGTACCCACATAATGACTTGATATCACAATATCATGACCTGTGAGAACCGGTCATCAGTCAACGCGCGTGCTAGCCTTCATGTACCATCATCACCCTTAGCTTCTATGATGATACTCGACCAGGGACCTTTTAAGAATGAAGCTTCAAATAAATCATAGGCTCTCACATTCAAGTCACGTACTTGATGTCCCATGGAAGCGAACATTGTAAGGGTATCTATTATGTTAACATTTAACTATCATATAGAAAAACTCATAATAAAAGAACTTGCCATTAATTGTAAGAGAAAAACTAGGTACACTGTTCATCATATGAACAAATGGCCAACAAAATACATGTTTACATGCAATCCACAAGATTCTCACTAGAGTTGATCATTTAGGTATCGTATACCCATCGATCTAGTATGACCATCATGCTTTCTCTGCGCGAGAGGCTTTGTCAGTGGATCCTCAATATTCTCCTCAGTCGGCACTCTGCAAATGTTCACATCTCCTCGTTCGACAAACTCACGAATAAGATGAAACCGCCGAAGTATGTGCTTGGAGCGCTGATGGGATCTAGGTTAATTAGATTGTGCAATTGCACTATTGTTATCACAGTAGAGAACTACGGGACCAACAATGTTAGGAACTACATCAAGCTCGCCGATGAATTTCCTAATCCATACAACCTCCTTCGCCGCATTAGCTGTGGCGATATACTCGGCCTCTGTTGTAGAATCAGCAACTGTCTCTTGCTTGGAACTCTTCCAGCTCACAGCTCCTCCATTCAGGCAAAACACAAAACCTGACTGAGACTTGGAGTCGTCTCTATCAGTTTGGAAGCTAGCATCCGTGTAACCACTTACAACGAGCTCTTCCTCTCCACCATACACCAAGAACACATCCTTAGTCCTTCTCAAGTACTTCAGGACATTCTTGACTGCAATCCAGTGACACTCACCGGGGTCTGACTGATACCTGCTAGTCATGCTCAAAGCAAAGGAGACGTCGGGTCGAGTACATAACATCGCGTACATGATAGATCCAATTGCCGAAGCATATGGAATCAACTTCATGCGATCCTTATCTTCACAAGACTTTGGACACTAGTCCTTAGAGAGATTCACACCATGAGATATGGGCAAAAATCATTTCTTGGACTCAAGCATGTTGAACCATTTCAACACCTTTTCGATGTACGTACTCTTGGTCAAACCCAGCAACTTCTTCGATCTATCTCTATAGATCTTAATACCGAGTAGTCGCTTCACCCAAATCCTTCATTGAAAAGCAGTTCCCTAGGTTGTTCTTAATAACTTTCAGGGTAGGAATGTCATTCCCAATCAACAGTATGTCATCTACATACAATATCAGGAAGACAACAATGCTCCCACTGATTCGCTTGTAAACACAAGGCTCATCTTCATTCTTGATGAAACCAAACTCTTTGATTTTCTCATCAAAATGAAGATTCCAACTTCGAGAGGCCTGTTTCAGTCCATAGATGGACTTATTCAGCTTGTATATTTTAGTAGCTTCATCTGGGGATACAAAACCCTCGGGTTGTGTCATATACACTTCCTCAAGGAGGTTTCCATTAAGGAAAGCCGTTTTGACATTCATCTGCCAGATCTCGTAGTCATAATTTGCAGCAACAGCAAGCAATATCCTTATGGACTTTACCATGGCAACAGGGGAAAAGGTCTCATCATAGTTAATACCATGAATTTGCTTGAAACCCTTAGCCACCAGTCGCCCTTTGAATGTCTGTACATTCCCATCCATGTCGGTCTTCTTCTTGAAGACCCACTTGCACCATATGGGTCATACCCCTTCAGGTGGTTCCACCAAGTTCCAAACTTGGTTTGCATACATGGAGTCCATTTCGGATTTCATAGCCTCAAGCCATTTGTCGGAGTCCGATCCATTCATAGCCTCTTGGTAGGTTGCTGGTTCATCATCATGATCCATAAGCAACATATTACCTATTTGAGACACGAGAAATCCATATCTCTCAGGCTCAAACCTCGGTCTACTAGATCTACGTAGGACTTGTGTTCCTTGAGCAGGTTCTCTAGCTAAAACATCTTGTAGTCCTGTCTCAGAATCCAATTCTGGTTCATTCACTACATGTTGTTCTTGAACTTCTTCAAGCTCTACATTTTCAGTCTTTCTTGATAAGAACTCTTTCTCCAAGAAGACATCAGTCCTTGGACAAACACTTTGCCCTCAGACGGTAGGTAAAAGTAATACCCTTTCATTTTCTTAGGATATCCCACCAAATAACATTTATCCGATTTGGGTTCCAGCTTGTCAGGCATTTGACGTCTCACGTATGCCTCACAGCCCCAAATTTTAATGAACGACATACTAGGACTCTTCCCAGTCCATATCTCATATGGTGTCTTTAGAACCATTTTCATTGGAGCGCGATTCAATGTCATTGCAGCAGTCTCTAAAGCAAAACCCCAAAAGGAAACAGGCACGTCTGCATGACTCATCATCGAACGTACCATGTCTAACAGAGTACGATTTCTCCTCTCAGACACACCATTATGTTGTGGTGTTCTAGGTGGAGTGAGTTGTGATACAATACCACACTCTTTCAGATGATCACGGAACTCATGACTCAGGTATTCGCCACCTCGATCAGATCGGAGTGCTTTAACCCTTTTAACCAATTGGTTTTCTACTTCATTCTTGAACTCTTTGAACTTTTCAAAGGTCTCGTATTTGCACTTCATAAGATACACATATCCGTATCTACTGAAATCATCAGTAAATGTAACAAAGTAGAAATACCCACCTCTAGCCATGGAACTCATGGGTCCGCATACACCATTATGTACAACACCCAAGAGATCCTCAGCCCTCTCAGTATAACCAGTGAAAGGAGCTTTAGTCATCTTGCCTAACAAACAAGATTCACATCGCTCAAATGATTCATAATCAAATGAGTCCAAAAGTCCATCTCTATGGAGCTTGGATATGCGCTTCTCGTTGATATGGCCCAAACGACAATGCTAGAGAAATGTAGGGTTCGAGTCATTTGTTCTTAGTCTTTTATTATTTTCTACATTACAGATCAGATTGTCCAAGTTCAAAACATAAAGACCATTAAACAATTGGGCTACAGCATAACAAACATCATTCTTAAATATAGAACAACAGTTATTCTTAATTATAAAAGAAAATCCAATCATGTCCAAACATGAAATAGATATAATGTTTCTAGTTATGGCCGGAACAAAATAACAATTATCTAGTTCTATTACAAGCCCACTGGGCAAAGAAAGACGGTAAACCCCTACGGCTATAGCAGCAACTCTTGCTCCATTACCGACACGGAGGTCCACCTCCCCTTTACTCAGCAATCTTCTCCTTCCCAGTTCCTGCACATTTGTACCAATGTGAGAACCACATCCGGTATCCAATACCCAAGATGAAGGAGAAGAAAGGTTTATCTCTATAACGTGAACATTTGAAGCGGAAGTCATACCTCCCTTCATTTTCTACAGACCTTCAATGTACGAAGGACAGTTCCTCCTCCAATGACCAGCCTTGCCACAGTGGTGGCATTTTCCTTCCTTCATCGTGCTTTTCTTTTTCATCAGTGCAGAAGACTTGGGCTCAAGATATGACTTAGGTCCCACCTTCCTCTTCTTAGAGCCCTTGGCCTAGCCCTTGCCCTTATGCACCATCAGTATGGGGCTGGCAGGCTTGGCCTTCTTCATATTGATTTCGGCAGTTCTCAACTTGCCTAGTAGTTCGGGCAGTGTCTTGTCTATTTCATTCATATTGTAGTTCAAGACGAACTGCTCATAACTGTCCGGCAACGATTGCAGGATCAGATCTGTGGCCAACTCTTGACCAAGAGGAAAACCCAGCCTTTCAAGGTTCTCTATATACCCAATCATCTTGAGTACGTGAGTCCCTACTGAGTCTCGAACTCCCATCTTGCACTGAAACAACGCTTTTGTGACGTCGAACCTCTCTTGACGAGCCTGCCCTTGAAACATTTTCTTGAGATGCTCGTCAATCTCCTTGCACCCCATGTTCTCATGTTGCTTCTGAAGCTCAGAGTTCATAGTGGCAAGCATAAGGCATTCGACATCTAAAGCATCATCAGTATGCTTCTTATAAGCATCCTTCTCAGCACGGGAAGAGTTCCCGGTCGGCACCTCGGGGGCTTCTTCTTCCAAGACATAGAGCTTTCTCTCTTGCCTGAGAACAATTCTCAGGTTCCTGTACCAGTCCATGTAATTAGTCCCACTGAGCTTATCCTTCTCAAGGATGGCTATCAGAGACAACGTGGAGTGTGAAACACTTACCATGGAATTCTACAAGAATTTATGCAGAATAAAATCAGTACCCTAGGTTTCAAATACAATTTATTTTAATTTGGACTTCAATTAAAACACTCCCACTATTTTATTCGAAATGATAGCCCTCACTAACAATTCGGAGAGTTCATGCGAGCTACTCTCTTAGTGGACAAGATCCGTATTTCACCAACACAATGAGTCAGCTTTGGCTTTCCTCTCACGATGCGGTTATTTAGGTAGGCAACGCTTGCCAATTGCATCCTCATGCAATTCTTGTATGGTTGGTGAATAACTCCTTACTCGCATCCATCATATGGTGCATGCCAACCCTATGCCTCTAGGCACTCAACCTTTGAGGTCACCTAGTTAAGCTGGACCCGATGTCGACAGTGGGATATCACAATTATCCGCTCGCACCCTTACCAAGATAGATTAATGCACCTTGCTTTGGCAAGCCCACACTTCATCGATCGAGGCAGGAAGAGTGTCATCCATCGGAAGGCATCCAAACACTTAATATTTGATGAAGGGATTTTGATTATAGGTTAACAGTTAACCATGATCAACATTTGATCAATGTGCACATCCAAAGAAAAACAATTTTTCTAAAACCACAAGCATCCCATATGTGCACAACCTGACACCATCCACATTTGATAGAAGGAAGGGCTAAATCTGAACATCCGGAAACTTCCAAATCCTCAGATTTACATGCATTGGACAAAAGCAAAGACAACTCAACTTAAAATAGTAGACAAGCTCATCTCTCTATGTTGGATTCAAAATCCAAAACAATCTCGAGGGATGGTTACTGCTAAGGAGACTACAATTTCTAACAATTAGAAATTTCCACGAAATCCCAGACGTTCTTGGCGGGGTACCAAGACTAAATCTAGACATTTAGAACACTTCTAAATCCCTAGGTTTACACGCACTGGAATAACAAAACTTCCAATACAACAATCATGGCCGAAACCTGGCTCTAATACCACTGTTGGGTTTCTCTATGAGGATGGCACAACACTTGTGCACGCAGCGGAAGAATAAAAACATCAAGAAAACCCAAAAGAGATGGGATCGGGCCATGGTAGTTGAATCAAGAAGTTAACATACAACTAGGCAAAAATTACCTCGGTGGCATTGAGTCACAACTCAACGGAGATGCTCCAAGCTTCGTCTTCTTGCTGGTGGCGAGTTCTACATGGAATGATGTCCACGTCTCTGCAGAAATCCACACGAGCGGGAGAACACCGACTTTTCCGTCGCACGGATAATCGGGAAGGATAGTGACCGCACCTTACTTTTCCACGGACTGCTAGGTCCGCGCAAGGAATAGCAACACCAGCGACAATTGCCGGAGAGGAGGAGGTCGACGGAGCGAGCACAGCGGCGGAACCCTTCTGTCGGCGGGATTCGGGATCGGCGGAACGAACGGAATGGCGGAACACTTCCGTCGCGGGATTCGATCGGTGAGAGATTTTCCCGAAAACCCTAAGTATCTATTTATACCAAAAGCATAAACAGACTTAGGAATATTGCTATCCGCAGACCACCCAGAAAATTAGGGTTCCAGAATCGGCGAGAATCACCTAGCAGATTCGGCGAGAATCAGTCGGCGAGAATCACTTAGGATCGGCGAGAATCAGTCGGCGAGTATCACTTAGGATCGGCGAGAATCAGTCGACGAGTATCACATAGGATCGGCGAGAATAAGAGTACAATACTCGACGATTCTCTTCGATCGTGAGTTGACGATACACGTCGATTCACTACGATCGTGCGTCGATAATCGACGATACTCGTCGACCCTTCTTACCAATCCCTCAAGGCAACATTTGCCCAACCCGACGATCCTTTAAGGCAACACTTTGCCCATAACCCCATTCAGGTTGGTGATTGGTAACCTTTACTAACACAGTCAATCATCCAACTTCTCCACATCTCTTATGTGCGACCCTGCAGGCTCATATCGCGTTGGCAGTGAGATTACATGTTTGACCACTTCTAGATCACCATGGTAACCGATAACTCTAATTTTGTCCATGTTTTTATGTTATTTTTATTTAATAATTAATTAGTTTATAATTATATTTTGTAATTTTATTATTGAATTTTTCTAATTTCTTATTTCAGGGCAATCTGGGCTGCAAATTTCAATTTGGAGTCTATAGGGTTGACCAGGAGACAAAACTGGGCAAAAGCAATAATATTTCAAAAGACACGCCAGAGTCACGGGCGTGACCGACATGGTCACGGGCGTGACATACTGGCGAGAACCCGGCGCGTGACAGGAGCTATCTGTCACGTCAATTAAAAGTACACGCCCTAAGGTCACAGGCGTGACCATCATCACACGGGCGTGTACTCCAGGCGTGACATCCAGTGCTTTTCCCTGACTTCCAGTCAATGGCAGTTTCAATTTGCAACAAGTCACGGGCGTGACACATTTGGCACGGGCGTGACTAACCCCGTGACAGCCCGGCGTGCCGACTTAATGCTGCAGTTTCAGGCACTGGAAGGTTTCTCAAGACACGCCCACGGTCACGGGCGTGACCTATGGGCATGACCCCTCCAACAACGGCCGGAGTTATTCCCGCCATTTCTGCTTCCCGCCGTTCTTCTACAACCGTCAAGACACGCCCTAGGTCACGGGCGTGACCTAGGGGCGTGACCCGCAAATTAACGACTTTTGGCGGTTTCGCGCCAACGTTCAGAGGACTTGAAGACGACGGTTCCGAGACCGACACGCCCTAGGTCACGGGCGTGACCTAGGGGCGTGACCACCCAGCAACTTTTTCTATAAATTCCAGACAGCTTCAGATGGCCAGAGAGAGATTTTTGGGGAGCTTAATTCTATTTTCTTTGCTGTTATTCTCTGCATTTTCAATTCATAGTGTAGTCTATATTTCCAAGTAATTTTTATAATCATGTCTCTACTCTATCTTTCTTGTAATTCTCTCATCATGATGAGTAGCTAATTTTCAATTAGCACTTGATCATGATGAACTTTGGAATGAAATAAAATTCTTATTTTTGTCTCAATTTAGCAAGCATTCTATTTTCTAAACGTTGATTTATCTTTGATTTAAATTTTCTTCGAATCCATAAGTTGCAAATTATGTTTATTCGAGCCTAGATCCGTATCCTAGATTTACCGAGAGGTTGTGGATACGAGTAGATCACTCAAGGATAAAGAGAGTTTCTTGCACCCCTCGAGAGAGGAACGCAAAATTCTCCCGCCTTGGAGTCAACTCCATTAGTGAGGTTCACCGCCTAAAGCAAGCTTAGGTCTTTCGACTGGCCGAGAGGTCTTAATCGATCTACCTAAGGTTAGTCGAGTGCGTATTCTCGAGAGAGGCGCTTCGTAGCTTTGGAACCTCTGCGGTCAAAGTTAATAATTTAGATGCTTGTGCTCTTTAATTTCGTGGATTATATTCTAGCCCAAAGGGATTCCAGATCAAGTGCTAGCCTTTTATTCATCGAATTTCTCCTCTTAATTTAACGTTTGTTTTCGTTTCCGCAAAAACCAATTTTCCGATCGATAAAATAATAGTTCGTCCTTGTGAGTACAAATACTCAACGGTCCCAGAGTTTAAATACGATATTTCCTATACTAAATTTCGATAGGTGCACTTGCCTAGTTGAGAGTTTAGTTTGGATATTTTTCAAAACTTATAAAATCTACATCAAGTTTTTGGCGCCGTTGCCGGGGACATTTTTTTGTTGATATTTTGAAAGCAAGGCTCTATTAATTTTATCATTTTTTTTTAGAAATATCAAAAAAAAAATCTTATTTTGTTTTATTTTGGTGTATGACCCGAGGGAATCCGTTGCCTCTTTTTGATTTGGATCCGGAAATCGAGCGAACCCTTCGGCACCGCTTACGATTTCAAGTTCCGACTTTTCAAGACACGGACTCCTTAGGAGACACTCCTAATCCTTCATTAATCCTCTCTCCGTCACCGCCTTCTTCTTCTCCTTCTTCATTTAGTTCTTCTTCTCATTCTCCTAGATCTCCTTCTTCTGCTTCTTTCAATATGGGTGAGCCAAATGCAGTTGAACAAAGGACTATGTCCTATTATGCCCGTCCAAACTTGGACGAGACTCAATCTAGTATTATTCGCCCCGCTATTGCCCCCAATAATTTTGAGTTGAAGCCAAACATCATCCAAATGGTACAACAATATGTACAATTTGATGGGCTTCAAGATGAAGATCCAAACGCGCATATTTCAAATTTCTTAGAAATATGCGATACTTTTAAAATTAATGGTGTATCCGATGATGCCATCCGGCTAAGGTTATTTCCATTTACATTGCGCACTAAAGCTAAGCAGTGGTTGGGTTCTCTACCAAGAGGATCCATCACAACATGGGCTCAAATGACGGAAAGATTTTTTACGAAATACTTTCCGCCGGCTAAAACGGCTAAATTGCGCAATGATATCACTTATTTCTCCCAAATTGATTCGGAAACGTTATATGATACTTGGGAGCGTTTCAAGGAATTGCTTCGTCGATGTCCTCATCATGCAATTCCGGATTGGTTACAAATCCAAACCTTCTATAACGGCCTAAATTCTCAAACTAGGCAACATATTGATGCCGCCGCCGGTGGAACGCTTAATAACAAAACACCGGCGGCCGCACAAGAGCTTATAGAAGGTATGGCTTTGAATACCTATCAATGGAGTACACCTCGGTCTAAACCACCTAAACCGGCCGGGATGTATGAAATCGATACGGTTTCAAGTTTGTCTCTCCAGGTTGAGCAACTGCAAAAACAGATGAACGAGATGTCTGCTTCCTCGTCCAAATCTACCTGTGATCCCCAATATTGGGAGCCTTCTACTATTGCCGAGCATGTGGATTACATGGGTAATCCGAATCGGCCACCTTATAATCCGGGTAACAATTTTGGCAATACCTATCACCCGGGTATAAGGAATCACCCCAACTTCTCTTGGAGTAATCCGGGGAACGCGGCGCGCCCTCCGAACACGATTCCACCCGGCTATTTTCCACCGCAAGCTCCCAAAGCTCCCAATCTCGCGGAATTGTTCACTAAATATACAACTACAAATGACGCCAACATCCGGAATCTCACCGGATCTCTTCGAAGTTTGGAGACACAAATCGGGCAAATCGCTAAAATGCTCTCCGATCGTCAACAAGGAGCGCTACCGGGCAATACAGAACCCAACCCCAAGGAGCATGCAAAAGCCATCACCCTACGGAGCGGGAATTAGGTAACCACTTCTCCAAATCCGGTTGATACTTCTCCAATTCCGGTTGATACGGAGGTAATCAATTCTCCATCTTCTCCTTCGTCTAAGCCTTCTACTCTTAATAAACCAAAAGCTTATCAACCACCTCTTCCCTATCCATCTAGAATGCAAAAAAACCGGGTGGATGAACATCACGGTAAATTTTTGGACATGTTTAAACAAATCCAAATTAATCTACCGTTTTGTGAAATAATCGCACAAATGCCGAAATACGCCAAGTACCTCAAGGATCTTTTATCCAATAAAAAGAAACTTGAGGATATCTCCACGGTTCAATTGAACGCGGAGTGTTCGGCAGTTTTACTTAATAAATTACCTAAGAAATTACCCGATCCGGGTAGTTTCTCCATTCCCTGTTTGTTTGGTGATTTATTAGTAAAACGTGCGTTAGCCGATCTAGGCGCCTCAATCAATTTAATGCCTTATTCTTTAGTTAAGAAGTTGGGATTAGGAGAACCTAAACCCACAAGAATGTGCATTCAATTGGCGGATCGGTCTGTCAAGCTCCCTATGGGGATCATAGAGGATGTGCTTGTCAAAGTTGACAAATTTATCTTTCCGGTAGATTTCGTCATCTTTGACATCGAAGAGGACACCGAGGTCCCACTCATTCTCGGTCGCCCTTTTCTTGCCACCTCGCGCGCAATTATAGACGTTAGTAATGGGAAACTTCTCCTTAGAGTCGGAGATGAAGAAGTTACCTTTACTATTGACATGTCTATGAAAAACTCGCTCTCAAATGACGACTCATGTTATTATTTGGAGGCTTCTCTTGAAGAAGACTCTTTTCTTTTTTCTGAAAAATCTTTATCTTCTATTGATCATGATGCCGATTTAGAACATTTAGATTTAATTGCTCATGAAAATAGTGATAATCTCTCGATCACGCACGCACCTATTTTTGAACTTTTAGACATTGGTAGTGATCGTTTGAAAACTTCTTATGATGAACCTCCCGCGTTAGAACTAAAACAATTGCCTGATCATTTAGAGTATTTATTTTTAGCGGAGGATTCAAAACTTCCGGTTATTGTGTCGGCCTACTTGACCAATGAAGAAAAAATTAAATTATCTCATATTTTAAAACTTCATCGCCGCGCAATTGCGTGGAAGATCACGGATTTGAGAGGGATTAATCCCTCCTTTTGCACCCATAAAATTTTTTTAGAAGAACACGCTCACAAAACTATTCAACCTCAACGCCGGCTAAATCCTAACATGAAGGAGGTAGTCAAGGCCGAGGTCATAAAATTATTAGATGCGGGTATCATCTATCCAATTTCGGATAGCTCTTGGGTGAGCCCGGTCCAAGTGGTGCCCAAGAAAGGAGGGTTAACGGTAGTGCCTAATGATAAAAATGAGTTAGTTCCCACTCGAACCGTTACCGGATGGCGGGTGTGCATCGATTACCGTAAATTAAATGATGCAACCCGTAAGGATCATTTTCCTTTGCCGTTTATTGACCAAATACTTGAACGGCTATCCGGGCACTCATTTTATTGTTTTCTTGATGGTCTCTCGGGATATTTTCAAATCCCAATCGCACCCGAGAACCAAGAGAAAACAACCTTCACTTGTCCGTTTGGCACCTTCGCTTATCGAAGGATGCCTTTTGGTTTGTGCAACGCGCCGGCAACCTTCCAAAGGTGCATGCTAGCAATCTTTGACGAATTAGTGGAGGATATCATGGAGGTTTTCATGGACGATTTCTCCATTTTTGGAGATTCGTTTGATTTATGTTTAGCAAACCTTTCCCGTGTACTCCAAAGATGTGAGGACACGAATCTAGTTTTAAACTAGGAGAAGTGCCATTTTATGGTACGGGAGGGTTTGGTCTTAGGCCATAAAATTTCTAGTAAGGGCATAGAGGTAGATAAAGCAAAAATTGAAACTATAGAAAAGCTACCTCCCCCTTCAAATGTTAAGGCCGTTCGTAGTTTTTTGGGGCATGCCGGTTTCTATCGCCGGTTTATTAAAGATTTTTCTAAAATAACTAAGCCCCTAACCCACTTGTTAGAAAAAGACGCGCCGTTCATTTTTGACGAAAATTGTTTGCGTGCTTTTTCTCTTATTAAAGAAAAATTGATTAACGCTCCTATCATGATCGCTCCCAATTGGGAGCTTCCCTTTGAGATAATGTGCGACGCTAGTAGTTTTGCCGTTGGTGCGGTGTTAGGACAACGCATAAATAAAAACTTTCATCCTATCTATTATGCAAGCAAAACATTAACCGACGCACAGGAAAATTACACGACCACCGAAAAAGAATTATTAGCCGTAATTTTCGCATTTGATAAATTCCGCTCATATCTCACTTTGTCTAAAATTATTGTTTTTACTGATCACTCGGCTTTGAGATATTTACTAGCAAAAACAGATGCAAAGCCGCGATTGATTATGTGGATCTTACTGCTCCAAGAATTTGATTTGGAGATTCGCGACAAGAGAGGAGCGGAGAACTTGGCGGCTGACCATCTTTCGCGGTTGGAGAACCCCAATTCGGGGGAGCTCATGGAGGAGGACATTGACAGCACTTTTCCCGAGGAGTGCCTTCTCGCCATTCATAAGGTAATCACCCTCCCCACTCCTTGGTTCGCCGATTTCACAAATTATCTTGTTGCGAGATTCCTCCCGAATGGTTTTTCTTATCAAGAAAAGAAGAAATTCTTTTCTGATTTGAAAAATTATTTTTGGGAGGATCCCTTCCTTTTTTGTGTTTGTGCGGACCAAGTAGTGCGGAGGTGTGTTTCTCATGAGGAAGGCGCACAAATTTTAAAGCATTGTCATGAGGGACCCGCCGGTGGGCACTATAAAGCTAATCGGACGGCTCGGAAGATACTTGAAGCGGGCTTCTATTGGCCAAGCATCTTCAAGGATGCTCACGCCCATGTAAGTCGTTGTGAACAATGCCAACGCTCAGGTAATATTTCCCGCCGTGATGAAATGCCGTTAAATACATTTTTAGAAATAGAAGTTTTTGATTTATGGGGGATCGACTTTGTTGGACCGCTACCAATATCGCATGGAAATAAATATATATTGGTAGCGGTCGACTATGTGTCATGGTGGGTGGAAGCGCAAGCCTTCCCCACTAATGACGCCCGAGTCGTGACCCAATTTCTCAAAAAACTATTTTCACGATTTGGAGCACCGCGGGCAATAGTTAGTGATAGGGGCACCCACTTTTGTAACGTACAATTCGTTAAGGTTTTGTCTAAATATGGCGTTACACATAGGTTAGCCACCCCCTATCACCCTCAAACAAGTGGTCAGGTAGAAGTAGTTAACCGTGAAATCAAACGAATTTTGGAGAAAACGGTTTCTACTAATAGAAAGGATTGGTCGGTCAAGCTTGATGATGCTCTTTGGGCTTATCGGACCGCGTACAAGACCGCTATCGGTTGTACGCCGTACCGATTGGTCTATGGGAAAGCATGTCACTTACCGGTTTAGCTTGAGCACCGCGCCTTTTGGGCGCTTATATTTTTAAATCTAGACGAAACTTTGTCCTCCGAGCTTCGGAAATTCCAAATTAACGAGCTCGATGAGTGGCGCTCCTTAGCCTATGAAAGTAATAAACTTTATAAGGAGCGCACAAAATTTTATCATGATAAAAAAATTAAGCACCCTAAAGATTTCAAACCGGGAGACCAAGTTCTTCTCTATAATTCGCGCCTCCAACTTTTTCCGGGCAAACTCAAGTCCCGATGGTCCGGCCCTTTTATTGTAAAAGAGGTATGGCCATATGGGACAGTGCTTATCTCGCACCCGGAACAAGGAGAATTTAAAGTGAATGGGCACCGGTTGAAGATATTCCTTGCCGGCGATACTACTAATGAGTACCGGGAGGAAATTAACCTCCCGAACCCATAAACGAGTGCCCCGCTTTGGTCGAGCTCAACGACAATAAACAAAGCGCTTGTGGGAGGCACCCCATGCTTATCGTTTTTTTTTCTTCTTTAATTTTATTTAAATTTTTGCAGATTTGAAGGACATCTTTTTCGGCGTGAAGATCGACGGAGTTGAGCGTCAAGTCTACGCGTTTCTTCAAGTCGGTAACTTTTTATCGTTTAGTTGAATCTTAAATATATATATATATATATATATATATATATATATATATATATATATATAAACAAAAATCAAAAGAAAAAAAGAATTATTTTTTTTTTCTGCTCGTACACGCCTCTGTCACGGGCGTGACCTACGGGTCACGGGCGTGACCGAGCCGTGTTGAGTTCGTCGGGCGAAACCCGAGAGTGGTTTCGTCGAGCGCAGCGTTCCGTTCGTCTTTCGGTCCTATTACGGGCGTGACCATCATTGGTCACGGGCGTGGCTAGCCCGAAATTTCGTTCGACGAAGTGAAGCTGGAAAACTTCTCTTCCTGCCCAGTCATGGCCGTGACAGTTAGTGTCACGCCCGTGACACTAACTAGTCACGGTCGTGACTAGCCCGAAAAAAAAAACAAAAACGGAAAAAATTTAATTCTCGTTTCAGATACATGCCCCTGGGTCACGGGCGTGACCACGGGCCGTGTCGTCGAATCCGAGGCGTGACCCCGGGTCAACGCCTCAGATTCCTTTAAGTTATTTTTTTTTATGAGACACGCCCCTGGTCACGGGCGTGACCCAGGGGCGTGGCCTTGGAATCCAATGCCAGCGCATTGGATTCCTGCACCGGACACGCCTTACACGCCCAGAGTCACGGGCGTGACTCTGGGGCGTGACCAGGGAATCCGAGGCAGGAGGCCTCGGATCCTCTTTTATTTTTGTCCCGTGCTTGTCACGCCCCCTGACACGGGCGTGATAGGGGGGCGTGACCATCCCGAAAACCCTATAAATAGGGCCTTTTCCCCCTCTTCTTCCTCCACACCATCCAACCCTTCTCTTCTCCCTTTGCTAACCCGATTCCTTCCTTCTTCTCCCCTCTACCAAAATGCCTCGCCACCACCCTCGCTCCACCGCTTCCTCCTCCGAGCACCCCGCGGATCCCGCCGCAGCGGAAGCCATGCTCCTTTTTCAAAACCAAACCCAGCAGGAGCGCAGCGAGCGCCTACGCGCCAAACCCCTTGGCGTGTTCCGCATTTTAGATTGTGCGATCCTCGCCACATTTGGAGCTGCGGATCTGGTACGGGGATTTCTGTCCACCCCTGGATGGAATTCCCTCTTCTCTATTTCCGAGCATGCCTTTCTTGAACTCACCGTTGAGTTCTTGGCTTCATTCGAGTTCCGCTGGGCGGCCGATGACGACTTCATCATCTTTTGCCTAGGTGGGATGGTGCATCAGCTCACCATCCGCCAGCTCAATGTCGTCATGGGCTTCTGCTCGGAGGCTTTTTCCCAATCTCACGCCTATCTCGATTTACTTACTGATTTCCCGACCGATTTCAACCTTCTCGCCTTTTGGGCGGAAATCAGTAGTGACACCGCCCCCTACACCCCAAAGAAATCCAAAGGCAGCCAACTCATTTCTCCCGCCTTACGTATTCTCCACAACCTCCTTAACTTCACTATTTCTGGTCGCGGCGATAGCCACGGGGTGGTGACTCGGGCAGACTTACTATATTTATATAGTATGTTTTACCGGGTCCCCCTCAACCTTGGTTATCTGCTCGCAATTTTCTTTCGGCACCAGGCCGAAAATGCGAGGTTGGGAGCAGTGCACGGCGGGAACTTCATCACTTTCCTCGCGAAGCAGCTCGGCATTTGGGATGCTCTTCCACGCCTCAGCTGCGTTCAGACGCCACAAGTTATCCAGTTCCAGACCCTTCAGGCCCTCGGCCTAGCGCGGCGACGTGATGGAGAGTTTGAGGCTATTCCCCCCGCAGTCGGTGGTGGCGATCTTGGCCTTGATTACGGTGCCGGTCCCAGCGGCACCATTCACTCTCCCCAGATTCCTCCACCACCGCAGGACCCTTCTTTCGAGCCCGGCCCTCAGAGCTATTGGGATCGTCAGTTTGCGTCTCTTCACACACGCTTAGATACGATGCAAGCCGATTTTAATGCTCGATTTGTGAGTTTTGACAATCGATTTACCACGCTAGCGACAAATCATGCCTCCTCCATGGCACGTATTGAGCGTGAGTTTTCAGACCTCCGGACGCACTATCAGGAGCCGCGGCAGCATAGCGATGAGGATTAGCCTGCTTTCTTTTCTTTGGGATTGTAGACCGCTCTCTTGTATCTTTTCTTTTTATCATTTTTTTGTCCTTTGTCATGTATCTTTTCTTTTTCGTAAAATAAATAAAAAAATATGTTTTGCTTTAGCTTTCTCTTCCAGGTAGTTTTTTGTGCTGCATGACCCGCTTCAGGGAAGTCTCCTATCTTTTCTCTTTATTTATGTATTTTTCATTGGGGACAATGTCTTGTTTAAGTATGGGGGGATATTTCTCAAGCAAAATATACAAAAAAAAAGGATTTTATTTCTTTTGTGCAATTTTGTTTTTGCTTACTTTACAAAAATACAAAAAAAATACAAAAAAAATCCAAAAAAAAAAAAAAAAAAAAATAGGATTACTTTCAAAATTAGGGAGATCTTTATTTCTCTATTTACTCACATGCGAAATTCTAGGTATTCAACTTTTACATAAGTTTAGAAAATTTTTGATGCTTTAATTGAATTTTGAATTTTGTAGTGGAACTGTTGGCCATGCTGTGTTTCTAGTTAAGTGCACATGTTAGTAAAATTTGAGTGGAATTAAATATTCAGCATACAATTAGATTTTTCTTTTTCTGAATGCGTAGAAATAGTTTATTTTACTTCTACTTGAAAACCGACAAAATCTAAAAATATTTTAGGAGAGTGTGTAGAAGTTTACTAGAGAGATATTTCGCGGATCAAGAAAGAGGTATTCTTTCTCGATGTTTAGAACTTGCCCTCTAGCTATTCTCAAGACTTTGCATAGGTTAAACTCATTAGCATGAAAATGATTTAGGCATTTCTTTTGGCTAGTTTGAGCCTTTGCACCCGTACCTAACGTTTCTCCCTTGCTAAGCCAATTTAAGCCTCTACCCTTCCTTTTGATATAGCTCCACCAACAATTTACCAAAGCCTAAAAAGCATCCTAATTATACACCTAAAACCGAGCTTAAAATTATAGATAAAACCAATTTATGTGTGATTAGGAGCGATTTTATTTTGGTGGCTTTTGAAAAAATATACAAGAGTTGTTCTATTTTTCACTTCTCCTCAAAAAAAAAAAAGGAGAAAAAAAAAACAAAAAAAAACAAAAAAAAAGAAAAAAAAAAGAAAAAAAAGAGGAAGTTGAAAAAATATTCAACATATTGAAAAAAAAACAAAAGGAATTGACGAAGTTTTTCAATTTATTTCTTTTGTGCAAGCTCTCTTTAGGTTTTGGTGTGTCTACCCATCGCATTTATCTTTGTTTTTCCAAACCAAAAACCTAAGCCTACATTCCAACATACTTAAGTCCTACTGATTTGTGCTTATAAGTTAACCTAGTGCCGTGGCGAGAGTGTGAAAGGGCAAGCCTATGGCCATCGACATTGATGGATTTCTTTGAAGGGTATCCCGATCTTCGATTTGTGCAATGTTATCTTAGCAAACACGCTACTTTCTCCCTAAACATGATTCGAAGATTTATCGTGTTTCCATCTTTGAAGTAAAAATAATAAGTGGAAACACATTTTAGAAAATTAAAAAACTAATTTGTATGCTGAGTAGGTTTTTCTACAATAATTACTACAAGCATAGGCATAAGACTTCGCATTCTACTTCTTATATTCAATTTTCGTTTTTAGCGTTAAAATTTTTCTACTCTCCATGTGAAGTTGTTTGCTCGGGACGAGCAAACGACTAAGTATGGGGGTATTTGCTAACTCTAATTTTGTCCATGTTTTTATGTTATTTTTATTTAATAATTAATTAGTTTATAATTATATTTTGTAATTTTATTATTGAATTTTTCTAATTTCTTATTTCAGGGCAATCTGGGCTGCAAATTTCAATTTGTAGTCTATAGGGTTGACCAGGAGACAAAACTGGGCAAAAGCAATAATATTTCAAAAGACACGCCAGAGTCACGGGCGTGACCGACATGGTCACGGGCGTGACATACTGGCGAGAACCCGGCGCGTGACAGGAGCTATCTGCCACGTCAATTAAAAGTACACGCCCTAAGGTCACGGGCGTGACCATCATCACACGGGCGTGTACTCCAGGCGTGACATCCAGTGCTTTGCCCTGACTTCCAGTCAACGGCAGTTTCAATTTGCAACAAGTCACGGGCGTGACACATTAGGCACAGGCGTGACTAACCCCGTGACAGCCCGGCGTGCCGACTTAATGCTGCAGTTTCAGGCGCTGGAAGTTTTCTCAAGACACGCCCACGGTCACGGGCGTGACCTATGGGTGTGACCCCTCCAACAACGGCCGGAGTTATTCCCGCCGTTTCTGCTTCCCGCCGTTCTTCTACAACCGTCAAGACACGCCCTAGGTCACGGGCGTGACCTAGGGGCATGACCCGCAAATTAACGACTTTTGGCGGTTTCGCGCCAACGTTCAGAGGACTTGAAGACGACGGTTCCGAGACCGACACGCCCTAGGTCACGGGCGTGACCTAGGGGCGTGACCACCCAGCAACTTTTTCTATAAATTCCAGACAGCTTCAGATGGCCAGAGAGAGATTTTTGGGAAGCTTAATTCTATTTTCTTTGCTGTTATTCTCTGCATTTTCAATTCATAGTGTAGTCTATATTTCCAAGTAATTTTTATAATCATGTCTCTACTCTATCTTTCTTGTAATTCTCTCATCATGATGAGTAGCTAATTTTCAATTAGCACTTGATCATGATGAACTTTGGAATGGAATAAAATTCTTATTTTTGTCTCAATTTAGCAAGCATTCTATTTTCTAAACGTTGATTTATCTTTGATTTAAATTTTCTTCGAATTCATAAGTTGCAAATTATGTTTATTCGAGCCTAGATCCATATCCTAGATTTACCGAGAGGTTGTGGATACGAGTAGATCACTCAAGGATAAAGAGAGTTTCTTGCACCCCTCGAGAGAGGAACGCAAAATTCTTCCGCCTTGGAGTCAACTCCATTAGTGAGGTTCACCGCCTAAAGCAAGCTTAGGTCTTTCGACTGGCCGAGAGGTCTTAATCGATCTACCTAAGGTTAGTCGAGTGCGTATTCTCGAGAGAGGCGCTTCGTAGCTTTGGAACCTCTGCGGTCAAAGTTAATAATTTAGATGCTTGTGCTCTTTAATTTCGTGGATTTTATTCCAGCCCAAAGGGATTCCAGATCAAGTGCTAGCCTTTTATTCATCGAATTTCTCCTGTTAATTTAACGTTTGTTTTCGTTTCCGCAAAAACCAATTTTCCGATCGATAAAATAATAGTTCGTCCTTGTGAGTACAAATACTCAACGGTCCCCGAGTTTAAATACGATATTTCCTATACTAAATTTCGATAGGTGCACTTGCCTAGTTGAGAGTTTAGTTTGGATATTTTTCAAAACTTATAAAATCTACATCAGTAACTCAAACAATTACACCTCTTGTGACTTCTATCAATTCTTTATCTGCCAAAGTCTCTATTCTTTCTGCTGCCCCCTCTTCATTCAGGGGCCGGGCTCCAGTTCTCCTGAACCCAGGCAGGGGGAGATACTTTGTGATGAAGTAGCAGCAGATGCAGATGCAGACACAACAGCAGTTCCTTCTACAGCAAGTTTAGATGCAGATGCAGATGCAAAAATTCTGCCAGATTTGGATTCTGATTTGATTGAATTGAGTAATTTTATGGAAACTGACATTGACTTAGATGAGTCAGTTCCAGAGCAAATAAACACTGTTGGTGATTTCCATTTAAATCCCACAGTTAATTTGATTGTTTTGTTGAGAAGTTTTGATACTATATATATGTAATCTCTTCCAGAAGATTTTACTAAGCCACAGTTGGATATTGTACCCTAGACATCTCCAATAAGTCCAGTAGTTGCTAAGCAACTCTGTGACAGTTTTGCTCTTCCAGTGTTCCTCCAACTTCTACAGTTATTCCAGAAGCTGTCTCAGTTCCAGAAGGTGTCTCAGCACCAATTTTTGTTATGGATGACTCTCCTATGCCTGATCTGGATGAGTTAATCCTAGCTGATATTGAAGAGGAAAATAAGGCAGCAGCTGAAAGCTCTGTCCAAATCACTTCTGCTTCTTGTATAGTTTCTTCTCCAACTACTATTGCTGGAACTCCAGTTGTTGAAACTTCAACTTTTGCCCCTCCTCCAGAAAAGACTGCTTTTGATGATAAAACTCTAAAAGCATTGGATGCTTTGTATGATAACCCTCAGGGTTCTGACAGTGATGATGAAGATGATGATGATGATGATTCAGATGAAGAAGCTTCAAAGAAAAAGAAGAAATTGTTGTCAAAGAAAAGGAAGGCTCCTCCTCCTCCAGCTCCTAAGCCTAATCCCACTGCTGACACTCCCTATTACATTTTGAACAATGTTACTCCTTACAAGAGAATGCCTGCATGGATGTGGTTATCAAAGAATCAGCAGAAGGAAAGGAAAAGAAGTAGGAGATATTCTCCTCCTCCAGTCCACAGATATAGAAAGGATCCACCTCCTCCTCCTCCTCCAGCAGCTGGTGCCACTGGCTCTAGCTCTCAGAGATCTGCCCCCATGCAAATCTATCAGAGACATTAAGGGAGATCCTCTGGAAGCAGCCAGCAGAGGCAACAATCCTCAGGTAATCAGCATCAGCAGCAACAGCAACAAATCTCTGAAGAACAGAAAGCTGACAATCCTGAAAGGCCTTACTCTCCTCCTATTCCATTTGAAGATCCTGAAACAGCCAATACTGCAAGAATGGCTAGATTCCAGGAACTAATTGGCCAATCATTGATCAATAAAGCCAAAGCTGAAGGTAAAGACATTTCTGGATTCACAACAATGTCAAAGTACAGAAAGGAAGAATTAAAAAGATTTGACAAAGGCAACAAGCTCTTCAATGTTGATGATTATATGAAGCTCCATCCTGAAGCAGTTATCCCTAGAGCTACATCACTGAAGATCATTGGGGCAGCTGACATGACTATGACTCAGATAGAGGCTTCAAATCCTAACAGAGAAATTATCTTCAAAAAGCCAGGAGAGAAGACAACAGAAGACAAGTCTTTGCAGAAAAAGAAGAAGTAATCTTTATTTTGTTTCAATTTCTTTATGCAATCTGTTTTCAAACTATGTTTTGTGTTTAAACAAAGCCTGTGTATATATATATATATCTGCTGCATGTGTTAGTAATTCTCTGCCAGATATATTTCTTTTTCTTGCTTTGTTTATCTGTTTTGAGTCTCTTAGTGACCTCACCCAAATTGGGGGAGATTGTTGGATCCCTAGTTGATTTGGGCTAGGTTCACTAGATTAGGATGTGACCCAACATGTATAGCCAGGGTAAATTTTGTGTCCTAGAGTCTAGGCCAACTCCTTAGAGTCAACTTCAGATGGACCAGCTTTCAACAAGACCATCAGAGACTCCAGACTTAGAAGATTTCAAGACCAAGTAAAATGAGTTCGACGTTCGTTGAACTCAGCTCGATGAAAGGCGTTCTGAGCTCGACGATCTTGAGATATATTTCTGTGCTGAGCTCGACGATCCTTGTTCTCAGATCGACGAAAATTGGGACTCTTCAACTCCTGAATTTTTCTAAGTCCAGCTTCAAGCTTTGGTCGACGAATAAGAATCTGAGCTCGACGAACTTGGACCTCAAGCTTACAACTTCTCAAGTCGACGAAGTCAACTTCTCTGGTCGACGAATTCAATACTCTACTCGACGATTTCTGGTCTACGATTTAAATCCTTCTCAGTCAGAAACTTCTCAGATTCTAAGTCCACAATCATTCTCAGCTCGACGATATTGGATCTCAGCTCGACGAATGATGATTCTCTGGTCGACGAATGAAGATTGTTAGTTCGACGAAGATTGTAGCAGTATTTACAAGATTCCCTAGAATACTAAGTGCTATTGTCTGGTCAACGAACTCATCAGCTCAACTTGATGAACTATGAACTCAGCTCGACGATTCCTGTTCTTCGTTCGACGATTCCAGACTAGGTCTTCTCCAGTTTTCTGTCCCTTTTCTTGGCGATGATTCCTGAGAAATTAATGCCAAATCTTCTCGGAATGTTACCGTTAGAACGCGCATTGATCATGGATTATTTCATGCCGTTTCTCCAAGGGACAGTTAGGGAAATCATTGATTGCCGCTTCCTTCCCAGGCCGACTGCAATTACTGCTCGAGGTTTCAAATTTCAAAATGTTCTTCAGTCAGTCTTAAGTAAGAGAAAAAAAAATTAAGCAGTACTATACACCATACAGACACACAGACAGATTGCACAGAAGAACAAATCTTTCAGAAATCTAAAGTTCTTTCTGTAATCAGCCTAAACCAGAGAACATCAAGAAGAAGAAGAACATTCAATCACTATCAAGAGTATTCTTCCTTCAATCCTCCAGGACAACTTCAGAAGGACAACAAAACTCTATCTGTCAAAGAAGTTCCTGAAGCAATCTCTGGTCTAGGCACTCAAGCTTTTGAAGACCTGTCACCCTGAAGCAGTGCTCCAGATTTCCTGATCCATTCAAGATCTCAGGGGGAGCAATCTGCTGAAATCAATCCACAAGTCTTCTCAGTTGTTATTGAGAAAGAGAAGACCTCATCACCCTTTTTCTGTCCTCTATACAGGGTTTTAATTCCCTTCAAAATTATTCCTGGTTGCTAGTCTACTTCCAAAAGACTTGAGGTTTTGGTTTTTGAGCACTTGAACAAAAGCTCATTGGTGTCAGGCACCTGATCAAAAACTTGAGTGGATTCCTACCAGGGTGGTAGAAGAGTGGATGTACCCAGGTTGGGGAACCACTATAAATTTCTTGTGTCGTCTGGTTGCCCTTTTTCTTTTGTTTTGGCGGTGTTGTTCTGTGATTTATTAGGTTGTTGTGCTTATCTCTTTACTTACTAACCTGTTCACTTAGGATTATAGCAAAAGCTGTAAAAAAGTTTTTAGTGAGCACAATACTCTATTCATCCCCCCCCTCTAAAGTATTTCAGGTCTAACCTGCACTTTCATATCATGATATATTTTGCCTAAATCCAGAACTTGGAATTTTCCTAAATAAATTGGCATTTATTTAATTTCCCAAAAAATATAGCATGAGTAATTTTGAACATGAAGCACTAGATTTACTTAAGATATGACCATACAAATATTATTAACACTATAGAATAACAAGATATCAGTGAATACAAAATTTCATAAGTTTCTATAAAGGAATTATCCTCCAAATAAATAATCCAAGGTAATTTAAATAAATACAGGTAATGAAGGGGGTACCATAAAAACTTCTCCAAAAATTATACAAAACTTTATAGAGCTTTATTATGATCATAAAACCTTACTGACTAAATTTCATGCAATTCCATTGTCAGAAAACTATATATAAAAATATCTCAACCAAATCCAACATGGGACACTTTGTGAAGGAACATCCTTGTAACCTCAACTAAACAATATGTAAATATTTTTCCAAGCTTCTTTATACCCTAAAAAGTACTCTGGCTAAGTAACATAATTTTCTAATAAGCTATAGTATTTATTTTCTATTTATCAAAGTAAGGTGCACTAGTTTACTTTACACATGATATACTAAAAAAGAAATGTTCATCTATACCAAATAATTCACTTGTGCATCTACATGATATTTGATAAGCTTTTCCAGAGTTTAAAATCATTCTAAGACATATAAACCATAATTACATCAATATCATCAAAAGGGCAAAATGGAGTTTATAGCTATAAGGGTGAGCTAATGTTATCTAAACACCCTATAATACATTCCAGAGGTATATATCACTATGACAATACTCCTACCAAAATATCACAGAGATTCAAGGTCCATGACCCATTGAATATTCCCTAAGGTGTAAAGACCTAAATATCTACTAAGTGCTTTAAGTGGCATGCATGTGTCCAAAGTCCACCAAATCCACTCCTAGGGCATTTCAGCTCCCTAGGATCACATGGACTATTCAACAAGCCCATCTAAGGACATAACACCCAATGTCCTTCACAAATACCCAAAGTTCAACCATAGGGTTTGAACTAGGATCCTACGGCAAATCAACCCTTATCCAACACATAATCCATGTGAGGGTGTTTACTAGCATAACAAATCAGTGACACAAGTTTCAACCTCTGTTGAGGTGATTTGGTCACTTAAACCCATCAGAGGCACTTTGACCTAAATACCCCTTATTGGTCCAACTTAGGGTTTGCTTATTTCCAAACTAAATCATCTCCAAATGGAATGAAAATTTATACAGAGCCTTATAATGACACCAAAGATCACTCACCAAAACCTTTGATGGTTTGGAGGTCATTACACCCTTTAAATAATTCATATATACATTATTACATTTCTACAAAAACCTTAGGAAAACATTTTCCAACAATTCTCAATTTTGGATATGTCCTAGGTATAGGTAATTTGGATGGCTGGATTGATGGGGGCACTCAAAAGCATCTCTGGTATAGCCTAGGTATAGTCCTCACCAAAATGAGTGTTGTGGTCACACCATGTATCCAAATTAGATCACATCAATTTTAAATTAAGCTAGACTTCAAGGGCTACAATATTTATGTTGGTCATTGTTTCTATAGGGGGACCTAGGTATTTTTAATATTTAATTCAAGACAGCCCAGTAAACAGTTACAGAAAATGAAATTAAAAAGAAATAAAGCACGAATCTGAAAGCATGATCTGAGGGCCCTGGCATCGTCTTCTTCCTCCAGCCAAGGGCCACGATCAGCCTGACCTGGAGCTCATTCCAAGCCATTTTCCCAGCAACCTAGCCACCTCCCAGGTCGGCCACCACCGCCACCACCTTTGTTGAGTTGGGGGCTATCGTCGGGCGACGACACGGCCGCCGGAGGGGCGCTTTCCGGCGATCCAGCGAGGTTGAAAACCATGAAATTTCAGAATTTTCTCTCACCCGATTGGGCTCAATTGAGCCTGATTTCTCTCCTAAAAGATTTAAAGATCAAGCCTACGAAGAGAGGAGTAGAGGATGACTTTCAACTGTGCTTGCCGAAGCGTGTGGTGGTGGTGCGCTATGGCCAGATCTTGAGCTTGTGGGTGCTCTACAATTGCACAGTAGGAGCGATCGAATTCTTCAGTTAAAATGTGAAAATTGCTCCCCTCTACCTGGTGAGGCTTTTAAAGCACTCAAATGGGGGGGAGGGCAAGGGTGTAGGCTGAAATGGCCATTAATGGCCTTAATGAAGAATTTTGGCCATAGTGGTGCGGGGTGAAAATGGGCTCAATCTAGTTGGGAAATGGCTGGAAACTCCTCCTCTTCCCCGGAGGAGTTGAATCTAGCAATAAAGGGTGGCCCTTGGCCTCCCTATTCCATGGATGGCCTTCTCCCTCATTTTTTCTCTTCTCCATTAAAGGCAAAAAATGGAGCCTTGTAACGCCCCAAAACTCAAAAAGGATCGGATGGCATTTTAAGGCCAAATTTGTATCTGAATAGTTTCACACATCCTGTGACACAGGCATGTCCAGGGCCATGTCCTGCTGTGAGTTCGATGAATTTTCATGATGTCGATGAAATGAATTCGACAATCCTTGGAGTCAAGCCAGGTCAGGCACACGGCCTGGGACACTGGCGTGTCCAGGGCCATGTCCTTCTCTGTGTTTGATCGGTCTGTGTCGACTGATGAACATGGTCTGGGACACGGGTATGTCAGAATCTGACACGAGTGTGTCAAGCTATTACACGGGCGTGTCATAGTGCCGTGTCCTGGTCGGGACGCGATGGTTTCCTGTGTCGCTTGGGTAACAAGCCTTACGACACAGGCATGTCAAGAAGTATATGGGCGTGTCTGAGCCCATGTCCTGCTTTGTGTTCGACGATCGTATTCAAATTGTGAGATAAGGCCTGTGACACGGGCATGTCACAGGCCGTGTTCGGCCCAGGAAAGTGATTTTCAGGGCAATTCATGGCCGTTCATTTTCTTCAAATAGGATCCAACAGTCCAGTTATCTCTCTGCTATTTTTAAGGTCAGGAGTTGAGGGTTAAGCCCTCATTTCTCTTGGGTCTTTCTCTTTCTAAAGAGTTAGAGAGAGGGAAAGCAAGGAAGGAGGAGAAGGAGGAATTCGGCCGCCGGTGGAGCTTCAGATCTCCAAATCATGACCCGAGTCCAGATCCGTGGAGGCGAGGCCGTTGCGGTGCTTTTCATCCTGCTAGTTTTCCATGGCGCCAAAGCGAAGCTCTAGGGTAACGATTATATTCTTGGACATGTGAAGTCCTCTTCCTTTTTGCATAGGAAACCCGCTCTCACGAGTGTGCGGTGAGTGTGTGGTATTTCCTTCGGGGGGACATGAATAGTCCCCATAATCTTGCATAAAGAGTTCGGAATCGAAGTACGGACATATGCATGGTGTGTGAAGCCTACTCGTGCAAGTTGGTTTGGTCAGTGATGTTTTCATTATGGATTGATTGCCGGAGAAGACTCTATGCCGTATGTTTTTTGGGTTTCTATGTGGTATATTGCTGTAGGGAGTCTTGGGGATTAACTCCGAGGTGCATCGGAATTCTGGGTAGAAGCAAAGTTCTGCCATATTGGTGGCCTGAGAGCCAGCCTTGTACAAAGCCGGGCTATGTACTGTTGTATGATCGATATATTGAGATTCGGTGAAGCTTGTCCCGCTCCGATGGCTAAATGTCCGTGGCGAGGTGAGCAACGGGCTGGTGGATCCTTACCCACTACAAGTGGTTCGGTTAAAGCGAACTAAGCTACATGGGACTTGCCGATGGCTTGGAGAGTGAGTCTAGGCTTCGGCTGAAAGGACTTTAATGCTCATGTTGTTTGCCGTCCTGGGGGTGGTGGTGGATTACGAAACGAGTTGGGTTCGGACCGGGTTCACCGAGTAAGTGCCCTGAGAGCACAGGGAGTGTGGCCGTGCGAGCCTACACTTGTGGTGAAGTGTGCTGATGATGTACTTTAACTTTAATATTTAGGTGTGCTAATAAATTACAGGGAAGGAGAACCGCCAGCCCATGTAAGGGACGGGGTCGTTATAATTTGTTCAACTTTAGCTGACCGTTGCTTTTGTTTGCCACCGCTGCGGTGGAATGTTGATTGCAGGTGTTGCGGAGCCTAGTGGCAAGTAGCAGGCCGAAGCCCTGGTTGCTGTGCCGGCCATTGAAGGCCAAAGCGAATGTTTACTTTTTATGCCCATGTATGACCGGCCAGTGTGCCGATGTTTGGAAGACATTTTTTGTTTAAGTAAACTCTTGTAAGGCCATAAGGCCAAAGTTTTGGTGTATTTGTACTATCTTTCCTACTTTGAGTTTTAGTAGACATTCATGTTTTAGCATTTGGATTCTTATATCTGTTTAAAAGCTTCCTCTAGAATGCTCTGAGTTAGGATATGGATTCCTATGCTGCTAATTTGGTATTAATACATAACTCCACTAACTGTCTGTGGAATATGGCATGGGGACCCGGACGGACCTTCTGTTATATTTAAGGTGTCAGATAGTGGTGTTCCAAATTTGGTATCAGACTATGACATCAGTCTTGCTTATTTGAATTCGTGGGTGAATTCTTTTAAGGGGTGGTGAGCACATGTATGTGCGTCATCGTTATAACATGAAAAGAATTCATGAATGTCCACTTAGGAATGAAAATACACATGTTTGAGGAACCTGAGCGTTCCAATAATTGCCTTTTGGCAATTTCTGTGTCGCCTAATTGGGCATTTTTCCACTATTGGTGACTGGGAGCGGTGCGCGACAGTCACATCTACAACATTTTGCGGAGAGTAGTGCACCCAATGACGTGCCTAAGACCCCTCCTTCTGTTGAAATCATAAGAAGGATAGTTGAAGCGGTGTTCGCTGTGAGTAAGGCTCAACATGGAAGGAATGTACAACCCTTTGTCCCTGAGGTGGCTTCAATGCCGGGTGGTGTGTTGGAGCAAATGGAATTTAGAATGCCATCAAGTCAGCAGTTGAACATGTTTTTAGAGCAGGATACACACTCAGTTGAGGAATATTTGCAGGCATTTTTATGATAAGGCGCTACCCAGGCGTTGAGTTGGAAAACGAGCAGTCTATAGTTGATAGATTTTATAATGGTCTGCATGGCGAGTTACGAGTTCTACTGCTCGGACCAAAATTATTGGGATTCCGAGCCTTGGTGGAGTTAGCTAGATCTTTGGAAGTAGATTTGGGGAAAGCCCACCATATGCCAATGTGTAGGCTACCGAACTCTGCAGGTCTTTCAAAGGCTGCATATCGCAGAATGCTGAAAAAGAGGGCTAGAACATCTACTAGCAAAGCTACTTATGCTTGTCATACTTATGGTAAGGAAGGGCTCCTTGCTCGAGATTGTCGGGATGGTGCGCAGAAGACAAAGCAAGGTATGTCAGGAGCAGCTATAGGACAGAGTGCCAGAGAACATAGTGTTATTCTAGTTGCAAAGAAGACTGGACCTAGAGCTACAATTGGGCGGGACCTAATTATATGTTATAAATGTGGGAAGCCGGGACACTTTGCCCGAGAGTGTTGAAGCAAACGTCCGAAGTCCGAGAGGAAGCCTGGAGCAACATACGAGAAAAAGGAGAAGGGGGTGGAGTCAACCGCATCGCACTGTGCTCCAGCCCAGCCTATAGTGTACAATCTTGGCATTTGGGAGGCCATAAAGCAGACTGACATGGTGACAAGTATGAGTTAATTAAAAGCAGATTAGCTTTATATATTTGTTAGCTTTTGCACATTATCTTATGACTGCTTGCGCTAGGCTTTGTTTTGATTTTCGATTATCCGGCGAGATCACTGTTCGATATGGGAGCTTCGCATCCCCTCTTGTTTGAAGTGTTTTTATCGCGCATCAGAGTACCTTCTTCGATGGCAAGGGACAAATTGGATGTGTTGTTTCCTAATGGGTGATCAATGCACATGGATAGAGTCTGTTGCGTAAAGATATAGATTGGGAGTCAAGAGTTTGACTTGCAAGCGTTGCTACTGCTGTTAGTGGAGTTCGACGTGATCTTTGGGATGGAATGGCTCTCGGAGCAGTGGGCATACATTGATTGCAACTGCAAGGAGGTCAAATTGGGAACTGATTGTGAGAAGACATTTGCGGGCATGAAAGGGGCGAGCAAGACTTTGATGTCCACCCTCCAGGTGGTTAAGGCAGTTCATGCTGGTGCAGAGCTATTTTTCATATTTATGTAGGCTTTGAAGTCTAGGCCTTGTATAGATAGAATCCCAGTTGTATCTGAGTATCCTGACATGTTCCCTGGTGATCTCCCTAGATCCCCCCATCAGCGAGAGATCAACTTCACCATTGAGCTGGTGCTATGTGCAAAACCAGTGTCACGCTCTTTGTATCTATTAGCGCCTCAGGAGATGACAGAATTGAAAGTACAACTTCAAGTGTGAAAGTGGTGGTAAGGGAGATACCACCAGAGGGGTTAGACTATTTTACTCTAGAGGGGGGGGGGGGGGTTGAATAGAGTATATTAAAATCCTTTAGATTTTTATTTCAAAGTTGAAAATTAGTGATACTACTAAGTGTATTCGGATAGTGTAGAAGTATAAAATAAGCTACCCAGCAATCAGCACATAGAAAGAACTAAAATAGCATCACAGACGACACAAGAAATTTATAGTGGTTCTCCTAAAACTTGGGTACATCCACTCTTCTACCCCCTGGTAGGAATCCACTCAGGTTTTTGATCAGTTGCCCCGTCACCAATCAGGTTTTTGTTCAGGTGCCTATCACCACAAGATCAGCTTCTAGTAGATCACGAAACCCTTCAGGCTTTTGATCAGGTGCCTAAAAACCAAGTGATTAACTTTTGAAGGGAGCTAGAACCAAGTGTACAGTGGGTGAAAATGAAACTTGATGTTATCTTTTCTTTCTCAAGGCAACATAGAAGATTAGTGGATCCTTGATGGTGCTAAAGCTCCCCCTGAGATGAAGAATTGTTCAGGAAGAATGGAAGTTTTGCAGGGTGAGTAGGTCTTCTAGAAAAGATTTCGAGTAAGCAGTAGACTGATTGAAGTTTGGTTGTCTCTTGGCAGCTTGCTGGAGGAAGAACACTTTGATGAAGATAAAGATTTTTTGCTTGAATGTTTTCAATTGTCTGTCTTGTTCACTGAGTGTGTTCTTCTTTCTTATTTTCTTTTATCTCTGTAATCTCTATATCTCTATGTGTCTCCTAAAGAGAGAAGAATTTTCTCTTTTATATTTCTCTGTATATTCTCCTTTGAATTTTGAATTCCTTCTTTGCATTGATTGCTGACCTCCTGGAGAATGAAAAATACTGTTGGAGAGAATATCTGCATTAATTGGATTTCCCCAACTATCCTATTGGAAAATGACAAGTAATAATCCTGATGAATACCATAATCAATGCTGCTTCTAATGGTAATATTCCGAGAATATTAAGTATTGATTACTCGGGAATTATCGCAATAGAATAAGGACAAATGAAGGAAAAATCCAAGTCTGGATCTGCAAAGAATTCGTCGAGCAAAGAACAAATTTCGTTGACTTGAGTCCAGAGTTTGTCGAGCTGAGAAATCATGTTCGTCGACAAGATAATTTCTATTCGTCGACCTGAGATCCAAGATCGTCGACCTGAGAACTGCTAACTGCTTTCTGATAAAACTTGTCAATTCTGTGCTCTCAGTTCGTCGAGCTGATAATATACCTTCGTCGACTGGAGTTCAGAGAAATGATTCTCGACTTGGAATGCTGAAGTTGATCTTACAGAAATCATCGTCCTGAGCTCAAAGTTTGTCGAGCTCAACTCAGAGAATTGTCTCTGAGTTCATCGAGCTGAGCACGACTTTCGTCGAGCTGAGTTCGGCGAACGTCGAACTCACTTTCTTGAACTGATTTTTCTCTAAGTCTGGAGTCTTTTGCTGTCATCTGTTGACTGGTCCAATTAATGTTAACTCTAAGGACATAGCCTAGATTCTAGGACATAGACATGACCCTGGCTATACATGTTGGGTCAAATATCCTAGTTTAGTGAACCTATCCTAAATCCAACTAAGGATCCAACAATCTCCCCCTATTTGGGTGAGGTCACTAATTATAGACACAAAACATTTATAAAGTAAGAGAAAAGTATATCTGGCAGAAGAAATTAAAACATGCAATAGATATATATATATACACTAAGCTTTGTATCATGAAATAAATAAACAGTTTTAAGACATATAGAAAGGCTAAGCAGTTTAAAATCATTTCTTCTTATTTGACTCCATTTGCTTATCCTCCTTAGCTTTATCACCAGGCTAAATGAATTTGACTTCTCTGTTTGGATTAGCTGCTTGACTCTTTGACATAGTCATATCAGCTACTCCATTAATGTTGAGGGATGTAGCCCTTGGCACCATAGCTTCTGAATGTAATTTCATGAAATCATCTACATTAAAGAATTTATTAGCTTTTGCAAACCTGTTTAGTTCCTCCTTCCTGTATTTGGACATAGTTGAGTATTGAGAGGCATCTTTTCCTTCAGCTTTTGTTTTGTTGATCATAGATAGTCCAACCAGTTCTTGAAATCTAGCCATTCTAGCTGTGTTTGTTGTCTCAGGATCCTCAAAAGGAACAGGAGGAGATTCAGGTCTTTTAGGACTGACAGCTTTTTGAGATTCAGGTGCTTGTTGTAGATGTTGCTGTTGATGTTGATGTTGATGTTGCCTGGCTGAAGAGTACCTATGCTGACTGCTTCCAGAAGAAGAGCATCTACCCTGATGTCTTTGATAGGTTTGAAATTGGGTAGATCTCTGAGAGGAAGAGCCTGAAGCACCAGCAGCAGGTGGAGGAGGAGGATCTTTCCTGTATCTCTATGGAGGAGGAGAATACTTCATGCTTTTCTTTCTGTCCTTCTGCTGATTATTGGACAGCCACATCCAAGCTGGCATTCCCTTATAAGGAGTGATATTGTGGAGAATATTATAAGGGGTATCATGAGTTGGGTTTGGTTTTGGAGCAACAGCTGGAGGGGATTTCCTTTTCTTAGAGATTTTCTTTTTGGACTTGGGCTCATCATCAGAATCTTATTCCTCATCTTCATCATCAGAAGTTCCTTGAGGAGTAACATATAAAGCATCTATAGCTTTTAGTACATCTTTATCAATAGGCTTTTCAGCCTGAGGAGATGGAGGAAGAGCTGGAGCTAGAGCTGGAGAACTATGTGCATCAGTGCTTTCAGCAACTGATTTACTTTCTTCTTCAATGTCTGCCAACATAATCTCATCCATATCTGGCTTGGGGCTTTCATCCATAATGTAAGTTGGAGGCAAGATAGCCTCTGGAGAATCAATATCTTTAGGAGCAGATGTAGTTGGAGTTTCTGAAACAGCAAAACTGTCCTTGAGTTGCTTAACAACTGAGGGACTGATGGGTGTTGTATAACGAACAATAGCCAAGGATGGCTTTAAGTGAACAACTGGAAGAGAGCTGAAGTAAACTGAATCAAAAGAATTTAATAAACAGAATAAATCCACTGTGGGATTGACACAGCAATCACGAATAGTTATTAGTGCTGTATCTTCTATAACTGTATATGTTTCAATAATCATATAAGTATCTGTATTAAAATCTATATCTATTGTAGCTATTGTAACTGCTATTACTGCAACTGGGGAAGCTTCTTCATTAGGCATCTCCCCCTGCCTGATTTCAGTGAAAACTGGAAGCAGGCCCCTGGTGGAAGAAGCAGGGATAGAGGTGGCAGCAAGGAGATCACCAAGAGAAGAGATAGAGGTAGTAAGAGGTGTAATGACCTCTGCTATAAGATTCCTAATTACTGGAGTGATGTGCTCCATGATTGTAGACAGAGAAGGGGAAACTGAATCCATAAACTCAATTGGAGTGACATTAGGGAGGATGTCATCCTGAGGAGATGATGGGGAATGAGATGGAGAGTGATTGGGAATGTCATGAACTGGAGATGTGGGTGTGGAAGGTAGTGAGGTAAGAAGATTAAATGTGGGGGATGAGAAGAATGTTTCAATATTGAGGTCTTAGAGGTGGGATGGAAGGGGAGATTGAGGAGGAGTTGTGTGAAGTGGAGAGTGTGGAGGTGGTGGCACATGAGTGGATGAGGGGATTGAGATTGCTGGAGGTTGCAGAGGAGGAAGTGAAGATGGTTGAGGAGAAAAATTCACTGAAGCAGGGATCAACTATGTCTGTTCGACGAAAACTATTTCACTAAGAAGTGATCGTCGAACTCCGTTCGACGAACTCCGTTCGACGAACTCTTCACGATGTGTTCACAGATCGTCGATCTCCATTCGACGAACTGTCAACAAATCGTCGACCACAGACAGAAAATTAAATTAAATCATCTCCATTGATCATTCCTAACTGATTTAAGAAAAACAGATGCTTATTCTCATCCAATGGCTTGGTGAAGATATCTGCCCTTTGTAAATCAGTGGAAATGAATACAAGATTAATTTTCTTTTTGTCTACACAATCTCTAATGAAATGATGCCTTATTTCTATATGTTTTATCCTACTATGATGCACTGGATTTTGTGCTATGGATATAACACTTATACTATCACAATATATAGTTGAATTATTTAGATTGTATCCATAATCCAGTAGTTGGTTTTGTATCCACAAGACTTGTGAGCAATAGCTGCCAGCAGCTATGTAACGCCCCGAAAATTATTTTTGAGTTGGTCGCGTGAAAAGGTATTTTGGTGCCAGTATAGGGGTATACGGCCTAGGACACGGGCGTGTACAAGGCCGTGTCTGGCATGGTGTTTTGGTCGATTTTATCCCGAGAAGGACACGACAAGGAACACAGCTTAATGACACGGGCGTGTGCCTACCCGTGTCAGTACCCGTGTTTCCAAGGCTCGTGTCAGTTGGCGTGGTGATTATGTGTGACAAGCCCCCGGACACGGGCATGTCAGGTGAGACATGGGCGTGTCTTTGCCCGTGTGGTTGTTCTGCGTTAGACGATCGTGCCTCGATCAAGGCACACGGCCTGGGACACGGCCGTGTGCGAGGCCGTGTTCGGCCTAGGTCTGGGGATTTTTGTGCAGATCTGAGCCGTTCATTTTCTTTAAGTAAGATCCAATGGTTCAGACGGTTTCCTGCTTTGTTAAGGCCGGGAATAGGGGAGTTAATTCTTCATTTTCTCCAAACCATTCTCTTTTCAAGTAGTTAGAGAGAGGAGGAAGAAGAAGGAGGATTCCGGCCGCCGACGGAGCATCAGAGCACCGTTTTAAGATCTGAGAGCGGATCCGTGGAGGAAAGATCGTTACGAAGATTTCCATCCGTGTAGTTTTTCCATGGCGCCAAAGCGTACTACAAGGGTAACGATTCTCCACTTGAGCATATGAAGCTCTTACTTTTTGCATAGGTAAAACCAGCTCCCGCAAGTGTGCGGTGAGTGTGCGGTGTTCCTTGGGGTTGACGGGAATAGTCCCCCTTGTGTTGCATATAGAGTCCGGAATCGAAGTACGGGCATATGCATTGTGTGTGAAGCCTACCCGGAAATGTTGGTCTGGATCGGTGATGTTGCATTTGTTATGATTTGCCGGAGAAGACTCCGTGCTTTGGGGTTTTCGGGTTTCTACGCGGTAGATTGCAGCAGGGATCCTTGGAGGCTAGCTCCAAGGCATACCCAGAAAACTGAGCGGAATCGTTATTCTGCTAACTTGGCAGTCTGGGAATCGGCCTTGAACATAACTGGGTTATGTGATTGTTTGGAAATGTCAGGATCCGAGAGAAGCTTGGCCCGTGTGTACATCTTAAGGTGAACTATGCGGTTGAGCAACGGGAAAGTGGAATTGCACCTGGGCTATGTGGTTCGGTGCGAGAGACCCGAAAAGGGGATTGGCCTTAGAAAGTGGTCAGAAAGGCTAAAATGCTCATGTTGTTGCCATCCTGGGGGTGGTGGTGAAGACGCTGAAGTGTCAGGATTAACCGTTAATGTGCCCTGAGTGCACGGGGTGTTTGGTCGTGCGATCCTACACCTGTGGCGAAGTATGTTTATACATAATTATTTAGTTGGGCTAATGTTATGTATGGAAGGAGCACCGCCGTCCCGAGAAAGGGATGGGGTCGTTATAATTTGGTCGGCTTTTGCTGACCGTTGCCTGTTTGCCACCGTGCAGTGGAATGTTGCTTGCAGGTGCTGTGGAGCCGAGTGCAAAATAGCGGGCTGGAGCCCATGTTGTCGTGCTTGCCCTCGAAGGCCTTAGCATATAGTTGTTTTTATTTTGTCATGTGTGGCCGGCCTGCGAGCCGATGTATGTAAGACACTATTTGATAAGTGAACTATTGTAAGGCCATAAGGCCATATTTCTTTCAGTGTATTATTATTTCATTCCAGTGGTAGTGATTATGGACATTCATGTAAATTGTCTATTTAGATTGGGTTCTTTCTACTTTTAAAATCTTCCGCTAGAATCTATGTGTTAGGACGAGTAGTCTTAATTGGAATGTTTGGTTATTAATACGTAATCCTTCCGTCTGTCTGTGGTATACGGTGTCGGGTTGCAGCTGGACCTTCTGTTATATGCCATACGACGGATGGGGGTGTTACAAGCTATATATTCTACTTCTGTAGTAGATGTTGACAAAGAGGTTTGCTTTTTATAGAACTAGAACACAATCCTGTCACCAAGGAATTGGCATGTTCCTGTAGTGCTTTTTCTATCCACTCTACATCCAGTATAGTCAGCATCAGAAAATCCAGTTAAATCAAATTCTAACTCTGATGGATATAGAAGTCCTAGATTTGGACAACCCTTTATATATCTCAAAATCCTTTTAAGGAAAATATAGTGAGATTCTTTAGGGTTCACTTGAAACCTAGCACAAATTCATGTAGCAAGCATGATGTTTGGCCTATTTATTGTGAGATGTAATAGGGACCCAACAATGGCCCTATACAACTTCTGATCAACAGACTTCCCATGTTCATCAGAATCTATCACATCATTTGCAGCCATAAGTGTCTTCATAGATGATGCATCACACATCGCAAATCTTTTAATAAGCTCTTTAGCATACTTGGATTGGGAGATGAAGATACCCTCAGATGATTGTTTCACTTGGAGACCAAGGAAATATGAAACTTCACCCATGCTACTCATCTTAAACTTTGAATGCATAAGGTTATAGAACCTTTTGCACAGTTTGGGATCAGTTGAGCCAAATATGATATCATCTACATAAATTTGTACTAATAGAATTTTATCTTTATGATGCTTAATGAAAAGAGTCCTATCTACAATACCTCTAGAAAATTTATGCTCTAATAAGAGGCTAGATAGGGTCTCATACCAAGCTCTTGAAGCTTGCTTTAAACCATAGAGAGCTTTATGCAATCTAAAGATATGAGAGGGACGTGTTGGAGAGATAAAACTTGGAGGTTGTTCAACATAAACCTCTTCTTTGAGATCTCTATTTAGAAAAGCACTTTTGAAATCCATATGATAAACTTTGAACTTCTTGAAAGCAGCATATGCAAGTAAAATTCTTATGGCCTCAAGTCTTGCAACATTAGCAAATGTTTGATCATAATCAATGCCTTCTTCCTGCCTATAGCCTTGAGCTACTAGCCTTTCCTTGTTCCTCATAATGTTGCCTTTTGCATCCAACTTATTTCTAAATACTCATTTGGTTCCAATGACTGGATAGTCTTTGAGTCTAGGAACCAATTCCCAAACTCTACATCTGTCAAATTGATTGAGCTCATCTTGCATTTTAATGATCCTGTGAGGATCTTGTTCTACATCTTTAATGGATTGGGGCTCAAGTTGAGAGAGGAAACAAGCAGACATTAAGTCAGGGTTGAGTTGATGCCTTGTTTGCACACTAGTTTAAATGTCTCCAATCACTTGAGATCTGGGATGATCTCTAAGTGTGACAAAATCAGTGGGAGGAGCTGGTTGGGCAACAGTATGAGGGCTAAATTCCTCTTGTGGAATTTCATTAGCTGTTAGAAAGGGTTCAGTCACTTCTGTGCTTTCTTCTTCACTTTCTTCTTCAACTTGTGGAGAAGGATGTATTGGAACCTCTTGGGTGAGGCTTAGTTCATCAAATATCTCACATAAGTGAGGTACCTGCAAAGTGCTATTGGTAGAAATTTCTTTCTCCTTATAAGACATGTTAGGCTCATCAAAAGTCACATGAATTGATTCCTCAATTTTTAAAGAGGATTTATTAAATACCCTATAAGCTTTGCTGACTTGGGAATATCCTAGAAAAATTCCATCGTCAGCCTTAGCTTCAAACTTTCTAATATATTCCTTATTATTATTATCATCAATATAACATATGCAACCAAATACTTTAAAATAGGTGATTTTAGGTTTTTCCCTTTAAGCAACTCATAGGGAGTCTTATTCTTAAGTTTATGTATTAAACTCCTGTTCAGTACATAGTTTGTTGTGCTTACAACGTTTGCCCAAAAGGATAGGAGCATGTAAGCATCTGCATGTAATGTGCCTGCAGCTTCAATTAAGGTTCTATTCTTCCTTTCAGCTACCCCATTTTATTGAGGAGTTCTAGAAGCTGAGAAGCAATGACTTGTACCTTCCTTCTCACAGAACTCATACATAAGAAGAGACTCAAACTCAGTACCATGATCACTTCTAATCAATGCAACTGGAGTAGAGTACTCAATCTGTATGATCCTGAGAAAATCTATAAGAACCTTGAATGTATCTGACTTAAATCTCAGAAAGAACACCCAAGTGAATCTTCAGAAGACATTTACAACAACTAGAGTATAAGATTTCCCTCCTAGGCATTGTACAACAATAGGTCCAAAAAAGCCATGTGTAGCAAGTACAAGATCCTAAGTGAATCACTCTTATTAACTGATTTAAAACTAGATTTAGTTTGTTTGCCTAGTTGACAAGCCCTGTAGAGGCCTTCCTTCTTGTAGGGACCAAAAGGCAATCCTCTCACGAGATTGTATTTAGATAGCCTAGCAATGTTTTTCATATTGAAATATCCTAGTCTTTTATGTCATAGATCATTTGGGTTGCAAACAATTTTAAGTAAACAGATATCTGAAGTTGCAGAATGAAAATCAACTACATAAATGTTACCTTCTCTATTTCCAATTAAAATAGTTTGGTTTTCTTTATTAGAAATAATACAAGAAATTGAGTTAAAAGGTACCTGATAACCTTCATCACATAGTTGACTTATGAAGATGAGGTTATGCTTGAGTCCACTTACATATGTCACCTTCTTGAAAGTGACTACTCAAATCTTTACTTCTCCAAAGCCTTCAGACTGGCCACAATTTGAATCACCAAAGATCATCTTTGATCCCAACTTGGACATGTAGTTATTTAAGTTGTCCTTGCTGCCAGTCATATGCTTGGAGCATCCACTGTTCAGATACAATTATTGATTAGCAGCTGTATAGCTCTTTACCTGCAAAGAAACCAGTTAGTTGTTCTTGACATAGATTACCTTGGGTCCTTTATTTTGCTGATAAGAAAAGCTTGATATAACTGAAAATTCATGTTGGGACTTATAGCCTAAGATATGATATCTCCTAGGTGGAATTTCCCAATCAGCAAGTGGATTAAAAAGGTTTTCTAGGTTGATTAGAGTTTAGGTTAGAATTATGACTTTTATTAAGTCTGACTGGGTTCGATGAAAAATTGTATGTTCATCGACCAGAGTTCGATGAAGTGGGATGAGATCGTCGATCTCTGCTCAGAGAATGAACATATTCATTTTTTATGCCCAAAGTTCATCGATCTCTGCTCGACGAACCATTCACAGTTCGTCGATCGCAGTAAGACAAATTAATACAGCTAATGTCGGCATTCATAGTTCGTCGATCGGAGTTCAACGAACTAGCCATGTTTTGTCGACCTAAGTTCGACGAAATCTGTTGATCTTTGTTTTTACTTAGAGATTTCTGGTTTATGTTCTTTTGATTTTTTGAGTTAGGTAGTTCTTCTATGTTTTGTTTATTATTTATTACCTCTTTACACTTAGCTGAAACAAATCTTATAGGGGTTGTTAATATGTTCTTCTTAAGTATGGGGGGTAAGCTTGATGATGCACCCAAGCCCAGTTTGCCATTTAGTCTGGCATTGAATGTACTTGTGATGTCCATCAGCTTAAGGCTTCTCACATTGAGAGATTCCTAAAGTTGCTTAGCCTCACATAGCTCTGTTTTTAAAGAAATGATTTGTTCATTAGCTAGAGCTAAGTCATCATTAAACTTATTATTTTCAGCAAACAAGTTTTCAAGTTCAGATTGCCTATCTCTTAGCATTTTAAATTTTTTTTTCAGATTTTATTAAATCCTTGCATAAAGATTTGAATCCAAATTTAAAATCAACTGAATTGAAATCAAAAGATGAGATTACCTATTCCTCATTTGTCTCAGATTCTTCTTCTGATTCTTCAGAATGACCTTCTGCTTGATCTTCAGCATCAGGTCTGCTGTAAGAGGCATTAATTGCCATGAGGAAGACCTTTTTTGCCCTTGCTTCTTCTTCATCTTCACTGGAACTGGAAGGTGATGTCTCTTCATCAGAGTCACTCCAGGTTTCAGCAATGAAACCTTTTTCTTTTCGTTTGTATTTACTTGAGGAATGTTTGTTTGAATTCCTACTGGAATTCTTCTTGTTCTCTTTCTCCTTTCTCCTGTCCCTTTTTTGAGCTTCTAGGCATTCAGGGAGAATGTGCCCAGGATTTTTGCATCCAAAGCAGACAATCTCCTTGGTAGGAGTTATGTCATACTTAGGTTTGTCATCATTCTTTGATGGTATTCTTCTGAAATCCTTCTTGGCCAGCTTGTAGAATCTTTTGGTCAGCAAGCTCATCAGCTCTTCATTTGCTGGAAGGGATTCAGATTCTTCAATTTCTTTAAAAGCAATATTATGTTCCTTCCTTGAAGAGGTTGAGGTCTTCATTTCAGCTGCCTCTCTAGTCTTGATCAATTGTTCATAGGATTTGAGCTTTCCCAAGGGGGACTCAGTGGATATCTCATTCGTACATCTGGCTTCTTTGATTGGTCAGATCCTGGAATCCCAAGTACTGGGGAAGCACATCAGAATCTTGTCATTGATCTCAGTTAATGAGATATCCTTATCCAAGGTCTTCAGTTCATTGATGATAACACTATGTCTATTATACATCTCTGCCACTGCTTCAGATTCCTCATTCTTGAAGTTCTCATACTGAGATATTAAGAGGGATCTTCTATCCTTTTTTCCTCTGCAGAGCCAGCCACCATCTGGTTTAAAGGATTCCAGTTTTCTTTTGCAGAAGATAATTCAGCCGCCACGCACCCATCCCTTGATATGAAGCATCAGTGTATATATGAAATCCTTCCTTCCCAGATGGAAGTGCAAGGATAGGGGAAGAGGTGAGCCTGTCCTTTAACTCCAGAAATGCCGCCTCGCACTGCCCCGTCCATGCAAAAGCTGCTTCCTTCTTCGTCAAGGACGTGAGGGGGAGTGCTATCCTTGAGAACCCCTCTACGAACTTGCGATAATATCCTGCGAGCCCTAGGAAACTGCGTATGTCTGATGCTAACTTTGGCCGCAACCAATCTCTAACTGCATGCACATTGGCTGGATCTACAGCCAACCATGCCCCACTGATAGTGTGCCCCAGAAATGCCACTTCCTATAGCCAGAACTGGAGCTTGGAAAACTACGTATACAACTGGTGCTCCCTTAATATCTCCAGTACCTGTGCCAACTACTGCATATGCTCCTCCTTCGTCCGAGAATTGATCAAGATATCATCAATAAATATTATGACGCATCTATCCAAGTAAGGCTCAAGGACATGGTTCATCAGATTCATGTATGCGGAGGGTGCATTCGTGAACCCGAATGGAATCACCGTAAACTCATACAATCGATAGCGGGAACTAAATACTGTCTTTGGAATGTCCTCCTCATGGATCCGTAGCTGATAGTACCCCGATCTCAAGTCCAGCTTGAAGAACCAGAAGGCTCCCTGAAGCTGATCGAAAAGATCGTCGATCCGGGGTAGCGGATATGTGTTCTGGACAGTCAACCGATTCAGCTCCCGGTAGTCGATGTAGAGACGCAACGAGCCATCCTTCTTCTTGACAAATAATATTGGTGCTCCCCACGGTGATGAGCTCTGTCGAACAAACCCTGACTCTACCAGCTCCTGTAGCTGCGTCCTGAACTCTGCTACTCCTTTGGCGCCATCCTGTATGATGACTGTGATACGGGCCTAGCTCCTGGCACCAGCTGAATACGGAAGTCTGTGTCCCTGACCTATGGTAAACTGGTCAATTTCTCCAGAAATACATCGGAAAAATCCCGAACCACCGGAATATCCAAAATAGAAGTCTCTGCTCCTGCCATCTCGAAGCAGATAATGTACACTTCCTCTCCTTGCCTGTGGGTTTTGACAGCCTATACAGATTATAATAAGAGATGGGAGATAAGTCTAATACCTTCGAAGATGACATGGGAGTCTCCGTGCCTCAGGGTGATCCTCCTCGATGGGTAGTCTATCTGGGCATGATTCCAACGTAACCAAGTCATGCCCAAGATCAAGTCGAAGCCTGGAATCTTCAGAATCATTGCGGGTGTTTCAAATGTCTTCCCGCTGATTTCTGCCTCCATACTGCACCTGATATAGGATAGTATCACCAATCCATCACGTAGTCACACTCTCATCATCGTGCCCGTGAATCGCTCTATGCCGTCTAATCCTTCAACAAAGGTCTCTGACACGAACGAGTGTGAAGCACCCATATCGAATAATGTATGAGCGGGCTTGCTGCTAATGAAGACTATGCCTGAGGTTGATTGAGTTTCAAATGGGTAGTCATGCTTCATGGTCAAGATTATGTAAAAGTAGTATAATAAAGGAAAATGTCTTAATTTCATGAAATAAGTTATATACCTGTGATGAATTCCTCCGGATTCCTCGGCTCAACAAGGTCCAATGCATACATTTGCTCTTGTCCCCTGCCTCGGCCAAAAGGTCATCGGCCTCGGTCTCGACCTCGACCTCGTCCTCGACCTCGGCACTGCTGTACTGGAGGGACAACTGGAGGTGGAGGAGGTGGAGGGAGTGGACGAAACTGGTGCGGGCACTCTGATCTAATATGAACCAGCTGATGGCACGCAAAGCAGACTATCGATCGCTGGCCACGATCATCCTGCCTCATCTGGCCATGCATCTATGGTGGTGGAGGAGCTAGTGCTGCATGGGGTCCCTGATCCTATCTGTAGTTGGAACGATAACGTCCCCCACCTCTCTTATGCCTCATGACTCTGCCCCTCTGTGAGCCTCAGCTGCTCTCACCAAAGGACGATCCATCCAGTGATCTCTTTCCTCTGTTCTGCACCATCAGCTGGTCTGCCTCCAGCTTCTTGGCCATCTCGATGATCTAAGCTGATGTGCCATGAGAAATGAACAGTAAGGCCTGCCTCAAATAGTCTCTAAGGCCCCGGTAGAATCTCTTGGCATACCTCCTATCGTCTGAGTCATGTACCCCCACAAACCTGGCAAGGTGGGAAAACTCTCTCTAGTACTCAATCACCGATCTTGTCCATTGCTTGAGATTCAAGAACCTCTCTTCCAACTCATCCCGATCTGTGGTGGACACAAAATGGTCCAAGAATACTTCGCCGAACTCCTCCCAAGATATTTCTGACAGATCCATATCTGCGTAGGTGGAGTCCATCATGGACTTCCACCACCTCTTCGCATGGGCATCCAGTGTAGTAGTTGCCAAATGAACCGCCTCACTGACAGGGCAGCTGATGCTTGCCAGCATCTCATGTATAGACTCGAGCCATTCCTTCGTTCTTACTGCATTCTCCTTCCTGTGATACATGGACGGGGATAAACTCTTGAATGCACTCAGCCAGTTTGATCCCAGATTTGGCAGTGGTGCTGGAATCTGCCGGGCCCTGAAGGCCTCAAGGATGGCTGTCAAGGTCTGGCCCATCTCTGTCTATAAAAAAGGATTGGGATCCGGAGGGGAAGGGGCCACACTCTGTGGTACGGCGACCCTGAGTGGATGCACAAAGGTAAGGTTATATTTGAATTGGCCTAACTCATTGCTTATGTGGACTGTTTTATGTGACTTTTTACACATGGGCACACCATTGCTTCCACTGCATAGTTTGTCCGCAAACTAAGGCTCGTGCGGGGTGTCCCAGTGCTGTGGACTTCTTCTCTTATGATCGTTTGTTGCTGATACTAGTTTGTAAGACCCCTCCCCCTTACCAAGGAGTTAACCCGGTCTTATGCCCAGAACCGACGTCTTACGGTGGCACTAACACATGAGTTAGTTGACACCGTAAAACACCGATCCTGCTGGCTAGTACGATCATATACTTGTTCACCCAAAAGTGAGTAAGAAGTAAAGCTGTAGAAATGAACTACAAACCAGTCCACAGTCACAGTACATATCATATAATAAAATGAAAGTACATCCAGTCCATAATGAGTAGAAATAATAAAAAGTGTAAAAAAGGCTTATGCCCTGTACATGGATAACATCTCTCCTCACACTATAAAATGCGGAAGCAATACTATCCTCATACTCATCCCACCTGTCGTCGGGCTGCAGTAGTAGTAGTGGGTGGTGGTGGTATCAACTCCTCATGTCCTCTCACCTCGTCCTGCCGGTCGTGCTGGTGCTCTATCTCCTCGAGCTCCTAAAAATAGTTTGGTCACCGACCATTAGTCAAAAGACTAAGTCATTTCCTCCGCACCTTACCCCGCAACTCCTAGGCACAGTGGGGGAGGACGAAGCGGAGGACAACATGGGGTAACAAAAGGGAAGCAGGTGACAAGGAATCTATTCTACCAAGTATGAATTTAAACAGTAAACCTATACTAGCAGTTCTATGTATATAGTCCAAATGTAGAAGCATGTACAATACAAAAGTAAGTAAAACAAGAAATAAGTAAAGTGCAGTAAATAAAGTATAGAGGAATCTAATGCTAATATACATTACAGAAGTACCCTAACTTATATGAGTGCCCATACAAACATATAAGTTAGAGTTTCCAAAAATAACTTATCATATAAAAGAGCCCATACTAATTTATATGATAAGGATCCATGAAGCGTATGTCCTAATATGAATGAATGCATGCAGTTATTTATGAGTCATGCAAGTGCAACGCACACACAACGACTCTGTGATCACAGACATTTAGTTCCCACTTTTTGGAGCTAGCATCACTCTCTGGTACCACCGTTGTGGCTACGATAATAGCGGAGCGGGCGTCTCCACTCCTAGGCAGGTATCACACTACCAGGCCTAGACCTCTCATATGCCTCTGTACACATCCTAGGTGCACTCTAGATTCCATGCGTACTATTTGTTGGCTACCCACTAGTCTTTTTGGTCGAGTGCGTGTTTTCAGGGATCGTCCTCTAGACCGCAGTGTAAAACAACCAACTGGCCCCTCAAACCATCACACCTCGACAGAGCCACCATACTGCTATCGGTGTGACGATTGGCCCAGTACCGCATGACCCGCCACAAGTTTATGCACATGCAAGATATTCCAACCCGAGCCTCCAGCTCGCGGGACCAACACGTCCTGAATCCCTCCAACCCTTTATGGGTGAAAATTTTACCACAATCCCTCCAACCCTATACGGGTGAGAATATTACCACAAGCCCTCCAACCCCATACGGGTGAGAATGATGTTACAATGCTTAACCTATTAGACTACTCTTGTCTACGGGTTAATATGCCTATTGATTTAGGGTTAATCCCAGGACTACCCAGGGCATACCCAGTGAAGGGATCTCGGGGGAACTAGGAGCTACGATGGGATGAAGCCCAAAGCTCCCTTTCTCAAGGATATTTACTTAATTGTTGACTACCCATAATTCACCCCCAACTCTCGTTGTTGTTCTGGAATAATCCTAATTACTTAAGGTATTATCGGGAAATCGGCGGTCTTCCATCGATCCCCGTTTTAGCCACTGTCCTTATGGTTTGCACTCCACCCCTCTTGATCCAGTAGTGACCTATAGGAGACCAAGCAGAGCTTTTTCCTCTAATGCAATTCTCACCTCAATGGTTAATCATATACCGCTATGGTCCTAGTAGTTTAGGCTAAATGTGCTAGTCACTACCCATGACCCAATACCACCCATATAGTCGGACATCCAATACTTTGGTCACCATGAACCTAAATAATTATCATAGGGTGGTATGATATGTATTGTTGACCATATGAAATTTACTATTTTCCCCCGTAATTATGACCCTAAATTAAACTCTTTAATTAAGTGGCCTATGTCACTTTATGCATGAGATACTATTACAAATGGTCCTATGGGTATAATATTTTTTCCTGAGGATAATCTAGGTTAATTATGACTGATTTCCAAAATTTGTAATTTTCCCATTTATTTTCCATTTAAATTTATTTAAAGATAAATCCATGAATTGGCCACTTTACAAATGAAGTACAATAAACATGTTTCTAAAAATTTTAGGAAACTTACTGCTTGTGTAAATTACTGAAATAATACCACATACAAAAGGTCATGGTCCAAAATAGTTACTTGGGTTATTAACATTCATATGACAAATATTACAAAAATGCCACTATTTGGATTTTAAATCTATAGATGCATCCAAAAATATCCATAAAATTAAACAAGGTCACAAATGCATATTTAAATCACTAGAAATTTTTCCATAATTTGCCTACTAAATTTCCATCATTTTTAAATAATTACCATAAAAGGGCAAAATTGGAAATTTCTACATAATTCCAAATTATAATCATCTAACAGACCCACAAAATTTTACAAGAGTTTAAAATGACTCTCTTGAGTTCCTATAAAATTTTGAGGGTTTAAAACATCAATATCCCTATTTTCAAATTTTTGCACATAAATGACCTAACTTTCAAATATTCCAAATAATGGGCTTTTTGCTTCGAAAAATCCCAATATTTATATGAGGGGTAAAATCCATCCCTATGAACTCATGTCCAGAGATTTGTAGTCATACAAATTGAAATAAGGGGTAAATTCACATTTTGGTAAATATGGCTATATGCACCCAAAGCCTAAGTTAACCCTTCACATGCAAGAGCGAATACCCATCATGAAGAAGTCAAAAATGACTGAAATTGTTATCATGGGCCTAACATGGACCCAAGGACATGCCACGAAAATTTACGACCATTTGCAGTCACATTGCTCCAAATATTTCATTAATTTAATTTTGTGTATTTTCAGAAATACTATAGAAAACGTTTTCCCAAAAATTTCAATTTTTGGACAAAGTTTACGTCTACCCTAGTCAAGCACATGTCCAAAATTTTGGGTCATGTGGACTTCTGGTTTGGCATGGGCATGCATTTGAATTTTTGCCCATGCCTAGGCCCAGTCCTAGTAGAATAGCCCTACAGGGAGTTCTACTGTTCCAAATTTAAACTTTGGGTGGCAAATGAAAGTTAAGAGCTAGGGATACCAATTTGGTTTAAACTACCACCTCTGAAAATGCCTCTAAGTAGGCCAAATTAATCATGCAAGGTTACTGAAAAAGTGTGACAAAATGAATATTGTTCATCATTAAATAATACATTAATTAAATGAAATGGAACGGACGACATCCATTCATCGTCCCCGATCAGCAACGACAGAGATTGAGCCTGGATGGGTCACTTTGTCTGGCCATTTCCATCCACCTGGGCCGGCGCCACCACCAGAGATTATTGCCACCACCTCTGTTGAGGTGGGGGCTAGCGTTTCCCGGCAGTGAGGCGGTCGGAGGCGGCTCCTCCGGCAATCCCGAGCAAGAAGAAAAACTCGAGAATTTGGCTCCATTCTCACATGGCATCGGGCTCAATTGAGCCCGTTATCTCTCCTAATCGATCTAGGATCCTAGTACGGGTAGATGTGAGGTGAAACGAACCATTAGGGTGGCTTGACGGCGAGTTTGGTGGTGGTGAGCCATGGACGAGCTTGCTCCGGCAACTCGTCCCCGTTTCCTCGATTCTCCAGCAATTCCCTTTCTCCAGGACTCGTTCTCCAGTCGTTTCCCCTCTCTGAAGCTGATGGTGTTGTTAGATTGGGCTGAGAGTGGGTGTATGGGGAGATAAGTTCAAGGTGGAGCTCGGGTTGAACTTTGGTGGTTTCACCCATGCTACCAAGTGGCCACCACGCTCCAAATTCTTCTGGAATTGCCTGAGGAGGCCGGCCAACAAGCTTAGGCAGTTGAGCAAGTAGCCATGTGGCCATCCTTCCTCTTCATTCTTCTTCTCTCTCTCCTCATTTCTTCAAAATTCCTTTTCTACCCCTTTGCATGCAATCTCTCTCCTGATTTTGGGGGTTAGGTACAGACTTTGACCACTTGAGCTGGTCATGGGCCAATGTTGGTGGGCTTAACCCAAGGGAATGGGCTTAGCCCTTATTTTCCTCTTTAGGCCACATGTTTGACCAAGTTGACTTTTAAGGTTGACTTGGTCAACATGGTGAGTGGGCTGACCCCACTTGAGGGTCATGGAACCTATGGCATCACCTAACATGGGTTGGGCCATGGTGATGCCCCACTTGGACTAGTTGGGCCTTTAGGTGTGGGTTTGACCAATTTAAGGTTTAGGGTTGACTTGGTCAAACTGGGTCAATGGGTGACCTAATGGCATGTTTTAAGATTCACTTAGATTGTTCTTAGGGTTAGGGAAATATGGTGGGGGTCATGGTGTGGCTAGGTTTCCTATTTAGGCTAGTTTGACCTAGTTTGACTTGAGCCCTATAGTGGCCCCACATGCCTACACCCCACCTTCTAGGGTCAAACCTAGCTAAAATCCTTATCACCCACCACATGCCTAACCCAATCTAAGTTGAGGGGCCTAATTGAAAATGGGATGTTACATGTGTGTATCATGTGAAGTCATTCCCATATCTAAATCCTCACACATACCTAGATGCATAGTCAACACACACGACCTCATCCTATCGCACTCAATAGATAAGCACCGATAGATTGCCTACTATGACCGGAGGACAATGTTTACATAGATTACGAGTCTAGACTCAAACAATGTACGCACGCATTATGGTCCAAGTCACAGTCATTTGAGCCCCTGGCAATGAACAATCCGTGGTTTTCTTGTATATATATATATATATATATATATATATATATATATATATATATATATATATATATATATATATAAATAAATTGTTTTTTGTATTTTTTCGGATGTAATAGAACACAGAACGCAGAGAAAACATTAGAAACATAACAAGAGGAAGACAAACAACACTTGGCAACACAGTGAGAAAAACAGAATAGTGCAAAGAAGACCTGGAGATAGCATGATGGATCATTATGCATGTAACTGAGTATTATGAGGTATGAAACATTGCTCGTGCAGTGATTGAACGCCTATGAGAAAACACACCTCAAATATTACCGAAACATTATAACATCCCTCAAATAACTAGATCCCTAGGAGTGGTTTTGTCATGACTAGGTCATGACAAAACCCTAGGAAGCCCAAGAAGGCCAAGTGAACCTTGGAATGTAGGTGAGACCACTATGGTCTGCAAATAGTAGATTTCTAAACCCTAGTTTAAGATGATCATGTGTATTTGCCACGACTTTAGGACCCCACCATGGTCTCACCAACCCATTGTAAGTTCCATTAGAGCCCTAAGGGTCCATTGGAGTTAACCCAGGGTGGTCAAGTTGACCTAGAACCACTCTAGGCCTAAATTAGGCAAGGTGCCCTAACTAAGGGCAGTGTGCCCTAGAAAAGCCCAAATAACCCTACCAGGGTCTTCCTAGACGTAAAGTGGGGTTAATGGGTCACTAAGGACCCATGGGGGGGGGGCAGTCAAAGTGGTTAAGTTGACCAAAGCCAACTCTAACCCTAAATCGGTCAAACTAGCCTACTTAGGGTCAATTGACCATCCCCTAGACAAGTGGACCCCACCCATGCCCTCCTAACTCTAAGTGAGTTCAATGGTCCACCTAGGACCCATTGGGGTCAACTCTATAGCCTAAGTTGTCCCAAGTCAACCTTAGCCCTAAAAAGGTCATAGTGCCCTAACTAAGGAGCAAATGACCTAAAGTGTGCAAGTTCACCCTACCCAAGTACTTCTATACTTTAGGGGAGGCCCATGGGTCACCAAGGACCCATTGGGGTCATCCCTAGTGGCTAATTTGACCAAAGTCAACCATTGGGTCAAAGTGGTCAAATTAGCCTAAAATGGATAACTCAAGCCCAATCCAAGTTAGGCCTAGGCAAGTGTGGCCCATTGGTCTAGGAGGTGGAGAGAAACATTTTGGGCCCACCAAATTCAGAAATGGGTGACTATGAGAGAGAAAGAGGGAGTTACCCAAACTTGGAGGAGAGAGAAAGAGCAGCTTAATGACCATCATGACCATGGAGGCCCCATAACTCCCCCTTTTGATGGGGCTTTAACTCCTTGGAGACAGGGGAGGAGTTTTCAGGAGGCGGCCGGCCAGTGGGGTGTCTCAGCCCTTCAAATTTGGTGAAACCGAAAATCACCATTAAGGGGCTTTAATGGTGTCATGAAGAATTAGGGAGTTATAAACCTCCTCTCCCCAATTCCTTCATTAGAGACCTTCTCCAGGGCAAGGGGAAGAGTTTCCCCCGATCAGATCCTTATCACAAAGAAGTTGGTGTGGAGGTTGCAGAGGAACCTAAGCTTGGTGGTCGGAAATGGCGAGGAGGCACAATACCCGCTCCCAGGCCGCGATTCAGGTCCTCCTCCACTCCTTCTTCCATTGGTAGATCATAACAATCCTTAGGGCCAAGGTTTGGGCTCAATTATGCCCGATCGGGAGAGCTTTTTCTCCAATTTTCCACAAAAATTTACTTATCGGGTTCACCGGAATGGGCCCTTCCAGTGGCTTTGCCGCTTCCTGGCGACAGCCACCACCTCAACGGAGGTGTTGGTGGCGGTGTCTGGCCAGGGAGGTGTCTGGGTGGCCGGCGGCAGGGATTTGAAGTTGGCCCAGGAAGTTTCAATCCAGGCCGTTGGCACGTGGGGACAATGACAGGATGCCGTCCAAAAGTGCGCCAAGATTCGTGCAGAATAAAAATTAAACTATAGATTATATTATACATTTTAATGAATCTGTCACACTTTTACTATTTAATGTTTTAAATTATTAAAAATACTTAGACTCTGTATGAGAAAATGGTAAACATAAAAATTGTAGCCTGTTGAGTCTAGTTTACTGTAAAATTGGTTTGAACCAATTAGGGTGCCTGGTTTGACCAGGGCACTCATTTTGGTGGTGTCTATACCTAGGGCTAGGCAGAAATTTGGACAGGGAGTCATCCTAGGCCTTATCTAGGTCTGCACAAAAATGAGAATTTTTGGGGTCAATTTTTCTATAGTTTTGGAAACTATTTAATTTCTCTATGGTAAATTAAATTAGGGACCAATTAACCTCCAAACTCACCCAAATTTTGGTGAGTGGTGCTTGGGTCATTATAAATCTCTGGTTAAAATTTGATCTCATTTAGAGATGGTTAGAATTGAAATCATGCAAACCCTAGTCTTGCCATAATAAGGATATTTTGGTCAAAAGTGCACTTTAGGTTTTTGAGTGGCCAAATCAACTCAACAGAGGTTGAAATTGGGGCCACTGACTTGTCATGGCTTTTAACACCTTCCCATGGAAGTTGGGGTAGTTTGGAGTTGATTTGCCCTAAGACCTAAGACCAAACCCTAAGGAAGGGCTTTTGTGTCTTGTGAAGGGCATGAGGTCAAAAGACCTTGTATGGACTTGAAATTTGGTAGGGAGGGTGCTAGGGTAGATAAAGCCCTCTGGTAAAAATCTTAGGGGATTTGGGAAAGGGTAGGCCCCACAAAACCCTAACCCTACTCTAGGGCACAAATTTACAGTGCTAGAATAGTTTAGTAAAACTCAATGACTAATAATGAAGGTTGGGTAGTGTGGTCATAGGGGTAGATTGAACCTCTGGTAATTTAATTGAGAATTTTGGGACATTAATTCTAGTACTTCCTTTATAAATGCATGAGATAGCCCTACTTATTTATCTGGATATTATATTCCCACTACCCATTGGAAGGTCATGAAAATTAGGAAGAAGGAGTTTTAGACCTTGTTGCTTATGTACAAATTTTATTAGAATTTTTGAATACATATTTGCAGTACCTACTTCACAAGCTCATTAATTTGGAAAATTGTTCAATAATTTGTTTAGAGCTCATTACTTGTTAATAAATTATGAAACTTGATCCAGAGCATTTATATGTTCTTACAAGCATTCTTGAATTTTCTCAGAATGTTTGGAAATAGTTTTGCTGCACTTGCCTCTTAAAATTGATAAAAATAAGTTATATTCAAAATTAGAATTAGAGGCTAAATCTTGCTGAAAATTTGGGAGACTTTGGATTTTATCTTGAATAGTTATATTGAAATTATCATAAATTTTGTGAAGCATTTGCTTGTATGAAATTGGTACTTTATGTTCAACTTGGAGTTTTTGGATTACTAAAATAATTAAATAAATTACAAGATAAATTAGGAAAATTATAAAATTCTGGTCTTAGGTTAAAAAGGTGATGAAAGCCCTCCAATAATTATTATAGTAGTACTGAATGAATATTTTGTGTACCTCCCATTTTACATGTCATATAGCTTAACTTGGTCTACATTTAGTAAAATTGCAGAAATTTTGTTGGAATGTGAATTTGGGCACATGAGTTGGGAATAAAGGTTTGATGGTTTGGGATAAATAAAAAATGTGTTCATAATTGGAAGATAGGATGAGTAGAGTGTTGGATTGGCTAGCGTTAGGTGGTGCTCGGGATCGACGAAAGATCGTCTTTCCAGAGGGGAGGAAGTGTCAAATACTCTAGGGTTAGATCCAGTACAATAAGTAAGGATTTGGGAAATTTGATAGCAACCAATAATATTAAGTGCCTTGCGAAAGGGAGCTTTGGTCGTAATCCCATCATAGTTCCTAGTGCCTTCGAGAGCCCTTCACGGGGTATACCTTGGGCAGTCCTGGGCTAACCTAAACTGTAGGTAAAACTAAAATGCAAGAGTAACTAGTGTAACTAGGGTTCACTTTCACTCACCTCGATGTAACAGAATGTTAGGTTGGGTCACTCGGGCAGTAGGCTCGGTGGATTTGTGATGGGAAGGTTGGCCCGACGAGCTTTGGTTCGGTTGTTATTTGTGACGGACGGGTTGGTCCGGCGAGCTTTAGCTCGGTGGTGATACATTATGGTTGCATGTGCATAAAGTAAAAGGTGGTGGGTCTTCGGTATTGTAGGGTCGATGCACCGACGCCAATATGTTGACTCGGCAATTGTGGTTTAGCACTTGGACAAATAAAGTCCGATGCGCCAGCTGGCAAAAGTACATAGGAGCTCCGCTTAGTGCACCAGCATTGAGGCTTACGATAGGTTTGACTAATAGTGCAATTACTGGTTTAGAGGTGGGTGAGGCCCAACCCACCACTTCCATTTGCCATTACGGAGGTATCCTGGGAGGTTCAGCTCCAGAAAGGGCGAACTAAAGGTCTGTGTACACAGAGTCGAATGGGTGAGTTGCACTTGCATGTTCACATCATGGCATAAATGTATTTCATAGCATAATCATTGAATATAACCTGACACCTATTGTATAAGCGGTATGATATGCTTATACAATAGGCCCCGCAAAACTACCCCTCAGTTTATAAGTTCATGCGAGCGCGCTTATAAGTTAAGGTTTTATTTCAGTATATATAAATGTAAGATTGCTAGAAATCCGACACCCTTTCGTATAAATTGGTATTGGACTTTTTATACGATAGGAGCCCTACAAACAATCCCTTGGCTTATGTGTTTTCACATAAGTTAAGGTTACTTTTCTTGTACAGTCTTTTTTACCTTCATTTTATCTTGTATACTATTGAGCTGCTAGTTTAGTTTTGCTTCCATCTGCTTATTTGTTATTCTCCACCTTCATGTCCTCTCCTTTCCTCCTGCCCGCTTGGTGCCTAGGAGCCATGGGGGAAGGGGCGGGGGATTATACGGCTTAGTCTTTTAGAATAACATCTTTCAAACCACATCATTTTAGGGGACCGTGGAGCCCAACATGGAGGAGCAGCCACGGAGGTCGGCACGCTTGGAGATGGGGCAGTCTAGTACCGGAGTTCATACGGCAGGGACTATGAGTCCTGTTTTCTACTAGTTGATTTAGTTTTGCTTCTGCGATGAGAGATATGTAGTGAGGATTTGATGTATTGGGCATGAGCCTAAGATTTTAGTATTTTGTTATATCTGGGGACACTCCCTTCGTGGAGTTTATTTACTATATATGTGATTTGCGTGGACCCGCTTTATTATTTTGCTACAGTTGTGATCGATTTGGCCGGCAGGATCGGCGGTTCTGGGCATATCCCCCGCTAGAGTGCTTCAACTGTCACAAGGTGGGGCATATCCGGAGGAACTGCCCCATGAGGGGGGCACCACCACCAACACCACCGGCTGCCCCACCAGCTCAGTATTTGGGAGTCCGAGGATATGGCCGAGGTCGTGGATTCTAGGGCAGAGACCGCAGGCAGGAGAGGGAGCAAGTGTATGCACTGGATCTAACTCAGCAATGGAATCCGGAGCAAGTGATCACAGGTACGCCAATTTAATTTTTAGTTTTCTCCTTCCTAGATAGTTAGAGTTTTGGATATAGAACTGATAAACTAGGAAAGAAAACCATAATTAGTCTTCTAAGACTTTAAAATACCCCAGGCATAATATTCATCAGCGGCAAGCCTGCCTATATACTGTTCGATACGGGTGCTTCCCACTCGTTTGTGTCGGAAGCCTTTGTGGAAGGACTGGAAGGCGTAGAGCAGTTCACAGGCTAGAAGATGAGTATACGACTACCGGACAGATCAGAGTTATTCACCTTCGCCCATTGCAACATGGAGGCGGAGATCGACGGGAAGACATTTGAAGCACCAACAACGGTCCTGAAGATGCTAGTCTTTGACTTGATGCTAGGCATGACGTGGTTGCATTGGAACCATGCTCAGATTGACTGCCTGTCAAAGAGGATTACTGTGAGGCATGTGGATTCCTACATCGTCATCGAAGGTATTAGACCTATTCCCCCTCTCTTGCTATCATTCGTGCAGGCTGTCAAGGCCCACTTATAGGGGGAGGAAGTCTACAAAGTGTTGTCTGAAATGGCTGAGGCCAAGAGTTCCATCTCGAATATCCCGGTAGTATGAGATTTTGCTGACATATTTCCTGAGAAGCTTCCAAGACTACCCCCACACTGGGAGCAGGATTTCCGGATACAGCTGATGCCGGGGGCTAAGCCGGCATCTAGAGCCCCTTACCGGATGGCCCCGAAGGAGTTGACAAAGTTTCGAAGCCAGCTCCAGGAACTAGTGGAGGCCAGATTTGTCCAGCCAAGCTCTTCACCATGGGGAGCCCCGGTCTTGTTTGTCAAGAAGAAGGACGAGACACTTAGATTGTGCATCGACTACCGGGTACTGAACCAATTGACTGTCTGGAATACCTATCCATTGCCAAGGATAGATGAGTTGTTTGACCAGCTAGAGGGCGCACATTTCTTTTCAAAGTTGGATTTGAGGTCGGGCTACTGCCAACTGCGGATCCAGGAGGAGGACATTCTGAAGACTGCCTTCAGTAGCAGATATGGGCTGTTCGAGTTCATTGTGATGCCCTTCGGGCTCACGAATGCACCGTCAGCATTCATGAGCCTCATGAATCCGGTGTTCGAGGCATATTTGGATGTGTTTATCATCGTGTTTATTGATGATATCCACATCTACTCGAGGATAGAGGAGGAGCACACACGACATCTGACGCTGACCCTGGAGAGACTGCGAGTGCACCAGCTTTATGCGAAGTTCAGCAAATGTCAGTTCTGGTTGAGGGAAGTGGATTTCCAAGGCCATATCATCAGTGGTGCTGGGTTGGCTGTGGACCTGGCCAAGATTTAGGCAGTTCAGGATTGGCCACAGTTGAAGTTGGCCACAGATGTGCAAAGTTTTCTAGGACTTACCGGTAACTATCAGAAGTTCGTGGAGGGATTTTTTCCTATTGCCCTTCCACTCACACCCCCGATGAGAAAAGATGTGCCCTTTGTCTGGACCCCGCAGTGCTAGGTGGCCTTCCAGGAGATAAAGGATCGAGTCACCTCGGCTCCTATACTTGCCCTCCCTTCAGGGAAATAAGGATTCCAGGTATACACCGATGATTCCTACCAGGGCATGGGTGCGGTGCTGATGCAGAATGGTCATGTGATAGCATACCCTTCTCGGAAGCTGAAGAAGCATGAGAAGAACTACCCAGTTCATGACTTAGAGATGAGAGCGGTCTTATTTGCTCTGAAAGTCTGGCGACACTATCTGTACGGTGTCCACTGCGACATATACTCCGATCACAAAAACTTGAGGTATGTGGACACGCAGAAGGAGTTGAATATCAGGCAGAGGCGATGGGTGGAGTTTCTAGCAGATTACCACTACGAGATGTATTACCACCCAGGGAAGGCGAATGTGGTGGCAGATGCGCTGAGCCGGAAGGCCACAAACTCTGAAGCAGGTACGCAGTTAATGGCCTCAAAGTTAGTTCAGATGTTAGAAAAGATGCAGATATCCTTGGTGTCCGAGGATTACCCTGAGCTGTACTGGGAGTACCTAGCATCGTTGATTGCCCAAGATGACATTCGAGACCGAGTCAGAGATGGGCAGAGGCAGGATGCCTAGCTAGAGCCGATATTTCAGGGCTTAAAAGCAGGCACTGCTGGAGATTACTCGCTGATGGATGGTCTAGTGTATTTCAGAGGACGGATTTACATACCAGAGGGAGGCCAGGTCCGGGAAGATATCATGACGGAGGCTCATTGCAGTCGTTATTCAGTACACCCGGGAGTTACGAAGATGACTACGGACCTGAAGAAGACCATGTACTGGCCAGACATGAAGAAGGATATCACCTACTTCGTGACCCATTGCGAGGCATGCCAGATGGTGTAGGCAGAATGCAGAAACCTCGCAGTATTGTTGCAGCCACTCCTAGTGCCGGAGTGGAAGTTCGATGATATCACGATGGACTTCATACAAGGGCTTCCCCAATCGCGGACGGGGAACGATTCGATCTGGGTGATCGTCAACCGGCTGATAAAGGTAGCCATATTTATTCTGATCAGAAAGGATGACTCAGTTGGTGTGTTGGTTCGGAAATTCGTGGAGCAGTTCGTCTGTTATCATGGCGTACCTAGGTCGATTGTATCGGATCGGGATGGACGGTTTACGTCCAGGGAGTGGAGATCAGTGCAGACTTACTTGGGCACTCGGCTAGCATTCAGTACAGCTTTCCACCCCCAGACTGATGGGCAGACGGAACGCACTAATCGGACCTTGGAAGATCTGTTGCGACTTTGCATATTGGATTGTGATGAGCCTTGAGAGAAGCTGTTGCCACTGATCGAGTTCTCATATAACAACAGCTACCAGTCCAGCATAAGGATGACTCCTTATGAGGCCCTATACAGACGGAGGTGTAGGACTCCATTGTCATGGATACCGGATGAGGATCCGAAGGCTTTGGGTTCGGAGTTTGTTGAGGACACCGAGGCTCAGGTGAGGATGATATGGGATAGGATGCTAGAGGCACAGAGCCGACAGGCTAAGTATTACGATGCTCGACATCGTCAAATGGAGTTCCAGGTGCGGGACCAGGTGTTCTTAAAGATCCGACCGATGCATGGGGTTTCACGATTATGCGGTCGGAAGAAGAAGCTCAGCCCAAGATATATGGGGCCTTATAGGATTCGGGAGCGGATTGACCCCTTGGCTTACAGGCTTGAGCTGCCACCGGAGCTGGAGAACCTTCACGACGTGTTCCAAATATCCTCTCTTAGGAGGGCTCTACTACGCCCGAAGCACCAGATTATGGCTACGGATGGGCCGGTAGCATCTGATCGGTCAGTTCACCTGGAATCGGTCCGGATCGACGACAAGGGAATACGAGTCTTATGCCGCAAGAAGGTTCCATTGGTCAAGGTCCTGTGGAGGAATCATGGGCGAGAGGAGCATACATGGGAGCCTCGGGACTTGATGAAATAGAGGTACCCGGAGCTTTTCAGTCATGTATTACTCACAACCTCTCGGGATGTTACAATTTTCCTTTCATATTTGAAACCCCGCAAGCCTAACTAGAATTTCGAGGATGAAATTTTTTGTTTATATATTGGGATTTGTAACATCCCTTAAACAACTAGACCCCTAGGAGTGGTTTTGTCATGACTAGGTCATGACAAAACCCATAGGAAGCCCAAGAAGGCCACATGAACCTAGGAATGTACGTGAGACCACTATGATTTGCAAATAGTAGATTTCTGAACCCTTGTTTAAGATGGTCATGGGGCTTCACCACGACTTCAGGATGCCACCATGGTCTCACCAACCCATTGTAAGGTCCATTAGGGCCCTAAGGGTCCATTGGAGTCAACCCAGGGTGGTCAAGTTGACCTAGAACCACTGTAGGCCTAAATTGGGCAAGGTGCCCTAACTAAGGGTAATGTGCCGTAGTAAAGCCCAAATAAACCTACCAGGCTCTTCCTAACCTAAAGTGGGGTCAATGGGTAACTAAGGACCCATGGGGTGGGAATTTAAAGTGGTTAAGTTTACCAAAGCCAACTCTAACCCTAAATGAGTAAAACTAGCCTACTTAGGGTCAATTGACCATCCCCTAGCCAAGTGTACCCCACCCATGCCCTCCTAACTCTAAGTGAGGTCAACGGGCCACCTAGGACCCATTGGGGTCAACTCTATAGCCTAAGTTGTCCCAAGTTAACCTTAGCCCTAAAAGGTCAAAGTGCCCTAACTAAGAGGCAAGAGACCTACAGTTTGCAAGTTGACCCTGCCCAAGTACTTCTATACTTTAAGGGAGGCCCATGGGTCACCAAGGACCCATTGGGGTCAGCTCTAGTGGCTAATTTGACCAAAGTTAACCCTTGGGTCAAAGTGGTCAAATTAGGCTAAAAGGCTAACTCAAGCCCAATCCAAGTGGGCTAGGCCTATGCAAGTGTGGCCCATTGGTCTAGGAGGTGGAGAGACACATTTTTGGCCCACCAAATTCTGAAATGGGTGACTTGGAGAGAGAAAGAGGGAGTTACCCAAACTTGGAGGAGAGAGAAAGAGGAGATTAATGACCATCATGGCCATGGAGGCCCCATAACTCCCCCCTTTTGATGGGGCTTTAATTCCTTGGAGGCAGGGGAGGAGTTTTCAGGAGGTGGCTCAGCCCTTCAAATTTGGTGAAACCGAAAATCACCATTAAGGGGCTTTAATGGTGTGTTAAAGAATTGGGGAGTTACAAACCTCCTCTCCCCAATTCCTTCATTAGAGACCTTCTCCAGGGCAAGGGGAAGCGTTTCCCCCGATCATATCCCAGTCACATAGAAGTTGGTGTGGAGGTTGTAGAGGAGCCGAAGCTTGGTGGTCGGAAATGGCGAGGAGGCACAACACCCGCTCACAGGTCGCGATTCAGGTCCTCCTCCACTCCTTCCATTGGTATATCATAGCAATCCTTAGGGCCAAGGTTCAGGCTCAATTGAGCATGATCGGGAGAGCTTTTTCTCCAGTTTTTCCGTAAAAATTTACTTATCGGGTTCGCCGGAATGGGCCCCTCCGGCGGCTGTGCCGCCGCCTGGCGACAGCCATCACCTCAACAGAGGTGGTGGTGGCGGTGGCTGGCTAGGGAGGTGGCTAGGTGGCCGGCGACAGGGATTTGAAGTTGTCCCAGGAAGTTTCAATCTAGGCCGTTGGCGCGCGAGGACGATGATGGGATGCCGTCCAAAAGTGCACCAAGATTCGTGCAGAATAAAAAAATTAAACTATAGATTATATTATACATTTTAATGAATCTGTCACACTTTTACTATTTAATGTTTTAAATTATTAAAAATACTTAGAAACTCTGTATGAGAAAATGGTCAACATTAAAATTGTAGCCTGGTGAGTCTAGTTTACTGCAAAAATGGTTTGGACCAATTTCGGTGCATGGTTTGACTAGAGCACTCATTTTTGTGGGGTCTATACCTAGGGCTAGGCAGAAATTAAAAGGGATGCCCACCCTTCATCTCTGGTCCAAATGACTTAAAATTTGCCCAAAAATGAGAATTTGTGTGGACACTTTTTCTATAGTTTTGGAAACTATTTAATTTCTCTAGGGTAAATTAAATTAGAGACCAAATGACCTCCAAACTCACCCAAATTTTGGTGAGTGGTGCTTGGGGTCATTATAAAGCTCTGATTAAAATTTCATCTCATTTGGAGATGTTTTGAATTAAAATCATGCAAACCCTTGACTTGCCATAATAAGGGTATTTTGGTCAAAAGTGCACTTTAGGTTTTTGAGTGGCCAAATCACCTCAACAGAGGTTGAAATTGGGGACACTGACTTGGAATGGCTTTTAACACTTTCCCATGGAAGTTGGGGTAGTTTGCAATGGATTTGCCCTAAGACCTAATACCAAACAATAAGGAAGGGCTTTTGTGTCTTGTGAAGGGCATGAGTTCAAAAGACCTTGTATGAACTTGAATTTTGGTAGGGAGGTTGCTAGGGTAGCTAAAACCATCTGATCAAAATCTTAGGGGATTTGGGAAAGTGTAGGCCCCACAAAACACTAACCCTAGTCTAGGGCACAAATCTTATAGTGCTAGAATAGTTTAGTAAAACTCAATGAACAATAATGAAGGTTTGGTAGTGTGTTCATAGGGGTAGAATGAACCTCTGGTAATTTAATTGAGAATTTTGGGACATTAATTCTATTACTTCCTTTATAAATGCATGAGATAGCCCTACTTATTTATCTTAATATTATATTCCCACTTCCCATTGGAAGGTCATGAAAATTAGGCAAAGAGAGTTTTAGACCTTGTTTCTTATGTATGAATTTTATTAGAATTTTTGAATACATATTTGCAGTACCTACTTCACAAGCTCATTAATTTGGAAAAATTGTTCAATAATTTGTTTAGAGAACATTACTTGTTAATAAATTATGAAACTTAATCCAGATCATTTATATGTCCTCACAATCATCCTTGAATTTTCTGAGAAATTTTGGAAATATTTTTGCTGCACTTGTCTCTTAAAATTGATAAAAATAGGTTATATTCAAAATTAGAATTAGAGGCTAAACCTTGCTGAGAAATTGGGAGACTTTGGATTTTATCTTGAATAGTCATATTGAAATTAGCATAAATTTTGTGGAGCATTTTCTTGTTTTAAATTGGTACTTTATGTTCAACTTGGTGTTTTTGGATTACTAAAATAATTAAATAAATTACTAGATAAATTAGGAAAATTTTAAAATTCTGGTCTTAGGTTAAAAAGGTCATGAAAGCCCTCCAATAATTATTATAGGGGTACTGGGTGATTATTTTGTGTACCTCCTATTTTACATGTCATATAGCTTAACTCTGTTTGCATTTAGTAAAACTGCAGAAATTTTTTTGGAATGTGAATTTGGGCACATGTGTGGGGGATAGAGGTTTGCTGGTTTGGGATAAATAACTAATGAGTTCATCATTGGAAGATAGGACGAGTTGAGTGTTGGATTGGCTAGCGTTAGGTGATGCTCGGGATTGACGAAAGATCGTCTTTCCCGAGGGGAGGAAGTGACAAATACTCTAGGGTTAGATCCAGTACAACAAGTAAGGGTTTTGGAAATTTGATAGCAACCAATAATAGTAAGTGTCTTGCGAAAGGTAGCTTTGGGCGTAATCCCATCATAGTTCCTAGTGCCTTCGAGAGACCTTCACGGGGTATACCTTGGGTAGCCCTGGGCTAACCTAAACTGTAGGTAAAACTAAATTGCAAGAGTAACTAGTGTAATTAGGGGTTCACTTTCACTCACCTTGATGTCACAGAATGTTAGGTTGGGTCACTCGGGCAGTAGGCTCGGTGGATTTGTGATGGGCAGGTTGGCCTGACGAGCTTTGGCTCGGTTGTTGTTTGTGACGAGCGGGTTGGTCCTGGGAGCTTTAGTTTGGTGGTGATACATTAAGGTTGCATGTGCATAAAGTAAAAGGTGGTGGGTCTTCGGTATTGGAGGGCTGATGCACCGACGCCAATATGTTGACTCGGCAAGTGTTGTTTAGCATTTGGACAAATAAAGTCCGGTGCGCTAGCCGGCAAGAGTACGCAGGAGCTCCGCTTAGTGCAACAGCATTGAGGCGTACGATAGGTCGGACTGGTAGTGCAATTAACAGTTTATAGGTGGGCGAGGCCCAACCCACCGCTTCTGTTTGCCACTACGGAGGTATCCTGGGAGGTTCGGCTCCAGAAAGGTGGAACTAAAGGTCTGTGTACACAGAGTCGAGTTGGTGAGTTGCACTTGCATGTTCACATCATGACATAAATGTATTTCATAGCATAATCATTGCATATAACCCGACACCTATTGTATAAGTGGTATGGGATGCTTATACAATAGGCCCTGCAAAACCACCCCTTGGTTTATAAGTTAGTGCGAGCGCGCTTATAAGTTAAGCTTTTATTTCAGTATATATAAATGTAGGATTGCTAGAAAGCCGACACCCTATCGTATAAATTGGTTTGAGATTTTTTATACGATAGGAGCCATGTAAAAGATCCCTTGGCTTATGTGTTTTCACATAAGTTAAGGTTACTTTTCTTGTACAGTCTTTTTTTTACCTTCATTTTATCTTGTATACTATAGAGATGCTAGTTTCGTTTCGCTGCCATCTGCTTATTTGTTATTCTCCACCTTCATGTCCTCTCCTTTCCTCCTCCCCACTCGGTGCCTAGGAGCCATGGGGGAATGGGCGAGGGATGATCAAACTTAGTCTTTTAGACTAACGGTTTTCAAACCACATCATTTTAGGGGACCGTGGAGCCCAGCATGGAGGAGCAGCCCCGTAGGTCGGCATGCTTGGAGATGGGGCACTCTAGTACTGTAGTTCAGACAGCAGGGACTGTGAGTCCTGTTCAATACTAGTTGATTTAGTTTTGCTTCCACGATGAGAGATATGTAGTGAGGATTTGATGTACTAGGCATGAACCCAAGATTTTAGTATTTTGTTATATTTGTGGACACTCCATTCGTGGAGTTTATTTACTATATATGTGATTTAGCCGACAGGATCGTCGTTTTGTAGTGATGACCTTCCCGGGCACAAAGGTGTCACCTCAAAGCGGCGGTTCTGGGCCTAAGACCCTGGTGTTTAAAAAAAATGGCGGGGGGTGGGGGGGTATCTTACAAACATTATGTACACACTCTAGCCCCGTACTAAGTGACGAATGGGCATGAGGTGTTGTATAAAAGTCATAGGGTGGGGTGAGACTCCTATATGCCTTCACTAAAACATGCTCAGCCTATCACTCATTTCCCCCAACATCTCACAAGGACACACTAGAACCCTTCCCCAATTAAGAACATGACGTGACTAACAGGTTGGTGATCCTAGTGACGACATGCCTACTCCCCCGCTAGTGTGAGACACATCACAGTGAACCGTGTGTTATTGATGGTATTACCAAATGTGCGACGACACCATGTTTAAGAAACTACTGCCGGCGTTAAGATTATCGCGCCGCGGTAGCATCGGGATATATAGGTTACGGTTCAGATTTAATCCCACATGCCTGGATATTTCTCTTGCTTTGCTGCCGACATTCTTCTTCCCTGCACCTCTTCTTCACTATTAAGGTTCTCTCCCTCACTTTCTCTCCCCCTCTCTCTCTCCCTCTCTCAAATTTCTTGTAATTTAGATTTCGGATCTAAAGCTTTTGACTCGTGTTTTTTGATGACGTTCTAAGATGTTTTTCAGACCTTTTCGGTTGATTCTTCTATTTTTGCAATCGATCACTTCCGTTTTTCATATATCCAACTTATGTATTCGTGGATCTTGTGTTTTTTTTGTTTTCAAATTGCCGATTTACTCAAAAATCCCATCTTTTGGTAATATCCGGAACTGAATTTTCATCCGTGTGGCTATCCACGAGAGATCCATATTCACCCCCTTTTTCATGAATCTTTGTTCGTTTTCTTAGATCTACCAGTTTTAGACATAGATATTCATTTTTTATCAATTTTTGAAGGAAAGTTTGTCCAAAAATGGAATTTGGGAGACTTTTCGGTGGAAGGAGACGACACAGTCCATCATACTACTGCCGGGCGATAACACATTATCGCTCCGCGGTAGATTCTAGTGAGCGGTATCGAATCCAAATAAAATCTTTGATTTTCCCTTTTTTGTGTATTTACCTATGAGACTGTTTTTTGTGTTTGGTTTACTTTCAGGAAATTGCTTCGTCAAGCTCCCAGTCTTAACACCATAGTTTTTCAAAGAGGTCCCGTGTGCCGGTCTCCACCTACCCAGCCATAGATGAAGCTACTGTGAGCATTCTGATGATCATTATCCTCATATCTATTAGTATTTGGAGGGATCCATTGTGCTTGCAGTGATCTCATCCGGTTCTCCATTCTCCTCTCCCTCACCCGAGAGTTCTACAATAACCTTCGGGATCCTGCTCAGTTGGGCCTCGGTGGGGTGTCCAATCCTGCATTGGCATGGAGATAGTCACAATAACTCATGCGGATCTCGACACTAAATATGTATGGACCCCCAAACTGTCCAGTCCTTGACATCATGGAATATTTTAGAACTAGAAGGGACTAGAGGGAGATGAACGAGGTTCTTCACTGTGTGGAGGGGCATTCAGACCTCTTCACCTCAGTAGACACTATCACTCCCAACGATCGCATTATCCAGGATATCCTATATCATTCCCTCGTGTTCAAGGCTGAGGACACCAGGAAGGTCATGGCCCAGCTGTCAATGGTGACGTATTATATCGTGGCTCAGAAGTCCTTTAGCATCACAGATCTCATACTTTACATGATGCGCTACACGTTTTGCCTGAAATCTCCCGACTGTCAGCGGTTGACCACACTACCTCTGGGTGGTGTAATCCAGAGCATCCTGACAGAGAAGTACCCAGCCATTGACTGGTCTGCCTACCCTATAGATAGCTTCCCATAAGTCTTCAAGGCAGGAGAGATTGCTTCTTCTTCACAGGCACTGGCACCTCCATAGCAGCCACCGATACACTGCACAGGGTCCCTCAGGGAAACAAGTCGGGACATCTACAGCTTGGTGGAGGCGCAAGGTTGGGAGATCATACGGACAACGAAGGAGGTGATGGGGATGAAAAAGATGCTCAAAAAGATCATGGGGAAGCTCAATATTTCTCTCACCTCTTCAGAAGAGTAGCACCCTATATATATTGTTCATGTTTTTATCAGTTATAATTTGTTATGTAATAAACAGGTGAACTCTAGACTCAATTAATAGTGGTTTATGATGTAATGTGTTCTATGCAACCACTGTACTCAATGTTATTTTTTGAAATAATGCTCTACTTTATTTAATATTGTCGTCTTATTGTGCTAGATCACAACAAATACCAACAACAGGAGATACACTGCGTACTAGTCTAAAGAGTATCTCCAAAAATAATTTAGTGAGCATATCGTGAAGTATAGGCAAAAAAATTAGCAAAACAATAATAAGAATGAAATAAAAAAAATATAAAAAATGAGCATATCGTGATGTAGATTATCGAGTAGAATTGGTTGATTGTTTTCTATACCACGCAATTCGTGGGTACTAATGGATTGGATATTTAGGTAACTAAAAGGGACCAGGAGTGATGGTACCTTTGGGCATCCAAACATAACGTGCTACACTTTGTGGATATGACGGTGAATGGGCCCTTTTGAGCGGAATTGGTGAACTATTTTGAATGATGGGACACCATTCATACTTTGCTTTAATGTTGCATTTGTGTTGCAGATTTCCTTCTCATGTTCTATGAGTCTTTATGTGATGGACTTTGATTGAATAACATTGCGTTAGAATATTAACTATATTGAGGTTGTTATTTAAGTCAACATTATTTCGCTTAACATTAGGACTCAAAGTACAGTAGTTGTTGACCGAAAATCCACATTCATTCATTTTTGAGTTATGAGTAATTTGTTTTCCAAAGTGAAAGTTATTTCTATAGCTAAGAGTTTCACTTCCCCTAGCATGTGTTTTCCTACTCCCTTTGTTTAACTCTGCCCGTAGGTGGAGGTTTACATTCAACATGATTTTGGGTTTTGCATGCAGCTTAGGAGTTGGTCTTGGCGAGTTTTTTAGCATTATTTCCTTAAGCATGTTGATTTTTGTCGTTAGCTCTTTATTTTTCAGTTTAAGGTTATGTCTAAATTTATTGTATACTACTGTGCTATTTTTGAGAGTGGAGACAATAGTTTCGATATGAGCTTTATACTTACTCCTAAATTCATCGAATGTCTCATTCATCTCTTTGATTTCAACTTTATAGTTTTTGCATTCAGCGCAGTCACTTTTCACTGATAAGTTCTCTAAACACAATATATAATTTTGTTCTTTTTCAACACAAAGCTCCTATTCAAGAACCTTATATTTTTTAACTCATTATAATCAATACAAGGTGCGGAGACGTTATCTAGAGAGCAGACAGGCGAACTAGAAACAACAATGTTGGATTGTATACTAACACATGCCTTTAAGCGGTTTTATGTTTTGAATGTAGTTTTGAATTGATACTCATCAATTTCTTAATCCTACATTTAACATTTTCTAGCATATGTAATGTAGAGATAGAGTTACGAGCAATAGAGGAGTTTGACTTCCTTACAGTATTTTTGGACATGGTATGGTTTGAACACACAGTTCCTTTGTCATCTTCCTCTTGGCTTGATGTGTTAGAGATCCCCTTCTCCTGTAACATCCCCTAAACAACTAGACCCCTAGGGTTTTGTTTTGTCATGACTAGGTCATGACAAGACAACCAAAAGCTCAAGGACCAAGTGAACAAGGGCAAAGGTAAAAATCACCTTGGTCTGCCTATAACTCAGCCTCAGCATTTGGACCGAAGGTCTGACCTTAGGGCTACACCTTGATCCCAGGACCCTACCATAACACCCAAACACCTTGGGAAGTCCATAGGGACACAAAGGACCCACTGTGGGCAGTCAAAGTGGTTAAGTTGACTTAAGTCAACCCTAACCCTAAATGGGTCAAATTAGCCTAGTTAGGGTCAATTGACCATCCCCTAGCCAGGTGGACCCCACCCATGCCCTCCTAACCCTAAAGTGAAGTCAATGGGTCACCAAGGACCCATTGGGGTCAACCCAAGAGTCTAGGATGACAAAAGTCAACTCTAGCCCCTAATTGGGTCAAAGTACACTTCCTAAGGGCAGGTGACCTCCAAAGTTCCAAGACAGCCCTACCCAACCCTTCCTAGATCTTAGGGGAGGTAAATGGGTCACCAAGGACCCATTGGGGTCAACCCAAATGGTCATGTTGACCAAGGTCAACTCAATTCTAGTGTTAAGTCAATTAGCCTAAATGGGCTAACCCAAGCTCAAACCCATTTCCCCACTTGGGCTAACCTCATTCTTATTATTAATATGAGTTAGTGGGATGACAATAGGCTGGTGGAGACACCAAAATTAGGCCTTGATGACTATGAGAGAGAAAACTCCATTTTCCCTTTAATGGAGGAGAGAGAAAGGAGAAGGAGAAGGCCATTCATGCATGGGGAGGCCAAGGGCCATCTTTGGTGGCTGGATTCAACTCCTCTGGAGAAGAGGAGAAGTTTCCAGCCATTTCCTGGCCACCCCAAGGTAGATTCACCTCCCCAGCACCATGGCCGAGCCTAGCCATTCATGGACATTAATGGCATTGATGCCATGACACCCCCCTTCCCCATTTGATGATTTTAAAAGTTTCAGTGGGCTCCAAGGAGTCGCTCCCACTCTCACCCCGATGATTTAAAGCTACTTCCCCGTGTAGTTGCAGAAACCAGAGCGGCGCCGCCACCACCATGGCTTCCCGACGATCAACGCGTCTTCAAGCCGCAAGCAAGGTCTCCCCTTCCTCTCTCACTGTGGATAGATCATAGGGATCTTTTAGAATAAAAATCAGGCTCTATTGAGCCCGATTGAAGCTTGCATTTTCATGATTTTTCCGTGAAAATGAACTCTCGGCATCGCCGGAATAGGCCTCTCCGGCGGCTGCGCCGCCGCCTGGCGCTAGCCACCACCTCAACGGAGGTGGTGGTGGCTGTGGCCGGCCAGGGAGGTGGCCGGATGGCCGGCGGCATCGTGTACAAAATGCTCCAGGGAGGTTGAATCCAGGCCGTTGGCGCATGGGGACGATGATAGGATTCCGTCCGGTAGTGCCCCAAGATTCGTGCTAGCCTAATATTAAACTATAGGTTATGTGTATGATAATTTCATTTCTATCACACTTATTGTATTTAATGTTTTTAATTATTAAAAATACCTAGATGCTACTCCAGAGGAAGTGGTAAACATAAAATTTGTAACCCAAGGGGTCTACTTCAAGTCAAAATTGGTTAGAACCAATTTGGGTGCCTGGTTTGACCAGGGCACTCATTTTGGTGGGGTCTATACCTAGGATAAGACATAAATTAAAATGGGTGCCCACAACTCATCTCTGGTCCAAATGACTTGAAATTTGGACAGGGACTCACCCTAGACAATATCTAGGCCCTGTCCAAAATTGAGAATTTTTTGAGGACACGTTTTCTATAGTTTTGGAAATTTTTTAGGTTTTCTAGGGTAATTTAATTTAGGGACCAAATAACATCCAAACTCATTCAAATTCTGGTCAGAGGAGCTTGGGGTCATTATAAAACCCTGGTTAAGATTTCATCTCATTTGGAGATGGTTTGAACAGAAACCATGCAAACCGTAGCCTTGCCATAATATGGGCATTTTGGTCAAATGTGCAATTTAGGTTTTGAGTGGCCAAATCACCACAACAGAGGATTAAATTGGGGCCACTGACTTGGCATGACTTTTATCACCCGCCTCTGGAAAATGGGGTAGATTGGAGTGAATTTGCCTTATGTCTTAAGGCCAAACCCTAAGGAGGGACTTTTGTGCCTTGTGAAGGGCATGAGGTCAAATGACCCTAAATTAGCTTGCAATTTGGTAGGGACGGTGCTAGGTTATCTAAAGCCCTCTGCTAAAAATATTATGGGTTTTTGAAATAGGTAGGCCCCACTAAACCGTAACCCTAGTCTAGGGCACAAAATTTGTGGAGATAGAATAGGTTACTAAAACTCATTTAACAATGATGAAACTTGGGTATAGTAGTCTTAGGGTCAGTAGGAGCCCCTGGAAATTATTGTAGGGTGTTTGGAAGATATTATCTTGTACTTGTAGTTATAATCTTTATATTGCCCCTAAGTATGATTTTGATAAAATCATGGTTAAACTAACTTAAAAAGTTAGGAAACTTGGTCAGTGAGGATTTATGATAATACTATAGCCTTGGTAAATTTTGGGTAATTTTTTGGATAATATTTTAAGGTACTTCTCTATTTAATTCCATTTATTGTATTTATATTGAATTAAGTAATTTGGGGATAAAATCTTGTTAAAGAGTTGAGAAATTTTGGATTTTATGTTCAATAGTCATATTTTGTTTATCATAAATTTTGTGGAGCATTTACTTGTCTGGTGTTGGTACATCATGTTCAAACTTGGGGTTTTGGATTACCAGAATAATTAAATAAAATTATCAGATAAATTAGGAAAATTATGAAATTATGGATTTAGGCTAAAAATGTCCTGTCAGCCCTTCAATAATTATTATAGGGTTACTAGATGAATATTTAAGGTACCTCTCATTTTACACATCATATAGCTTAGGTTGGTCTGCATTTAGTAAAACTGCGGAATTTAATTTGGAATATGAATTTGGGGACAAGAGTTGGGGTTAGATGTTTGCTGGTTGGATAATTAATAATGAGTTCGACAATGGAAGATAAGATGAGTAGGGTGTTGGTTTGGCTAGCGTTAGGAGGTGCTTAGGATTGACAAAAGATCGTCTTTCCCGTAGGGAGGAAGTGTCAAATACTCTAGAGTTACATCCAGTACAATAAGTAAGGGTATGGGTAATCTAATAGCAACCAATAATAGTAAGTGTCTTGCGAAAGGGAGCTTTGGGCATAATCCCATCATAGTTCCGCTAGAATGCTCTGTGTTAGGACGAGTAGTCTTAATTGCATAGTTTGGTTATTCATACGTAACCCTTCCGACTGTCCGTGGTATATGGCGTCGGGTTCTAGCTGGACCTTCTGTTATATGGCATACGATAGATGGGTGTGTTACAAATTTGGTATCAGACTTCTGGTTACGGTCAGGCTCAAATGAATTCGTGGGCGAATTCTTTTAAGGGGTGGTGAGCACATGTGTGCTTCATCGATATAACATCAAAAAGAACCCATGAATGTCCACTTAAGAATGAAAAATACACTTGTTTTACGGAACCTGAGTGTTCCAATGATTGCTTTTAGCAATTTGCTTGTCGTCTAATCGTGGGTCTTTGCTATCATAGGCAGCTAGGAGCGATGCTGGTCAGTCGGAACATCCGCAATCAACGGAAAGTAGTGCACCGAGGGACGTGCCTACAACACCTCCTTCAGCGGAAACCATCGGGTTGGTGGCTGAAGCAGTCTTTGTGATGATAAATGCCCAACCTGCAGGGAAAATACACCAAGTACCACCTGTTGTTGAGCAAGAACCGGTTAGGGCGGCAGAGCCGAGAGTGGTCGAGCATGCGGCAGTTGATCTGGTAGTACCGAGGAGAATTTCGGAGAGGCAGCTCAAGCATGTAATGGGCTTTAATCCTCCGTTGTTTGACGGGACTAGAACGCCAACTCAAGCTGAGGATTGGATCTTTACGATAAAGAGGGTTTTGACATCCACGTTAACTGAGGAGTGGCAGAAGACTACCATAGCGACCTTCCTTTTGGCTCGTGAGGCGAGGCTGTGGTGGCACGAGTTGGAGGTTCACCTTTTAGTGGGAAGGAAACTTTCTGATGTGCCGATGGAGGAATTCTCAAGGTTGTTCTTGGCTAGATATCTACCCTCTGATCAGAAGCTTGAGATGGAGAATCAATATCTTGGGTTGACTCAGGGTGTCAGAGGTGTGGATGAGTATCTTCACGAGTTTATGCGGTTGGGTCGTTATGCTGGTGCTATGTTTACTGAAGAGGAGCGTAAGACCAACCGATTCTATGATTGTCTACGTGGTGACCTACAGTTACTCCTTACTGGGCGTAAGGCGCAGGGCTTCCTATCCTTGGTCAATTCGGCTCGGTCATTGGAGAATGTTGTGTAGAAAGTGCAAGAGAAGAAGGACCTAGGAGAAAAGAGGTCAGAGTTCAAAGTGCCGAACTCAAAGTCAGGATTCCGCAGATGGAACAAGAAGCTGAAGACTTCGAACTCAGCCCCTTCGTCTAGTGCGTCGGTGGCAACCACAAGTCGAGTCCCGGGAGCTTGCTACAACTGTGGGAAGATGAGGCATTTTGCTCGTGAGTGTTGGAACGGACGTGCAAAGTCTGAGAAGAAACCTGGAGCGACTTATGAAGAGAAAGGGAAGGCAGTGGAGTCAACTACGTCCCATCATGCTCCAGCCCAGCCTAGAGTTTATAATCTTGGTCTGCAAGAGGCCATTAAACGAGCTGACGTGGTGACAGGTATGAGTTAAATTACAGCAGTTTAACTTTATGTGGTTGTAACCTTTTTATATGTTAGCTTATATTTATTGGTGCTAGGCTTCGTGTTGATTTTTGATTGTCCGGTGAGAGCCCTGTTTGATACGAGAGCATCGCATTCCTTCTTGTCTGAAAGATTCATATCGCACATCGGGGTCCCTTCCTCGATGGCAGAAGACAAGTTGGATGTGTTGTTACCCAATGGGTGCTTAATGCGCGCGGATAGAGTCTGTGTGGTTAATATTCGGATTGGGAATCAGGAGTTTGATTTGCGAGCATCGGTACTGCCGTTAGTAGAGTTCGATGTAATCTTTGGTATGGACTGGCTTTCGGAGCAGCGAGCATGCATTGATTACAACCGAAAGGAAGTTAAGTTGGGACTGAACACTGAACGGGAGACTACGTTTGCTGGCATGAAGGGGTCTGGTAAGGTTTTGATGTTGGCCTTCAGGTGATCAAGGCAGTTCGGTCTAGGGCAGAGCTGTTTGTCACACTAGTGCAGGCTTCAACGCCTAAGCCAAGTTTGGACAGTATTTCGGTGATATCCGAGTATCCTGATGTGTTTCCAGATGATCTTCCAGGAGCCCCTCCTCAGCGGGAGATTGATTTTACAATTGAGTTGGTGCCGGGTGCCAAACAGGTGTGACGCTCTCCGTATCGGATAACACCAAAAGAGATGGCGGAGTTGAAGGTGAAACTGCAAGAGTTATTGGAGCAAGGGTATGTGCGCCCAAGTTCGTCACCTTGGAGTGCACCGGTCCTCTTCGTTAAGAAGAAAGATGGGAGCCTGCGACTCTGTATTGACTATCAGGAGTTGAACAAGCTTACGGAAAAGAATAAGTATCTGATCCCAAGGATTGACGATCTATTTGATCAGTTGGTTGGGCCAACAGTATATTCGAAGTTTGATTTGAAATCAGCTATTACCAACTAAGGATAAGAGAAAGCGACATCCCAAAGACAGCATTCAGTATGCAGTTTGGGCATTACGAGTTCACAGTCATGCTGTTTGGGTTGACCAATGCGCCATCCGTGTTTATGGATTTGATGAATAGGACGTTCAGAGAGTACCTGGATTGTTTCGTGATAGTATTTATCGATGATATCTTGGTGTACTCGCATTGTGAGGATGATCACAACAAACATCTACATATGGTGTTGGAGACGTTGAGGAGGAATCAGTTGTATGCTAAGTTCTCCAAGTGTGAGTTCTGGTTATCCTCGGTAGCGTTTCTTGGTCATGTTGTTAGTGGAGAAGGGATAGCGGTGGATCCGGTGAAGATAGTGGCGATACGGGAGTGGCCTGTGTTGACTTCAGTGGCGGAGGTCCGAAACTTTCTGGGGCTTGCTGGCTACTACAGGCGCTTCATAGAGAACTTCTCGCGGATAGCGCTACCACTCATGACGTTGACAAGGAAAGATCAAAAGTTTGTGTGGTCGCCGGAGTGCGAGAAGGCTTTTGAATATTTGAAGAGGCGGCTGACCACGACGCCTATTTTATGTTCGCCAAGTGGAACCGAAGGGTTTGAAATCTATAGCGATGCTTCAGGCAGTGGTTTGGGCTGTGTTCTGCTACAGCATGGGAGGGTGATATCCTATGGACCTCTACAATTGAAGGTTCACGAGCGGAATTATCCGGTCCATGACTTAGAGTTAGCGGCTGTGATATTTGCTCTAAAGATGTGGAGGCACTATCTGTATGGTGTAAATGTCGATATCTACACCGATCATAAGAGCCTGAAATACCTGTTAGATCAGAAGGACTTGAACATGAGGTAGCGGAGGTGGATGGAGTTCCTAGGGGACTATACCTTCAAGATACATTATGTGCCTGGGAAAGGTAATGCAATGGCGGATGCGTTGAGTCGTAGAGCTCCTGCGCAGGCCAACTGGCTATCGGTACATGATGAGAGATTGGTCCGTGATTTGGAGGCATTAGAGATATCTTGCATCGACAGGCAGGCTAGTGCCGAGGCAAAATTATTTTGGACAGAGGTGCTGTATGACCTAGCTGATAGAGTTCGGCAGGCTTTGGTTTAGGATAACAGCTTGAAGCAGATCTTAGATGAATCTTTGGATGGGTCAAATTCCCAATTTGCTGTTGAGGATGGACTGCTAAGGAGAGACGGTCGCCTATGCATTCCTAGTGCAGATAATCTTTGGGAGGAGTTAATGTACGAGGCACATCATACCAAGTACTCAATCCACCCGTAGAGCATGAAGATGTATAAAGACTTGAAGAAGTTATTCTGGTGTCCGGGATTGAAGAAGGATGTAGCACTTTATGTGGCCAAGTGCCAAACTTATGCCTTGGTGAAGGCGAAGTGCCAGAAGTCTGGAGGTTTCCTGAAGTCATTGCCTATCCTGAAAAGGAAATTAGATGACATTTCTATGGATTTTGTGCATGGTTTGCCAAAGTCGCAGAGGGGTAATGATGCCATCTGGGTGGTCGTAGATAGGTTGAAACAACTGTCGCATTTCATTCTGAATAGGAAGGAAGATCCGGTGGAAAACTTGGCCAAACTCTATGTGGAGAATATTGTTCGATTGCATGGTGTGCCCCGCAGTATTGTTAGTGATCGAGATGAACGCTTCACGTCCAATGACTGGAGGCTGGTGTATAGTATGTTGGTAACTAAGCTGAAATTCAGCACGACATTTCATCCACAAACAGATGGTCAGACCGAGAGGGTCAATAGGATGATGGAGGACATGCTTCACATGTGCGTCCTAGATTTCGGAAAGCAGTGGGAAGATCACCTGTACATGGTGGAGTTTGTGTATAACAATAGCTTTCAAGCGAGTATTGGAATGGCGCCCTTCGAGACCTTGTATGTGAAAAAGTGTCGCCCGCCGTTATCTTGGTTGGAGACAGGCGAGTCGAAGTTATACAAACGTCAAGCGGTGGAAGATGCCACTTCAATGATACGTATAGTTCAGGAACGATTGAAGATTGCTCAGGACAGGCAGGCAAAATACTATAATGCCAAGCATAGGAATGTGGAGTTCGATGTTGGCGACTGGGTGTATTTGAAAATCAAGCCGTTCAAGGGTGTTTCGCGGGTTCGACGCTTGAAGAAGCTAATTCCGAGGTACCTTGGACCGTTTGAAATCCTGGAGCGTGTTGGCAAAACAGCGTATCGTTTGAAGATGTCGGTGGAGTTGAGTGGCCTACACGATGTGTTCCACGTATCGGTGTTGCGGAAGGTGATACAAGAGCTTTTGCAGATAATTGCGGTTGATCAAGTGCCGGTTGAATATGGGTTGACGACCAAAGTCAAGCCAGTATGTATTGAGGATTTTGTGGTTAAGCGACTCCAAAATAAGGAAATCTGAATGGTTAAAGTCCGATGGGATAACTGCGGTCATGAGGGGCTTTATTGGGAACGAGAGCAGACTATGCTGGAATAATATCCCGAGTTATTCCACTCAGGTAACAATTAAATTTCAGTGTACCTTTACATAATTTTGGGATGAAATTCTTTAAGTGGGGGAGATTTGTAACACCCTGAAAATTGTATTCGAGCTGGTCGCATCCAAGGGGATTTTTGGTGCCTGGTTAGGGGTACAAGGCCTAGGACACAGGCGTGTCCAAGGCTGTGTGGTGCTCTCTGTTGGCCGGCTGTGTCCAGATAACTACACGACAGGAAACACGGCAGAGTGACACGGGCATGTCATCGGACACGGGCGTGTGCGTACCCGTGTCATTACCTGTGTTCCCATGAGTCGTGACGATTGGCGTGACGGTTATCTGTGACACGCCCCCGATCACGGGCATGTTGAGGACCTGACACGGGCGTGTCAGGTTGAGACACGGGCGTGTCTTTGTCCGTGTGGTTTTTTTTTTGTTAGACGATCGTTCCTGGATCGAGGCACACGGCCTGGGATACGGCCGTGTGCGAGGCCGTATTCGGCCCAGGTTTGGGGATTTTTGGGCGGATCAGAGCCTTTCGTTTTCTTTAATTAAGATCTGACGGCCCAGATGAGTTCCTGCTCTGTTAAGGTCGGGAATAGAGGATCAATTCCTCATTTCTCCCTTAAGCACTCTCTTTCAAGGAGTTAGAGAGAGGAGGAGGGAGGAGGAGGTTTCCATCTGCCGGCGGAGCATCAAAGCACTGTTTTGAGAACCGAGAGCGGATCCGTGGAGGAAATTCCATTGCGAAGCCTTCTATCCGTGTAGTTTTTCCATGGCGCAAAAGCGGACTACAAGGGTAACAATTCTCTACTTGAGCATGTGAAGCTCTCTTCCTTTTGCATAGGGAAACCCGCTCTAGCGAGTGAGCAGTGAGTGTGTGGTGTTCCATGGGTAGACGTGAATAGTCCCCCTTGTGTTGCATGTAGAGTCCGGAATCGAAGTACGGGCATATGCATTGTGTGTGAAGCCTACCCGGACATGTTGGTCTGGATTGGTGATGTTGCATTTGTTATGATTTGCTGGAGAAGACTCCGAGCTTTGGGTTTTCGGGTTTCTACACGGTAGATTGCAGCAGGGATCCTTGGAGACTAACCCCAAGGCGCACCTAAAAAACTGAGCGGAATCGTTGTTCTTCTAACTTGGCGCTCAGGGAACCGGACTTGAACATAACTGGGTTCTGTGATTGTTTGGAATGTTTAGGATCTAAGAGAAGCTTGGTCCGCGCGTAGGACTTAAATTGACTAGGCGGAATGAGCAACGAGAAAGTGGAATTGGACCTAGGCTATGTGGTTTGGTGCGAGAGACCCATCGAGGGGACTGGCCGTTGGCATAGTCGGGAGCCTTAGACAGTGGTCAGAAAGGCTAAAATGCTCATGTTCTTGACATCCTGAGGGTGGTGGTGAAGCCACGGAATTAACCGGATTCACCATTAATATGCTATGAGTGCACTTGGTGTTTGGACGTGCGAGTCTACACCTGTGGTGAAGTATGTTTGTACTATATTGTTTAGCCGGGCTAATGAATTACAGGGAAGGAGCACCACCATCACGAGTTAGGGGCGGGGTCATTATAATTTGGTCGGCTTTGGCTGACCGTTGCTTTGTTTGCGACCGTGCGGTGGAATGTTGCTTGCAGATGCTGCGGAGCCGAGTGCCAAATAGCGAGCTGGAGCCCGAGATGCTGAGCTGGCCCTCAAAGGCCAAAGCGAATAGTTGTATTTTATTTTGTCATGTGTGGCCGGCCTGCGAGCCGATGTATGGAAGAAATTACTTTGTTAAGTGAAAATCTTGTAAGGCCATAAGGCCAAGACATTCAATGTATTTGCTATTCATTTCCAGTGGTAGTTGTGGACATTCATGTTAGTTGATCTTTCATTAATGGGTTCTTTGTTTAAGATTAAAAGCTTCCGCTAGAATGCTCTGTATTAGGACGAGTAATCTTAATTGGATAGTTTGGTTATTCATACGTAACCCGTCCGACTCTCCGTGGTATATGGCGTCAGGTTCCAGCTTGACATTCTGTTATATGCCATACGACGGATGGGGGGGGGGGGGGGTGTTACACTCCGTTTGCCACTAAGGAGGTTCCTGGGAGTGAAGCTAGCTACCCAAATAGGGGGAACTAAAGGTCTATGCACATAGAGTCGTGTGTGTGAGTTGCACTTGCATGAATCATGGCATAACATACTTGCATACAACCGGCACCCCAACGTATAAATTGGTATGAGACTTTTTATACGATGGGAGCCTTGCAGAAGACCCCTCAACTTATATGTTTCTATGGGCATTCATATAAGTTATGGTTACTTACTTCTTACCTTGTCTTTCTTACATATGCTGCTACTCTACTTGCTTACTCTACTTGCTTACCTTACTGCTTACTATTATAGAACTGCTATACTAGTTCCACTGTCACCTTCCACTTTGTACTCTCAACCTTTGTAGCTTTCCTTTCCTCCTCCTCGCTCGGTGCCTAGGAGCCATGGGGGTAGGGGTAGGGGATGATAGGGCTTAGTCTTTATGACTAATGGTTTTTGGACCACAACATTACAGGAGCTCCGGATGGGAGACAGGGACCAGCAGCTCAGGGACCAGCACCAGCGGAGTACGGTGCGCATGGTGGTGGGCCAGTCTAGTACCGGAGCACCAATGACCAGCTCTGTGAGTGATAATCTTTTTATAGCTTCCATGAGAGATTGTAGCTAGGATCTGATGTAGCGGGCTTAAGCCCATTTATATTTCTTGTTTTGTTACCTTTCAGTACTCTCTCTTTTCTATTTATGGACTGGTTGTGATTTCTCTTATTACTTGTGATGTTTGTGGACCGAATTATAAGTCTGTTTGTAATTGCTGCTCTCTCTGTGATGGTCGAAAAGGCCGGCAGAATCAGCGTTTTTTAGTGGCAGCTTTCCCGAGAGTCGGGGCCACCGCAAAATGGCGGTTCTGGGCATAAGACCCCAGGTTTTTTTAAAAAAAGGGGGGGGGGGGTCTTACATCTCCAGTAGTAACTTTTCATCTGAGTCTCCACTTGGATCTATAAGGAATTGATATGTTCATAATCTGTAGTGTGGGAACTATACTTTAGCTCAAGAAATTTCTAGATATTATATGCAGTTGGAAGCGTATAGATAAGTTTGAAAATGTCATGTCCAAGCCCACATAATAGACTATTCATAGCTTTGGCATTCAAATAGCATTCGTGCTTATTTAAGTTATTTGGGGCTTGACACATATCATGTTCCAAACTTCTATATCTAATAATATAAGGAATTTCTTCATCAGCGTTCTCCATTCATTATAGTTCAATCCTATGAATAGAGGTGGTGCAAATGAATTTTAAGTGTATAATTTTTCATCACCACTTGTCGATTTAAGGTCAAGGTTGGCCATTATTCCCGGTGGTGAAACCGTTTTGGAATAACCTCCCTCTGATACCACTTGTTGGATCTCCTGGCCAACCTTAGGGAGGTGAATAAGGTTTGGAGCGTTGTTTGAAACTTAAAATATTACGTCCAAGAAAATCGAGTTCTTGAAGCTGCCGAGAGGCGTTAGGTAGCTAAAGTGCGGCGGTAAGACTATGAACTCGTTTCCCTGTGCATATTTGAGTTCTACCCCTACAAACACACAAACTCTATAAGCAATAACAACACACATCCAGAAATAATCAACACTGAGATAAAAGATTTCATTGTATGATTTTAAAATAACAATAGTTCTAGTTGAGTTCAAAAAGTGAACTCCGTGACCCCGGAGATCGAGGCGATGAGTAGAAATGATCTTTTGGTTTCTATACCGATCCGCTCTACGGACCAGTTGGCTCTCTCTGTTTCCCTACAGGAAAAGTCTTCGAGCATTTTCTTCACCACCCCACAAGGAAGTGTCTTAGAGTCTGCTAGATCCTTCCGATCTAGACATCCTTATCTCTAGGAAGATTTCGCACGGTTTCCTTCCCGGATTTCGATGTCCCTTACCTGTCGATTTTCCTCACCATAAGATTTAGAATAACAAGAAAGATTACAAGAATAAGAGATGTAAATATTTCTAAGATGAAGTTCTCCCTCTTAAATACTTCTCCGTAGAACGATCCTAGCCAGTGCTTGAGATCTCAATTGGATGGGAACCGGTCAGCACTTCGTATTCTATATAAATCTGGGATCGTCGGAGCCTTTCAATTATGAGCGGGAGGGAGACGACTGTCTTCTTCTTCAATGGAGACTTGTGTAACTGTGGGCAAGAAAGAGCGGCTGAACCCTAGAATTCATGAACTCCCGTCCTTTCGTTTTCTTCGGATATGAGGCACAGAAACCAAGGCGGCCTTTTATACATCTTCATAAAAATAGGCTACCACCGACTGTAAGACTAGCACCCTGCGGTAGGTTCACGCGCTTATTATGCCATCTGATAAGTTATAAATATACGTATCTTTACGTACGTTATATAGGCCATTTTAGTTTATTTTCATTATTTTTAGTTATTTTTGTTCAATAAAATATTCCTTTTTTGTAGATTCTTCTCTAACTTAGCTTCTTCTTATTTTCTGAAATTTTGTAGAAAACTGTCTAAAAACCAAAGTACACGGCCGTGTAAATTTGGTCAGGCCCGTGACCTAAGCGTGTCACTTTTATTCCAGAAGAAATCAACCACCTGCATTGGAAAAATCAACACACGCCTGTGTCCCATCATTACATGCCCGTGTTCAGTCCGACACACTCGTGTCACGCCAGATGACTCGACGTTCGTCTAACTTAACACAACACTCGACGATCGACATTCATCGAACTCGACTCAATGCCTCCCGCAAGTCAAACACTCAACGCCTCCTGCAAGTCGACACTTCACGCCCAAGACATGCTCGTGTCCACCATTACACTCCCGTGTCAATCCCATCTCGACACTCAACGCCTCCAGCTCGACGTTTGACATTCGACATCGTGGAACTGCCAGTCACGCCCGTGTCAATATGGAACATTTCTGTGACCACCCCAGCAGTACCAGACAATACGTCGCCAGCGATGCAAAGACTCGATGCCTTCGCCAGATAAACCTTTCGGACACGCACGTGTCGAGCAGGAACATGCCCGTGACTGCCTCAAATTTCCAGACAACACGTCGCTAGCGAAGCAAGGATTCGACGCTTTGCCAGTCAGGCCCATGCTACACGCCTGTGACCGCAGGGTTATGCCTGTTGCCTCCACATGGATAGCCCTGAAGTCAACTGCCAATAAATTCTTGGCTTCACCTCAATGTCAGTACTGACACGTCCTCCCTACACGCCCGTGACCAGGGTGTGTAATCTAATTTTTTTGCTATAAATGGAAGTTTGCTGTTTAGACCAAGGGTTCACTTTTTTTCAACCATTTTGCTCAGGGTTGGGCTGATAGGATGCTTTCCATGCTATGTATGGAGAAATTCTCCCCCTCTCTTTTCTTTATGTTTTTACTTTTCTGTAACACCTTTTTGTCTTAATAAAATACATGTTTTTCTTCCCCTTATATTGCATTGCAATGCATCTGAGTGCCCCTCCTTAAGTAATCCTATTTGTCTTTTGTTTTTCTTTATTTTTCTATGTTTGTGTGTATAAGAATAGATTTATGCTATTGTTTTAGTTAATTTGTAACTTAGCTTTGCTTAGACTTAGGATTTTTGTGCTTTTCATTTCATTCATATGAATTTATATAGGTGTTTTAAAAGTGGCTTTTATCTTTTAATTTAGTTAGTTTTTTAGTTTGTAAAACTTTTTGTTCTTTTTAACTTTATTTCCACCTTTCTAGCATTTCTATAAAGTTATAACAATGAATATCTAATCATTTTAATTTTTCAAACACTTTAATTTTTTCTTTTATCTTTAAAAATTTTTTACTTCTATAATTTTAATTTCTTCTTTTTATCCATTTCTAGCTTATTCTAACGGCAAAAATGTAATTATTTAAATTTTTCAGTCCCTTCATTTTTCTATTTATTTGCATGTGTCTGTGAGTGTATGAGTTAGATTTTATTTCTTTCTTCTTTCAAGTAGAGTGTGTGTGTATATGCGATAGCTTTTACTGCTTTCATTTCCCACCTACTCATTTAAGTAGGACTTGTCATTTCCCTCCTACTCGTTTGAGTAGGACTTGTCATTCCCGCCTACTCATTTGAGTAGGACTCGCAATTTTCAACTTCCATGTCTCATCTACTCATTTGAGTTGGACTTGCACTTTACTATTTTCTTCATAGCTTTCATTTCCCGCCTACTCGTTTGAGTAGGATTTGCAATTTTACTGTTTTTTTTACTGTTTTCATTTACTGCTTTCATTTTCCGACTGCTCATTTGAGTAGGTCTAGCACTTTCAATTATGCATTTTCTTTTCGTAAGCCGTCCCCATTCCGATGAGTAGCTAATCGCTTTTAGCCCTCAGTATCAAAGAGCATTGAGACAGAAAAAATCACTTTAAATAATTAAAGGTCCTTTTTTCTATTTAATTAAAATTACTTAAGGTTTACCTCGGGTATACGACACGTAGAACAACAAATCGATGTGTGGTCTCTACTTTTGATGACAATACGCTAGCTAGCCGAGTGGACGTGCATATGGACCGATCACCCTTGGGTAAAGGGAGTTCTACACTAACCCTCGTGAGAGGAGGCGGGGAATTCCCGTAGAGTTAGAGCACCGCGCCTTTTGGGCCTTACGATTTTTAAACTTCGATCCCCACTCTGTCGGCGATTTTAGAAAATTTCAACTTAACGAACTCGACGAGTGGCGCTCTTACGCATATGAAAATAACAGACTTTATAAAGAGCGGACGAAGCGTTTACACGATCGACATCTTAGGCACCCAAAAATCTTTAAGCCGGGCGACCAAGTGCTTCTTTATAATTCTCGTTTACGTTTATTCCCGGGTAAATTAAAATCACGTTGGTCGGGGCCTTTTACTGTTTTAGAAGTCTTTTCTTATGGTACTGTTTTAATTTCCCACCCTGATAAGGGTACTTTCAAAGTGAATGGTCAGCATCTTAAACTGTATTTCTGTGATGATGTCAGTCTCAACCCTGTTAACTCTATCTTTCCGGTCCTGACGGTTGATTAATCTGAACTTTATTTTTCTCAAAAACTTTGAACTTTCTTCGAACTTTATTTTTAAACAATATTTGAGACAATCTTATTTTGATGCGTCGGGCTCAAACGACGCTTTAAACAAAGGGCGCTCTTGGGAGGCAACCCAAGTTATCTTTTTTTGTTTTCTTTATTTTACAATTTTTGCCCCGAATGGCTCCGGCAAGCTGAAACTTCTGCGATCGCCTGCTCCAACGGTTCAGATTCCATGACAAAGTCCACCAGACGACGTTTCCTGAAGATCCACAGCACACGCATGGAGGAACGGCATCACTCAACTTTTCCTGCAACATAAAACCGGGGAAGTACCTGTTTTTCAATTCTGTCTTTCATTTCTGTCCTTTACTTTTCTCTCGTTCTCCGACCTCCTTGTCCATTGAGGACAATGTAGATCTTAAGCTTGGGGGATGAGTTCCTCCTTTTTGCTTCTCCTTTTTGCTTTTTGTAAATATCCAAAAAATCCAAAAAATTCAAAAAAAAAATATGTATATATATAGCTGCATTTTGGTATTTCAATAAGTACCCCATGTTTATGTTTTGTTTTTCTCAAACTTCTTTATAAACAACGTAGTTAATTATAATTTTTCTAATCATTCTTTTTAATCATATTTCACAAGTAAAATGTTGGCCATGCTGTGTTTCTAATTCATGGTAGCATGTTACGGTAAAATATTTCTCTAAAACGTGCATTTCTATTATGGTTTTCCGTTATTTATTTTCTTTACTTTCTCTAAAAAAATTTATCATCCATTATTTTCCTTTTCGTTTTAGATAATTTTTGTAAGAACAAATTTTGAATAACGTAGTAGATATGAACGATCCAAGTCACATATTATTTTTATTTTCAAGATAATTTCATCAATCTTCTTTTCTTATCTCGAACTTGCTTTTTGAAATTTATCGACTCTATGTTTTAAATAAATTTTAAAAAAAGCGTGAAAATGATTTAGGCCATTTTTGTTTACGTTTGAGCTTTCCTGCCAACCTAAAATCTTTTACCACTAGTTAGCCGCTTTTGAGCCTTTTTTCCAAATTCATTTGATAACTCTACACAGCATTTCATTTTCACCAAAACACAAATTCCTACCTATCTAATCACGCTAATTTTTTTTGATAAGAAATTTTGTGTTATCTTTGGAGAAATTATTGAAAAAAGTGTACTCAAAAGCAATGTATTGAAAAAAAAGAGAAAAAATGAATGAAAATAATAATAATAATAATAATAAAAAGAGATAAATAATCATAAAGAAAACAATAAATTTATTTATACATATTTTGTTTAAAATAAATTTATTTTTTTTTGAAACTCGTTGTTTTGGTTTAGTGTGATTTTTAAGCCTCCATGTTTATATTTGAATTCCACTCCTATTCATATTCCTAAACCAAACGTTTCGGTCCTATTAAGTCCTTTTGATTCGCGCCCTTTCTTTTAATTTTATTTAACAACTAAGAAAAGAAGAAAAGTAAATCAGTTTTAGTTTTGGATTTAAACTTAGATTTTTGTTATTTAATTGATATAATTATAATGCGTTGCTTGGATCTAGTAATAACTCAATACGTTCTTTTCATTTTCATTGCCTTGCTTAAATCTATTTAAAGAATTTCGTCAAAATTATGGATGATTTATTTTTATTAAGTAAAGTTTATAAAAGTTAAACCATACCAAAATAATTATTTTAGATTTACGTTTTACATTCTCCCTACCTAGAATTTCGCATAGTACTTATGTAAGTATGATTAAAACTTTTTGAATTAGTCACTTTTATGATTAGCTAGTCTTGATATCTTTGCTTGGGGACAAGCAAAACTTAAGCTTGGGGGAATTTGATAATACGGTTTGCAGTCATTTTTATTAGGATATTTTCGGGGTTTTAAAGCAAATCATGTCTTCTAAAGTACTTATTTTGATTCCCCTTTGTATATATATTTTTGTCACTAATGCATTTTTTCTGCTTTTTGCAGGTTTTCACGGCTTTCAGCCGGATTTTGCTGTGACACGCCCCAAGGTCACGCCCTCCCGGGCGTGTACCTAGGGCGTGTAACCCAGAGGAATGAAGCAATTGGTCCGAAACAGCATTCCGTGGAAACTTAGTGTACACGCCCTAGGTCACGCCCGTGTCACATCCGACACGGGCGTGTACTAGAGGCGTGTCCCCAGGTTCCGAGGAATCGCCGCAGCGCACTCGTTTTTCCAGCTCCACCGTCGCACCGAAAGTGTCACGCCCCAGGGTCACGCCTCACCCGGGCGTGACATATGGGCGTGTACTTCAACAATTCCGCCCGTCACCTCCAGCATTCAATTTCAGCTCAACAAAGTCACGCCGCAAAGAACACGCCCCAGGTATACGCCCTACCAGGGCGTGACTTGTGGGCGTGTACCTCAACTACTTCGTCAGAATTCAATTCCTGCCCGAAAAAGTCGCGCCGAATGTGTCACGCCCCAGGGTCACGCCCGACCAGGGTGTGACAGGGGGGTGTGACCCGACCCGAAAAATTCTATAAATAGAGCCCAACTCTAAGGGTTCAGGGACACTTTTCGGATTGAGAGGGGAGGTTCTGTCCTTTGTATTTTTGAACTTTTTAAGCATGTCTTTTCATTTTTAGTTCATAGCTCTAGCTTTATGCTTTTCCTGTATTAGCTCCTAGCTTCTTTCTGTAGTATGATGCTAATAATAGTGTAGTTTACTTTCCATGCACTTGTAATCTCTAGTTTTCAAGCTGTAAGATCTCTGTTTTCATTAATAAAAAGTGTTGTTTTCTTTTACATTTCTGCTCTGTTTTCATTTTCTTCTTCTACTCATCCCCCCTCTTCCACCTCACCATGATTAACTAATCCTCCATGTACTCGATCTTAATGATCCGAGGTTCGAGTGATTAGGTTATGATGCTTTGAATCTTACCTTTTCTTTTTAGGGTTTAGCTTTGAATTACTCTTGATTTATCACGGGTTGGAGGTATATCATCGATATATACTCTCCACCTTTGCTTTCATTCTGGGCTAGCCGAGAGGCCGAAAGTTTGAAATGAGCACTCAAGAGTAAAGGGAGTTGTTCGCACCCCTCGAGAGAGGCAGACGTTCAAATCTCCCGGATTGGAGTAAAATCCAATAGCGGGGTTCACCACGTAAAGCGAGTTTTAGGCCTCTGATTTAGGCGAGAGTCGGTCGGACCTTCCTAAACTCAGTTAGGTACGGCCTTCGAGAGAAGCATGTCAATATTCATGGAACCTCCACGGTCAAGGACCTTTACCCTAATTAGCTTAGGTTTATTTATCGTATTTTTCTAACCACTCTTGCCGAGGTGATTTCTGATCGAGTGCATTTTCCACTTCATCGTTACTAAGCTTAAGTTAATCGCTCTTTTAGCTCTCTTTAACTTTTCATGCAAGTAGCTCTCTTTCATTGCAAGTAGTTCTCTTCCTTTAGCACGTTTAGCTTTCTTCTAAAAAACTTAATTTTTTCGTCGATAAAATAATAGATTTCGTGTGAGTAAGCTTACTCAACTGTTCCCGGATTTCAATACGACACTTGTGTCCCCTAGCTGCATTTCGATAGGTATACTTGCCTTGATGAATTGTTAGTTTGGTTATTTTCTCCTTGCAGATTTCTAAGAGACAATCAGTGCGCACGATCAGTGGCGCACGACCAGTGGTCGTGCGCACTGTAGGTCGATGATCGTGCGGCTTTTCCAAATAAACCTGCAACCTGGACAAGAAGCATCAGCATATATGCGCACGAGCAGTGGCGCACGAGCAGTGGTCGTGCGCACTACGGCCAGTGCTCGTGCGATTCCCGAGATAGGGTTATGAAAAAGGGGGTGTAATGCGCACGAACAGTGGCGCACGACCAGTTGTCGTGCGCAGTAAGTCCAATGGTCGTGCGCAGTATTCCTGCATCGTCAGAGTCTCCCGAGCAGTTCCGGAGCACGCACACGACCACTGTACCAGCAGAAGGGGCAGAAAGGCCACCAGAACGTGCACACCACATCCCCGAGATAGAGCTAAAGAATAACAACAAAAATAAAAACACAGAAAGCACACAGAAGCGGGCCTACAGTGCACTTAATCGTGAAATAGGTACAAAAGCACAAATAAGCAATAAAGGCTCTCAAGTGTAGTGCTAAGATGATAAAACTAGCCCAGATGAGTCCAAAAATTAGTGTAAAATAAGGACTCATCACACCCCCAGACTTAACCATTTGCACGTCCCGAGCAAATCATTACTCTGTGGACTCGAAGATAGCTAACTGGCTCAGAAATTTCAAAAAGAAGTAAGACGAGAAATCAAATATATCATGGGTATAGAAGAAATAATAGAAAAACTTTTTAATTATACAACGTAGTTTAAACTATTCGACAGACGTAAATAAATATTGTAATTGCTCAAAATTAGAATTCAGGAGAATCGTGCGATCATGTGCAGGAAGAAAGTAGGCAGGCCACTAAGGTGAGCATTGCCAAAGTTCGGGACTCGGGATCACCTCCAAAGGAATCCACCAATGTCGGGGACCATACGCTTGCACGTTCACACTCTCTCCATGGAGCGGGTTAGACTCAAGCGTGAATTAGTAGGACTTGTAGGAGGAAATGGGGCTTAGGCGATGACTTGGTGGTCAAAGATAAACATGAAGGCTCTATGCAACCAAAGCGAGCGAAAACAACCCAAAACAAAACAGCCACTTAGAAAAGAATGGGGCACACGCCCCCAGACTTAGCTTGAAATCCGGGTGTGAACACGGCTGAACCCGACCAAATTCAATAAAGAGGATGGGGATCGAAATCTCAAAGCAATTCTTTCATAAATATATATTTTTTTTCTTTTGCGCGAATCAGATTTTTATTTTCGTAAACTGTTGTTTTCTTTTCTGCGCTAGCAATCCCCAAACGGAGCAATCAAAACGGGAATAAAATCAGCACCCCCAAAAACAATGTCCACTAATCACAACCTCGACAAAACAGTAAATACAAATTAACTCAAGCATTTGATTGCGAAGGTGGGCTTAGCTTCAGGCCTTGGTGAAAGTGAGTGGAGCTGGATCAAAGGAAGGGTAGGCACAAATTTGGCATGCAATGGTTAACAGGTAGGAATGGCTAAACAAGGCTCAACCTAGCCAAAATGAAGGCCTACGTCATGCTCACGCTTAACTAACCGTGCACCAATGCTTCGAGAGTAGCTTAGGGCAAGTTCTTAGCCACCGAGAAAGATGATCCTTCCCCCCGACTCGAGCAATACGAGTCTACTGGCGGCTACACACATTCCTACACTATCGTTCGATTATCCCAGATTCAGATTTTGAGCAGTACAAACAATATTTACGTGTGAAGAAAAGAATAAATCTACGAGCATAAAGAAAAATTAGTTCTATCATAACTCTACACAAGCCATGAGTATTCGATTAGGAGCACTGCATGAGTTTCGAACTACTCAATGCGGAAATACTAAGCCAGTACCACTATTTTAAAGTTTACACAAAAGCAATAAATTTAACTCGGGTTGTGCGCGTGGGTAGGAGCGCACTCGTGTGGGTGATTCAGTGTGTGCAACCTAAAGCAAGAAATAAGTAAACAAGAAACTGGAATGCAACAGAAAGTGTGGTGTAGTGACCACAGGCATACTCCCCCCCCAGACTTAAAGTTGACAACGAGTAAAAATAAGCATTCCAAATAGGATAAATAGCTAGGGTAGGAAGTACCTATGCTTAAAATTGAGCATACCAGTCGTGCAATGAGATGTCCAAGTGCGGCCAAGTTGCCGCGCCTCAAATATTCCTGCACCTGCGATTAAAGGATGCAAGCCAAACAAAATCTGGACACATATATATTTGAAGAAATAAACAGAACTCAAAACACAGCATAGGACCAAACGGTCCAACTTGTGTTTTCTCCCGAAAGCCCTTTTGTTTATCGTCCTTAAGGTGGACCAAATACCTGTATTAGTAGTTCAAATAGAGAGTTCTTGGCAGTAGCAAAAGGAAACAAAATTAAAAATAGAGTAACCAACATTCAACAAGTAGCGAGAAAGAGGATGGAAAGAGGAAAGAGGATGGCACAATCAGCTATAAGCAGATTTATGGTAAGTCTACCCGGTGGGATGCGAGAGAACATCAGAGTGTCTTTTTGCATTCGGGGTAGGCATTGTCCTATTACTGCGAGTGCACTCTTTCGCGCGCCGAAAGGCAGCATAGCGCTCTTCGCGTAAACGCTTGGCCTCTTTCAGTTTCTCCACCGTGGGAGACTTCCAATGAAGGTAGGCTGTGGGGTTTCCTTGTGTCGTGGTTGGTGGTGGCCTATCCGGCACCGTGACGGCAACCGGATCTGCCCAAGTTACAGATCGTTTAACAGAATTATACAAATTATTGTCCAGGGATTTCTCCCGAATAAAACTTAGTTCGCCAGGCTCAACAACAGAGTTGGCTGGCAGTAGAAAGGCAGTCGTGGCTTTGGTGCAATTGATCCCTTCGTGGACCAGTAGCTCTTGCTTCTCATCGACTTCTGGAGGGAGTCCGTTCTTTGGCGTCTCCTCCAGATGTGCTTCCAATGCGGGGAGACCTGTATCCAGCTTGACATCTGTGACACTCAGAGAATTGTTATTTGGGATGGAAGAAAAATGTATGGATGTTTTATCGAGGGTGGACTCTTCGTTTGGACAAGTGACACGGCCTTTGGAAAAGTCGAGGGATGCGCCACTGGCTGTTAGGAATGGGACTCCTAATATAGGAATGGAGTTATTGTCCTGTGGTCCCAAAACCTGAAAGTCAGTGGTGATACTGGTGTCGTTAACCTCGATTTCAACGTCCCGCACACCGCCATCCGTGTCAACCAGATTGCCATTAGCTAAGATAAGCGATTTCCGATTTTCAATGTCAACTTGTAACTGCATCTTTGCAGCATCTTGCAAAGTGAGTATGTTGTTGGACGCCCCGGAATCGCATAATGCTGGAGTGTCGATGTTATTGATTTTACAATTAATGACAAGTTCGTTGCGGTTTCCCGAAGTATCCTCCCCAAGGCGCTTTCCCTGTTCATGGGGGTTCTTTTCAGTGTTGCTCGGTAAGGTGCCTTGGGTGCGCTCGGAAACAACTTGAGCCAATTGACCCAATTGTGCCTCCAGTTTGCACATTGAGGCGGCCTGATTTGTCATGTTGGTCTGGGAAATCTCAACAAACTTCTCGAACATCTCTTCCAAAGAATTTTTCTTAACTATGGGGGCCCTTGGGAATAATTCGGTTGAGGCGGCCGCGGTTGGCTACCGGAAGCATACGCATCGTTTTGATGCTGCCCCGGTTGCCATCTTTGGCCAGATGTGTTAGGATTCCAAGAAAAGTTGTGGTGATTTCTCACCCCCGGGTTGTAAGTATTCCCGTAAGGCACTACCCTGTTTTGATTGGCAACAAAATTAACGGATTCATTCAAAAACAAAGATTCGTGTTGTACCTCAACTCCTAAGCATTCGAAGCTATGATGATTGGTGCTTCCGCACCCTTGACATGAGATTGCCATCACTGGGGCGGCAGGAGCAGGCTTGGGGATATCCAGGGCAAACACTCCACTGGTGCTTCGTGGGATGTTTCTTCCAGCGGTCCAGTAAGCACTATGGGTTACGGTGTCTTGTAAGACTTTCAGAGCATCATCTGGAGCAAGATTCATGATGGTTCCTCCGGAGGTAGCATCGATCATGGCTCGGTGGTGGGGATCAATAGCAAAGTAGAAACTTTCGACGAGATTCCACGTTTGGAATCCATGATTAGGGCACTTCCTCAGCAGCTCATTAAAACACTCCCAAACTTCGGCTAAACTTTCTTGATCGGCTTGCCGGAAGTTGGCTATTGAGCGCCTCATGCTCACGATTCGATCCACCTGATGGAACTTAGCTAGAAATTTTGTAGTCAAAGCCTCCCAAGTGGGGGCTGTTCCAGGTGGAAGGGAGTGAAGCCATGTCTTGGCTTTGTCCCTTAATGAAAAAGGGAAGAGGCGGAGCTTGACTGTTTCATCTGGGATTCCAGCGTAGCGGAACGTGGCGCAGATTTCAGAGAATTCTGTAAGGTGAAGATGGGCATCTTCAGTGGCCATTCCGGAGAACTGAGCGTTGTTCCGAATGATATTCAGAATAGCTGGTTTAATCTCGAACTGAGGATTGGTGATAGCAGGTCCGAAACCAGGGTATATACTCCCGATAGTGGGTGTAGTATAATCCCTCATGGTGCGGACCTGAGGAGGATTCACTTCATTTTCGTCGTCATTTCTGTCGACATGAGGTATCCCTCCAACTCGGTTGCCTGCATCAATATTCAGCTGGTCTCCCATTGGGGCAAAAATGATGGCTGCGGCGCGTCTTCGTGCTAAGAGAGTACGTTCGATCTCGGGGTCGTAGGTGACAAAATCTCTTGTAGCTCGGCCTTGCATTCACTATGGCAAACACTTCACACTAGAAGGAAACATCAGTCAAAACAAAACAATACTAACTCTTATAAAAATATTGGAAGTCATCCGAAGTCGCTCTACAGTTGCATTCCCCGGCAACGACGCCAAAAACTTGATGTGTGTAATTCGGCAAGCGCACCGGTCGCACAAGTAATAAAGTTTTGGGAATAAATCCCCAAGTGTCGGTCTCTTGAGGAATGCAATTAGCGTAGAACGGCAACAGTACCGAGAATATCTTTATGAGAGTTAAAAATAGAAAAAAAGGAAATAGCAGACTAGGGAGATTGTGGATGTTTGATCCACTGAACTAGTAAAAGCTATGCGGGTCGAAGGCACCGCTTCGCAAGGTGAAGTGGGTTTTTTGGCCGCGATGCCGAACTTCAGTTGGGCGAGTGGAAGGGAAGCTAATGGATTGCAGCGTTCTTATGTGGAGTGCAGTCGAACAATGCACGGGAATGAAGTGGATGTGGGGTGAGCGAGGCACATTCACAGACAAAACTCACAAGCATAAGAAGATACTAACATTCCATTAACTATAAAAGAAACTTGATGTTCAGGAATGGAAATGTTCATTATACTGCTCAAAACATTCATAACACAGATGAAGGGGAAGAGGAGTAAACCAAAAGAGAATGAAGATCCACCGTGGGTCGTGGCCGGAGTAGCGAGTTGTCAATCCGCTTCCGGGCTCAGTCCAAGGAGGCTTCCGGTACCAACGATCTGTCACCTCGAAGGCCTTTAAGTCCGTTCTCTAGGTTATCTACTTCACCAGCTCTGCAGGAAAGCTTGGATTTGAAGTCATCAATGGACGAGGGCTTCCCCGGAGTGTTGAAAAGCTTCAGAGTAGTTGGAAATGGCTTCCCGACGAAGGTGGAAGTGATGGAGCAGCTGGAGAAGTGAAACGGCGATTCCTGCACACTCTCCAATCGCAGCAAATGATAGGAGTTGACCTAAAACGCGGAGCAGGGCCTTATATATGGAGGCAGCAGAAGCAGTGCGCACGATCAGTGGCGCACGACCAGTGGTCGTGCACACTGTAGGTTGATGATCGTGCGGCTTTTCCAAATAAACCTGCAACCTGGAGAAGAAGCATCAGCATATATGCGCACGAGCAGTGGCGCACGACCAGTGGTCGTGCGCACTATGGCCAGTGCTCGTGCGATTCCCGAGACAGGGTTATGAAAAAGGGGGTGTAATGCGCACGAACAGTGGCGCACGACCAGTGGTCGTGCGCAGTAAGTCCAGTGGTCATGCGCAGTATTCCTGCATCGTCGGACTCTCCCGAGCAGTTCCGGAGCACGCACACGATCACTATACCAGTAGAAGGGGCAGAAAGGCCACCAGAACGTGCACACCACATCCCCGAGATAGAGCTAAAGAATAACAACAAAAATAGAAACACAGAAAGCACACAGAAGCGGGCCTACAATGCACTTAATCGTGAAATAGGTACAAAAGCACAAATAAGCAACAAAAGCTCTCAAGTGTAGTGCTAAGATGATAAAACTAGCCCAGATGAGTCCAAAAATCAGTGTAAAATGTGGACTCATCAGCATTCCTATAATATATATAAATGTGGAGTTTTTATATGTTGGACATTCAGGTGTGGAGTTCAAGTGTTAGTGTTAGGCTTCCGCTTGAATGTAATGTGTTAGGGTGCACTGCGCTACTCTGGTATCACTCTGTAACTTCACCATCTGTTTTGTGGTATATGCTGTGGGGCCCCGGCCGGACCTCCTAGTATATACTATATGAATGGATGAGGTTGTTACATTTTTGGTATCAGCTGTCTTGGTCTTTCCCTCTCGACGTCGTGGTTCACTTCTTTTGTGGGGTGGCGAGCACGTGTTTGTGCAAACCAAGTTAACATGATTGAACTCCGGAATGTCCACTTTAGGAATGCAAATACATGTGTTTGGGGAAGCTGTGTGTTCCTAGTATTGCTTTTGGCAATTTGTTTGTTGCTTACTTGTGTAATTTTATGACTGTAGGCGACAAGTGCGACTGCGTGGCAGCATGAACCCCAACACACGACGTGAAGCATGACCTCAACTGTGGTACCAACATCTCCAATGGAGACGGCTCGACTGATTACTGATGTGTTTTTTGCATTGCTCAAGGCTTACTGAAAGTGCAGCTAGATCTGATATACTCTAGAGGGGGTGAATAGAGTATCTGGTGCTTGAAAACTTTTTACAACAATTGTTGTAATGTGAGTGAGCAGGGAAGCAGTTATAAATCTAATTACAGAACTAAACTAATTACAAACTAAACACAGAACAATCACAGCCAGAAACAAAAATAAAGACAAGCAAAACCAGATGATACAAGGAAATATAGTGGTTCCCCTAAACTTGGGTACATCCACTCTTCTACCACCCTAGGTAGGAATCCACTGCAGGATGAGTTGATCAGGTGTCCTGGGCACCAATGAGCTTTTGATAAGGTGCTCAAAAACCAAATCAGATTTTTTGATCAGGTGTCTTGCCACCAATGAGCTTTTGACAAGGTGCTCAAAAACCAAGCTCAAACTTTTGAAGGGAGTTTAAGAAACCCTTTACAGAGATGGGGTGAGAGAGTGATGGAAGTCTTCTCTTTCTCAAACAACTGAGAAGATTATGTGGATTTGATGGTGTCAAAGCTTCCCCTGACCTTGAGATCTTCAGGAAAAGAAGCTTTGCTGTAGGGTGATAGGCCTTCAAAAGTTGATCTCCAGCAAAAGATAATTTCAGCAACAACTGAAATGTTGGATGTCTGGAGTCTTGAAAGATGTTGGCCTTGAGCACTTGAGACAAGAGAGATCTGAGGATTTTAGAAAATTTGATCTCCTTGGATGTGTGTTCTTGAGAATTCTTTGAGACAAAGAATATTTTGTTCTTGTTCTGAAGATTACTGATGTCTGTCTCTCTGTCTGTCTCTATGTCTCTATGAGAGATTCAAAAATTCTTCACTTTTATTCTCTGGTACTGAATGGAAAAACATCCACTGTCAATAATATCTGTTAGCCTGCATTAATTGCATCCTTAATCGCAAGATGTCTTTTGGAGGAAAGTCCACAGAAATATTCCTTGAAAATCCCTTGAAACTTGGTCCAGAAATAAATGAAAACGACTAGAAAATCTTCTGAATTAATTGCAGAATAACTCCTTAACTGACCTGAATTTGAATCTTGAAAATCCTTGAAGTTATCAGAAAACGTCGAACTGAGCTCTGCTATCGTCGAACTGAGCTCAGTGATATGGACTTATACTGCAACAAAATATCGTCGATCTGAGCTCAAAGATCATCGAACTGAGCTCAGAGATAGAGATCCAATACTGAGTCAAAGATGATCGAACTGAGCTCACCGATCGTCGAATGGAGTTCGACGAGTTGTGGAAGTTGAGCTCAGCGATCGTCGAATGTAGTTCGACGATCTGTCGAAGTTGAGCTAGACGATCGTCGATCGGAGTTCGACGAGTCGTCGTGCTGAGCTCGACTATATGACTTAGTCTCAAACTGAAAAATTCTGGGTCTTGAGGGCAGCTTCCAAACTTAGACTTCTAACCCTTAGACTCAATTCTAATTGACCTTTAGGACTATACAGGAGGTCAAACATTGGTTTCCTAGAGACATAGTGATCCTGACCCAAATTAGTAATAGGGTGTTCCAACAATCTCCCCATATTTGGGCTAGGATTACTATTTACAGAGTTTGGAAAATTTAAATAACAACATACAAGCAGCAATACAGAAAAACAAAAAGCTGGACATTGCAGAACCACAGATATATATATATATATCATCCCAGATAATAATCAGAAATCAGAGAGATTATCACCTTACATAATCATTTCTTTTCCTTGCTCTTAATGAGTTTGATTTGTCTGTTGGGGTTGAGAGCTTCTTTCTTTGATCTTGTATCATCTGCTGCACCTAAAGTGGTTTGTTGTTTGGGCCTGGGAACTACAGCTTCAGGATGTAGTTCCATGTATTTGTCAGAATCAAAAAATTTGCTTGACCCATATTTTTCCAACTCTTTCTTTCTCTGTTCAGACATTGTAGAGATGTTGGAGGAGTCTCTTCCTTGCTCTTTAGCTTTCTTGATCTGATCCAGTGCAGCAATCTCTTTCATACTTGCAGTCCAAGCAGTTGGATTGTTCTCAGGATATTCAAAAGGTACTGGTGGATCATATCTATTAGAAGGGTTATCTTGAGGAGGCCTGGATGAAATAGTTTCCTTCAATTTATAGGGAAAAGGACCAGAGGTGGTGTCAGATGAGATTTGTCCTTCCCTGGAGTATGGATGTTGCCTTGAGTATCCTTTGGAGTAAACCTGGACTTCTCTTTGATTACCTCTATATCCTCCTCTTCTGGATTGAGAACCCCTGGACTGGCTTCCCCTATGGTACGATTTAGCATGTGGCTGATAGGGGGTTTGGCTTCTAGCAGGGGGTTGAGCAGCTGAACTTCCACATGCACCTGCATCAGGAGGAGGTGGTGGAGGAGGATGAGGATGTTGGAATTGAGAAGAGCCCTTTTCATATTTCCTTTTTTTATTCATTGCTTTGAGTTGATTCTTTGAGTACTGCATCCAGTGCTCAGTGATGGGGCAATCATGAAGAATATAGTATGGTATATCATTGTTATCCTTGACCTTGGCAGGAGGTACTCTCTTCATGTCTTTGCTACTTGCCTTTCTCTTCCTGGCAATGGTAGCAGAAGAATCATCAGAATCTGTTTTGAACTCATCACTTTCAGAACTTTGATCATCATAAAAGGCATCAATCTTCTTCATCAAGTCTTTCTTGAGCTGGATTGAAGCAGATGAGGCAGCAGAGGTTGTAGTAGCAGAAGTTTAAGCAGTAACAGTAGTGACAACAGCAGATACAGAAGGTGTGGCAGTTGAAATAGAAACAGTAACAATAGCAACAAATACTACAGGTTTTGGAGAAGTAACAACAGCAGCAGTAACAGTTTCACTAACAGCAGTATCAGTAGCAGAAATATCAGCAGAAAATACAGAAGGCTCAAACTCATGTGCCTTTGTTATAAGGATCTCCTTAGAAATTGGCTCATCAGCAGTAACAGCAATGTTATCAACAGAATTTTCAGGAGCAGGAGTGGCAGCAACAACAGCAACAACACTGCTTTCAGCAGAAGTAGCAGCAGCATAAACTTGAGTGGACAAATGAAGTGATGATGCTGGGGTCACAGCAAGAGAAAGGCACAAGGGCCTTGGACAGATCCTCTGGGGGCTGGATAGCAACTGTCTCTGGCAGACAAGCTTTCTCTGGCAGACAACTGAAATAAATAGAATCAAATGCTGAGAGCAAAGTCCTGAGGTCTATTGCAAAGTCTGCAGCAGGAGGAACTGGATCTTGAGACACAGCAGCATGAGCAGCAGTAATAGGAGCTGAAGAAATAGCAGTAGCAGAAGCAGCAGGCAGGCTCACTGAAACAGCAAGAGCAGCAGCATGCAGGCTCACTTCATAGGGCATCTCCCCCTGCCTAGATTCAGACATGGCTGGATCAAGGCACACTGCTGAAGGAGCTGCCTGAGGGAATAATGAGAAGAGCCTGGCAGAAAGGGCTGCCACTGACAGGATTAATGGAGCCAAGGAGGTCTCCAAAAGAAGAGATAGCCTGGGGGCTAGCAATTCATAAAGTCTGTCAGCAAGGGCTGGAATATCTACTTGCTCAGTAGTGACTGGAGCAGAGGTAGAGGATGGAGGTGTAGCTGTTGATGATGGTAGTGGAGAGCTGGTGAATGGGGGAAGAGATGGCTGAGGTGTGGGTAAGGTGGATATGGAGGTCAGTGGGATGGAGATAGATGTGGTGAAGGTGGGTTGGTCAATGATTTCTTGCAGAAGATCTTGATAGGATGTTGAGGATGAGGGCAGCTCAGGAGGAGAGGATGGTGAATCATCCATGAAGGAATCATCAATGAGGTTGAAGGATGGAATGGAGGGTGATGAAGTGGCAGTCTCTTGTTGAGGGTAGGAGTATAAAGGATGGAATTGTTCTTCTGTGGTTGGAAGAGTAGGGATTGGAGATGGTGTCGATGTTGGAGAGGGGCTGGAGATGATGATGGTGGATGGAGTTTGAATGGTGGATGGAATGGGAAGAGATGGAATTGGAGGAGGAGGAGGAGAGGCAGCAGCAGGCAGGTCATCTGCAGGGGCAGAGACCTGAGGGGAAGTGACCCTGATAGTCCTGGTGCCTGAAGGAGTGCTGGAAGAGGGCCTGCTGGGCTTGATGATCTGTCTGTCCCACTTACCAAAAAGGGCACAGGATAGTCTCTTGGATGCATTTATGTGTATCCCAGAGGATACCAGCAAAGCAGGGCATCTATTCTGCAAAAAAATTCCTAATATCCTTCCAAAGTTTACAAAACTCTTATTAATTTTCTTCTTAATGAGGTCAAAGAAGACCTCTCCCCAATTCAGATTCTTCCTGTCTACTAGGGCTCCCATTAGGCAGAGCTGATACCTGGAAATTGTATCATGAGCAGAGTGCTTAGCCAGTAGGACTTTCCCAACTACATCAGCCAGGAATCTGTATTCCACAGAAAGATTCTTTTTCAATAGCTTGCTAGGGTTAGCCTCAGAGTGACCCATTCTGGCAAGCAAGTCATCATATTCTTCTCCAGACAAATCAGAAGAATCTCCACCAGTTCTTAACTCAAAAACCTCTGTTAGAATTGCTGGGGTCAAAGGTACCTGTGTGCCAGAAATTGACCCAACAATGATGTTGTGATCCTGATTGTGGGCAGTGTAGACCCATTCTTTAATTTCATCAAAAGCAAGCTTAATCCTTGTAGTCATGATTGTAGTAAGGTTCTGCTCGTTGAATAGCTCTAAAATATCCTGAAAGACCTGGTCTGTTGTGCTGAAGGATTCCATGTCTCTGTCGAAGCCAGCATCAAATTTCATGGCGGTGAGAACAGCAACTGAAACAGCCATAGTTATCTACAAAGATTCAACAAACAAAACGACCAAGTGCAGAAATGTTTGGAGGGAAAGAAAGTTCTTGCAGAGAAATCGAAAGCGCAAAGGCGAACGACGACGAAAAATGAATTTTATATTAGGGTTCGATGCAGAAATGGAAAGTTCGTTGAACTCAGTTCGACGATCGAGGCTTCTAAAGGAATCTGAAGAGTCTTCAACATCGCCGATCTCCGTTCGACGATATTGGAGAGCGTCGAGCTCTGTTCGACGATCGTTCAGAGAACAAAATCGTCGAGCGTTGTTCTACGATCGGTGACCGGAAGAGATAGTTCATACTATCTGAGAAACGCTGAACTCAGGTCGACAATTTCAGAAATCGTCGATCTCCGTGCGACGATCTGGGGGAAAATCGTCGAGCGCAGTTCAGAGACCAGAAAAACTCCAGACACTAAGAAAAATCAAGATGTTTGCCTAGTCTTGGTCAATTTTTAAACTTTTAAAATCTTGGATATTATTTAAGACTTCCTCCATCTAACATTCCTAACTGATTTAGGAAGAAGGTGTGTTTCTTTTCATCCAAGGACTTGGTGAAAATATCTCCCCTTTGTAAATCAGTTGGGGTATATTGTAGTTCAATTTTCTTCTTTTCAACATTATCCCTTAAAAAGTGATGCCTAATCTCTATGTAGTTTGTCCTACTATGGAGGACTGGATTTTGAGCTATAGAAATAGCACTGGTGTTATCATAAAAGATTTTAGACTTCTCTAAGTTGTAGCCATAGTCTAGGAGTTGGTTTTGAATCCACAAGATTTGTGAACAACAACTGCCTGCATCCATATATTCAGCTTCAGCAGTTGAAGTTGACACAGAAGTTTGTTTCTTACAAAACCAGGAGACAAGTCTGTCACCAAGGAACTGACAAGTTCCACTGGTGCTTTTCCTGTCAATTCTGCATCCAGCATAATCAGCATCAGAAAATCCAGTTAAATCAAATGCTGAATCTTTTGGATACCAGATACCTAGATTTGGACAGCTTTTAACATACCTGAGAATCCTCTTTACTAGTGTTAGGTGTGACTCTCTAAGGCTTACTTGGAACCTAGCACATATACATGTAGCAAATATTATATCTGGTCTACTAGCTGTAAGGTACAGTAAAGAGCCAATCATTGCTCTATATGTTGTCAGATCAACAGGTTTCCCATGTACATCAGCATGCAATACATCATTAGTAGGCATAGGTGTTTTCATACAAGATGCTTCAGACATGCCAAATTTCTTAACCAATTCATTTGCATACTTGGTTTGAGAAATAAAGATGCCTTCAGCATGCTGTTTGACTTGCAATCCTAGGAAGAAGGATAGTTCACCCATGCTACTCATTTCAAATTTAGAATGCATTAGGTTGGAAAACCTTCTGCACAATTTTGAGTCAGTAGAACCAAAAATAATATCATCTACATAGATTTGTACTAGTAGGGTATGAGACTTATGGGTTCTAATGAAAAGAGTTTGGTCTACTCTACCCCTTATAAATCCATTTTCCAAAAGGAAGCATGCTAGGGTCTTATACTATGCTCTAGGAGCTTGCTTGAGACCATATAATGCTTTGTTCAATCTAAAAACATAATCAGGATAAGTTGGAGAGATAAAACATGGAGGTTGTCTGACATATACTTCCTCTTTGATGTCTCCATTTAGGAATGCACTTTTGACATCCATCTGATATACTTTGAATCCTTTATGTGCTGCATAAGCTAAAAATATTCTGATGGCTTCCAATCTTGCAACTGGTGCAAAAGTCTGGTCGTAGTCTATTCCTTCTTCTTGAGAATATCCCTGAGCAACTAGCCTTGCCTTGTTCCTTACAATTACTCCTTGATCATCCAGTTTGTTTCTGAACACCCACTTTGTTCCAACAATGGAGTGATCCTTAGGCTTTGGCACTAGTTCCCATACTTTGTTCCTTTCAAATTGATGCAACTCTTCTTGCATTGCAATGATCCAGTGTGGATCTTGCTCTGCATCTTGAATTGACTGAGGTTCAATTTGAGATAGGAAGCAGGTGTGCAACAGGTTTTGGTTGACCTGATTTCTGGTTTGCACACCGACTGAGATATCTCCAATTATTTGGTAAATTGGATGATCTCTTGATGTTACTAAATCAACAGGGGGTGTTGATTGTTCACCAACCTGTGTTGTTGTTTCCTCTTGTGGTACAACAGCTGGCTCTTCAAGTTGTTCTTCAATATGTTGAACACTTTCTTCATCTTCACTGCTTTCATCCTTTTGAGTAACCTGTAACTTGTTCAAGTCTTCAACTAGAGAATGTTCCTGTAAAGGTTCTATGGTAGAAGGGATCTTCTCCTTGAAAGACATGTTAGATTCATCAAATGATATATGAACAGATTCCTCAATTTTTAGAGATGATTTATTATAGACCCTATAAGCCTTGCTAATCATGGAGTATCCCAGAAACACTCCTTCATCAGCTTTAGCTTGAAATTTTGCTAAATATTTCTTGTCATTATTATGTATGTAGCAAATACAACCAAAAACTCTAAAATAATCAACTTTAGGTTTCTTCCCTTTGAGTAATTCATAGGGAGTCTTTCCCTTTAGTTTATGTATCAAACTTCTATTCAACACATAGTTGGAGGTGTTCACTGCCTCTGCCCAAAAGGATAGAGGAAGATGAGTATCTGACAAAAATGTAGTGGCAGATTCAATAAGGGTTATATTTTTCCTTTCAGCTACCCCATTTTGTTGAGGAGTTCTAGGAGCTGAGAAAGTATGTCTGATCCCTTCACTCTGACAGAACTCTTGCATAAGAAGGGAATCAAACTCTATCCCATGATCACTTCTGATCAGGGCAATGTGAGTATTGAACTCAATCTGTATACATTTGAGAAATTCTGTCAGACACTTAAAGTTATCAGACTTCTTCCTTAGAAAGAACACCCAAGTGAATCTAGATAAGTCATCTACAACTACTAAAGTGTAAGATTTCCTTCCTAGGCTTTGTACTGTGATGGGTCCAAAAAGATCCATGTGTAACAGATACAATATCCTAGGTGAATCACTCTTATTAAGTGACTTAAAGCTGTTTTTAGTTTGCTTGCCTAATTGACAAGCCCTGCAGAGTCCTTCCTTCTTGTAGGGGCCAGAAGGTAGTCCTCTAACAAGGTTATTCTTGGATAGCCTAGCAATAGTTCTAAGGTTTAGGTGTCCTAGTCTCTTATGCCATAAAATATTTGGTCTACAAACAGAATTGAACAGGCAAATGTCTACATCTGTTGAAAGAAAATCTACTAGATAGATGTTACCTTTCCTTTTACTTTTCAACACAGTTGTGTTGTCCTCTGACTTGATTTTGCATAATGCTTTGCTGAAGGTCACCTGGTAGCCTTCATCACACATCTGACTGATGCTTATTAAGTTGTGCTTCAGTCCTTCCACATAAGCTACCTTCTTGAATGTTACTGATCCAATCTGGACTGCACCATAGCCTTTAGTCTGTACAAAGTTTGAATCACCAAAGATAACTTTGGGTCCAAGCTTGGCTCTAAAGGATGTGAGGTTGTCCTTGTTCCCCGTCATGTGCTTAGAGCACCCACTATCCAAGTACCATTGCTGGTTAGATGTTGGATAGGTCTTCACCTGCACATAAGAAAATTCATTTGTTTTTGACCCAGTTTACCTTGTGCCTAGGTTGATAACCTTTAAATTCTGAAATAAAAGACATCCCAGGTTGACTCTTATATCCTTCAGGATGATATCTCCTTGGAGATATAATCCATTCAGTATAAGGGTTAAAGATTTGGGATGAAGGACCCTTAGGATTGAATTTTGATTTGCCCTTGAAAAAATTTCTAGAGCTCTGACCTCTGTTCGACGATCTTGGAGCTGCGTTTGACGATCTTGGGTCAGATCGTCGAGATCCGTTCGACGGTCGTCTATGGCAGAGTTCAGGAACTTGAGATCGTCGACCTGAGTTCGACGATTTTGCCTGAGATCGTCGATCTGCGTTCGGCGGTCGTCGATCTCCGTTCGGCGTTCGTCGATCTCCGTTCGACGATTTCTGCTGGAACTTAGTTTTCTTAGGCAGATCAGAATTTTTCCTAGCTACCTCTACAACTCCCTTTCCTTTATCAGAAATGAATTTGATTGGAGTTGTTAGAACTATGGGTTGGCTGGATGAAGCACACAAGCCCAGTGTACTATTAAATCTGGAGTTCACTGTGATTGTGATGTCCATCAGCTTGATACTTCTCCCATTAAGGGATTCTTCAAGCTTCTTGGCCTCAGATAGCTCACTTTTTAGTGAAGCTATCTGCTCCCTACAACACTCCAACTCCTGAGAGAGTTTGAGGTTTTCTGACTTTAAAGTATTATGTTCAGATAAATGATTTCTGAGAGAGATAATTTCTTTCTCAGATTTTAGCAGGTCTAAACATAAAACTTTAAATTCAGATTTAAAGTCCTCTGAATTAAAATCAAAAGAACTGATTACCTGATCTTCTTCAGGTTGAGTCTCTGAATCTGACTCTGACTCCTCTTCCTCTGAATTGTGTTGTGAGGCATTGATTGCCATCATGCAGAACTCTTTCTCTTCTGCATCATCTTCATCATCACTGGAGCTGGAAGATGCTTTTGACTCCTCTTCAGTCTCACTCCAGGATTCAGCAACAAACCCCTTTCTTGTGTTTTTGTTTTTGCTTGATGAAGGTTTTCCATTGCCATTCCTTTTGGAGTCTTTCTCCTTTCTTCTTTATTTCTTGTCCCTTCTGTCCTTGTTTTTGTTTTCTGGACAGTCAGGAACTATGTGCCCTGGTTTCCTGCAACCAAAGCAAACAATTTCTTTATTATTAATAGACTTGTCATACCTTGGCTTATCATGCTCCTTGTATGATCTCCTTCTGAAGTCCTTTCTGGCCATCTTGTAGAATCGTTTGACCAACAGACTGAGCAGTTCATCATTGCCTGTGACTTTGTCTTCAGGCAAATCTTCAGTTGCCTTGAAGGCTATTGTTTTCTCTTTTCTTGTGGCTGGTGAGGCAGCCTTCTGTTCTTCTTCTCTATTCTTGATGAGTAGCTCATAAGATTTGAGCTTACCCAATAGAGCTTCTGTAGTGATCTCATTCAAACTTCTGGCATCCTTGATTGGCCAGATTCTTGAATCCCAAGTGCTAGGGAAGCACATTAGAATTTTGTCATTGAGTTCAGTTAGTGAGATCTCTTTATCCAATGTCCTGAGTTCACTGACTATTAGACTGAGCCTGTTGTATATATCTCCCACTGACTCAGTTTCTCCCTTCTTGAAATTCTCATATTGAGATATGAGGTGGGATCTCCTATCCTTTCTCTCATCAGCTGAGTCTGAGACTATTTCAGAGAGTTTATCCCAAATTTCCTTTGCTGAATTGCATTCATCCACCTTTTGAAAGATGTCATCAGACATTGTCTGGGCTAAGATGTTCATAGCCTTGACATCAGCTACCTTCCATTTCTTGATGTCAGCATCTGTTCCTGATGGAGGTGGAACAACATTTGTACTTGAGTTCTCTGGAGGTCTTGGACACACTGTCAAAACAGAGTTAAAAATATCCTCGTCAATAGAATTCATGTATAATCTGATCCTTTCTTTCCAAAGTGCAAACTTGGATAGATTGCACACTGGAGGTCTGGTGCTAGCATAATTTTTGTTTTGGGCCATGATTTGTGAAAATAAAATCTAATACTAAACTCAAAAGAAAACAAATCTAACTAGGGATCTTTGGGTTCAGGTGTTAGCCTGTGCAACCACCAAGGTATGGTATTTTAAACCAACCTCGCTTTGATACCAATTGAAAGTATAGCTAGATCTGATATACTCTAGGGGGGGGGTGAATAGAGTATCTGGTGCTTGAAAACTTTTTACAACAATTGTTGTAATGTGAGTGAGCAGGGAAGTAGTTATAAATCTAATTACAGAACTAAACTAACTACAAACTAAACACAGAACAATCACAGCCAGAAACAAAAATTAAGACAAGCAAAACCAGATGACACAAGGAAATATAGTGGTTCCCCTAAACTTGGGTACATCCACTCTTCTACCACCCTAGGTAGGAATCCACTACAGGATGAGTTGATCAGGTGTCCTGGGCACCAATGAGCTTTTGATAAGGTGCTCAAAAACCAAATCAGATTTTTTGATCAGGTGTCTTGCCACCAATGAGCTTTTGACAAGGTGCTCAAAAACCAAGCTCAAACTTTTGAAGGGAGTTTAAGAAACCCTTTACAGAGATGCGGGTGAGAGAGTGATGGAAGTCTTCTCTTTCTCAAACAACTGAGAAGACTATGTGGATTTGATGGTGTCAACGCTTCCCCTGAGTCCTTGAGTTCTTCAGGAAAAGAAGCTTTGCTGTAGGGTGATAGGCCTTCAAAAGTTGATCTCCAGCAAAAGATAATTTCAGCAATAACTGAAATGTTGGATGTCTGGAGTCTTGAAAGATGTTGGCCTTGAGCACTTGAGACAAGAGAGATCTGAGGATTTCAAAAAATTTGATCTCCTTGGATGTGTGTTCTTGAGAATTCTTTGAGACAGAGAATATTTTGTTCTTGTTCTGAAGATTACTGATGTCTGTCTCTCTGTCTATCTGTATGTCTCTATGAGAGATTCAAAAATTCTTCACTTTTATTCTCTGGTACTGAATGGAAAAACATCCTCTGTCAATAATAGCCGTTAGCCTGCATTAATTGCATCCTTAATTGCAAAATGTCTTCTGGAGGAAAGTGCACAGAAATATTCCTTGAAAATCCCTTGAAACTTGGTCCAGAAATAAATGAAAACGGCTAGAAAATCTTTTGAATTAATTGCAGAATAACTCCTTAACTGATCTGAATTTGAATCTTGAAAATCCTTGAAGTTATCAGAAAACGTCGAACTGAGCTCTGCTATCGTCGAACTGAGCTCAGCGATATGGACTTATACTGCAACAAAATATCGTCGATCTGAGCTCAAAGATCGTCGAACTGAGCTCAGAGATAGAGATCCAATACTGAGTCAAAGATCGTCGAACTGAGCTCACCGATCGTCGAATGGAGTTCGACGAGTTGTGGAAGTTGAGCTCAGCGATCGTAGAATGGAGTTCGACGATCTGTCGAAGTTGAGCAAGACGATAGTCGATCGGAGTTCGACGAGTCGTCGTGCTGAGCTCGACGATATGACTTAGTCTCAAACTGAAAAATTCTGGGTCATGAGGGCAGCTTCCAAACTTAGACTTCTAACCCTTAGACTCAATTCTAATTGACCTTTAGGACTATACAGGAGGTCAAACATTGGTTTCCTAGAGACATAGTGATCCTGACCCAAATTAGTAATAGGGTGTTCCAACACTTACCATGAGGGACAGGTTCAACCCTTTGATCCGGTAATGCGTCCTATGCCGGTTAGTGAAATTGAGCAGACAACAAGGGGAAGCGCATCAGCTTCGTCGGTGAATGTGTGCTTGAGCCAAGTAGAGGACATAGTTGAGGACTATTTTCATGCATTTGTTGCAATGAGACAACAACCCGAGTTTGTGTTTGAAACTGAGGAGATGAAGATCAATCGGTTTTATGACGGGCTACGTCAGGAACTCCGTTTCTTGTTGATGGGGCCTAAGCTATTCGGATTCCAACCATTGGTGGAGTCAGCGAGACTATTGGAGATGGACTTGACAAGAGCCCATCGAATGCCTGTGACCAGGAAAGAGAGAACTCCAAGGGTTGGAAAGTTTGCTCACCGCAAGAGTCAGAGACTCGAGACTCGTACTTGTTATACTTGTGGCCAGGTAGGACACATTGCTTGAGACTGCTGTGATGATGTTCCGCAACCAAAGAAGCAATATAAGTGCTATTCGTGTGGTAAAGCAGGACCTAAAGCCCGAGATTGCCGCGTAGGCACTTAGAGGGCAATGAATGAGAAGGAAATGTCGACTTGATGATGTACATAAATAATTGTGCTACTCATGTATTGTGGACTATGCATGTGTTGTGTGTACAGTAATCCATTTGGAATGTCAGTTCTACTGTTGCGTTTGTGCTATATGATTACAATACATGTATGTGTAGGATCAACCTGTTTGCATGGTAGTCGTGAACACTAATAGATAGTTGATGCTTTATTACATTGGGATAATTTCGCCCATCATTATCAAGAGTGATTGACATCTGGTTGAGCAGAAGATAGGTGCGTCTTATGTTGAGACGAGAAAAGCAGTGGTGGAGTCCTCTGCGTCTCAGATGCAATCCTAAGTGTTACAAGTGTGTGATAACCGTATTGATTGCTTTTTGATTGCATATTGTGTATGTAGCTTGTGTGTGTTATGTGCACCATAGGCTTTGCGATGATTCGGAACACGCTGACGCGAGCACTGTTTCATACGGGTGCTTCGTATTTAAAGATTTCTGAGCATGACTTGGGTATACAGAGAGCGTCAGGGTGGTGTTGCTGATAATTGTATGGTGCTTGCTGTTAAGGCTTGTGATGTGGTAGTGTAATTAGAAAGTCGGGATTTCTGTTTGATTGCATCTGTATTATTTGTATTGAATGTACAGATGCGTTTCCCAAGGATCTCCCTGGGATACCACCCCAGTGAGAGATTGACTTCACGATCAAGTTGGTGCCAGGTGTGAAACCTGTGGCCCGCTCGCCATATCACGTCGCGCCAAAGGAAACAGCGGAGTTGAAAGTCCAACTGCAAGATTTGCTGGAGCAGGGTTTTATACGCCCATGCATGTCACCTTGGAGCGCACCTGTGCTTTTTGTGAAAAAGAAAGACGAGAGTATGCAGTTATGTATTGACTACCGTGAACTGAATAAGCTGACAGAGAAGAACAAATATCCGATTCCACGGATTGATGAGTTGTTCAATCAGCTGGTGGGATTGACCGTCTATTTCCAGTTGGACTTGATGCACCGCACGTTCCGAGAGTACCTGGACCTGTTCGTGATAATGTTCATTGATGATATTCTGGTCTACTCTCAATTTGAAGCTGATCATGAAAACCATTTGCGGTTGGTGTTGAATATGTTGAGACAAAATAAGCTCTATGCCAATTTCTCGAAGTGCGAGTTTCGACTATCATTAATGACTTTTCTAGGCCATGTGGTGAGTGGAGCGGGCATAACAGTGGATCCGACGAAGATAAGGGCCATACAAGAGTGGACGGTGATGTCTTCAGTGGCCGAGGTCAGGAGCTTCCTTGGACTGGCGGGCTACTATCGAAGATTTGTTGAAAACTTCTCGTGGATCGCTTTGCCGCTAACCACCCTGACGAGAAAAGAGCAGAAGTTCGTTTGGACGCCAGAGTGCGCGCGAGCGTTTGAAGAGTTGAAAATTCGGTTGAACACGACGTCTGTGTTGTCATTGCCATGTGGTACCGATGGATTTGTAATCTATAGTGATGCCTCCGGGAGCGTCTTAGGTTGCATTCTTCTGCAAAATGCGTTCTTCTGCAAAATGGAAAGGTGATTGCTTATGGATCATGCCAGCTGAAGGTGAACGAGCGAAACTATCCCATCCATGACTTAGAGTTGGCGGCTGTAATCTTTGCACTAAAGATGTGACGACACTATCTTTATGGAGTGAAGGTGGAGATCTATACAAATCACAAGAGCCTAAAGTATATATTGGAGCAGAAGGACCTGAATATGCGGCAGCGAAGGTGGTTGGAGTTTCTGTGGGACTACACCTTTGAGATTCACTATACTCCCAGAAAGGGAAACGTAGTCGCGGATGCCTTGAGCCGGAGAGCTCCGACAAGAGCGGGTTGGTTGCAAAGGCATGATGAACGTCTCATCCAAGAGTTAGAAGAGTTAGAAATTTCTTGTGTTGACAAGAATTCCACCGCCAATGCATGTCTGAACTGGACGGAGGTGCAATGTGACCTTGCGAACCGGATTCGATGAGCAACGGGGCTGGATGAAGATCTCCTACGCTATGCTAAAGATGGGCCAGAGGGCAAGTTCTCCTGGGATGACGGTCTTTTGCGGAAAGAGGGCCGTTTGGGCTTCCCGAATTTGGGTAAATTGAGGGAATAACTGATGTATGAAGCACATTATACGAAGTACTCAATCCACCCAGGGAGCACAAAGATGTTCAGAGACATGAAAAAGCTATTTTGGTGGCCAGGGCTAAAGAAAGATGTTGCTCATTATGTGGCCAAATACCAAACATGTGCTTTGGTGAAGGCGGAATGCCAAAAGCCAGGAGGTTACTGGAAGTCGTTGCCGATTCTGGAATGGAAGTTCGACGATATTTCCATGGATTTCGTGCACAGGTAGCCAAGATGTCAGCGCGGAAATGACTCAATTTGGGTAATTGTCGACCGGCTAACGAAAGTGGCACACTTCCTGCCGAACAGATGGGATGATTCGGTGGAAAGTTTGGCAAAACTTTATGTTGAAGAGATAGTGTGACTACACGGTGTTCCTCAGATCATCGTAAGTGATCGAGATGAGCAGTTCACATCAAATGACTGGAGGCTAGTTCATCAGCTGTTGGGTACGAAGTTGACATTCAATACGACCTTTCATCCCAAAACTGATGGCCAAACTGAACGAACCAACAAGATGATGGAGGATATACTCCGGATGTGTGCCCTAGACTTTGGAAAGAGATGGGAAGATCATCCCTATATGGTGGGGTTTGCCTATAATAACAGCTACCAAGCGAGCATCGGTATGGCACTATATGAAGCTCTGTATGGACGGAAGTGTCGTACTCCTTTGACTTGGGTAGAAGCGGACCAATCTAAAGTTTATAATCGGAATGAAGTCGATGAAGCAAACTCGACCATACATACTATTCGAGAGAGGCTACTCATAGCTCAAGATCGACAAGCGAAGTACTACAACGCCAAGCACCGGAACGTGGAGTTCGCGGTAGGCGATTGGGTCTAGTTGAAGATCAAACCCTTCAAAGGCGTGTCCATTATTCGACGTTTGAAAAAGTTGAGTCCAAGATATCTGGGTCCGTTTGAAGTGGTTGAGCGAGTCGGGGAAGCTGCATATCGGCTAGCTCTGTCGGTAGACTTGAGTGGATTACATGATGTGTTTCACATCTCGGTGTTTCAGAAGGCCGTTAAAGATCCAGCTCAGGTGATCAAATATGATCGTGTGCAGGTAGAGTATGGGCTAACAACAAAGGTTAGGCCCATTCAAATCGAGGATCGAGCTGAGAAACAGTTGCGGAACAAGACGGTCGGCATGGTCACAGTTCAGTGGGACAATTGCGGCCGTAAGGAGATAATATGGGAGCGAGAGCAAACCATGCGAGCTGAGTTTCCCGAGCTGTTTTTGTAAAAAAGTTGTATATTATAACTTTTGTTGTAACATAAACTTTTGATGTTATAACATTTTACTTGCTAGTTTCCTTCCTGTGTGCGAATTTTAAGGATGAAATTTCTTGTAGGAGGGGAGGGTTGTAACAGCCCAAATTTTGAAATGGGAACATTTTGGGTGATACGGCCTGGGACACGGGCGTGTCCTACTCGGGTGCGGAGACGTCGCGAGTTTGACAAAAATGCGTTCGACGAAGTGTTCGGGAGGGACACGTCCAGTGACACGGGCATGACCTAGGGCATGTCCTCCTTTGTGTTAACACTCGAGTATTTGGTCGACGCAAGTGGTCGACAGAGGGAACATGCCAGTGACACAAGCGTGTACTATTCGACATGGGCGTGTCGGAGGGCGTGTTCCCCCCCCCCCCTCTGTCGACACAATCGTGTCGACACAAGGGTGTCTACACAAGGTGTCGACACAAGGGTGTCGACACAAGGTGTCGACACAAGTGTGTGGACACAAGGTGTCGACACAATGGTGTCGACACAAGGTGTCGACACAATGGTGTCGACACAATGGTGTCGACACAAGGTGTCGACACAATGGTGTCGACACAATGGTGTCGACACAATGGTGTCGACACAATGGTCTCGACACAATGGTCTCGACACAATGGTCTCGACGATCGTCGAGTAAAGACACGCCATGTGACACGGGCGTGTCTGGGCCGACACAGGCGTATCTGGGCCGACACGGGTGGGTACCCTGGCAGTGACCTGTTTTGGGATAAGGCGGTTTGTGCACCGCTTATAGGACACAGCCTGTCACACGGGCGTGTCAGACCCGAAAAGTGATTTTACAGCTTTTTCATGGCCGTCCATTTCCTTCAGATAGGATCCAAGGGCTGAGGTGCTTTCCTGCTTCCTTAAGGCCGTGGATGCGAATGAAAGAACTCATTTGCATATTGCCTTCATCGTTCTAAAATTTTAGAGAGAGGAAGAGAGGAAGAAGGAGAAGGAGGAAGTGGGGTTGATTGCCGGTAGAGCTTGAGAGTTTCAAGTTGTGATCTGAGGCCATCTTTGAGGAGGAAAAGCTGTTGCGGTTCTTTCCAGCTAGTTAGGAGCTCATGTCACCAAAGCGGTCTTCAATGGTAACGACCTTTCTTCCTAGCCATGTGAAGGCTTCCTTTATGGCATATGCATATGATTCCCCCACCAGAGGGTGGCTTGTTGTGGGAGTCTTTGAGTAGATTCATGGAATCCCCTCTTATTTGGCATATAGATCCGGAAATGGAGTATGAAATAGGCATGATGTGTGAAGCCCATTTGGACAGGTTGGTCTAGATTGGTGATGTTGCATACGTACCGGAGAAGACTCTGTAATAAACGTGTAGTTTAGGAGTCGACGGGTTGGACCTGTGAAAGGAAGTAGCAGGAAGTACTGGAGACGAAGGAGGCACAGGCACTTCAACGGGTGCTGCACTATCATCAGATCGGATGGGGTTGTTACATCCTAACACCACAATGTGATCATGAAATTAAAAAGCAAGTAAGGATAAGGGGTTACCCAATGCTCAGAAATGACCACACCAGAAGATTGGCGTTAATTTCGGTTGAAAAAGTACACGACCCAAATGAAATTCACCTGCAAAAGCAAATTCCTCCAAGCACAATAATCATATTATAGAATATGTGGAAATAATAAAAACAAAATAATGGGTTGTCTCCTAGAAGCCACTTTTCTTTACCGTACTTAAGGTGACCCAAATACCTGTATTAGCAGTTTTATATAAATTTCAAGTGCATAAGCGCAATAAGCGACGATAAAGTGTAAAATTTCTCACAAAATATTAAACACAAATTATACCACAAAAGAGGGGGCGGCCCGAGAGATCCTTCACATCTCAACTAAACACTGACTTGTGATAGATCCCCCTGACACGCGAGATAAGGGAGAAGTGAAAGCTTTTAGGCCCAGGGAAAACGAATCTCCCCTGCCCCTAGCCTCTTCATTCTCGTGTCGGTGTGCAAAATCTAGTGCCTTGCGCTTTCGCAATTCATTCTTTTGCAATTCTATGTATGGAGATCAGCGTGGTGGTACAACCACTCTATCCAATCCATAGTTATTTCTAGCTTTCCCATCTGGAGGCATCCTTTCCTCACCCACGACGGGTGATAGATCATCCCAAGTAACCTGTTTCATAGTTTTACACAAATCATTCGAGTCAATATAAATTTTTGATTCCAAATTAAGCATGCTTTCAACAGCCGTGCTTCGCTCATTTTCCTCAACAACTTGCCTTTCACTATGCTCTCTACCTTTTTCATCTGCAACTAGTTGCACTCCAAGCCACTCTAATTTTGTTTCTCCTTTAGCTTTCTTCAGCATTTCCTCTACTTTCACTACCTTCTCTTCACCTTTCTGCAGCACACCTGTCTCAGCAATACTAGGCAAACCGTCAGATAACAAAACATTTAAATCCTGCAGCATTTCGTGTTCATCCGGAATCATAAAGGGAAGGGATGGCGGTAAAGACGAATCAACCTTGGATGCCAAGGTGATGCGACTCGCGTTAAATTGCAATGTTGCCCCACTAGCTTTCAGGAATGGGACCCCTAAGATAGGTTTTGAAACATTCCTCATTGGTCCCAAAACCTGAAAATAGTGATCACTGCAGCCCCGTTCAATATCACTTCCACCTCCTTTATCTCACCATCGGTCTTCACTAGTGACCCGTCGGCCAGAACGAGTGATTTCCGGACATTTGACTCAATATTTAAATTAAATTTCTCTACATCTTGCAAAGTAAGAAGGTTGCAAGAAGATCCAGAATCATATAAGGCCATAGTCTCAACCTCATTATTTCATATATCATAGTCACTTCATTTTCAGTACACTCATCCATCTCCCCAACACACTTTCATTGCTCACGGAGATTTTTTTCCGTGTCACTTGGGAGGGCGCCGCGATTATGCTCAGAGAACACATGGGCCAGTTGACCCAGCTGTGTCTCCAAGTTTCTCATGGAGGCGGTCTGAGTGTCCATGTTGGATTGGGCCATCTCCACATTTTTTCCATCATCTCTTCTAATGCACTCTTTCGCGTCCCCTACGCGTTCTGATTATAACTCGCATGTGGCAGTCCCGACTGGCTATTAGAAGCTTGGGAATCAAACTGATGCTGGCCTCCCTGCCTCCTTTGACCGGGCGCCAATTGGTTCCAGGATAAATTCGGATGATTTCTCGCATTCAGGTTATAAGCATTGTTATAAGGAGTAGCTCAGTTCTGATTACTTATAAAATTCACATTCTCGTTGGCAAATGTACCTGAGGGATCAGCAAAAGCTTCTCTACTCGAGCACTCATAAGTATGATGTCCGGGGTTTCCACAACCCTGACATGAAATAGCCATCACCTGAGCTGGAGAAGGGGTCGATCTGGTCAGCAAATTTTTCCATCCATAGTAGGATGGATCACCTCAGCTTGAGGATACACCGAATTTACCTCGAACAAATTTCTCACACCCCTAGGCACATTTCTTCCAGCAGTCCAATAAGTGTTATGAGAAGCAATGTCATGAAGGAGCTGCAAAGCCTCATCGAGAGTACTGTTCATGATAGTGCCTCAAGTCGCAGCATCGATCATGGCCCTGTAATTAGGCTCAACAACAAAATAAAAGATTTCAACCAAATTCCACGGCTCACAGTCGTGCTAGGGGCATCGATGCTGCATATCAGCAAATCTTTCCCAGGCCTCAGATAATTTTTCCTGGTCCAGCTGCTGGAAGGTAGCTATCTCCCTTCGGGTATTCACTATTTTGTCCACCGGGTGGAATTTAGGTAAGAACTTTGAGGAAAGAGCTTCCCACGTAGTCGCAGTCCCGGGAGCAAGAGTTTGGAGCCAGGTTTTTGCCTTGTCCCTTAGCGAAAAAGGGAACAGCCTTAGCTTCACCACGTCATCATTAATACCGGCATAGCGGAAGGTACCACATATCTCCTAGAATTCCGCCAGATGGAGCTGTAGATCCTCACTTGGCAGGCCAGAAAACTGCGTGTTATTGCGGATCATGATGAGGATGGCAGGCTTTATCTTGATGTGGTGGTTCAAGATGTCCGGGACAAAACCATGGTAAACACTTCACGCGCTTGGGTTCGTGAAGTCTCGCATTATCCTAATGCGGGGTCGGACCACCTCCTGGTCCTCGCCGACCCGTTCACCAACACCATTTACTTCTTGACCTAATTCTTCCATTCTTTCTCTTCCTTGAGCAGCAGCAGCACGCCGGCGAGCTCACCTCGCTCGTGTGGTTTCAAGATCAACACCAAGATCTTCACCTAAATCGTTGGGGTTTGTATTTGTCATACTGTTAATATTGTGTGCTAATGACAATACATAATGGAAATTAACATACATATAACAATTTGAATTTCAAACATTTCATAATAAATTAACTCAACAAAGTATAGAATTTCTTTTATAAATTTATCTAAATAAAATTCTTCATTCTTACAAGATACATATGATTAAATATCATTACAACAACCTTAATGAAATTTAAAAGACAAGATGCTAATAGAAGTAGAATTGAAGTTGAATTTAAACTTTGAGCAAATAAAGAATTTGTGTGACAATTTCTTTATTTGTCTCTCTAAAACTTGTGGAGTAATTACTTAAGGTTTGAAACCTTAATTGTCCACAAAGAAGAAGATGATATGTAGTAATTTTAAACAAACAACTACCTCAGTTTTCTTCTCAATATTTGAAGGGATAAAGACTTAATTCTCATCAAACCTTCTCATCAAACTTGAAGCCTCTTCACAGTTTTCTTCAACAAGTCTTTTTCAATGGCCGAACCTTCCACTTCTTATGCAAGTGATTTGGATCTGAGATCCAAGTGCTCGGCTTTCTCCTTTCTTCAATCAAGTCGTGGACTTGATTCTTTATTCTTTTGAGATTGCCCTCAAGAGAACAAAACCGAAGACATTGGTCTTGGCAACAATGTTCTTCACGGTTTTTCTTCTTCACCTTCACGGTTTTCTTTTTTCCTTTCTATTTTAGAACACACGGCTTAAGCACCTTCTCAATGATCACAATAGCATTTATAAGATGTTAGTTATTCAAAAAGAAACCGCAACCTTTCATCAAGGGGTGCTACCTTTTCGTGTTTTGTTTGTTTATTTTTAAAAAGGAACCGCCAATGGTAGCAAGAGATTCGGCCCTATTTAAAACAGTTTTTATTAAATAAAAAGGCTGGTTTGATTTCGAAAATAATTGAGATTATTTATCTTAATATATTAAAAAAACAAACCTTAATAAAACTCATAAAAGACCTTACGAAATATTTCATAAAAGTAAGGTTTGACAAGTGTAATACTTAGGCATTAAGTTAACAATTATAGTGTTACATGTGATAACCTTTCATGATATGAATTATCTTTCTCATCATGTAATCATTTTCAAAACAATGCTTAGATACCCTACATCATGTTTAACATAGACTTGATCATACCATTACACACCATCAACATAAAAGGACATATGCCAACTTAACATTTGAATAAGAACATGAACTATTGTGCTCATACCATCAAACCACACATTGTCTTTCTAATGTTGTTAAAAACAATAAAGTCATTCATAAGAAGTAAATATAAAACCACATTTAAAAGAGCATAAAGTGCTTTTGGTTAGTAGAAGAATTTATTTCTACTTGGAGATGTGTACCCTTCACGGTACCATTTGTTTGAAGCAAATTGATTCTCATCATCTTCTTTCCAAGTGTTAACATAACACTTGTTCATATTCTTTTTCCTGAAAATAAAGGATATAGTTATTAAAAAATTTAAAACAAGAAGTACAACAATGACAATCCTATTTAAAATTACCTCATTAAACTCCCCCTTTGGCATTGTTGTCAACTTTTAATTTTTTAATAATAGTAATAGCAGTCTCCCCCTATTACCATTCTCCCCCTTTGACAACCATGCCAAAGGATAGTAGCCCCCTTCCTGGATGATCAGTTAATAACTGCTAGGGATTTGATCCCTAAGCTATTCCTTATGTCAATGAAGTGAATTTTTGACAATGGTTTAGTAAATATATCGGCTAGTTGTTCCTTTGTAGAAACATAGGTTAGAATAACATCCTTGTTGGTGACATGTTCTTTTAGGAAGAAATATTTTATAGAGATATGTTTTGCTCCATTGTGCATAACAGGATTCTTTGAGATATTAATTGCACTTGTGCTATCACACTTTATCTCTAAAGGTTTATCAATTTGAATCCCAAAGTTTTTAAGTTCTTCTTTCATCCATAAAATTTGTGTGCAACATGTCATTGCAGCAACAAATTCTGACTCAGCCGTCGATAATGTAACTGAATCTTGCTTCTTTGAGTGCCATGCAACAAGTTGGTTTCCTATAAAGAAGGCTCCTCCACTTGTACTTTTACGTTCATCGATACAGCCGGCCCAGTCAGCGTCTGTATAAGCCATAAGAGTGTCATTTGTTTTATTTGAATAGAATAACCCAAAATCAATAGTGCCTTTTAGATACCTTAAGATTCGTTTTCCAGCACTCCAGTGACTCTCTTTAGGATTACTTTGAAATCTAGATATTAAATATACTGAGTGCATTATATCTGGTCGAGTTGATGTTAAGTATAAGAGACTTCCTATCAAGGATCTAAATTGTTTTTGGTCAATTTCTTGGCCATCCATATCTTTTGATAACTTCTCATTTGTACTCATGGGAGTACTAATGGGTTTACAATCTTTCATTCCAAATTTGTCAAGTATTTCTAATAGATATTTACTTTGACTTAGAAAGATTCCCTCTTTCTTTTGATGTATTTGTAAACCTAGAAAATATGGTAGTTCACCTATCATTGACATTTCGAAAGTATTTTTCATTTCTTTCACAAAGTCATTGCATGAAGCTAAGTCTCTTGAACCCAATAATATATCATCAACATATATGAGAACAAATGTTAGATTATCCTTAGTGTGTTTGATATATAAGGTATTGTTCAATTGACTTTTTACAAAATTAGCTTTGTGTAAAAAGTCATCTAACCGTTCATACCAGGCACGAGGGTCTTGCTTTAATCCATACAATGCCTTCTTTAATTTACATACATGTGAGGGATTTGTGCGATCAACAAATCCTTCAGGTTGCTCCATGTAAACCTCTTCTTCTAGGTAGCCATTTAAGAAGGCCGATTTTACGTCCATTTGAAAAATTTTAAAGTTTAAGTTTATGGACATTGAAAGAAACATTCCTATTGACTCCATTCTTGCGACAGGAGCAAAAGTTTCCTCATAGTCTATACCTTCTATTTGGGAATATCCTTTACATAATAGTCTAGCTTTATTTCGAATGACGTCACCTTTTTCATTTAGCTTATTTCTAAACACCCATTTTGAACCAATAATGTTTTTATTTTTAGGTCTTTCTACAAGTTCCCAAGTATTATTTTTTAGAATTTGATGAATTTCTTCAGTCATAGCATGTAGCCAAGATTCATTAACAAGAGCATCTTTTACAGTTTTTGGTTCATCTATGGCTATCATGGAATATAGTATTCTTGGTGAATTTCTTCTTGTAGTGACCCCTTGACTTGGGTTTCCAATAATTTGACTTTCAGGATGATTTTGTGGCATGTTTTGATTTTTCTTGGAATTATTTCTGTGTTTTCATCAACATTTGAGTTTATGGATGCATCACTAGATGAATCAGAATTATCTAGTTCAGGTGTAATTTCAATTTGTTCATTTTCTATTAGGTCATCATCTTTTTCAGAATCTACTTTTACTTGTCTGAAATTAGATTCTTCAAATTTAACATCCGAGCTTTCAACAATTTTTTGACTTTCTTTTAAGAGACATCTATACCCTTTACTGGCCAAAGAGTATCCAATAAATATAGCTTCATCACTTCTGTTATCTAACTTTCCGATATCAGCTTCTTTCTTCTTAACCCAACCTTTGCTTCCAAATACCTTTAGATATTTAACTGAAGGTTTTTTATTATACCACAATTCATATGGTGTTTTTTGAGAATCATGTTTTAATAAGCACCTGTTCATTATATGAACAGTTGTTTGAACTGCAAAGGTCCAGAAGGTATCACTTAGCTTACTTTCATTAAGTATAGTCCTAATCATTTCTTGAATAGTTCTATTTTTCGTTCTGCAACACCATTTTGTTGTTGTGTTCTAGCTTCAGTTAATTGTTTATTAATTCCATTATCAATACAGGAGTCTTTGAATTCTTTTGATATAAATTCCCCACCTCTATCTGTTCTTATACTTTTTATGCTCTTTCCTGATTGTTTTTCTACATGAATTTTATAATCATAAAAGCTTTTGAATGCCTCATCTTTGCTCCATAAAAGAGTGATACATGTTAACCTTGTGTAGTCATCTATCATTATCATGAAATATCTCTCACCATTATACCCCTCAGTCCTAAAAGGGCCACATAGATCCATGTGAATAAGATCTAGTAGTTTAGAGGTATTAATTGCTTTGCCAGGATGTTTAACTCTAACCATTTTTCCTTTCATATAAGAATCACAGATAGGATTTACTGGTTTTTTAATTTTAGGAATGTCACGTATAGCTTGACATTGATATAATTTTACTAAATTGTCAAAACTAATATGGCACATTCTCTTATGCCATAACCAATTATTTTCTTCTTGAGTTATCATACATTTTGGATTGATGGAATCACTCATGATGTATAGATTTTCTTTGTTTCTTTTTCCTAAAGCCACTACATTGCCATTTTTGTCATAAACTTTTACACCTTCTTTATTGAATGATACTTCATAATCTTGATCACAAATTTGACTTACACTTAGCAGATTATGTTTTAATCCTTCTAAAAATAAGACATTTTTTAATTTACCATTAACAAGTGAGACTTCACCTTTTCCTTTAATTTCTGCTCCTTGATCATTTCCAAATTTAACTGTGCCTCCTAGATAGTTTTCTAGATTTTTAATTTTCTTTAATTCTCCTGTCATATGACTAGTGCAACCACTGTCAATTATCCATTTATTGGATCTACTTTCTTTTAATGCTTTTAGGGCAGATTGAATAACATAGCAATGATAGATTCCATTATTTATTTCAAAAACATTTGAGGAGTTTAACTTATTGCAGGTTCTTATAGTGTGACCATATTTTTTGCAGTAAGAACAACTATCAACAGTGCTAAAAGATGATAAAGATGAATAATTATAAAAATTGCAGTTAATAGATTCATGACCATAATAATTGCAGATATAACAAATTTTGTTGGAGAGTGGTTGACAAGTATACCTTTTTGTCATGAGATTTTCAGCACCTTTGAATTTGAAATTCATTTGATTTTCACCCTTCTCTGTTCCTTCTGATGATTCTCCTGTATGATAGCCTAATCCACTCTTATCATGTGTAGATCTTTGCATGGATATGAGACTATTCAGCTTGGTTGTGGAGTCTTCAAACTTGAGCAACCTTTGAAGATCATCCTTGAGTTGTTGAACCTGCAGTGTTAGTTCTTGAATTTGCTTTCTATCAATATCCCTGTCTCTCATTAATTGATTTATGTTATTCACTAAATCAGTAGCTTCAAAAAGCTCATCACTGTCAGTTAATTCATTATTGGTTACTGAATTTAATTTCATTTCATGAAGGTTTTCAGATATGTTTTTCATTTTCTCTTCCATTTGGTCTCCTGCATCAACAAAGGAACAAGTATCAGATAAGGATGAAACTTTATAATGTTTATTTTTAATTTCGGTTTTTAACAAGATAATTTCTTCTTTTATATCACTAATCATATTCATTGATCTCTCTACATGATTTTCAATGTGATTTAAGGTGATGCTTTGACTCCATGTTTGAGTATTTTCTAGAGACAATTCAAGTGACTCAATTAACTCTTCTTGTTCTCTTACCCTTTTTAGTGAAGCTATTAGTTCTTTTTCTAAATCACTTTTATCTTCTAAGTCATCATCAAAAGATTCAATAAAACTAGTCTTTGCCATGAATGTAAAAGAATGTTTTTTCTTGTCATTATTAGCTTCATTTTCATCCTCACTACTATCAATTTCCTCATTAACAAAATTTGATTTATTTTGATTGTAGAACTTCATTTTTTCCATTGCTATATCTATCATTTTTACTTTCAGTGTTTCCTTTATTTTTGCTTTTGTTGTGATAGCAATCCACTGAATAATGACCTGGTTTTCCACAAGTGTAACAATTTCCTATTAACTTGGGTTTATCAAACTTATTATATCTAGAGTTATTTTTCTTTCCAAAGTTTGAATGTTCAACTTTATTTTTGTTCTTAGCAAGCTCAGTTTTGAAATCAAGTTGTTTTTCATATTCTTTATTAATGTCCATTGTTCTCATTTCATAGGCCACTAAGGATCCAAGTAACTCATCAAAGGATAACTGGTTTAAGTCCTTAGCCTCTTCGATTGCAGAGACCTTGGAATTAAATTTTTCTGGTAATGATCTTAATATTTTCTTTATAATTGTTGCATCATTTATAATTTCACCTAAACCTCGAATAGAATTTACGATTTCATTTGTTCTTTGCATGAAATTTTCTATTCTTTCATCATTTTCCATTTTTTTTGATTCAAATCTACTCCTATAAATGTGTAATTTTGCCTCTTTTATTTTGCTATCTCCTTCATATAAATTTTGAAGTTTTAGCCAAATACTATGAGCAGTAGAACAGTTCATAACTTTAACTAATTCTGAATCAGTTAAGCCAGACATTAAAGCTTGCATTGCATTATTATTTTTATCTATCCTTCTTATTTCATTTTGATCTTCAAGGATATTTATTCCAGCAGTTTGCACATATTCATTTTCTATAAAATCCAGACATCAATTCCTAATGATTTAATATAAATTTCCATTCTTTTCTTCCAATAATTATAATCTTTTCCATTGAACAATGGAGCTCTATTCATGGCACCTCCTTCATTAGTCATTTTTTAAAAGAAACTTATGACCCTAATCGGTAAAGATTATAATATGAAGGCTCTGATACCAATTGTTAATATTGAGTGCTAATGACAATACATAAAGGAAATTAACATACATATAACAATTTGAATTCCAAACATTTCATAATAAATTAACTCAACAAAACACAGAATTTCTTTTATAAATTTATCTAAATAAAAATCTTCATTCTTACAAGATACATATGATTAAATATCATTACAACAACCTTAATGAAATTTAAAAGACAAGATGCTAATAGAAGTAGAATTGAAGTTGAATTTAAACTTTGAGCAAATAAAGAATTTGTGTGACAATTTCTTTATTTGTCTCTCTAAAACTTGTGGAGTAATTACTTAAGGTTTGAAACCTTAATTGTCCACAAAGAAGAAGATGATATGTAGTAATTTTAAACAAACAACTAACTCAGTTTTCTTCTCAATATTTGAAGGGATAAAGACTTAATTCTCATCAAACCTTCTCATCCAACTTGAAGCCTCTTCACAGTTTTCTTCAACAAGACTTTTTCAATGGCCGAACCTTCCACTTCTTATGCAAGTGATTTGGATCTGAGATCCAAGTGCTCGGCTTTCTCCTTTCTTCAATCAAGTCGTGGACTTGATTCTTTATTCTTTTGAGATTTCCCTCAAGAGAACAAAACCGAAGACATTGGTCTTGGCAAAAATGTTCTTCACGGTTTTTCTTCTTCACCTTCACGGTTTTCTTTTTTCCTTTCTATTTTAGAACACACGGCTTAAGCACCATCTCAATGATCACAATAGCATTTATAAGATGTTAGTTATTCAAAAAGAAACCGCAACCTTTCATCAAGGGGTGCTACCTTTTCGTGTTTTGTTTGTTTATTTTTAAAAAGGAACCGCCAATGGTAGCAAGAGATTCGGCCCTATTTAAAACAGTTTTTATTAAATAAAAAGGCTGGTTTAATTTAGAAAATAATTGAGATTATTTATCTTAATATATTAAAAAAACAAACCTTAATAAAACTCATAAAAGACCTTACGAAATATTTCATAAAAGTAAGGTTTGACAAGTGTAATACTTAGGCATTAAGTTAACAATTATAGTGTTACATGTGATAACCTTTCATGATATGAATTATCTTTCTCATCATGTAATCATTTTCAAAACAATGCTTAGATACCCTACATCATGTTTAACATAGACTTGATCATATCATTACACACCATCAACATAAAAGGACATATGCCAACTTAACATTTGAATAAGAACATGAACTATTGTGCTCATACCATCAAACCACACATTGTCTTTCTAATGTTGTTAAAAACAATAAAGTCATTCATAAGAAGTAAATATAAAACCACATTTAAAAGAGCATAAAGTGCTTTTGGTTAGTAGAAGAATTTCTTTCTACTTGGAGATCTGTACCCTTCACGGTACCATTTGTTTGAAGCAAATTGATTCTCATCATCTTCTTTCCAAGTGTTAACATAACACTTGTTCATATTTTTTTTCCTGAAAATAAAGGATATAATTATTAAAAAATTAAAAACAAGAAGTACAACAATGAAAATCCTAGTTAAAATTACCTCAACACATACAACACACAAAAACCAATCAAAATACCAAAAACATTTGCAACAACTTTATCAATAGGAAAAATACACACAACGATTGCACTCCCTGGCAACGGCGCCAAAAACATGATGCAATCTCGGCAAGTGCATAGATTATTTTCAAGTAATAAACTAGGGGAGTTATCCTCCGAGTATCGAATCTATCGAGGAGTGCTGATTCGGGGTGTGATCTTCCATGTCAGAAAGTTAATGCAAAAATAACAAAGGTTGGGGGTGTTTTAAAATAACTAAAAGTAATTATGCGGGTCGCCTTCACCGCTTCGCAAGGGTGGAATACTCCGATGAGTCTTAGGGCATGCGGTCATAACCGTTGAGGGTCAAAAACACGTCTTCGCCAAGCCAGCCCATAAAACTCGTTAGTGTGGCATAACACCAAGCAATACAGACAAAACAAGCAAAGTAAGGAAAGCTAAGCTATGAAACACAACAACATTTACCATAATAACACAACATGAACATTATTAATAGTCCTAGCAAGTTTAGCTAACATACCAAGCTTAGAAACAGAGTCCAAATCAGAGTAAGAAGGAGATTTACAACCCAACGCGTGAAGGCTAGACACGATTATCGGTCTTCGTCCGATCTTGGTCGATGGTTGACGTCCGAGGAAGCTTGAAGTGTTGTCACCTACTTCAAAGGCCTTTTCCCCGTCTTCTTCACATCCCGTGAAGGCTGGAAGTCGCCGGAAAATTCTTCAATGGTGGCGAGAAAGAGCTCTAAACGCTCCTCTTGAGATGGAGAAGTGGAAAACAACAGAAGATCTTCGCTTGTGGTGAAGTTTGGACGAAGAACAGTGGCCGGATGAGATTTTTAAGGAGGAGAGAGGAAAAAGCAGCTGTTGTAAGGATTTCACGCTTAGAGGAGCGGAAATGGCAGACTCCTGTCTCCAGTCAACTCCTGAACTTAAATAGAAACACGTCAAAAAATGGTCACGCACGGTTTGGCGCACGACCGTGCGTTAACCCTGCGATATTAACTTTCAGGCTAAGATTGCGGAAGAAGATGTGTTGACCCGTGCGTTTTACTCTCGCACGGTCGCTTCCTCCTGTGCATGAAGGAAAATGCACGAGTACCACATAGCACTAAAATTTACGTCAAGCAGATGGAATCGTGTATTTTACTAGCTCACGGGCACTTCTACCCATGCGTGAACAAATTTCACGAATAACCACAAAGCGTAATAAATCCAGAATGCAATGGGTAAACCGTGCATCTCCTTCTCGCACGGTTCTAAAGAAACCGTGCATGAAGAAATTTCACGGTTTGGACAGTCCATCCAGAGAAAACCTATAGAAATTGCACGATCCAGTGGAAATCATGCGCTAAGGAAGCGCACGACCGTGCATTTTTTGTAAGCCAGAATTCCAGAATTGGGGGAAAACTGACCACCTGCACAGCAAAACCAAAGCTGGAGCAAAAGCTCCCACCACCAAATATACAACAAAGAATATCCAAAGTTGCACGGGGAGTACCCCAGTACATACCCCTGACATCCAGGTGCAATTCGCAAACCAAAATGGGCTGAAACAGTGCACAATAGCTAAGTGAGGCCCTAATCAAATATATGACAATTCATACTGAAATAGTAGTGCAGAAGCATGAATATAAGACCAGATGAGTCTAAAAAACCCTATATAAATCGGACTCATCAAAGATCTAGTGTGCTCTAAGACCCTTCCTGGGAGGAATGTGATGAGCCAGCTCGTCAATCTTCTTGGGAAGAAGAGATAGCCAACCACTGCTGGTTGAGGGTCAGTATAGAAACCAAAAGAAAAATGTTTGTTTCATGTCCTCCGATCTCCGGAATCATAGAGATCTAGTTGTATTGTTATGAACCACTTCTTACTATTGAATAAAATTAAAGTTCCTCTATTTCATCTTGAATTTGTGGTTATTTGTTGTTATGATATTAAGGGTTGTGTGGATAATTAGAAAACAATGTTTTGGGGGGAAAACTGTACCTGTGACCTACCGCCGTGCAGTAGCTTCCAGAACAGGTTGCCCTTCCGAAATTCATTTTAATTCTGAATTTAATTTAAAACCTTATTCACCCCTCTAAGGTTTGCCACCATATCAAATTAGTGGTATCAGAGCGAGGTTACTTCCAAAAGGGATTAAAATCCTAAAGCAGATGGCCAATGCTAATCACGACTTTCTTAAGTGACAAGAAGTGAGTAGGTGATGATACTTATTTTAGCCTAAATTTCTTGAATTAATCAATACATTTCCTTGTTTAAAAATATATATTTTATAAATTTTAAGCTTATAATTAGTTTCTTCTTTCAAAATTGTTTTAACTTAGTTTATTTTTTGTTTTTCAAGTTTTGGGCACTTTTTGGTCATTTTACATGTTACACGGCCCCATGTCACTGTCATCTACCACCTACACAGGCTTGTACCTTAGGCGTGTAATCCAAACCCGATGAAGATGAAGTTAGTGTTGGATCTCGATGCCAACATTGGAGGGGGGGGGGGGGTGAATAAGGTTTTTTACGTAAACTGGAATTTTAAAATACTTCATCCCAGGAAATCGAGTTCTGGAAGCTACCACGCTGCATTAGGTATCTAACGCGTGGCGGTAAGACTATGAACTAGTTTTCCTGTGCAAGTTCATTTGATAGCCCCACAGTACACGTACTCACTTGACAAAACTAGAACAATCACAAAATCATTCAAAGGACAAACAACAATTCCATTTCATGAATTAAAATAACAAATGTTCAAGATGATTACAAAATCGTGATCTCCATTACGTCAGAGATCGAAGGTGATGAGATGTAAACACTCTTTTGGTTTCTATACCGATCCGCTCCACAGACCGGTTGTTTCTCTCCTTTTCCCTCCAGGAAAAGTCTTCGTGCTGACTTTTCACCTCCACACAAGCAAGGGTCTTAGAGCCCCGCTAGATCCTCCCAATCTAGACATCCTTATCCCCAGGATGATTTCCCATGGAGTCATACCTGGATTCCGAGGAACCTTACCGATCGATTTTTCTCACCACAAGGTTTAGAAAATGGAAAGATTATAAGAATAAAATATATAAATATTTCAAAGATGAAGTTCTCCCTCTTGACGACTTCTCTGTTGCGCGATCCATGACCGGTGCTTGAGATCTCTATTTGCTAGCAATCAGTCGGCTCTTAGTAGTCGATGTAGATTTCTAATCGTTGGAGTCTTTTAATCACGAGCGGGAGGGAGACAGTTTTATTCTTTTTAGATGAAGACAATTGGAACGAATGAACGGAGGCGGTCGAACCCTAGAATTCACGAACTACCGTCTTTTCTTTTTCTCCAATATACATGCACATAAACCAAGGCATCCTTTTATTCTTCTTCTTGAAAATAGGCTACCGCTGGCTGTAAGACTAGATCCCGGCAATAGGTTCGCATGCTTGTTGTGCCAGCTGTCGTCCCAATATGGAATAATATTCAAAGTGAATATTTGTCGCTTTATCGTTGCTAGTGCCGCGTGGATACGGCTACCGCCACGCGGTAACATAGGACACGACGATTTGGAATAGTCATTTCGATACTAGTCGAGAGGCTAGAGTAGCGCGGTAACTTCTATCGCCTGCGAAAATTTGGTTTCTCGAGAAATTTATCTTGATACTCATCGAGAGATTAGCACGACGCTGTAACTACTATCGCCTGACGGTAGGTCGTTTCTCGATAAATCATGCATTCGTCGAGAGGCTAGCGCGACGCGGTAGCACTAACTCATGGCGGTAATTTCCCGAGAGCCCAGTAAAAAAAATCAATTGCGTTAGCGTGGGCGGTAGGACTAGCGCGGAGCGGTAGTTTCCCGAGAGCTTTGTCCAATTAATTCACAGCTACCGCTCGGCGGTAACTTCTACCGCTCGGTATTAGTGACCATAGTAATCTTAATCTTCTCTTACAACTGTCAACCTACACACAGTATCAACAAAAGACGTGATCAAATACAACCTGGGAGTTGATATTCTCAAACACAAGGAATAAGAAACCTCAGTTCGAACAAACTCCCCTTTTGATAATATCAACTTTTGTTCATGATAAATAACAATATGATATAGTTCATATAAAGAATAAGAGTTATAGGCTAACATCATGTTACAAGTTCTCTTTATAGCTCCCCTATACACATGCTCCCCCTATCTACATATTTGACATGCTCCCCTATCTATGCGCACACATTGTTAACATGCTCGCACAACATGTGCCCTCTCATAACCTATGACTCGTACTCATGAACAATTTATTCTCCCCCTTTGATAATATCAAAAGGGCGGGCAAGGCCAATCAGACAGGCAAGGTGAAAAATAGAAGAAATGATGATCATTGACACAAATAGCAGATAGTGTGCACACAAAGTAAAGTTAGAGATAATAATCATAGAGGTGACTCAAAACGGAATACATATCAGAAAATTGTAAGCACATGGGTCAAAAAATGGAGCAATAAACACAAACAAAGAGATTCAATTATTCAGAGAGAAGATGAATTGAATAGCACATACTAAACTAAGCACACAACGAGTACGTCTACAATGCTATAAGAGTTAGGAAGTAATCAAGGTGAACAAACATTGAGAATATCATGCGTGTCAATCATGTGCTAGTGCATATTATGCTAAATAAGAGATAGTGTAGTTGTAGTTCAATTCTTATGTGTGGAAGTCTTAGACAAGGCAATGACATGTGTTCATGTAGCATCGAAAGAGAGATAATGCCAAGGGAAAGATAGCATATTGTCCATGGATATCTCGATCATCTATGAACCCAACACAAGAGAGATAAGAGGAATAATCACCTCACATGTCATTTGATGTCATACATTGGCAAAAACTAGGGGCACTAAGCTAAATAAAGAGTCGTTGCACAAGATCAAAGTGACTCTTTAACCAAGGTGCTCATCCTCACAATGCTCATGAAATTTATCAGGAGGAATGAGTAGTGCTTGGGGGGACCGTGACATGATATGTGATAGTTTGCATAGTGTTATTTTGTTAGCATAGATCTATCACTGATCATTTTTCTTTGTAAAATTCACGGAGCCCCGAGTCAATCGAGATCTATCCACCAAGATAGATACACTCTAACTTGTATACACACGACTTTTGTACTACAGTTTTGGCCCGAAATTTCACACATATTATAATCACAAGTGTGTCATGACATTGATTATTTAACATATTTCTGGCATGTTAGAATATAGTGTCATGAGTTATAGCATGTACCCGTAGCATTTTTGCCTTGAGTGCACCGACGAGGGATGTGTGTATCATGTGAAGTCATTCCCCTATCTAAATCCTCACACATACCTAGATGCATAAGCAACAAACACAACCTCGTCTTGTCGCACTCAATAGCTAAGCACCTATAGATTTAGCCCACTATGACCAGACGACAATGTTTACATAGATTACGAGACTAAACTCAAATATTGTACGTACGTGTTATGGTCTAGCTCACAGTCATGTGATCCCTACGAAATGAACGATCCACATTTTTTCCATTTTTATATATGTTTTTTTTATTTTTGAAAGAAAAAAAAACAAGGAAACTCAAGTAAACAAAAATAAATATGAGAGAAAAAAGAAACATAGTCCGAAGCAATAACCACAAATAAAGAAGAGCATAAGCTAGCATGATAGAATAGTGTGCATGATTATAATGAACACGATAAGTGAAATACTGTTCATGCAGTGGATATGTGAATACTGTGTATGCCCAATAATCCAATACCTCAACTATATGTTTACACCCTAGCCCCGTACTAAGTGACGGATGGGCATGAGGAGCTACACAAGTGTCGTAGGGTGGGGTGTTAATCTCATGTGCTTACAAATGAACCCGCTCAACCTAACACTCTTTCCCCCTAGCGTTACATAAGGACCTACTGGAACCCTCCCTAGTTAAGGATAAGACGTTGTTTACAGGTTAACATTTCTAAAGCACACACACCTACGCCCCCGCTATTATGAGACATACATCATGGGTGAATGATCGCATGCATACTAATACAACATGATATAATTTACTTGGGTTGATAAGCAATAGTACAAAAAAATGAGTTATCACAGGCATTAAGGTTATCGCTCTGCGATAGCTTTGGACTATATAAGCCTCGATTCAGATCTAGATTTGCACATCTGCCCACTTCCTTTCGCTACTGCCGACATTCTGCTTCCTTGCAACACTTCTTCATTAATTTAAGGTACTCTCTCTCTCTCTCCCACTCTCTCTCTCTCTCTCAAACACCTTGTATTTTTAGATTTTAGATCTAGGTTTTGATTTCATGTGTTTTGAGCGTAATCCACGATGATTTGTGGGCTGAAAGTGCCTTTGTTTTCTGATTTTTGCCACAGTTCTTTTTTGTTTTCGTGGATCTGACTTGTATAGGCTCGGATTTCGTGGCTTTGGTGTTTTCGAACTGCCGATTTACTAAAAAATCCCATTTTTGGTAAGATCCAGAGCCGAATTTTCATCTGTGTTGCATTCTGTGATTCTCCAGGCTGGATCGGTTTTTCTTTGCATATCTTGTCTATTATCTTCGATATATTCACCATATGCATGGATCTATGATTTATATCCCTTTGGTACAAGTTTTGAATTTTAAAATCCCATTTTAAAGATAAAAATTGAGATTTTAGAACCTATCCGGTGGAAGAGGATAAATACAGTCCGTCACACTACCGCCAGGAGATAAAACATTATCCCCCCTTGGTAGGTTCCACTGACGGGTCTCGAATCCAAAAATATCGTCAATTTTCCTATTTTTGTGTACGTGCTATTGAGATAGTTTTTGTGTTTGGTTTACTTTCAGGAAATGGCTTCGTCGAGTTCCCAGTATACACGTCGCATCTTCTCAAAGATGTCCTGGGTGCCGGTCTCCACCTACCCAGCCATATATGATGCTACTATGAGCATTCTGATGATCATAGATATTGATGATCGATATACTCATATCTATGGGTACTTGGAGGGGTCTGGTGTGCTTGCAGTGATCTCATCCGGTTTTCCATTCTCCTCTGCCCTCACTCGAGAATTCTACAATAACCTTCGGGATCCCGCTCTGGTTCTCCTCAGTAGGGGTGTCCAGTCGTTCATCGGCACGGAGAGAGTGACAATAACCCATGCAGATCTCGATTGTAAATATGTCTGGACCCCCAACTGTCCAGTCCTCGACATCGTGGAGTCCTTTAGAACTACTAGAGACTGGAGGGAGATGAACGAGGTTCTTCACAGTGTAGCGGGGCATTCAGTTCTCTTCACCTCGGTAGACACTCTCACTCCCGATGCCCGCATCGTCTAGGATATCCTACGTCATTCCCTCATGTTCAAGGTTGGGGACACCAGGAAGATCACGACCCAGCTATCGATGGTGACGTATTATATCCTGGCCTAGAAATCATTCAGCATCTCAGATCTCATACTTTCCATGATGCGCTATACGTTTTGCCTGAAATATCTTGTTTTCTAGCTGGTAAACACACTGCCTTTAGGTTGTGTGATCCAAAGCGTCCTGACAGAGAAGTAATCGACCATCGATTGGTCAGCCTATCCCATAGACAGCATCCTGCGGTCTACAGGGTAGGTGAAATTCCTTCTTCTTCACGGGCATGGGCACCTTCATCGTAGCAACCGATGCACTGCTCAGGTTTCCTCAGGGGAACAAGCTGGGACATCTATGTTGGGTTTTCACTGGAGCGGCACAAACTTGTGCGCGCAGCGGAAATGAGAGAAAACAAGCTAAACCTTAAAGCAATTTTGTAGATCTTGCGATGATCATTAATCAACAAGTAATATTACAGTAAATAAATTTCTACTTTTGTGGGATTTAGTCGATACTCAACCTAGGTGCTCCGATTAATTCCAACGAACGACAACGACCGGAGTTCCGAGCGTAGAATAGTGTCCGCACCTCTACGGGTATGCACATGAGCACGGAGAACCCAAGACTCTTGTCGCACAAGATCTTGGTCAGAAAGAGGCTCACACTCAATGTCTCCACAGATTTCTAGATCCGTCTAAGGAGAGGCGGCAACGACGAAGACGACGCCTAGGAAACGACTTTCAGTGACGGCTAGAGACTGTGGACATTCGACGATGATAAGCAGTGGTCGGTGGCAACAACGGCGACGTGCGGCCGTCACCAGTCGGCAGAGATCGACAGTTTTTGTGAAATGGAACATTTTTGTCACGATGAGATGCACTGTCGACAGTCGGGGGGATCAATGGCGGCAAGCAACGGTCGGTGTAAATCACGGGAGCGAAACTGTTCTGTCGCGAGAGAACAACGTCATTGTGGGATTTGGTCAGGAATAAACCATTCTTTTTCTAGTTCAATAGTAAAACACATTTATACAGTGAACCAAGAAAGCCGATAATCGCAGACCCGCTGAAAACAGACTTAGAAGAAATAAAACCAATCAAGACAGTATTCAGCGAGTATCAACTTGATAATCAATGAATCGGTGAGTGACCATAGTGATACATAATGAATCTTGAAGGAGACATGATGACACTCGACGAATCGACGATAGCTCACAATGATACTCGACGAATCGGTAAGAGAACACAACGATACTCGACGAATCAGTGAGTATTACCTTAATACTAGACGAATCGTTGAATGGTTACGATGATATACGTCGAATGCAACCAATTCATCGAAACCACTTACGCATACTAGATGAATTTTCCTTAGCTTCTGCTGACAATATATCGGGCAACCCATATTCACAATGCATGTCCCAAAATGAAATTCCACCAGGTCCACATCGTCAAAGGCTTGGTACTTAACTCATATCACATATGAGCATGGCCAACACAAACCAATCTGACGTCTCCAAAACTCTTATGTGCGACCCCATAGGCTCATACTGCGTTGGCAGTGAGGATACAAGCTTGATCACTTCCAGATCACTATGGTAGAACCAACAGTCTCCCAATTGATCTAGAAAGTATCAAACAAAAGCTTCACAAATAATGAGCAGCATCTAACAATGCATCATTGCTACCCAAGCAATAAGAGTTTAAAATTCGAAAGTTATTGTGACCAATGTATCAGTGTTGTCATGTCCCATCGTCACTTACAACCGGATAGAACTAGAGGTACATATCGTGTCACCCTCATAATTATTCAATCCTAGTTTTCTTGATCTAGAATGTACTTGTAGAAATTGGTGAGTCCAATATCATATATTGACTCAACCAAGCATGACCTGTATTTCTTAGTCCCATTCCATCAAGGGGCCCATGAATACAACTCATGTCATATAAGAGGAAAATCCCATCTCTGCTCACACGCAAACACCCAAATGAATCGTAACATACCCAATAACCACCTTTATCATCCAACTTTCTCAAGACTGGACTTTTGATAGCATCAAAGCACGCCCTTTCTCACTCAGTGAATGCTGTGACTTGAGGTCAAAGTACCACAAACACCATTACCACTTGAGCCATACTTGTTACTCATTCAAATAACAATCCACAAAGTATTCTCACGGTGGGTCTGTGCAGTACAACTTTTTCATAACAAGTATCCATGTGATGACTTGATATCATAATATCATGAACTGTGAGGACCGGTCATCAGTCAACGCACAAGCTAGTCTTAAAGGTATCATCATTGCTCTTAGCTTCTAAGATGATACAACGACCAGGGACCTTTGAGAATGAAGCTTCTGGATCATAGGTTCTCACATCAAGCACTACTTGACCTATAAATGCAAACATTCTAAGGGCATTTATATAGTTAACTACTTTGTCACAATAAAAATAATAACACAATAAAAGAACTTGCCAAAATATATAAAATGAAATATATATATAGTACTTTTATTCATCAAATGAAATATTACAGCCAACAAACATACAATCCACAAGACTCAAACTAGAGTTGATCATTTAGGTATTGTATACCCATTGATCTAACATGATCGTCATGCTTCCTCTGTGCGAGAGGCTTTGTTAGTGGATCTGCAATGTTCTCCTCAGTCGGCACTCTGCGTATGCTCACAAATCCTTGATTTACAATCTCTCGAATTAGATGGAACCGCTGAAGAATGTGCTTGGAGCGCTGATGAGATCTAGGTTCTAAAGCAAGTGCAATTGTACCGTTGTTGTCGAAGTAGAGATTTACAGGACGAACAATGCTATGAACTACATCTAACTCGCTGATGAATTTCATAATCCATATACCCCACTTCATTATATTTGCAGCGGCAATATACTCGGCCTCTGTAGTAGAATCGGCGACTGTATCCTGCTTGGAACTCTTCTAGCTAACAACACCTCCATTTAAGCAAAACACAAACCCTGACTGAGACTTTGAAGTGTCCCTATCAGTTTGGAAGCTAGCATCCATGCAACTGCTTACAACAAGCTCTTCCTCTCCACAAAATACCAAGAATGTATCTTTATTCCTTCAAAAGCACTTCAAGATATTCTTGATGTCAATCCAGTGACTTTCACCTGGATCATACTAATACTTGCTAGTCATGCTCAAGGCATAAGAGATATCGAGACTTGTACATATCGTTGCATACATGATTGACACAATTGCTAAAGCATATGGAATAAACTTTATGCGGTCCTTATCTTCACAAGACTTAGGACACTGGTCCTTAGAGAGACTCACACCATGAGATATGGGTAAGAATCCTTTCTTGGACTCAAGCATGTTGAAGCTCTTTAACACCTTGTCAATGTACGTACTTTGGGTCAAACCCAACAACTTCTTCGATCTATCTCTATAGATCTTAATACCAAGTATATAAGTCGCTTTGCCCAAGTATTTCATTGAAAAGCAGTTCCCTAGGTTGTTCTTAACATCTTGCAGGGTCAGTTTGTCATTCCTAATAAGTAGTAGATCATCTACATATAGTATTAGAAAAATAACTATGCTCCCACTAATTCGTTTGTAAATACATGGTTCATCCTCATTTTTGATAAAAACAAACTCTTTGATCTTTTCATCAAAACAAAGATTCCAACTTTGAGAAGCTTACTTTAATCCATAAATGGATCTCTGCAGCTTGCATATTTTAGTGTCATATACACTTCCTCAAAGAGGTTTCCATTTAGGAAAGCCATTTTGACATCCATCTACTCGATCTCGTAGTCATAATACGCAGCAATAGCAAGCAAAATTCTAATGGACTTAACCATGACAACAGGGGAAAAAGTTTCATCATATTCAATACCATGAATTTGCTTTAAACCCTTAACCACAAGTCACGCTTTGAATGTCTTTACATTCTCATCCATGTCAGTCTTCTTCTTGAATACCCACTTGCACCCTATGGGTCGTACCCCTTCAGGTGGTTCCACCAAGGTCCAAACTTGGTTTTCATACATGGAGTCCATTTCAGATTTCATGGCCTTAAGCCACTTCTCGGAGTTCGGTCAACTCAGAGCCTCATGGTAGGTTGTTGTCTCATCATCATGATCCATGAGCAACACATTACCTATTTGAGAGACGAGAAATTCATATCTCTTATGCTCAAACCTTGGTCTACCAGATCTACATGGAACTTTTGTTTCCTGAGCAGGTTCTCCAGCTACAATAACTTGTAGTCATTACTTATGTTCTAATTCTGGTTCATTCACTGTTTGTGGTTCTTGAACTTCTATCTTAGTAGTCTTTCTACTGAAGAACTCTTTCTCAAGAAAGACACTAGTGCTAGCCACAAACACTTTGCCCTCAGATGGTAGGTAGAAATAGTATCCTTTAGTTTTCTTAGGATACCCCACGAGATAACACTTATTAGATTTAGGTTTCAGCTTGTCAGAATTTGACGTCGCATATATGCCTCACAGCCCCAAACCTTAATGAATGACATACTAGGATGTTTCCCAGTCCATATCTCATATGGTTCTTGTAACGCCCCGAAACTCAAAAGAGCGACGGGAGGCGTTCCAGGCCAAATTTGGAATTTTGCAGGAGGCACACGGCCTGGGACACGGGCGTGTCCCAGGGCCTGTCGTGTTGGGTTCGACGATTTGGCTGAGAGGTCAACGAAATTGGGTTCGACGATTGTCGAGCAGCAAACACGGCCCTGTACACGGGCATGTCCCGGGGTATGTCGAGTTTGGTTCGACGATCGGGACGTGGGTTCGACGATCGGGCCGTGTGTTCAACGATCGGGCCAGCGATCTCCGTTCGATGATCTGGCTGCGTTCGACGATTTGGCCAGATATTTCCGTTCGACGATCTGACTGCGTTTGATGATTTGGCCAGAGATTTCCGTTCGATGATCTGGCTGCGTTCGACGATTTGGCCAGAGATCTCCGTTCGACGATCTGGCAGCGGTCGACGATCTTGGTTCGCCGATCGCCGAGCGCGGGGTAGAATGTGGCATGTATGACTCTGTCGACGTGAAGTGTCGACACACGGGTGATGAGTCCATGTTTTATACCTATTTTCGGACTCATCTGGGCTAGTTTTCATGCGTTTGCACTTCACTTTTAGTTCTTTATCATTCATATCTCATCTTATCTTTATTTCTATAGGAAGTGCACATTTATGCCCGTGGTTGTGTATTGTGTTATTCTTTTAGTCTGTACTCCTTTTTGTTATTGTCTGGAATGTCTGCACAGATTAGTGATTGGTTTTTCCTTTCGGTACAGGGGTCGTGTGCGTGTTCCGGGATGGTTGTGAAATAGGAATACTGCGCACGATCATGGGATCTAATGCGCACGACCACCGGTCGTGCGCCCCTAATCGTGCGCACTACTCTAGGTTTTCCAGAATCAGCCTGGGGTAAGCGCACGATCACTGGACATACAGCGCACGACCACCGGTCGTGCGCCACTGATCGTGTGCATTGATTCCTCTTTTCTGGAGTCCTGTCTGGGTAATCGCACGATCATTGGACTTAGTGCGCACGACCACTGGTCGTGCGCCACTTCTCGTGCGCATTATCCCAGTTCTTCTTCCTGATATTCCATGCCAGTGCGCACGAGCACAGGACATAGTGTGCACGACCACTGGTCGTGCGCCTGTGATCGTGCACATTGTTCATTTCTGCTTTTGTATAAATAGTGCAGGTCTCGCCCTAATCCAGAGATCTGGAGATCGCTCATTTTCCTCCGCCATTTTCCGCCTTCGCAACCGTTCCCCTTCATCGTCCACACTAGGTAGGTGCTCCGGGCAAGCTTTCACCGCCAAATCAAAGCCGGAGCTTCCTCTTAGCCTCCTCCATCATCTCTTGGATTCATTTCAAGTTTCAACGCCATAGTCATCAAGCAAAGGGAAGCTTTAAACTTTCGTCCGCTGTCGTGAGACGAAGAAGACGGGCCATTGGAAGGTGGTGACAGCCCTTCTCTATCCCGGACGCAGTTGAGGACCGAGCTTGGACACGGAATGACAACCCGACGATTCCAAACGTGAATCCTCAGCAAGACTTCGGATTCGGTCGATCTCTTGACTTGTTCTTCCTTTATTGTTGTTTATGTGTTGTTGTAGACCTTATTTATAGATGATGTATGCTTATTTGTAAAATGATTTTATTCAATCATGTCTATGTGATTTTGTATGTTTTCGTTATTTGCTTGAGGTGCGCCATATATCCATCCACCACCATCCACCATTGCCGCACTAGCAATTGCTAGTGGCGTGCGTTGCGAAGAGGTGCTTACGACCCTCATTCTGCCATTCTCACCACCTCATCCGCGAGCCTACTCTTCCATCCGCCTAGCAATTCGGTGCATAGTAGCCCGACTAGTCTTCCATCCCGCCTGGCGAAGCATCGCATAGCGGCGTTGCATAGGAGTAGTTGATAGTGTTTTATTTTCTGTTTCCACAACCATCAAAACCCCCCTTAGTTAGCTCCGACCTGAGGACTTCAATCTCAAGTCCTCCTCGAAATTAACTTCACCTTACTGTGTTACTTGTGAGATCGATACTTGGGAAAGCCCCCATTTTATATTACTTGTGCGACCGATTCACTGCCGTGATCTATAGCATCAAGTTTTTGGCGTCGTTGCCGGGGAGCACAGTCGTGTGAGTTTTTGGAGAGGGAGACGTGAGATTGCTTTCCTTTTCCTTTGTAAATCGCTTTTGTTTTGTTCTATTTCTGTTTTGCCTGCCTTTTTCTTGTTTCTTTAGGCAATTGTAGTAATATATTGTTGGATTTAGTAAATTGCACAATTTATTTTGAATCTGCTGTTTCTACACCATGTGGGGATATTCGTATGCCCAATGTCGTTGGTGTGGGAAGCCTTCCCACGCTAGTCATAAATGCCCTACGAGAGATATTGAGCATAAGCCTCAGCGCACAATGCATGAGATGCTGTATTCGTACAACCTTTCAAACATTGTGCCCCGAGCTTATGGTCAATCGTCCTCGCCACATACACCGTTCTCTTATTCCTCTCCGGCCCCACAAGGACCGCAGCGTAATGAGAGAAAGTGTTTGTATTGTCGTAGAACAGATCATGTCCTGAAGGATTGTGTCGAGTACCTCCGTGTTATGGAAGAGGATGATGAGCCGGACATCCGGATCATCCCGACTCCTACCCTTGGTGGCACACCTTCATCATCTGGTTATGTGTCCCTGTCACCTTCATTTATTGAAGGGAATGATATGGACACAACCACCAGATGTGTGACTGATCTAGGCTTCGACATGGCTGATCCCATCTCTCCTATGCATACATCTCCAAGCGTGGAGCTGATTCTTTGTGAGGAACCTACGCTTGAATTTTATTCAAGCAAAGTTCTTCCGCCTTTTGTGCATTCTACTTCAGTCGCCTCTGGAGACATTTTCGACGATGCAACACAAGTTGAGGCTTGTGATACATGGGTTATTTCCACTCCCATGGAGGAGGACAACCTTCTTGGTGTCGAGGATTCTCCCTTAGTACCAAAGGAGGAAGTCCAAGTCTTGGTGGAGGCCTCTATGGATCCAGCCGAGCCTTGTAGCATTGTCGAGATTACTGACGATATTTTTCTATCTCAGCCTTTGGGGAGTGAAACCGGGATCACTCCCCCGATTATTTCTTTATGTTCTTCGTCTCTTTTATTTCTTGACCCACCTTCCTTTTCTGAGCCTGTGCAGGTTGAATCTCCACGGGTAATTTGGGTTGACGTTGAGCCTTGCGCTCAGGCTGTCGACGAGTGCATCCTCTTGTGTGAGGAGGTTCCTACCTCCTTCACAGTGGAAGCCCCTGCCGTCACCTTCGCCCCCAGCAAACTTGTGGTGGACGAAACCTTGCTAGGCAAGGATGTGTTTTGTGGTGAGAAGAGTGAGGACCAGCGCTCCTTCTCTTCTTACTTCCTATTTCCTCTACCTGTGTTGGGCAGGTATTACTATTTAGGTAGAGGGGTAACTGTTCTATCGCCGTATCAGTACCCATTACCGAAACGGATATTGGAACAGTTACCTGTGCATTTTTCTTTTCATAGACCCATTAGCTAGAAACTTTTCGTAGCCGAATAAGTCGTGCTGGGATGACAATAACCCCAGTACTTATCTTTTATTTTCTGCAATTTTTATTTTTCATGTTTATTTTAGTTTTAGTATTTATTTGTATTTTGTATAGTTTTCTTTTGTTTTTGCGGAGCTCACCCCTGCAGGTATTCTTGGCAAATCGCATTAGCGGGGTAGTGATTCTTCGTATGGCGGGCCTGCTTCAGGTTTCCACGCGTCTTCTGATATTCTCACTAGCTGAGCATTGGGTAACCTCTTCCCTTAGCTTTTTATGATTTTTAATTTCTCCATCATATGATGTGTCGTTTAGTTTAAGTCTGGGGGAGAGCCAGTTTTGTTACCTTTTGCACGTGCACATCTCATGTGCATACTAGAAGCCTTTATAGTTTTATTTTGATTAGTTCATTGCACTACACACCACTGCACGCACATGAGCGCGTGCTTAGCTTTTTGCGTGATGCGAGTTAAACTCATTTCTTCGTTAGGTTTGGGAAAATTATGGCGCTGGCTTAGGATTGTGAGACGGAGTAAAATGTTGGCCTTGTTGTGTTTCTAGTCAACTGCTCTCATCTCGTGTAGAAATTCGAGTAGATTTAGTTTTTCTGTATGCTTTTAGTTTTATATTTTTCTAATTGCGTAAATACTTTTTATTCTACTCAAACGTTGGTAAATCCGGTGTGAATCCGACGGTAGCTTAGGGATGTGTTTTGACGGTCGTTAGTTTTGTATTGCTCGAGTCGGGAGGAGGGATAGTCTTTCTCGTTGGCTAAGAACTTGCCCCAAGCTATTCTTGAAGCATGGGTATAGGTTAGTCATGCATGAGTGTGATGTAGGCCATCATTTTGGCCCGGTTGAGCTTTGTACCGTTCCTGACGTCTTATCCTCGCTAGCCCCGTTGTGCCTACCCCTCCTTTTGATTCAGCTCCACCATGATTTCACCAAAGCCTTATAGCTAATCCTAGTCGCACACCCAAGTTGAGCTTTAGTGTTTATATTTTAATGTTGGGGTGTGATGTGGTGATTTTACTTGTGATTATGTGGATGTGCTCCAAAGCGTATATTTGCTGAATTTGTGAAAAGAAAAGTAATTTAAAAAAGAAAAAGAAAAGTTTTAAAAAAATGATGTTAAAGTGAAAAAGTGAAAAGGAAAAGTAAAATTGAAAATCATTTTGGAAATGTGATTATATTTGGAGTAGGCGGTGCACACACCCATTTGTTAAAAATTAAGTTTGGGGGGTGTGGTGTACCCGCATGTATTTTGGTTAGCTGATGCATTCCCTTTATACTAGCTCATTTGGGTTAGGTGCATAGCCTTGCTGTTTATCTTTGTTTACCTCACCGAAACCCAAGCCTCATCTCTTCACCTATAGTCCTACTATTTCGTGTGTGGACCAAACCAGTGCTGTGGAGAGAATGCAAAAGGGCAAGCATATGGTTACCGACATTGGTGGATTCCTTTGGAGGTTATCCGGAGCCCCAATCTTTGGCAATGCTCTCCTAGTGATTAGTCTACTTTCTCCCTACGCATGACCGGATGATTCACTGTGATTCTATTTTTGAGTAATAATAAAATTTTGATACGCATTCTGAAAAGTATAAACTATTTTGTATACTTAGAAATTTCTTCTATTATATTTTTACGTGCGCGAGCATGCGACTTCGCATGGTACTTCGTATCGCAATTTCTTTGTTAACTAGTATTTTTCCCTATCTGCTTAGATTTTGTTTGCTCGGGACGCGCAAACAGTTAAGTCTGGGGGTGTGATGAGTCCATGTTTTATACCTATTTTCGGACTCATCTGGGCTAGTTTTCACGCGTTTGCACTTCACTTTTAGTTCTTTATCATTCATATCTCATCTTATCTTTATTTCCATAGGAAGTGCACATTTATGCCCGTGGTTGTGTATTGTGTTATTCTTTTAGTCTGTACTCCTTTTGTTATTGTTTGGAATGTCTGCACAGATTAGTGATTGGTTTTTCCTTTCGGTACAGAGGTCGTGTGCGTGTTCCGGGATGGTTGTGAAACAGGAATACTGCGCACGATCATGGGATCTAATGCGCACGACCACTGGTCGTGCGCCCCTGATCGTGCGCACTACTCTACATTTTCCAGAATCAGCCTGGGGTAAGCGCACGACCACTAGACAAACTGCGCACGACCACTGGTCGTGCTCCACTGATCGTGTGCATTGATTCCTCTTTTCTGGAGTCCTGTCTGGGTAATCGCACGATCATTGGACTTAGTGCGCACGACCACTGGTCGTGCGCCACTTCTCGTGCTCATTATCCCAGTTCTTCTTCCTGATATTCCATGCCAGTGCGCACGAGCACAGGACATAGTGCGCACGACCACTGGTCGTGCGCATGTGATCGTGCGCATTGTTCATTTCTGCTTTTGTATAAATAGTTCAGGTCTCGCCCTAATCCAGAGATCCAGAGATCGCTCATTTTCCTCCGTTGTTTTCCGCCTTCTCCACCGTTCCCCTTCATCTTCCACCCTAGGGAGGTGCTCCGGGCAAGCTTTCACCGCCAAATCCAAGCCGGAGCTTCCTCTCGGCCTCCTCCATCATCTCTTGGATTCATTTCAAGTTTCAACGCCATAGCCATCAAGCAAAGGGAAGCTTTCAACATTCGTCTGCTGTCATGAGACGAAGAAGACGGGCCATTGGAAGGTGGTGACAGCCCTTCTCTATCTCGGACGCAGTTGAGGACCGAGCTTGGACGCGGAATGACAACCCGACGATTCCAACCGTGAATCCTCAGCAAGACTTCGGATTCGGTCGATCTCTTGACTTGTTATTCCTTTATTGTTGTTTATGTGTTGTTGTAAACCTTATTTATAGATGATGTATGCTTATTTTTAAAACGATTTTATTCAATCATGTCTATGTGATTTTGTATTTTTCGTTATTTGCTTGAGGTGCGCCATATATCCATCCACCACCATCCACCCTTGCCGCACTAGCAATTGCTAGTGGCGTGCGTTGCGAAGAGGTGCTTACGACCCTCATTCTGCCATTCTCACCACCTCATCCGCGAGCCTACTCTTCCATCCGCCTAGCGATTCGGTGCATAGCAGCCCGACTAGTCTTCCATCCCGCCTGGCGAAGCATCACATAGCGGCGTTGCATAGGAGTAGTTGATAGTGTTTTATTTTCTGTTTCCGCAACCATCAAAACGCCCCTTAGTTAGCTCCGACCTGAGGACTTCAATCTCAAGTCCTACTCAAAATTAACTCCACCTTACTGTGTTCCTTGTGAGATCGATACTTGGGAAAGCCCCCATTTTATATTACTTGTGCGACTGCTTCACTGCCGTGATCTATAGCATCAAGTTTTTGGCGTCGTTGCCGGGGAACACAGTCGTGTGAGTTTTTGGAGAGGGAGACGTGAGATTGCTTTCCTTTTCCTTTGTAAATCGCTTTTGTTTTGTTCTATTTCTATTTTGCCTGCCTTTTTCTTGTTTCTTTAGGCAATTGTAGTAATATATTGTTGGATTTAGTAATTTACACAATTTATTTTGAATCTGCTGTTTCTACACCATGTGGGGATATTCGTATGCCCAATGTCATTGGTGTGGGAAGCCTTCCCACGCTAGTCATGAATGCCCTACGAGAGATATTGAGCATAAGCCTCAGAACACAATGCATGAGATGCTGTATTCGTACAGCCTTTCAAACACTGTGCCCCGAGCTTATGGTCAATCGTCCTCGCCACATACACCGTTCTCTTATTCCTCTCCGGCCCCACAAGGACCGCAGTGTAATGGGAGAAAGTGTTTGTATTGTCGTAGAACAGATCATGTCCTGAAGGATTGTGCCGAGTACCTCCGTGTTATGGAAGAGGATGATGAACCGGACATCCGGATCATCCCGACTCCTACCCTTGATGGCACACCTTCAACATCTGGTTATGTGTCCCTGTCACCTTCATTTGTTGAAGGTAATGATATGGACACAACCACCAGATGTGTGACTGATCTAGGCTTCGACATGGCTGAGCCCATCTCTCCTGTGCATACATCTCCAAGCGTGGAGCTGATTCTTTGTGAGCAACCTACGCTTGACTTTTATTCAAGCAAAGTTCTTCTGCCTTTTGTGCATTCTACTTCAGTCGCCTCTGGAGACATTTTCGACGATGCAACACAAGTTGAGGCTTGTGATACATGGGTTATTTCCACTCCCATGGAGGAGGACAACCTTCTTGGTGTCGAGGATTCTCCCTTGATACCAAAGGAGGAAGTCCAAGTCTTGGTGGAGGCCTCTATGGATCCAGCCGAGCCTTGTAGCATTGTCGAGATTACTAACGATATTTTTCTACCTCAGCCTTTGGGGAGTGAAACCGTGATCACTCCCCCGATTATTTATTTATGTTTTTAGTCTCTTTTATTTCTTGACCCACCTTCCTTTTCTGAGCCTGTGCAGGTTGAATCTCCACGGGTAAGTTGGGTTGACATTGAGCCTTGCGCTCAGGCTGTCGACGAGTGCATCCTCTTGTGTGAGGAGGTTCCACCTCATTCACAGTGGAAGCCCCTTCCGTCACCTTCGCCCCCAACAAACTTGGGGTGGAAACCTTGCTAGGCAAGGATGTGTTTTGTGGTGAGAAGAGTGAGGACCAGCGCTCCTTCTCTTCTTACTTCCTATTTCCTCTACCTGTGTTGGGCAGGTATTACTATTTAGGTAGAGGGGTAACTGTTCTATCGCCGTATCGGTACCCATTACCGAAACGGATATTGGAACAGTTACCTGTGCATTTTTCTTTTCATAGACCCATTTGCTAGAACCTTTTCGTAGCCGAATAAGTCGTGCTGGGATGACAATAACCCCAGTACTTATCTTTTATTTTCTGCAATTTTTATTTTTCATGTCTATTTTAGTGTTAGTATTTATTTGTATTTTGTATAGTTTTCTTTTGTTTTTGCGGAGCTCACCCCTGCAGGTATTCTTGGCAAATCGCATTAGCGGGGTAGTGATTCTTCGTATGGCGGGCCTGCTTCAGGTTTCCATGCGTCTTCTGATATGCTCACTAGCTGAGCATTGGGTAACCTCTTCCCTTAGCTTTTTATGATTTTTAATTTCTCCATCATATGATGTGTCGTTTAGTTTAAGTCTTGGGGAGAGCCAGTTTTGTTACCTTTTGCACGTGCACATCTCATGTGCATACTAGAAGCCTTTATAGTTTTATTTTGATTAGTTCATTGCACTACACACCACTGCACCCACATGAGCGCGTGCTTAGCTTTTTGCATGATGCGAGTTAAACTCTTTTCTTCGTTAGGTTTGGGAAAATTATGGTGCTGGCTTAGGATTGTGAGACGGAGTAAAATGTTGGCCTTGTTGTGTTTCTAGTCAACTGCTCTCGTCTCGTGTAGAAATTCGAGTAGATTTAATTTTTCTGTATGCTTTTAGTTTTATATTTTTCTAATTGCGTAAATACTTTTTATTCTACTCAAAAGTTGGTAAATCCGGTGTGAATCCGACGGTAGCTTAGGAATGTGTGTAGACGGTCGTTAGTTTTGTATTGCTCGAGTCGGGAGGAGGGATAGTCTTTCTCGTTGGCTAAGAACTTGCCCCAAGCTATTCTTGAAGCATGGGTATAGGTTAATCATGCATGAGTGTGATGTAGGCCATCATTTTGGCCCGGTTGAGCTTTGTACCGTTCCTGACATCTTATCCTCGCTAGCCCCGTTGTGCCTACCCCTCCTTTTGATTCAGCTCCACCATGATTTCACCAAAGCCTTATAGCCAATCCTAGTCGCACACCCAAGTTGAGCTTTACTGTTTACATTTTAATGTTGGGGTGTGATGTTGTGATTTTACTTGTGATTATGTGGATGTGCTCCAAAGCGTATATTTGCTGAATTTGAGAAAAAAAAAGTAATTTAAAAAAGAAAAAGAAAAGTTAAAAATAATGATGTTAAAGTGAAAAAGTGAAAAGGAAAAGGAAAATTGAAAATCATTTTGGAAATGTGATTATATTTGGAGACACACCCATTTGTTAAAAGTTAAGTTTGGGGGGTGTGGTGTACCCGCATGTATTTAGGTTAGCTGATGGATTCCCTTTATACTAGCTCATTTGGGTTAGGTGCATAGCCTTCCTGTTTATCTTTGTTTACCTCACCGAAACCCAAGCCCCATCTCTTCACCTATAGTCCTACTGATTCGTGTGTGGACCAAACCAGTGCCGTGGAGAGAATGCGAAAGGGCAAGCATATGGTCACCGACATTGGTGGATTCCTTTGGAGGTTATCCGGAGCCCCGATCTTTCGCAATGCTCTCCTAGTGATTAGTCTACTTTCTCCCTACGCATGACCGGATGATTAACCGTGATTCTATTTTTGAGTAATAATAAAATTTTGATACGCATTGTGAAAAGTATAAACTATTTTGTATACTTAGAAATTTCTTTTATTATATTTTTACGTGCGCGAGCATGCGACTTCGCATGGTACTTCACATTACAATTTCTTTGTTAACTAGTATTTTTCCCTATCTGCTTAGATTTTGTTTGTTCGGGACGCGCAAACATTTAAGTCTGGGGGTGTGATGAGTCCATGTTTTATACCTATTTTCGGACTCATCTGGGATAGTTTTCACGCGTTTGCACTTCACTTTTAGTTCTTTATCATTCATATCTCATCTTATCTTTATTTCCATAGGAAGTGCACATTTATGCCCGTGGTTGTGTATTGTGTTATTCTTTTAGTCTGTACTCCTTTTGTTATTGTCTGGAATGTCTGCACAGATTAGTGATTGGTTTTTCCTTTCGGTACAGAGGTCGTGTGCGTGTTCCGGGATGGTTGTGAAACAGGAATACTGCGCACGATCATGGGATCTAATGCGCACGACCACTGGTCGTGCGCCCCTGATCGTGCGCACTACTCTACATTTTCCAGAATCAGCCTGGGGTAAGCGCACGACCACTGGACATACTGCGCACGACCACCGGTCGTGCGCCACTGATCGTGTGCATTGATTCCTCTTTTCTGGAGTCCTGTTTGGGTAATCGCACGATCATTGGACTTAGTGTGCACGACCACTGGTCGTGCGTCACTTCTCGTGCGCATTATCCCAGTTCTTCTTCCTGATATTCCATGGCAGTGCGCACGAGCACAGGACATAGTGCGCACGACCACTGGTCATGCGCCTGTGATCGTGCGCATTGTTCATTTATGCTTTTGTATAAATAGTGCAGGTCTCGCCCTAATACAGAGATCCGGAGATCGCTCATTTTCCTCCGCCGTTTTCCGCCTTCTCTACCGTTCCCCTTCATCTTCCACCCTATGGAGGTGCTCCGGGCAAGCTTTCACCGCCAAATCCAAGCCGGAGCTTTCTCTCGGCCTCCTCCATCATCTCTTGGATTCATTTCAAGTTTCAACGCCATAGTCATCAAGCAAAGGGAAGCTTTCAACTTTCGTCCGCTGTCGTGAGACGAAGAAGACGGGCCATTGGAAGGTGGTGACAGCCCTTCTCTATCCCGGACGCAGTTGAGGACCGAGCTTGGACACGGAATGACAACCCGACGATTCCAAACGTGAATCCTCAGCAAGACTTCGGATTCGGTCGATCTCTTGACTTGTTCTTCCTTTATTGTTGTTTATGTGTTGTTGTAAACCTTATTTATAGATGATGTATGCTTATTTGTAAAATGATTTTATTCAATCATGTCTATGTGATTTTGTATGTTTTCGTTATCTGCTTGAGGTGCGCCATATATCCATCCACCACCATCCACCCTTGCCGCACTAGCAATTGCTAGTGGCGTGCGTTGCGAAGAGGTGCTTACGACCCTCATTCCGCCATTCTCACCACCTCATCCGCGAGCCTACTCTTCCATCCGCCTAGCAATTCGGTGCATAGCAGCCCGACTAGTCTTCCATCCCGCCTGGCGAAGCATCGCATAGCGGCGTTGCATAGGAGTAGTTGATAGTGTTTTATTTTCTGTTTCCACAACCATCAAAACCCCCCTTAGTTAGCTCCGACCTGAGGACTTCAATCTCAAGTCCTCCTCGAAATTAACTTCACCTTACTGTGTTCCTTGTGAGATCGATACTTGGGAAAGCCCCCATTTTATATTACTTGTGCGACCGGTTCACTGCCGTGATCTATAGATCGACACACGGGTTTTGGCGGGAGTTGACTAATTGTTCTGACACTGTTTTGACACAGACGTGTCCTGCTCCTATCGGTTATTCGTGCGGTGTTTAGCGCCATTTGTCCAGGTCGGACCTGGATCATATCCGTGCATCCCTTTTGTGGGATCCGACGGCTGTGGTTGTCCTGAAGGGGTTATACCCAAGAGAAGGGTTTCAAAACCCTTATTTTTCTGTCGTAGTTCTCTATCTAAATCATAGAGAGAGGGGATAGCAAAGGAGAAAGAAGAAGTCTAGATCCACTCATTGGAGGAGTTTCAGAGCTCCAAATCGCGAGCCGACTTCGGATCTACGAAGGCAAGGAGATTGCGGTGCTTTTCATCCGCGTACATTTCCATGGTGCCAAGGAAGAACGCTCGGGTAATGATTCTCTACTTGAGCATGTGAAGCTCTACTTATTTTGCATAGGAAGCCCGCTCTCGCGAGTTTGCGGTGAGTTTGAGGCGTTCCTTCGGGTAGATATGTAAATTCCCCGTTGTTTAGAGTCCGTATTCGAGAACGGACATAGGCATGATGTGTGAAGCCTACCTGGACAAGTTGGTCTGGTTCGGTGATGCTGCATTGCATAAATGGCCGGAGAAGACTCCGTGCGAATGTGTGTTTTTCGAGTTTCTACATGGTAGATTGCAACAGGGAGCCTTGGGGATTAACCCCAAGGTGCACCCAGAAAACTGGGCAGATGCGTGATTCTGCCAACATGGTGGCCTGGGAGCCAACTTGAACATAACCGGGTTATGTGAAGTGTGTGACGGAAACGGGACTAGGAAGAAGTTTGACCCGTGCATATGTTTTAAATTAAAGTTGCGGTGTAAGCAACGGGTTAGGCGGAACCGTACCCGTTCTATGTCATTCGGTTAGAGCCATTGGCATAGATGAGGGTCTTCGGCGGTCTATGGTTTAAATTACCGTGACCCATGCCGGGAAGACAAAATGCTCATTGTTTGGTCGTCTAAAGGGATGGTGGTGAGTCGCCGGACTTTGACCGTGATCACCGAGAATGTGCCCTGAGTGCACGAGGTGTGTGGCCGTGTGAGCCTACGCCTGTGATGTAGTGATATTACTATACTGCTTGGTTATACTAATAAAGTGCATGGAAGGAGCATCGCTGCCCCGAGTTGGGGGCCGGATCGTTATAATTTGGTCAGCATTGCTGACCGTTGCCTTTGTTTGCCACCGTGCGCTGGTTTGTTGCTTGCAGGTGCTGCTGGACCAAGCAGCCAATAGCGGGCTAAAGCCCAAATTGCGAAGCCGGCCCTCGAAGGCCTAATTGGAGTGTTTTACTTGCTTTTGTTCATGTATGACCGGCCTGCGTGCCGTGGTATGGAAAACATGTAATATGAGTAAACCATTTGTAAGGCATTAAGGCCAGTACTTGTGTATGTACTTCATTCCTTTTTGGCTTGTTAGTGGACATTCTTACTTGTTGCTGGGTTCTTTTATTTGCAACTCTTAAAACTGCTTCCGCTAGAATGACTCTGTGTAGGACGTTGGATTGGTAGGATGGTTTCCATTGAGTAACCACCCGGTCTGTATGTGGTATATGGCGTCAGGCCTCGGCCAGACCTACTGCTATATGCTATGGGACGGATAGGGGGTGTTACAATTTGGTATCAGACTACTAGTTTTGGTCAGGCTTAAATGAATTCGTGGACGAATTCTTTTTAAGGGGTGGTGAGCACATGTATGTGCGTCATCGTTATAACAACAAAAGAACCCATGAATGTCCACTTAGGAATGAAAATACACGTGTTTGGGGAACCTGCGTGTTCCTATAATTGCTGTTTGCAATATTATTTGGTCGCTTAACGGTGTTTTATACCACTATAGGTGACCAGAAGCGGTGCTGGGCCGTCGGAACGTCGAGTTTCTGAGGCTAGCAGTGCACCAAATGATGCTCCTGCAACACCTCCTTCGGCCGAAACCATTCGACTGGTGGCTGAAGTAGTGTTTGCAATGATCAATGCGCAGCCTATAAGGCAGGTGCAGCAACCCGCTCCTGCGATGGAGCAGGTACCACTGCAAGCGGCTGAGCATAGAAGGATGGAACAGGTAGTAGAGGAGCCGTTGGTGACAAGGAGGGCAACCGAGAGACAGCTCAAACATATCATGAGCTTTAATCCTCCGGTATTCTCGGGGTTGGGAACCCAATCTCAAGCTAAAGACTGGCTCTCCCGTGTGAAGAGAGTCTTGACAGCGACAGAGACGGAGGAGTGGCAGATGACCACTATAGCTACGTTCCTGTTGGATAGAGACGCTAGGCTGTGGTGGGAGGGTTTGGAGCTGCATCTATTGAGAGGAAGGCAACTTATATACGTCTAGATGGAAGAGTTATCAAGACTATTCTTGGCTAGGTACCTCCCTTCGGTGCAGAGGATAGCATTGGAGAATGAGTTCCTGAGTTGGTTCAAGGAGACAGTAGCGTGGATGAATATCTCCATGAGTTTACTCGATTGAGTCGATATGCTGGCTCCACCATCGCGGATGAGGAGCGCAAGACGTATCGATTCTATGAAGGGTTGAGAGATGATTTGAGGCTACTACTCTCGGGGCCTATGACGCAGGGCTTCTTGACCCTGGTCAACATGGCCCGGTCCTTGGAGAAGGACATGAAGAATGTTCGAGCGAAGAAGAGCTTGGGAGATAAGAAGTCAAGGTTCAAAGTGCCGACCACTTCAAAGTCCGGCTGTCAAAGGTTCTTTAAGATGTTTAGGACTTCAGGTCCAGCTCCTTCTTCTAGTGCTTCTAGGGCGACTACGAGTCGGACCCCGGGTGCATGTTTTACTTGTGGTAAGTCGGGGCACTTTGCCCGCAATTGCTGGAGCGGACGTCCCAAGTCCGAAAGGAAGCCGGGAGTAACTTATGAAGAGAAGGGCAAGGCGGTGGAGTCAACCGCGTCCCATTATGCTCTGGCCCAACCGAGGGTTTACAATCTTGGCCAACAGGAGGCCATCAAACAGGCGGATGTGGTGATAGGTAAAATTTAAATTTATAGCATGTTAATCTTTTAAATACTTGTTATGTGCTTGTTACCTTACCATTGCTTGTTTAGGATTTGTTTTGATTTGTGAGTATCCGGCAAGAGCACTTGAAAGTGCAGGTTAGATCTGATATACTCTAGAGGGGGGGGGGGTGAATAGAGTATGGTGCTTACTAAAAACTTTTTACAACTGTTGTTGTATACCTAAGTGAACAGGGAAGTAAATAACATAAAGTAAACACAACAACTAACTAAATACAGAGCAATCACAGACCACAGCCAGAAAACAAAAGAAACTTAGCAACCAGAAGACACACGGAGCTATAGTGGTTCCCCAATCAATCTGGGTACATCCACTCTTCTACCAACCTAGGTAGGAATCCACTGCAGGATGAGTTGATCCGGTGTCCTGGGCACCAATGGGTTTTGATCAGGTCCCCAAAAACCAAACCTTCAAGTCTTTTGGAAGGAGACTTGCAACCAGAATAATTTTGAAGGGATTTAAAACCCTGTACAGGAATTAGAGAGAGGGTGATAGTGTCTTCCCTGTCAACAGTCAGAGAGAAGACTTGTGGATTGATGTAGCAGATCTTGCTCCCCCTGAGATCTTGAATTGGTCAGGAATGTTGTAGCACTGCTTCAGCGTGATAGGCCTTCAATGAACTAGAATGCCTGGACCAGAACTACTTCAGGAACTTCTTTTGTCTGATAAAGTTCTGTTGTCCTTTGAAGTTATCCTGAGAATAGAAAGAAGAAGACTCTTGATTGAATTTGGTTGTTCTTCTTCTTCTTCAAAAGTTCTCTGGTCAAGGCTGATTGCAGTCAAGAACTTTAGATTTGAGAATGTTTTGTTCTTCTGCAATCTTCAGAGTGTCTGTCAGATTGTTTTCTGTACTGTGATTCTTGAACTCTGCTTGATTCTGTTCTCTTGCTGTGTCACTATTTTTTTGTGAATCTATTGTGTCTCTCTGACTGACTGAGGAATATTCAAACTTTTGAATGTCGAGCAGTAATTACAGTCAGCCTTGGAAAAAATCAGCAATCAATGACTTTCCTAACTGTCCCATGGAAAAACGGCATGTATTCATCCATAGTCAATGCACATTCTAACGGTAACATTCTGAGAAGATCCGGCATTAAATGTTCAGGAATCAGCGCCAAGAACCGGGACGGGAACCTTGAAGAAAACCTAATCTGGATTCGTCGAACAAAGAACATGATTCGTCGAGCTGAACTTGTGTTCGTCGAGCTGAGCTTGAGTTCGTCGAGCTGAGCTTGATAGAGTTCATCGACCAGACAATCTTCATTCATCTGATAGAAAGTCTTCATTCATCGAGCTAAGAATCAAATTCGTCGAGCTGAGAAAAGTTCTGGACTTAAAAAAAATATCCTGCATCTGTTGAAATGCTGTGTCGACAAAAGTTGGTGTCGACAGATTGATCTTGGTGTCAACACAAATCCTCTGGTGTCGACATAAGCTGGTGTCGACTAAAATTCTGGTATCGACACAAATCGTCTTGTGTCGACATAAACCCTAAGTGTCGACACAGATTCTCTGAGTCCAGAAATCATCGAGTAGAGAATAGCATTCGTTGACCTGAGAGGCTGACTTCGTCGACCTGAGAAGCTGTGAACTTGAGGTCCAAGTTCGTCGAGCTCAGAATATAATTCGTCGACCAAAGCATGAAGCTGGACTTAGAAAAAATTGAAGTCCTCCTGACTTTGGCTTGATGTAGAAACTGAGATTTCATCGAACAGAGAACATAGATCGTCGAGCTCAGCACTAAAAATTGTCTCACGATCGTCGAGCGCAGAACTCTTTTCGTCAAGCTGAGTTCGACGAACGTCGAACTCACTTTACTTAGTCTTGAAAACTTGTGAGTCTGGAGTCTCTCAGGGTCTTGTTGAAAGATGGTCCATCTGGAGTTGAGCCTAAGGACTTAACCTAGACTCTAAGACACAAAATGACCCTGGCTATACATGGTGGGTCACACCCTAAGTCAGTGAACCTAGCCCAAATCAACTAGGGATCCAACAATCTCCCCCTATTTGGGTGAGGTCACTAACAGAGACTCAAAACAGAAAAACTAAGCAAGAGAAGAGATATATCTGGCAGAGAATTATAACACATGCAACAGATATATATATACACAGCTTTGCTTAACAGATAGTATAGTTTAAAAACAAATAACAGACAGAAATGAATCAACAAGAAAATTAATTCTTTGGCTTCTTCTGCTGGGGTATGTCTTCTGCTTTCTTTTCTCCTGCCTTCTTGAAAATGATTTCTCTATTAGGATCTTGAGCTTGAGCCACTATCATGGTCATATCAGCTGCCCCAATAATTTTCAATGATGTAGCCCTGGGGACAACTACTTCTGGATGAAGTTTCATATAGTCATCAACATTAAACAATTTATTACCTTTGTCAAACCTTTTCAGCTCTTCCTTTCTATACTTTGACATAGTTGAAAGACCAGAGATATTTTTTCCTTCTGCTTTGGCTTTATTTATCAAAGATAGACCAATCAACGCTTGGTACCTAGCCATTCTTGCAGTATTAGCAGTCTCTGGATCTTCAAAAGGAATCGGAGGGGAGTCTGGCTTCTTTGGGCTTTCAGCTTTTTGTACTTCAGGACTTTGTTGCAGCTGCTGCTTATGATGTTGACTACCTGAGGAGGATGGCCTCTGCTGGCTGCTTCCAGAAGATCTCCCTGATTGTCTCTGATAAGTTTGCATTGGGGCAGATCTCTGGGAGCTAGAGCCACTGGCACCAGCTGCTGGAGAAGGAGGAGGAGGAGGAGGAGGAGGATCCTTCCTGTATCTGTGCACTGGAGGAGGGGAGTATCTCCTGCTTCTCTTTCTATCTTTCTGCTTGTTTTTGGAGATCCACATCCATGCTGGCATTCCCTTATGTGTAGTCACCTTGTGCAGAATATAATAGGGAGTGTCTGCATTGGGATTTGTCTTGGGAGCTGGAGGAGGAGCAGCCTTTCTCTTCTCTGCCAACAGTCTCTTTTTCTTACTAGCTGCATCCTCATCAGAATCATCATCATCTTCTTCTTCTGACTCAAAACCTTGAGGGATGTCATAAAGAGCATCCAAAGCTTTTAAAGCTTTGTCAGAAACAACAGCCTTTGCTGGAGGAGAGGCAGAAGGTTCAGGAATTCGGGTATTAGCAACAAGAGAAGAATTATCTGTACAAGATTCAGAAACAAAAGAGACAAAGCTATCAGCTACTGCCTTATTCTCTTCTTCAATGTCTGACTGAATAAGCTCATCTAGAGTAGGCATTGGAGAGTCATCAATAATAAAGTCTGGTGCTGAAACTGGCACTGATGTATCTTCTGGAATGACCTCTGGGCTGGAAGCTGAGATGGAGGCTGAAGCTGAGAGAGCAAAATTATCACAGAGTTGCTTAGCAACTACTGGACTGGCAGGAGAGGTATAAGGTACAATAGCCAAACATGGCTTAGTGAAATCAGTTGGAAGAGATTGCATATATACAGCATCAAAATTTCTCAGCAAAACTGATAAATTCACTGTGGGATTTAAATAGAAATCACCAACAGGAGTTATTTGTGCAACTGACTCATCCAAATCAATGTCAGTATCCATGAATTGAATTAACTCAAACATTTCAGAATCAAAATCTGTCAAAATTGTTGTATCCTCATCTGAATCTGAATCTATTGGAGAGGGAACTGCTGTGACTGCTGCTGCTGCTGTATCTGTATCTGCTGCAAATTCATCATAGAGCATCTCCCCCTGCCTGGGTTCAGGAATATCTGGAGCCATGCCCCTAGATGAAGAGGGGACAATAGATAGAAGAGAGATCTGGGCAGAGAAGGAATGGATGGAGGTCACAAGAGGTGTGAGTGCCTCTTGGATCAAAGATTTTATGAGAGGGGTGAGCAAAGAAATGAGGGTGGAGGGATCAATTAGGGAAGGGGAAGGGGATGGAATGGGAGGAGGAATAACAGATGGAGTGGGGGCATCTAGCATGATTGAGGCTAAGGGTATGATGTAAGATGGAATGGTGGATAAGTGTGGGGGAAGAGGAGACTGTGGAGGTGTAGGAAGTATTGTCTCATGAGGGGAATCTGGAGGAGTGGGTTGTTGATTAACTTACAAAGGGGAAGATGTAGGTGGAGATGGAATGTTTGTCAGGTCAAGTGGTGGAGATGAAGGAGGGGTAGGTACATGAGGAGGCTTATTTGGAGGAAGAGGTGCTGGAAGAGATGATTGAGATGGAGGAATCTCTTCAACAGGGTGGGGAGTGGCCTTTACAGCCCTTGTACTCTCAGAAGTTTGGAGGGAGGAGGAAGAAGCCTTTGAGGGCTTGGAGATGGTCCTCTTCCATCTGCCAAACAGAGAGCAAGTGAGAAGCTTGCTGGCGTTTATGGAAATGGTCGGGGAGACCATACATTCAGCAGCCTTCCCCTTGAGAAATATTCCCAATATTCTGCCAAAGCAAACTTCCTTTCTGCTGTTCTTCTTCTTGATCAATTCAAAGAACACCTTACTCCAATCAACCTGTCGCTTATTCACTACTACACACATTATCAGAATTTTGTGACGGGTAATATAGTCATGAGCAGAGTGATTGGTCATCAGAATCTTTCCCGTAATATCTGCCAGAAATTGGTAGGCGGCGGATAATTGCTTTTTCAACAACTTATTATGGTTGTTACCAGAGAAACCCATGAGTTTCAGAATATCACTGAATTCCTCAGAATCCATTTCCAGATTGTCTTCTCTGTTCACTAATCCAAATATCTCAGAGAGAACTGCGGGAGAAAGGGAAACAACAGTGTTCCCTATATTGCCGGTCAAAACGTCTTTTTCAGAAACTGTAGATGTATATACCCATTCTCGTATTTCCGTTCCATGAAGTTTAATGCGCCTGGTCATGAAATCCTTTAAACTTAGTTCTTCCAGTAGATCCAAGATGTAAAGGAAGATGGGGTCAGAGTGTTGAAACGACTCAAAGTCCATGTCGAAACCAGTGTCAAACTTCATTGCAACCAAAGCACCTGAGGGAATCGCCATTGATGTCCTGCAAGAAAAACACAGAGAGAAACGTCGATCAAGAGTAAAGGAACTGAAAGCGCGGGACGGAGGTCGAAGAAAACCTAGATATAAGATTTTCAGAATATGAATCGACAAACTCCGTTCCACGAAAAAGAAAAATTCTTCGAACTGAGCTCGACGAAATAAATTATAGACAGATAATTCGCCGATCTCATCCAGAAGAATCGAAAACAGTTCGTCGAACTCCGTTCTACGAAATGTCTTCTGAAGCAAAGTTCGTCGATCTCTGGTCGACGAAAATTATTTCCTCACACAGAGACTTCGTCGATCTCCGTTCGACGAGAATCTCTCAAACTTTCCCTAATTCGTCGAACTCCGTTCGACGAACTCTGGAAAATTCGTCGAATGCAGACAGAAGTTAATTTAACTCTTCTCCATTAATCATTCCCAGTTGATTTATAAAGAACAGATGGGTTTTCTCATCCAATGGCTTGGTGAAAATGTCTGCTCTTTGTAGATCAGTAGGAATATGGATCAAGTTAATTTTCTTTTTGTCCACATTATCTCTAATGAAATGATGTCTTATTTCAATATGTTTAGTCCTAGAATGGTGAACTGGATTCTGTGCTATAGCAATAGCACTAGTATTATCACAAAATAAAGTTGAATTATTTAAGTTGATACCATAATCTGAGAGTTAGTTTTGTATCCATAGCATTTGTGAACAACAACTACCAGCAGCCATGTATTCTGCTTCTGCAGTTGATATAGACACAGATGTCTGCTTTTTACAAAACCAGGAGACAAGTCTCATACCAAGGAACTGGCATATTCCAGAGGTACTTTTCCTGTCCACTCTACATCCAGCATAGTCAGCATCTGAGTATCTAGTTAACTCAAACTCTGACTCTGCAGGATACCAAAATCCTAGACTAGGGCAACTCTTTATATATCTCAAAATTCTTTTTAGGAAAATAAGGTGAGATTCTTTAGGGTTCACTTGGAACCTAGCACAAAGGCATGCGGCAAACATTATATCAGGTCTGCTAGATGTTAGGTATAATAGGGATCCAACAATTGCCCTATAATTTTTCTGATCCACTAGTTTCCCTGCTGCATCAGAATCCACAACAGTATTTGTAGCCATAGGGGTTTTCATCCCTGAAGCATCACCCATCCCAAACTTTTTGATAAGCTCTTTAGCATACTTTGCTTGGGAGAGGAAGATATCATCTGGGAGCTGCTTCACTTGGAGACCAAGGAAGTAGGAAAGCTCACCCATGCTACTCATCTCAAATTTAGAATGCATGAGGTCAGCAAACCTCTTGCACAATTTGGGATCAGTAGACCCAAAAATAATATCATCTACATATATTTGTACTAACAATATTTGGTCCTTATGATGTCTAGTGAAGAGTGTTTTATCTATGTTTCCTCTTGTAAATTCATGCTCTAAAAGAAAGCTTGCTAGGGTCTCATACCAAGCTCTTGGAGCTTGCTTTAAACCATAGAGAGCTTTATGCAATTTAAAAACAAAAGTGGGTTGAGTTGGAGAGATAAAACCTGGAGGTTGTTCTACATAAACCTCTTCTTGAAGTATTCCATTCAGAAATGCACTTTTGACATCCATCTGGTAGACCTTGAATCTCTTGTAAGCTGCATAGGCAAGGAATATCCTAATGGCCTCTAACCTTCCAACAGGGGCAAAGGTTTGGTCATAGTCTATTCCTTACTCTTGTCTGTAGCCTTGAGCAACAAGCCTAGCCTTATTCCTCACTATGTTGCCTTGAGCATCCAACTTGTTCCTGTAGACCCATTTGGTTCCAATAACTGGGTAGTTATGGGGTCTTGGAACCAAATCCCAAACTCTATATCTATCAAACTGATTGAGTTCCTCTTGCATTGCAATGATCCAGTGGGGATCTTTCTCTGCCTCATGTATGGTGAGAGGTTCAATTTGAGAGAGAAAACAGGCATGCATCAAGTCTTGGTTGAGTTGATGCCTTGTCTGTACACCTACTGAGATGTCTCCAATCACTTAATATCTGGGGTGATCTCTAAGTGTGACATGATCAGTTGGTGGAGTTGGTTGAGCAACAGCTTCAGTATTTAATTCCTCTTGGGGAATGATACTAACTGTTGGGGGAAGTTCAACCACTTCCTCTTGACTTTCCTCATCACTATCTTCAGCATCCTGTGGAGTGGGATGGTTTGAAACCTCTTGGATAAGGTTCAGTCCATCCATAGACTCACACAGTGGTGGAACCTGCAAAGAGCTTATGGTAGAAATTTCTTTCTCCTTGTATAACATGTTAGTCTCATCAAAAGATACATGAACAGATTCTTCAATTTTAAGAGTAGATTTATTATATACCCTATAAGCTTTACTGACCATGGAGTATCCCAGAAACACTCCTTCATCAGCTTTAGCTTGAAATTTTGCTATGTATCTCTTGTCATTATTGTGATTGTAGCAAATACAACCAAATATTTTAAAATAATCTACTTTAGGTTTCTTCCCTTTGAGTAATTCATAGGGAGTCTTGGCCTTCAGTTTATGTATTAAACTTCTATTCAACACATAGTTGGAGGTGTTCACTGCCTCTGCCCAAAAGGATAGAGGAAGGTGAGCATCTGACAACAATGTAGTAGAAGATTCAATAAGAGTTCTATTTTTTCCTTTCAGCTACCCCATTTTGTTGAGGAGTTCTAGGAGCTGAGAAAGTATGACTGATCCCTTCACTTTGACAGAACTCTTGCATAAGAAGAGAATCAAACTCTGTCCCATGATCACTTCTGATCAGGGCAATGTGAGTGTTGAACTCAATCTGTATGCATTTGAGAAACTCTGTCAAACACTTAAAGTTATCAGACTAATTTCTCAGAAAGAACACCCATGTGAATCTAGAGAAGTCATCTACAACTACTAAGGTATAAGATTTCCCTCCTAAGCTTTGTACTGTAATGGGTCCAAAGAGATCCATGTGTAACAGATACAAAATCCTAGGTGAATCACTCTTATTAAGTGACTTAAAGCTATTTTTGGTTTGCTTGCCTAATTGACAAGCCCTGCAAAGTCCTTCCTTCTTGTAGGGGCCAGAAGGTAGTCCTCTAACAAGGTTGTCCTTGGATAGCCTAGCAATGGTTCTAAGGTTTACATGTCCTAATCTCTTATGCCATAATTTATTAGGTCTACAAATAGAGTTGAACAAGCATATATCTACTTTAGTTGAAAGAAAGTCTACTAAATAGATGTTACCTTTCGTTTTACCTGTCAACACAGTTGTGTTGTACTCTGATTTGATCTTGCATAAGGATTTGCTGAAAGTCACTTGGTAGCCTTCATCACACAGTTGACTGATGCTGATTAAATTGTGCTTCAGTCCTTCCACATGGGCTACTTTCTTGAATGTGACTGTGCCAATCTGTACTGCATCATATCCTTTTGTTAGTCCAAAGTTTGAATCACCAAATATTACTTTGGGTCCAAGCTTGGCTTTGAAGGATGTGATATTGTCCTTGTTTCCTGTTATGTGCTTTGAGCATCCACTATCCAGATAACATTGTTGGTTTGATGTTGGATAGGTCTTTACCTGCACATAAAGCAATTTACTTGTTTTTGACCCAGTTTACCTTGGGCCTAGGTTGATAACCTTTGAATTCGGAAATAAAAGACATCTCTGGTTGACTCTTATAGCCTTCAGGATGATATCTCCTAGGAGGTATTATCCATTCAGTATAGGGGTTAAACCATTGAGATGTAGAACCTCTAGGATTGAACTTTGATTTGCCTTTGAAAGAGTTTTCAAAACTCCGAGCTCTGTTCGACAATCTCTGAGCTGAGTTAGACGATCTTGGGTCAGATCGTCGAGCTCCGTTCGAAGATCGACTGTGCTAGAGTTCAGGGTTCAGAGATCGCCGACCTGAGTTCGACGATTTAGCCTAAGATCGTTGAGCTCCATTCAACGATCTTCGAGCTCCGTTCGACGAATTCTGTTGAACTTTTGTTTTCTTAGGTAAATCAGAATTCTTCCTAGTTACCTCTACAACTCTCTTACCTTTATCAGAGATAAACTTGATTGGGGTTGTTAATACTACAGGTTGGCTAGATGAGGCACCCAAGCCCATTGTACTATTGAATCTTGAGTTCACTGTGCTTGTGATGTCCATTAGTTTGATACTTCTCCCATTGAGGGATTCTTCAAACTTTTTGGCCTCTGATAGGCCACTTTTCAGTGAGGCTATCTGCTCCCTACAACATTCCAACTCCTCAGAGAGTTTGAGGTTTTCTGATTTTAAAGTGTTGTGTTCAGATAGCTGATTTCTGAGAGAAATGATTTTCTTCTCAGATTTTAGTAAATCTAAACACAGTGCTTTAAACTCAAACTTGAAGTCCTTAGAATTAAAATCAAAAAAATTTATTACCTGGTCCTCTTCAGATTGAGTCTCTGATTCTAACTCTGATTCTTCTGCATCAGAATTTTGTTGAGAGGCATTGATATCCATCATGCAGAATTTTTTTTCTTCAGCATCATCTTCATCATCACTTGAGCTGGATGAAGCTTCAGATTCTTCTTCTGTCTCACTCCAAGTTTCAGCTACAAACCCCTTCCTGGTGTGTTTGTTCTTGCTGGAGGAGGGTTTGTCATTGCTGTTTTTTTTTGAAGTCTTTGTCTTTTCTCCTTTCTTTCCTATCCTTTTTGTCCTTATACTGATTTTCTGGACAGTCAGACACCATGTGGCCTGTTTTCCTGCATCCAAAACAAATAATCTCTTTGTTATTTGATTTGCCATACCTTGGCTTGTCATGCCCTCTGGCAGACTTTTTCTTGAAATCTTTTCTGGCCATTTTGTAAAATATTTTGGCCAGTAGGCTTAGCAGCTCTTCATTGCTTGTGACTTTGTCTTCAGGCTGATCTTCAATGGCTTTGAAAGCTATTGATTTTTCGTTTCTTATAGCTGGTGAGGCAGCCTTCTGCTCTTCTTCTCTATTCTTGATGAGCAGCTCATAATGTTGGATACATTGGAATAAATGTACCTGATTTGAAGAAGGCTCACCCTACTCAATGATATACATCAAAATGTATTTGATGTATTTTGAATTACCTTGTGCAGGTTAAGTATTTGCAGGGAAAGCTGAAAAGTTTCTAAGTCCATGTGTCGACACCTAGAAGAAAAGTGTCGACACTTAAGAAGACTTGTGTCGACATCCAGAGTAGCAGTGTCGACACTTGGAGTAATTGTGTCGATACCTGGAATGCAGAGTCGTCACCAGAAGGAAAGTGTCGACACATACAACTTGTGTCGACACTCAATGAAGAAATGACCAGAGAAGTTGTGTCGACACTTAGAAGCAGTATCGACACCCAGAGGAACTTTGTCGACATCAAAAAGTGTCGACACTTGGAGGCTGTGTCGACACTCAGCAAAAGTTCAACAAATTCTAAGTACAAGTGTCGACACAAAGGAGATGTGTCGACACTCAGCTAAAGTCTCAACACATGAAGAATGTGTCGACACAAAGGATCAGTGTCGACACACAGCAGAAGTCTCAACACATGAAGAAAGTGTCGACACAAGGAGCTGTGTCGACACTCAGCAAATTTCAATGAAGTCTAAGTATAAGTGTAGACACAAAGAAGATGTGTCGACACTCAGCAAAAGGTTCAACACAGAAGGCATGTGTCGACACCAAGAAGATGTGTTGACACTTAACAAGTTCAACACAATAAGATGTGTCGACACAAAGGAGTTGTGTCTACACTCACAAGAAATCAAAAAGTACTGAAGAACAAGGACTTGTGTCGACACACAATATCTGTGTCGACACATGTTGAAGAAGCTGTGTCGAGAAGTAAATTCTACAACACAAGGAGTTGTGTCGACACCATGAAGGCTAGTGTCGACACTTAGTCTACTTGTGTCGACACTTAGTCTATCAGTGTCGACACTTAAAGACATACTGTCTCGACACTTTCAGGCAGTTACATAAAATTCAAGAAGTGACTGGATGACATGACAGCTGCCATTCCAACCGGTCTACTGCAACTGTCAGAATTGTCAGAAAGTCGTTAGGGATCGGATCAGCCGGTCACCATGAAGAAAGTCTATATAAAGGCTTATTCTGTCAACAGCAAAAGATGATTCACACAAGATCAAGCAATTCATTGAAGAATCAATTCAAGTGAAGATCTAAGTAGTTGGAGAGAGAGAGCTCCTTCCAAGAAGATAGCTGTTGAACCAGGCTGTGAAGAAGGTTTCAGATTGAGATCTGAAACTTAAGTTGTAGTGATTGAAGATCAGCTGTAGAGAGACTCAACCCTATTGTGTTCTACATTCAAGAAGCTTTGAAGAAAGCCAAGTGAGGTTGATCTCAGCAGAGTTCTTTCAAGAACTCATCAAGAAACCTGTCAACTCTTCTCTCTTATTCTGAGTTGAGGTTATATACATTGTATTTTTAATTTCTTGTAGGATTTTTAGGGATCTGAGTTGTAAGCCTGAAATTATAAAGGCTGAGTGGTAGGGCCTATGCGCCTGAGTGTAGGAGATTCATATCTCTGAGTGTAGGCTTTGTGGCTGAGTGTAGGTTTTTATGAAGACTGAGTGGTAGGGCTGTTGAGCCTGAGTTGTAGGAGTGGGATCACTCTGAGCTGTAGGAACCTGGTTTGGGTTCTGAGTGTAAGATCTGAGGATCTGAGGAATAGTGGAGGAGTTTGGCCGAATCTAGTACACTACTAGATAGGCAAAGGGGGAAAGTGGATGTACCCAAACCTTGGGGAACCACTATAAAACTGTGTGTACTCTGTGTATGTGATTGATGCTGTGAATGCTGTTTATAGTTCTGTGAAATCTGTGATATAATCTGCCTAAAATTTTAAAAAGATAAGGTCACCTATTCACCCCCCCTCTAGGTGATAGAGTACAATTTCTTTCAAGTGGTATCAGAGGGAGGTTCCTCAAAAAAGGACATAACTGTCTGAGTAAAGGATCATGTTGGCAGATTCAGTTTAATCAAGTGCAGAATCAAGAAAATCAAGAAAATGGGTTCAACAGAGAATCATAAAGAACTTGAATCCATGAAGTTGCCAATCTGTAGAAAAAAGAGATTTTTGGCATCTGGAAAGAAAGGGTTAGACTGTTTATGGAAGCCTCTGACCCTAGAATCTTTATCACAGTTAAAGAGGGGCCATATGTGCCTATGAAAGTATCAATCCTGGATGCAAATCAGAGAACACCTAAGGACTTTTCTGAAATGTCAAAAGATGAGATTATTCTAGCTACAATGGACAAAAGGGCTCAGAATATCATTGTAAGTGCCATAGATGATGCTACATTTCAGAACTTGATACACTGTAAAACATCAAAGGAGATGTTGGATACTTTGATAGTGTACATGGAGGGTTCAGAAGAAGTTAGACAAGACAGGAAGTCTTTGTTAAACCAAGAATATGAGAGCTTCAAACAAGAAAAGTCTGATAGCATAACTGAGTGCTACAAGAAATTCTATAGGATAGTTAATGAGTTAATGTCCTAGGAAGAGAATTCAGCAATTATGAGCTGAATGATAAGTTCTTGAGATCCCTAACTAAAGACTGTGATACTAAGATTTGTGTCATAAGGGAAATGACCAAGTTAGCAGATATTCCTCCTCCAACATTGTTTGGAAAGCTGTTATCCTATGAAATGCAGCTAATGGTTAGGAAAGAGGAGGAGAAGACTACAAGAATTGAGCACAAAGAAAGAGCAGTGACATTCAAGACAGAAGCCACTAAGAAATATAGAAGTAAGTCTTCATCTCCACCCCAAAAAGTTGCTGAGACTGAGACAGATGAGTCAGAAAGTAAGAATTCTGAAAGCAGTGAGAGTGATGAGGACTTTGCAGCTTTCACAAGACATTTTCAGAAGTTCCTAAAGAAGAAACAGTGGATGTCTAAGCCTTCCACTTCACAGAAGTCATCAAATAATGACAGGAGAAAGCCCAAGACAAGTAGAACTACATCTTCAAAGATAGTCTGTTATTATTGTAACAGACAAGGACATGTAGTTGCTGACTGTCCAGAGAAAATGAAAGAGTCTACTGAGAAGAAGAAGACTCTAATCAAGGGCAAAAAGGAAAGGTCCTTTGTTGCAAAGAAGGACAAAAGTCTGTCAGATATATCTTCTTTAGAAACTGATTCAGAAGCTGAAGCTTACATTGGACTATTTGCTGAAGAAGAGGAAGAGGAGTTCATCCAGTTAATGAACTCTATATATGAGCAAGAGGACAATCTGTGCCAGGGACTGATGGTCATGTCAGAAGGAGACAAAATCCAGGAGCAGCCTGGATCTAGTCAGGTAAAAAATTGTTCAGTTACTTCAATTTCTAGTACTGCATCAGAATCAGATTCATCAACATCAAGTGATGAGTGTGAATCTAAATCCGAAGGATACATTCATCAATTAATTGATGAATATAGAGTAGTGTTGCAAGATTTGAAGAAAAGCAAATCCTTGGCCAAGAGTCAGGCTAAGGAGATTGCAAGTCTCAAAGTGGCTGCAACAGATTTTGATAAGTTGCTTGATCAAAAACTAAATGAAATAGCCAGACTGAAGAACATAACTATTATTCAGATGGGGACTATAACATTCAAGAATGATCAAATCAGAAATCTGGAGATTAGTCTTCAGAAAGAGAGAGACATAGTTGCAAGGTTTTCTAAACCAAAGTCTGTTTTACCTTTGATAGATGAATTTGTACATCAAAAAGGTAAAACTGGATTAGGGTTTACACAACCTGCTAGGACTGTAAAGTCCAAGTCTAAGGGCAAATCCCCAGTACTCAACAAGCCTATTATAGATAAAACAGCCAGGGTTGTACCCAAGCAAAGGTACAACAGATTTGAGTGCTGGTGTTGTGGCAAGGTTGGCCACTTTGCCATTGACTGTTGGCACAATTCTAGTGCCAAGGTGAGTAGCAATCTGCCTGCTAGAAAAGCTACAGGTAGTTTTGTTAAGAGGCAAACTAAACAGCACCAAGGACCCAAGAATTCTTTCGGTTCTAAGGTTAACTAATATGTTTTGCAGGTGAGTCCAAGTGACCATGCCCCAATATGATACTTGGACAGTGGATGTTCCAGGCACATGACTGGAACTAGGGGATTGCTAAAGGACTACACACCAATCAAGGATGGTCCTAAAGTCACCTTTGGTGGTTCTGAAAAAGGAATCATCAAAGGTTTTGGTAACATTTCTAGCAACCTTATAACAATTACTCAAGTGGCTTATGTCAAAGGTTTGAAACATAACCTTATTAGTATAAGTCAGCTGAGTGATTTAGGATATGACATCTCATTTGTCAAAGATGGTTGTCATATCAGGAGATCAAATGATCAAGAGATCATTCTGACTAGTTACAGAAAGAGAAATGTCTATTGTCTATACATTATGTGTGAGAACAATGTTTCTCCAGTGTGTCTTGTAGCTGATGAGAAAGTCTCTCATTGTGTCAAATGACACAAGAGGCTATCCCATCTTAACTACAAGACAATTGGCCAACTCTATATCAAAGAGTTAGTGAGGAATGGTCCTTAGGTTAAGTGTATTAAAGATGGGATATGTTCAGCTTGTCAAAAGGGCAAGCAGACTAGATCCACCTTTAATAGTATTGAGAACAAAGATGCTGTGAGGCGCTTATACCTCTTGCATATGGATCTCTTTGGTCCTATGACAGTTCATAGCCTAGGTAGGAAGGTCTACACATTTGTGGTTGTAGATGACTACTCAATGGTTTCCTGGGTGTTCTTCCTTAGACAGAAATCTGAAACACCTAGTATCTTCTATAGTTTTGTCAAACAAATTCAGAATGAGTTAGACAGTACAGTGGTCAAAATAAGAAGAGACCATGGTACTGAATTCCAATCTGATAGTATGACAAAGCTATGTGAAGAGTTTGGAATATTTCAGGAATTTTCTTCACCAAGAACACCTCAGCAAAATGGCATTGCTGAAAGGAAAAATATAACCTTGATTGAGGCTGGTAGAACCCTATTAAGTGACACATCTCTCCCAGAATATTTCTGGGCTGAGGCAGTAAACACGACATACCATGTAATTAATAGGGCTACTATCACCAAAAGTCACAACAAGACCCCCTATGAGATTGTGAAAGGCAGAAAACCAAACCTCTCCTATTTCAGGATCTTTGGTTGTAAATGCTATATACTTAACAATGGTAAGTCTTACATAACCAAGTTTGCTGCCAAATCCCAAGAGGGGATCTTTGTTGGGTACAACAACAACAGTAAGGCTTATAGGGTCTACAACTTGACTACTCAAGTTGTAGAAGAGTCAGTACATATAGTATTTCATGAGCTAGACTCATTAACAATGAATTATCTAGAAGCATTTGCAGCTCCTCAGGTGTGACTAAGAAGATGGACAAGCTCACTATTGAAGAAGGATCTACTGCAAGTCAGCATGTAGATGATAGTGGCTGCTGTCCAGGGGGAGTACTAGATGCACCTGATGTAGAAGAAGACCAAGGAGTGCAGCAAGTTGAAGAAGCTGAAGGAGTTCAACCTGAAGCCAGGCTGCCTCCAGCTACTAGGCATCTAAGAGATCATCCAGCCAATCAAATAATTGGTGATCTAAGTCAAGGGGTACAAACAAGGAGCAGAAATCTAAGTTCAGTACTCTACTCCAGTTTTCTATCCCAGGTTGAGCCAAAGAAATTTGAAGAAGTCATCCTAGACCCTCATTGGATTGAGGCAACGCAAGAGGAGCTGAACCAGTTCAAGAGATGCAATGTCTGGGAGCTTGTTCCTAAACCAAAAGACCACAACATAATTGGAACTAAGTGGATCTTCAGGAACAAGATGGATGAACATGAAGTTATTATAAAGAACAAAGCAAGACTGGTTCCTAAGGGATATAGGCAGGAAGAAGGTATTGACTTTGATCAAACCTTTGCTCCAGTAGCCAGACTGGAGGAAATAAGGATGTTTTTGGCCTATGCAACCTATCAAGGGTTTAAAGTATACCGAATGGATGTCAAGTCAGCTTTTCTGAATGGAAATCTGAAGGAAGAAGTCTATGTGGAACAACCATCAGGTTTTGTTGATTCAACTAAACCAAATTATGTCTATAGACTTAGGAAGGCTTTGTATGTGTTAAAATAAGCCCCTAGGGCTTGGTATAAAACCCTGTCTAGTTTCCTCATTGAGAATAAATTCAAAAGGGGGAAAATAGACAAGACTCTATTCCTTAGGGAATCCAGAGGCAAGATCATACTAGTCTAAATATATGTAGATGACATCATATTTGGGTCTACTGAAAGTAGTCTTTGCAAAACGTTTGCAAAACTAATGCAAGGATAATTTGAAATGAGCAGTATGGGGGAACTTAAGTTCTTCTTGGGTCTCCAAGTTAGACAAACTGAGAATGGTTTATCCATATGCCAGTCTAAGTTCACCCTAGAATTGATAAGGAAGTATGGTATGGAATCATCCAGTACCATGAAAACTCCTATGGGGTCAAGTATGTCTCTTAACAAAGATGATGCAGGGAAACCTGTAGATGAGACTTTGTATAGAGGGATAGTTGGCTCCCTATTGTATTTGACTACAAGTAGACCAGATATCATGTATGCTACATGTGTCTGTGCTATGTACCAAGCTTGCCCTAAAGAATCTCATTTGACAGCAGTCAAAAGAATACTGAGATATCTTAAGGGCACTCCTTATCTAGGCCTTTGGTACCCTAGGAATGGAGACTTTGAACTGACAGGTTATTCAGATACAGATTTTGCAGGCTGCAAGGAAGATAGGAAAAGTACAACTGGTACCTATCAATTCCTAGGTGGAAGACCGATATCATGGAGTAGCAAGAAGCAAACAAGTGTGGCTATCTCCACAGCAGAATAAGAATATGTTGCTGCAGGAAGTTGTTGTGCTCAACTTCTATGGATACAACATCAGCTAGAAGACTATGGTATTCAAGTAAGTAGAACACCTCTATTTTGTGATTCTACTAGTGTTATTTCTATTGCAAACAATCCTGTCTCCCATAGTAGGACTAAGCACATAGAAATAAAATACCATTTTCTAAGAGAACATGTGGAAAAAGGAGATATTTCACTAGAATATATAAATACAGATAATTAACTAGCTGACATGTATACTAAGCCCTTAGATGAAACCAAATTCAATAGGTTCAAAATTGAATTAGGTATGACAAACTTAGAATAATTTTTCAAAATTGGCTAAGTAAAATGGTGTCGACACACAGAGTTGTCTGTGTCGACACAGAAATGTGGTGTCGACATTTCAGAGAAATGGTGTCGACACATCTAGACAGTCTGTGTCGACACTTAAGAGAATTAGTGTCGACACATAAATAGTAGGTGTCGACACATCCAAGGTGGTGTCGACACTTAGGATTTACTCAACATTAGTCTGGTAAAGTCTCGACTAAGTGTCGAGCTAAGCGGTGTCGACACATAAACAGGTGTCGACACATATATTCTGTCGACTATACTTGTGTCGACACATAGTTGTCGAGACATTATAAGTCTGTGTCGACACTTATCAACAGTGTCGACACAATTTAAGTATTTTGACGCGCCCTTTCATCTTCGATTCTAGAAAGGTATAAATAGGTTTTTGCCTTTGTCTGTCGACACGCTCACCAAAGTTTCGAGACCAAACTTGTGTGTCGATACCTCTCTTCTCTAGATTCAAATTTCTTCAAACCCTAATGGCGCCCAAGCTAGAAGAGAATGTGAATGAAGGTTATGAACTCGTGCGCCACGCATTTGGTGACGCGGAACCAGAGATCAAAGGCGTGATAACCCTAATAGCCGCGACTGGGTTAGAATTTCTTGTTTCAGAACCAAGCAAGATCTGGAAGAAAGAAGTCCTGGAATTTCTGAATGGAGCAACACTGGATGAATCTGGACTCAAGATAAAGTCTAGAGTTCATGGGGCTAAGGTAAAAGTCTCTTCTAAGAGTCTAAGAAAGATACTTCAGTTACCAAGGACAAAAGAAGAAGATGATGTTTCTGCTACCAAGACTAGAGAAGCACTAACATGGTGTGGACTGGATTCCAACCTGAAAATAGGTTCTGTTTTCAACAGGAAGGGAATGAACATGCAAGACAAATTTGTATCTGAAATTGTTGGCAAAGTCATCCTGAGCAAGTCTGGAGGTCATGACAGAATCTCAGCTCACATGTTTAGCCTCATGACAAGGATTATTTTCACACTAGAAACTGATTGGTCTGCGGTTGTGTTTGAAAAGATTAAGGAGAGTATGAAGAAACCCAATTTGGGTAGAATTCTTAATCTATACCTAGCTGGTTGTATACCAGAGATAATGACCCAAGCTGCAGGATCCAAAATTAACCACATGAGAAGAATGGATTTGAGGATCTTCTCTAGGTGGGATAGGGTCTTGACCAAGGAAATGCCAACTCCTGAGAAGGTAACACCCCATAAAAGGAAGAAGAAGTCAGCCCCAGGGGCTCAAGAATCCTCTAGCAGCTCTGAGGAGCAAGTTGTCTTTACTCCTGATGAGGAAGAAACTGGAAATGCTTAACAATCTCCAGCAAGGCAAGAGAATGCACCAAGGCAGGGGGAGCTACCTCAAGCAAGCCCAAATCACCAGGATTCCATCCAGGGGGAGCCCTTACTTGTGGAAGAGCCAACTCCATTAGAAAGTGAAAGAGCTACACAAACCATACTTGAGGTAATAACTGCAATCAATCAATTAGATTTCTCTCTTGACAATGAAGATATGACTAACAGATTGACTGATATTAATCAGCAACCTCAGATTCCTAGTCAACCCCAAGATGTTGTCATGGAAGACACATCTTTTTCTTCTCAAGTGGTATGTGATCAAGTGGTTGATGAAATAAGAGAATCTCCACCCCATCCTCAACAAGAATTTACCCTAGAAGAGCTATTTCCAGATCTTCTACAAATTGACTTTGAGAAAGAAAGTGCTGCTGCTGAGGGGGAGAAAGTAACTATTGAGGGGGAGCATGTGGTGATTATAGAAGAAACTGCAAGGAAAGAACCTGAAGTTCCAAAGGATGCTGAGCAGGTTCCTAGAACTGACAAGGATTTGCCTCCAAGCCCAAAGGACAGGGTTGATATTTCAAGCACATCTGCTTCTGAAGATGAAGAGGCTGCAAGAGCTAAGAAAAGGAAATTACAAGTCTTTAAAAGAAGGAGCCAGAGTTATAAGAAAGCTTTACAAACAATAGCACCACAGCCTGCACCACAGCCAGCCCCATCAACAGATTTCAGTTCTCTGATGGTGGCTTTACAAATAAAGATGGATGAGCAAAGGCAAGCAATAGAAAAGTATGTAAATGAAGGGAATAAATCTCTACAATTTGATCTTGCACAAGATATTAAGTGCATAAGATTTGAGATGAATCTGAATAAGAAAGAGATGACTGACTGCTTTCATAAGGGAGGAAATGCAGTAGTCTATCTAGCAACTCATCAAGAGAAGATCAAAGCTCAAGTGGATGAACTTGAAGTGAAGCAATGCTATGTTCTGGAGAACCAGCTAAGGATGAATGATAATTTAACAGCTTCACATAATGTCATAGTAACTGAGATAAAGAATATAGCCACTGCACAGTCTGCAGAAAGTGCAAAAGCCAAAGAAACTTTTGACAAACAACTGCAAGAAAGCCTAACTACTGTTAAAACTGCTATTGCAGACTCTCAAAAGGCTATAACTGACAGACTCCAAAGGTTGAAACCTTTCTTTAAGGATGGAGAAAACTATTTGGATGCACAAATCAGATTTCAGAAAGATGATCTAAGAGATCACATTGAAAGAGAAGTCATAAAGGGGAGAGGGTGTTAGTCAAAGCAGGCTCTGATCATGCAAAGTAGATTTCCAATTCCATCAGAGCCACCCTTGGATATCCTCCATTATGTGATGATGATAATGTGGCAAAGTCTGGTATTAATCCTGCATATCTTGGAGGGGAGCAAGCTGAAGTGGCTCAAGTAATATACCCTCCACCAGACTTTTATATGATACATCTAGATATACAGTCAATGTATAACCCACCTGAGGGAAATCAGAAGGTCATCATAGAAAAAGTAGTTCAGCCAGTGCCTGAGGCTATACTGAAAGAACAAGAAGCCCAATTGTCTAAGAAGAGATTCAGGGAGCAAGCTGAATTGAGGCCTGACTTTGAACAATGGAGCCCCACCTCCAGGAATATCATTCTGACTACATGGAAGGCTGCCAAAGACAATATTGTGGACATAGGCAAATGGTATTCTGATGTGGAGTGGAGGAAGCATGAGAACAGGCAAGAAACCATTGTGCAGTATAGAAGAAAGACTAAGATGGGAAAGCTACCTCCTACTGCCCAGGAGCCTAGCAAGTACTTTCCTAAGCCTTATCATTACTTTGAAAGGAAAAAGATCAAAGCTAAAGAATTGAAAAAGAAGGATCTGAAAGGAAAGAAGCTTGCTGCTGCTGAAGATGCTGAAGCCCTAGTCCAAGCAAAGATACATTCAGGAAAGGGCATTGTGATCAAGGAGACTGAGCAGCAATAGGATAGAATTTTTCTTAAATTTACTATGTGTAATCACTTGTATTAAAACCTTCTGTAAACTTTTGAAATAATGAAAATGTTGAAGTTCTTAGAACTATGTGATATGTGTTAAGTTTATTATAGTTCTGAGATATTTGAGTATACATGTTTGTTTATACATGTTTATGTACTTTCCCTATTATATAATCCTGTTTTATATTATACTTTGACTTTGTTATGTATGGTGTATATCATTGACTAAGGGTTATGACTTCTCCAAATAGGGGGAGATTGTTGGGTACATTGGAATAAATGTACCTGATTTGAAGAAGCCTCACCCTACTTAATGATATACATCAAAATGTATTTGATGTATTTTGAGTTACCTTGTGCAGGTTAAGTATTTGCAGGGAAAGCTGAAAAGTTTTTAAGTCCATGTGTCGACACCTAGAAGAAAAGTGTCGACACTTAAGAAAACTTGTGTCGACATCCAGAGTAGCAGTGTCGACATTTGGAGTAATTATGTCGACACCTGGAATGCAGAGTCGACAACAGAAGAAAAGTGTCGACACATACAACTTGTGTCGACACTCAATGAAGAAATGACCAGAGAAGCTGTGTCGACACTTAGAAGCAGTGTCGACACCCAGAGGAACTTTGTCGACATCAGAAAGTGTCGACACTTAGAGGCTGTGTCGACACTCAGCAAAAGTTCAACAAATTCTAAGTATAAGTGTCGACACAAAGGAGATGTGTCGACACTCAGCCAAAGTCTCAACACATGAAGAATGTGTCGACACAAAGGATTAGTGTCGACACACAGCAGAAGTCTCAACACATGAAGAAAGTGTCGACACAAGGAGCTGTGTCGACACTCAGCAAATTTCAATGAAATCTAAGTACAAGTGTCGACACAAAGAAGATGTGTCGACACTCAGCAAAAGGTTCAACACAGAAGGCATGTGTCTACACCAAGAAGATGTATCGACACTTAACAAGTTCAACACAAGAAGACGTGTCGACACAAAGGAGTTGTGTCGACACTCACAAGAAATCAACAAAGTACTGAAGAACAAGGACTTGTGTCGACACACAATATCTGTGTCGACACATGTTGAAGAAGCTGTGTCGAGAAGTAAATTCTACAACACCAGGAGTTGTGTCGACACCATGAAGGCTAGTGTCGACACTTAGTCTATCAGTGTCGACACTTAAAGACAGACTGTCTCGACACTTTCAGGCAGTTATAGAAAATTCAAGAAGTGACTGGATGACATGACAGCTGCCATTCCAGCCGGTCTACTGCAACTGTCAGAGTTGTCAGAAAGTCGTTAGGGACCGGATCAGCCGGTCACCATGAAGAAAGTCTATATAAAGGCTTATTCTGTCAACAGCAAAAGATGATTCACACAAGATCAAGCAATTCATTGAAGAATCAATTCAAGTGAATATCTAAGTAGTTGGAGAGAGAGAGCTCCTTCCAAGAAGACAGCTGTTGAACCAGGCTGTGAAGAAGGTTTCAGATTGAGATCTGAAACTTAAGTTGCAGTGATTGAAGATCAGCTGCAGAGAGACTCAACCCTATTGTGTTCTACATTCAAGAAGCTTTGAAGAAAGCCAAGTGAGGTTGATCTCAGCAGAGTTCTTCCAAGAACTCATCAAGAAACCTATCAACTCTTCTCTATTTTCTTGAGTTGAGGATATATACGTTGTATTTTTAATTTCTTGTAGGATCCTTAGTGATCTGAGTTGTAAGCCTGAAATTATAAAGGCTGAGTGGTAGGGCCTATGTGCCTGAGTGTAGGAGATTCATATCTCTGAGTGTAGGCCTTGTGGCTGAGTGTAGGTCTTTGTGAAGACTGAGTGGTAGGGCTATTGAGCCTGAGTTGTAGGAGTGGGATCACTCTGAGCTGTAGGAACCTGGTTTGGGTTCTGAGTGTAAGATCTGAGGATCAGAGGAATAGTGGAGGAGTTTGGTCGAATCTAGTACACTACTAGATAGGCGAAGGGGGAAAGTGGATGTACCCAAGCCTTGGGGAGCCACTATAAAACTGTGTGTACTCTGTGTATGTGATTGATGCTGTGTATGCTGTTTATAGTTCTGTGAAATCTGTGATATAATCTGCCTAAAATTTTAAAAAGATAAGGTCACCTATTCACCCCCCCCCCCTCTAGGTGATAGGGTACAATTTATTTCACATAAGACTTGATCTTGACCAAGAGAGCTTCAGTTGTGATCTCATTTAGGCTTCTGGCATTCTTGATTGGCCAGATCCTTGAGTCCCAAGTGCTTGGGAAGCACATTAGGATTTTATCATTGAGCTCAGTCAATGAGATCTCTTTGTCCAATGTTTTTAGCTCATTGACTATGAGATTGAGTCTATTATACATATATGCTACTGACTCAGCTTCTCCTTTCTTGAAGTTCTCATATTGGGTTATGAGGTGAGATCTTTTATCTTTTCTCTCATTAGCAGATCCTGAGACTATCTCAGATAACTTGTCCCAAATGTCCGTTGCTGAGTTGCATTCAACTACGTTTTGGAATATTTCATCAGACATAGTCTGGGCAAAAATATTCATTGCCTTAGCATCTGCCACTTTCCATTTCTTGATTTCTGCATCTGTTCCTGGTGGAGGTGGAATGACACTTGTACTTGTATTTTCTGGGGGTCTTGGACACACTATCAAAACAGAATTAAAAAAGTCTTCATCAATAGAGTTCATGTACAATCTAATCCTTGCCTTCCAAAGTGCAAACTTAGATAGATTGCACACTAGAGGTCTGGTGGTAGCATAATCTTTGTTTTGGGCCATGTTCTGTGAAGAAATAAATCTAGTAACAAACTTAAAACAAGCAGATCTAACTAGAGGGATCTTTGGGTTCAGGTGTTAGCCTATGCAACCACTAAGGTGTGGTATTTTTAACCAACCTCCCTTTGATACTAATTGAAAGTGCAGGTTAGATCTGATATACTCAAGATGGGGGCAGTGAATAGAGTATGATGCTTACTAAAAATGTTTTACAACTGTTGTTGTATACCTAAGTGAACATGGAAGCAAATAACATAAAGTAAACACAACTAACTAAAGACAGAGCAATCACAGACCACAGCCAGAAAATAAAAGAAAATAAGCAACCAGAAGACACACAGAGCTATAGTGGTTCCCCAATCAATCTGGGTACATCCACTCTTCTACCACCCTAGGTAGGAATCCACTGCAGGATGAGTTGATCAGGTGTCCTCGGCACCAATGGGTTTTGATCAGGTCCCCAAGAACCAAACCTTCTAGTCTTTTGGAAGGAGACTTGCAACCAGAATAATTTTGAAGGGATTTAAAACCCTGTACAGGAATTAGAGAGAGGGTGATAGTGTCTTCTCTGTAAACAGTCGGAGAGAAGACTTGTGGATTGATGTAGCAGATCTTGCTCCCCCTGAGATCTTGAATTGGTCAGGAATGCTGGAGCACTGCTTCAGGGTGATAGGCCTTCAATGACCTAGAATGTCTGGACCAGAACTGCTTCAGGAACTTCTTTTGACTGATAAAGTTCTGTTGTCCTTTGAAGTTATCCTGAGAATAGAAAGAAGAAGACTCTTGATTGAATTTGGTTGTTCTTCTTCTTCTTCAAAAGTTCTCTTGTCAAGGCTGATTGCAGTCAACAACTTTAGATTTGAGAATGTTTTGTTCTTCTGCAATCTTCAGAGTGTCTGTTAGATTGTTTTCTGTACAGTGATTCTTGAACTCTTCTTGATTTTGTTCTCTTGTTGTGTCACTATTTTTTGTGAATCTATTGTGTATCTCTGACTGACTGAGGAATATTCAAACTTTTGAATGTCGAGCAGTAATTACAGTCAGCCTTGGAAAGAATCAACAATCAATGACTTTCCTAACTGTCCCATGGAAAAACGGCACGTAATCGTCCATAGTCAATACATGTTCTAACGGTAACATTCCGAGAAGATCTGGCATTAAATGTTCAGGAATCAGCGCCAAGAACCGGGACGGGAACCTTGAAGAAAACCTAATCTGGATTCGTCGAACAAAGAACACGATTCGTCGAGCTGAACTTGTGTTTGTCGAGCTAAGCTTGAGTTCGTCGAGCTGAGCTTGATAGAGTTCATCGACCAGACAATCTTTATTCATCTGATAGGCAGTCTTCATTCGTCGAGCTGAGAAAAGTTCTGGACTTAGACAAAATATCCTGCATCTGCTGAAATGCTGTGTGGACAAAAGTTAGTGTCGACAGATTGATCTTGGTGTCGACACAAATCCTCTGGTGTCGACATAAGCTGGTGTCAACTGAAATCCTGGTGTCGACACAAATCGTCTGGTGTCGACATAAACCCTAAGTGTCGACACAGATTCTCTGAGTCCAGAAATCGTCGAGTAGAGAATAGCATTCGTTGACCTGAGAGGCTGACTTCGTCGACCTGAGAAACTGTGAACTTAAGGTCCAAGTTCGTCGAGCTCAGAATATAATTCGTTGACCGAAGCATGAAGCTGGACTTAGAAAAATTTGAAGTCCTCCTGACTTTGGCATGATGTAGAAACTGAGATTTCGTCGAACAGAGAACATAGATCGTCGAGCTCAGCACTAAGAATTGTCTCACGATCGTCGAGCGCAGAACTCTTTTTGTCGAGCTGAGTTCGACGAACGTCGAACTCACTTTACTTAGTCTTGAAAACTTGTGAGTCTGGAGTCTCCGAGGGTATTGTTGAAAGCAAGTCCTTCTAGAGTTGAGCCTAAGGACTTAACTTAGACTCTAGGACACAAAATGACCTTGGCTATACATGGTGGGTCACACCCTAAGTCAGTGAACCTAGCCCAAATCAACTAGGGATCCAACAACAATCTTTGAAACGGGAGCTTCGCACTCCTTCTTGTCCGAAGGATTCATATCGCGCATCAGAGTACCTTCTTCGATGGCGAAGGACAAGTTGGATGTGTTGTTTCCTAATGGGTGTTCGATGCGTACAGATAGAATCTATGGCGTGGAGATTTGCATTGGGAATCAAGAGTTCGATCTTCAAGCGTCGTTACTGAAAGATATTGTACCTAAACACCTAGAGGGGGGGGGGGGGTGAATAGGTAACTTGAATCTTTTTAATTTTTATGGCAGAATACAGAATCTAACACAGAATTTTAGCTACTTTATCACAGCACACATTCAGCAATCACAGCATTCCACAGCACACAGTAAACACACAGTTTTATAGTGGTTCCCCAAGGTTTGGGTACATCCACTTTCCCCCTCCGCCTATCTAGCAGTGTACTAGATTCGGCCAAACTCCTCCACTATCTCAGAACCCAAAACAGGTTCCTACACCTCAGGACCAAGGCCCTACAACTCAGCTTCTTCACAAAGCTTACACTCAGCCACCAAGGCCTACACTCAGCCACCAAGGCCTACACTCAGAGATTTCAATCTCTTACACTCAGGCACTCAAGCCCTACACCCAGCCTTTATAATTACATGCTTACAAGACTCAGATCACTAAGGATCCTATAATATAAAATGAATACAAATATTGTAACTCAACAACTTAGAGTAAAGAGAGAAGTGTTGTGAGTTTCTTGATGAGTTCTTGGAAGAACTCAGCTGAAATCAATCTAACTTGGCTTTCTTCAAAGCTTCTTGAAAGTAGAACTCAATAAGATTGACCTCTTCTGCAGTTGATCCTTGATCTCTGCTACTTAAGATTCAGAATAAATCTGAACCCTTCTTCTCAGCCTGGTTCCAATGGCTGATTTCTTGGAAGGAGCTCTCTCTCCAACTTCTTAGATCTGCACTTGATTCTTCAAGGAATAGCTAGATCTTCCTTTTTAATTACTTGATCAATAATCTGAACAACTTCTTTTGTAGATAGTGTAAGCCTATTTATAGGCCTTCTTCATGGTAACCGGCTGGTCCGGTTCATAACTGAATTCTGACAACTCTGACAGGTGCAGTAGACCGGCTGGAATGGCAGCTGTCAAGTCATCCAGTCAGTTCTTGAAAACTCTGTAACTGTCTGAAAGTGTCAAGACTTTCTGTCTTTAAGTGTCGACACTTATAGACCAAGTGTCGACACAAGTTGTCTAAGTGTCGACACTAGCCTACAAGGTGTCGACACAACTCCTTGTGTTGTAGATTTTATATCTCGACACTGCTTCTTCTTCATGTGTCGACACTGATAATGTGTGTCGACACAAGTCCTTATACTTCAGTATTTTGCTGAATTATTCTAGGTGTCGACACAACTCCTTTGTGTCGACACATCTTCATGTGTTGCATCTGTTAAGTGTCGACACTTCTTCTTGGTGTCGATACATGTCTTCAGTGTTGATACTTGCTGAGTGTCGACACAGCTCCTAGTGTTGACACATTCTTCTTCTGTCAAGACTCTTGCTGAGTGTCGACACATTCCATTAGTGTCGAAACTTGTACTTAGAATATTTTTGTTGAACTTTACTGATCTTTACTAAGTGTCGACACTTTCTTCAAGTGTTGAGTCTTCAGCTGAGTGTCGACACATTCTTTCTTGTGTCGACACTTTCTTCAAGTGTTGACTCTTCTGTTGTGTGTCGACACATTGCTCTGGGTGTCGACACTTATACTTAGTCTCTGCTGACTTTTGCTGAGTGTCGACACATCCTCCAAGTGTCAACACTTTCTGATGTAGACACAATTTCACTGGGTGTCGACACAACTGCTAAGTGTCGACACTACTTTACTGCACTTTTCTTCACTGAGTGTCGACACAGCTCCTTGTGTCGACACTTTCTGTCTGGTGTCGACTCAACATCCCTGGGGTCGATACAATGACTCCAAGTGTCGACACTGCTTGCCTGGGTGTCGACACAAGTCTTCTTAAGTGTCGACACTTTCCCTCTAGGTGTCGACACATGGACTTAGAAACTTTTTCTTCTTTCCTGTAAATACTTAGCCTGCACAAGTAAACTCAAAACACATCAAATACATTTTGATGTATATCATTGAGTTGGGTGAGGCTTCTTCAAATCAGGTACATTAGAACCAATGTACCCAACAATCTCCCCCTATTTGGAGAAGTCATAACCCTTAGTCAATGATATACACCATTCATAATAAAATTACAGAATGATGTGAAACAAGATTATGTAATCAGGAAAGTAACATCACATGTATTAAATAAACATGCATACACAGATATAATCTCAGAACAACTATGAAGTAAATTTAGCATACAGCAAATTTATCACACAACAAATTATTCCAATACTTTATCATATTCATATTTCAAAAGTTTACAGAATGTTTATCATCAAAAGATTACATAGTAAACTTAAGAAAATTTCTATGCTATTCTTGATCAGCATCTTTGATCACTATCCCTTTCCCAGATTTTATCCTTGCTTGCACAGGGGCTTCAGCATCTTCAGTTTCAGCAGGCTTCTTCCCTTTCAGCTCCTTCTTCTTAAGTTCCTCAGCCTTAATCTTTTGCCTTTCAAAATAATGATAAGGCTTGGGAAAGTACTTGCTAGGCTCCTGAGCAGTAGGAGGTAGCTTTCCCATCTTGGCCTTTCTTCTGTATTGGACTATAGCCTCCTGCCTTGTCCCATGCTTTCACCATTCAGCCTCAGAAAACCACTTGTTCCTGTCTTGAATGTTATCTTTTGCAGCTTTCCATGCAGTCAAAATAATGTTCCTAGAGGTGTGGCTCCACTGCTCAAAGTCAGGTCTTTGTTCAGCTTGCTCCCTGAACCTCTTCTTATACAATCTGGTCTCTTCTTCTTTCTGCATAGCTTCTTGCATAGCTTCAGAGACTGGCTGAACAACTTTTTCTATAATGACATTGTCCTTGCCCCTAGGTGGGCTATACATGGACTCTATATCAGCATGTATCATGTCAAAATCTGGAGGAGGGTAGATGACTTGAGCTACTTCAGGTTGCTCACCTCCAAGATAAGCAGGATGTATTCCAGATTCAGCAACATTATCATCATCACAAAAAGGAGGATAACCAAGAGTTGCTCTGATAGAATTTGATATCCACTTGGCATGATCAGAGCTGGCTTTGACTAAAACTCTCTCCCCCTTTATGACTTCTCTTTCTATATGATCTCTGACATCATCTTTCTGAAATCTCACTTGATTATCCAAATAATTAACTCCATCTTTAAAGAAAGGTTTTAACCTTTGGAGTTTGTCAGTTATCAACTTTTGAGAGTCTTGAATGGCAGTCTTAACAGCAGTTATTTCTTCTTGGAATACTTTGTCAAATTCTGCTTTAGCAGCAACAGTAGAAGTAGGAAAGCCAGCAGCTATGTTCTTCATCTCTGTAACAATTGCATTATGGGAAGCAGTTAAGTTATCATTCATTCTGATTTGGTTCTCAAGAACATATCCTTGCTTCTGTGCAATGTCATCTACTTGAGCTTTGATCTTTTCTTGATGAGTAGCCAAGTACAACACTGCATTCCCTCCCTTGTGGAAGCAGTCTGTCATCTCCTTCTTATTAAGATTCATCTCAAATCTTATTAACTTGATATCCTGGGCCAGATCAAATTGCAATGATTTATGCCCTTCATCCACATACTTTTCAATGGCCTGCCTGTGCTCATCAAGCTTGATTTGCATTGCAACCATTAGAGCACCATAATCAACAATTGGAGCTGGCAGTGATATAGGCTGTGGAGCAACAGTTTGCAAAGCCTTTTTATAACTCTGGCTCCTTCTTCTGAATACTTGAAATTTCTTTTTCTTTGCCCTTTCAGCTTCCTCATCTTCAGAAGCTGAGGAGCTAGCAATTTCTACCCTCTCCTTAGGGCTTAGGGGTAACTACTTCTGCACATCTGGTGCCTTCTCAGTCTCTTGCCTTGCAGGTTCTTCATGAATTTGCACTTGCTCCCCCTCAACTAGAGCATCCTCTCCTTCAGCAGCAGTTTCTTTGTCAAAATCTGTTTGATCCAGGTTTATGAAGAGATCTTCCATAGTAAACTCTTGTGGAGAATGAGCTGGAGAAACTCTAGGCTCATCTACCACTGGATCAGAAACAACTTGAGCTGTAACAGAAGTATCTTCCATGACAACATCTAGAACTTGACTATCAGTCTGTGGTTGCTGATAAACATCAGACAAATCAGTATCCTCTAAAGGAAAATCTAAAGCATTAAGCTCAGTGATTACCTCTAAAATTGTGTTTGTAGCTTGCTCACTCTCAAGAGGAGTGGGCTCTACCACAACTAGTGGCTCCCCCTGGATTTGTTCCTGGTGTAAGAGGCTAGCTGGTGGTAGCTCCCCCTGCCTCTCAGCAACTTCTTGTTGAGCTGTAGACTTCACAACAGACTCTTCTTCATGCTCATCAGATGAGAAAACAACCTGCTCTTCACTCCCAGAGCTGCTAGTGGAAACCTGAGCCATTGGAGCAGTTTTCCTCTTCTTATTTTGAGGTGATACTTTCTCAGGAATGATCTTCTCAGGGGTTGGCATCTCCTTAGACAACACCCAGTCCCATCTAGAGAATATCCTCATATCCATTTTCCTCATATGATTTATTTTTGTTCCAGCAGCTTGACTCATTACCTCTGGAATACTTCCAGCAAGGTATAGACTTAAGATCCTTCCCAAGTTGGGCTTCTTCAGGCTTTCCTTGATCTTCTCAAAGATCACTACAGACCAGTCAGTTTTCAGATTGAAGATTATCCTGGTCATAATGCTGAACATATGGGCAGATACCCTATCATGCCCTCCAGGTTTGCTTAAAATCACTTTGCCAACAATTTCTGGCATGAATTTACCCTGGCTATTCATCCCTTTCTTATTGAAGACAGATCCAATTTTCATTTTAGAGTCTAGTCCATACCAAGTTAGAGCTTCTCTGGTCTTTGAAGCAGCAACTTCATCTTCTTCTTTAGTTCTTGGCAACTGAAGTACCTTTCTCAGACTTTTTGGTGAGACCTTTACTTTTTCACCATGGACCCTTGACTTGATCTTGAGTCCAGTGTCGTCTAGGGTTTCTCCATTAAGGAATTCCAGTACTTGCTTCTTCCAGATCTTTGTGGGTTCAGAAACAAGAAATTCCAACCCTGAGTCTGCAACTAGGGTTATCACGTTCTTGATTTCTTGGTCTGCATCACCAAATGCGTCGCGCACCAGTTCATACCCTTCGTTGATGTTCTCCTCAAGCTTTGGCGCCATTAGGGTTTGAAGAATTTGAACTGAGAGAAGAGAGGTGTCGACACACAAGTTTTGATCTTGAAACTTTTGAAAGCGTGTCGACAAACTAAGGGAAAATCCTATTTATACATTTCTAAGTTTGAAGATGAAAAGGCGGGCAGCTAACTTAAATTGTGTCGACACTGTCGATAAGTGTCGACACTGACTTATAATGTCTCGACACTTATGTGTCGACACAAGTTTAGTCAACAGATTATATGTGTCGACACTTGTTTATGTGTCGACACCACATAACTCGACATGTAGTCGAGACTTTACTTAGATAATTCTGAGTAAAACCTAAGTGTCGACACCACCTTGGATGTGTCGACACCTACTTGTCATATGTCGACACTAATTTTCTGAAGTGTCGACACCAACTTCCTAAATGTGTCGACACCTTTTTCCTGAAGTGTCGACACCACAATTCTGTGTCGACACAGTGATCTCTGTGTGTCGACACCTTTTTACTTAGCCAAATTTATAAACTTATTCTAAGTTTATCATTCCTAGTTCAATTTTAAACCTATTGAACTTAGTTTCTTCTAAGGGCTTAGTATACATATCAGCTAATTGATTATCAGTTTTAACATATTCTAGTAAAATATCTTCTTTCTCTACATGCTCCCTAAGAAAATGATATTTTATCTCAATATGTTTAGTTCTACTATGGGAAACAGGGTTATGTGCAATTGATATAGCACTTGTAGAATCACAAAAGAGTGGAGTTCTACTTACCTGAATTCCATAGTCCTTAAGCTGATGTTGTATCCATAGAAGTTGAGCACAGCAACTTCCAGCAGCCACATATTCTGATTCTGCAGTGGAGATAGCCACACTTGTTTGCTTTTTGCTACTCCAAGAAATCAGTCTTCCACCTGATGGCTGTTCCACATAGACTTCCTCTTTAAGATTACCATTCAGAAATGCTGACTTGACATCCATTTGGTAAACTTTAAATCCTTGAAAGGTTGCATAGGCCAGGAACATCCTTATGGCTTCCAGTCTGGCTACTGGAGCAAAGGTTTGATCAAAATCAATAACTTCTTCCTGTCTATATCCTTTAGCAACCAATCTTGCTTTGTTCTTAATGATGACTCCATGTTCATCCATCTTGTTCCTATAGATCCACTTGGTCCCAATTATGTTGTGGTCTTTAGGTTTAGGAACAAGCTCCCAGACCTTGCACCTCTTGAACTGATTGAGTTCTTTTTGCATTGCCTCAATCCAATGAGGGTCTAGGATGGCTTCTTCAAACTTCTTTGGTTCAACTTGGGATAGAAAACTAGAGTAGATTGCTGCATTCAGATTTCTGCTCCTTGTCTGTACCCCTTGTCTTGGATCACCAATAATTTGTTCTGCTGGATGATCTCTAAGATGCCTATTGGCTGGAGGCATCCTGACTTCAGGTTGAACTTCTTCAACTTCTTCATCTTGTTGTACTCCTTGTACTTCATCTGCATTAGGTACATGTAGTACTCCCCCTGGACAACAGCCGTTGTCTTCTACTTGTTGTCTTGCAGTAGATTCTTCTTCTATAGTGAGCTTGTCCATCTTCTTAGTTATACCTGAGGAGCTGCATGCACTACTAGACAACTCATTGTTAATAAGTCTAGTTTCATCAAATACCACATGTACAGTCTCTTCTACAACTTGTGTAGACAAGTTGTAGACTCTATAAGACTTACTATTGTTGCTGTACCCAACAAAAATTCCATCTTGGGACTTGGCAGCAAACTTAGTCAAGTAAGACTTTCCATTATTAAGTATAAAGCACTTACAACCAAAGATCCTGAAGTAGGATAGGTTTGGTTTCCTGCCTTTCACAACCTCATAGGGGGTCTTGTTGAGGCTTTTAGTTATTGTAGCCCTATTAATAACATGGCATGCAGTATTCACTGCCTCAGCCCAGAAGTATTCTGGTAGTGATGTATCACTTAATAGGGTCCTACCAGCCTCAATCAAGGTTCTATTCTTCTTTTCAGCAATGCCATTTTGTTGAGGTGTTCTTGGTGAAGAAAACTCTTGAAATATCCCAAAGTCTTCACATAGTTTTGTCATGCTATCAGACTGAAATTCAGTACCATGGTCACTTCTTATTTTGACCACTATACTATTTAGTTCATTTTGAATTTGTCTAACAAAGCTATAGAAGACACTGGGTGTTTCAGATTTCTGTCTAAGGAAGAACACCCAGGAAAACCTTGAGTAGTCATCTACAACTACAAAGGTATAGACCTTCCTACCCAGGCTGTGAACTGGCATTGGACCAAAGAGATCCATATGCAAGAGGTATAAACACCTCACAACATCTTTGTTTTCAATGCTTCTAAAGGTGGATCTAGTCTGCTTGCCCTTTTGACAAGCTGAGCAAATACCATCTTTAATACACTTAACTTGAGGACCATTCCTCACTAACTCTTTGCTAAAGAGTTTGCCAATTGTCTTGTAGTTTAGATGGGCTAGCCTCTTGTGCCATTTGACACAATGAGAGACTGTCTCATCAGCTACTAGACACACTGGAGAACCATTGTTCTGAACCATAATGTCTAAGCAATAGACATTCCTTTTTCTATAGACAGTCAAAATAATCTCCTGATCATTTGACCTCCTGATATGACAACCATCTTTCACAAATGAGATGTCATATCCTACATCACTCAATTGACTTATACTAATAAGGTTATGTTTCAAACCTTTAACATAGGCCACTTGAGTAATTGTAATATAGGAGTTAGATATGTTACCAAAACCCTTGATGATCCCTTTTTCAGATCCACCAAAGGTGACTTTTGGACCATCCTTTATAGGTGTGTAGTCCTTTAGTAAACTCCTTGTTCCAGTCATATGTCTGGAACATCCACTGTCCAAGTACCATATTGGGGCATGGCCACTTGGACTCACCTGCAAAACAGATTAGTGAACCTTAGAACCCAAAGAATTATTGGGTCCATGGTACTGGTTAGTTTGCATCCTAACAAAGCTACCTGCAGGTTTTCCAACAGGCAGTTTGCTACTCACTTTTGCACTAGCATTGTGCCAACAGTCCATTTCAAAGTGGCCTACCTTGCCACAACACCAACACTCAAACTTATTGTACCTTTGCTTAGGTACTGTCTTTGCTGTTTTATCTACAGCTGACTTGTTGAGAGTTGGGGCTTTGCCCTTGGACTTGGACTTGGACTGAACAGTCCTTGCAGGTCTAGTAAATCCCAGTCCAGCTTTACCTTTATGATGAACAAATTCATCAATTAAGGGTAGAACTGACTTAGGTTTAGAAAACCTAGCAACTAAGTCTTTCTCCTTCTGAAGATTAATCTCCAGACTCTTGATTTGATCATTCTTAAATGATATAGTCCCCATCTGAATCACAGTTATGTGTTTCGGTCTGGCTATCTCATTAAGCTTTTGATCAAACAACTTCTCAAAATCAGTTGCAGCAGCTTTGAGATTAGCAATTTCCTTTGCCTGACTTTTGGCTAGGGACTTGCTCTTCTTATAAGCTTGCAACAGAACTTTATATTCATCTATAAACTGATGAATATCCTCTTCAGACTCAGATGCACTCTCATCATTTGATGATGATGAATTTGATTCTGTACTGGCACAAGAAATTGAACTAAAAGAACAATGTTGTACCTTACTAGGTCCTGGCTGCTCCAGGATTTTGTCACTTTCTGTCAATGCCATTAGTCCTTGGCACTGACTGTCCTCTTGTTCATATATAGAATTCATAATCTGCATGAACTCTTCTTCTTCTTCCTCAGCAAACAGTCCTATATATGCCTCAGCATCTGACTCAGTTTCTGATGAAGAAATATCTGACAGGCTCTTGTCCTTTTTGGCAACAAAAGACTTTTCTTTCTTGCCCTTGTATTGAGTCCTTTTCTTGTCACTAGACTCCTTCCTCTTCTCTGGACAGTCTGCAATGACATGCCCTTGTCTATTACAGCAATAGCATACAATTTTTGATTGTGTTGCTTTGCTAGACTTGGATTTTTTCCTGTTTTTCTTTGAAGACTTTTTATTTTGATAATAGTCTTCTTTTCCCTGTGAAGTAGATGGCCTTGTCCTCCACTGTTTCTTCTTTAAGAACTTCTGAAAATGACTTGTGAAGGCAGCAAAGTCCTCATCACTTTCACTGCTTTCAGATTTTCTGCTGACTGACTCATCTGACTCAGATTCAGCTACTTTTGGTGGTGGAGAAGGTGACTTACTTCTATACTTTCTGGGGGCTTCTGTCTTGAAGGCCACTGTCCTTTCTTTGTGTTCACTTCTTGTTGATTTCTCCTCTTCTTTCCTCACCATTAACTACATTTCATAGGACAGCAGTTTGCCAAACAGTGTTGGTGGAGGAATTTCTCCCAACTTTGTCATTTCCCTAATGGCACAGATCTTGGTGTCCCAATCTTTTGTTAGGGACCTTAGAAACTTATCATTGAGTTCATAATTACTGAACTCTCTGCCATAGGACATGAGCTCATTCACAATCCTGTAGAACTTCTTATAGCATTCAGTTATGCTATCAGCTTTTCCTTGTCTAAAATTTTCATATTCTTGGTTTAGCAAGGATTTTCTGTCTTTCCTCACTTCTTCAGAACCCTCTGAAAGTGCAGCTAGATCTGATATACTCTAGAGGGGGGTGAATAGAGTATATGGTGCTTTGAAAATTTTTACAACAGTTGTTGTAATATGTGTGAGCATGGAAGCAGTAATAAAACTAATCACAGCACTAAGTTAAACAAAAGCTAATCACAGTAAAATCAAGGCCAGAAACAAACATAAGCACAAGCAAAACCAGAAGACACAAGGAAATATAGTGGTTCCCCTAAACTTTGGTACATCCACTCTTCTACCACCCTAGGTAGGAATCCACTGCAGGATGAGTTGATCAGGTATCCTTGGTGTTGGGTACATTGGTCAAATGTACCTGATTTGAAGAAGCCTCACCCAACTCAATGATATACATCATAATGTATTTGATGTATGTTGAGTTTACTTGTGCAGGTTAAAAAATCACTGGACTGAAGCAAAAAGTTTCTAAGTCCATGTGTCGACACCTAGAGGGAAAGTGTCGACACTTAAGAAGACTTGTGTCGACACCCAGACAAGCAGTGTCGACACTTGTAGTCATTGTGTCGACACCTGGGATGCAGAGTCGACACCAGACAGAAAGTGTCGACACTTGGAGCTGTGTCGACACTTAGTGAAGGAAAGTGGAGACAGAAAGTGTCGACACAAGGAGCTGTGTCGACACCCAGTGAAGCTTTGTCTACACCAGAAAGTGTCGACACTTGGAGCTGTGTCGACACTCAGCAAAAGTCTGCAGAGACTAAGTTAAAGTGTCGACACTCAGAACAATGTGTCGACACTCAATAGAAGAGCCAGCATTTGAAGTATGTGTCGACACCCAGCACAATGTGTCGACACACAACCAGAAGAGTCAACACATGAAGTAAGTGTCGACACCCAGCACAATGTGTCGACACTCAGCTAAAGACTCTACACTTGAAGAAAGTGTCGACACAAGGAGCTGTGTCGACACTTAGCAAAGATCAGAAAGATCAACAAAAATATTCTAAGTACAAGTGTCGACACTAAGGGAATGTGTCGACACTCAGCTGAAGTCTCAACAAGAAGAAAGTGTGTCGACACAAGGAGCTGTGTCGACACTCAGCAAGTATCGACATTGAAGACTATGTGTCGACACCAAGAAGTAGTGTCGACACTTGACAGATTCAACACAAGAAGTTGTGTCGACACAAAGGAGATGTGTCGACACTTAGAAGAATTCAGCAAAAGCTAGAAGAACAAGTACTTGTGTCGACACTCAATTTCAGTGTCGACACATACAGAAGAATCTGTGTCGAGACATACAAGGAGTTGTGTCGACACCTTGTAGACTTGTGTCGACACTTACACAACATGTGTCGACACTTGGACTATAAGTGTCGACACTTAAAGACAGAAAGTCTCGACACTTACAGACAGTTAGAGATTTTCAAGAAATGACTGGATGACTTGACAGCTGCCGTTCCAGCCGGTCTACAACACCTGTCAGAGATGTCAGAAGTCAGTTATGGACCGGACCAGCCGGTTACCATAAAGAAGGCCTATAAATAGGCACCTACAGTTTACAGAAAGTGTTGTTGAAGAGTGGTTCAGATTGTTGTTCAAAGAATTGAAGTGCATCACATTATTGAAGAACAAGTGGTACACAGAGTATCAACACAAGAAGATCTTGCAGTCCAAGTGCAGATCTAAGAAGTTGGAGAGAGAGGGCTCCATCCAAGAAATCAGCCTCTGGAACTAGGCTGAGAAGAAGGATTCAGATTCAATTCTGGATCATAAGTGGCAGAGGTCAAGGAACAACTGCAGGAGGATTCAGTCTTATTCAGTTCTACTCAAGAAGCTTTGAAGAAAGCTATGTCAGAGTGAATCCAGCTGAGTTCTTCCAAGAACTCATCAAGAAACTCTCAACTCCCCTCTTTTATTTCTGAGTTGTAGAGTTAATATCTGTAATACATTTTTAACTTGTAGGATCCCTTGGATCTGAGTGAATTGTAAGCCTATAACTATAAAGGCTGAGGGTAGGGCTTGTGAGCCTGAGTGTAGGAGATTGAGATCTCTGAGTGTAGGCCTTGTTGGCTGAGTGTAGGCCTTGGTTGGCTGAGTGTAGGCCTTGATTGGCTGAGTGTAGGCTTTGGGATAAAGCTGAGTTCTAAGGCTTTGGGCCTGAGGTGTAGGAACCAATTTGGGTTCTGAGACAGTGGAGGAGTTTGGCCGAATCTAGTACACTGCTAGATAGGCGAAGGGGGAAAGTGGATGTACCCATATCTTGGGGAACCACTATAAACCACTGTGTTGTGCTGTGATTGTGCTGTGTATGCTGTGAATGCTTTGTGATTGTTGTGCAAAAGTTATAAATCTGTGATAATAAACTGTTTGCTGCCAGTAAAGTTAGAAAAGGATTAGGTCACCTATTCACCCCCCCCCCCTCTAGGTGTTTAGGTACCATATCTTTCAAGTGGTATCAGAGGGAGGTTCCTCAAAAAGGACTAACAGTCTGAGGATATCCTGTTTTGGCAGATTCAGTGTAAGGCAAAACACAGATTCAAGAAATTCAAGAAAATCAAGAAACATGGGTTCCTCTGAGAATCACAAGGAATTGGGTTCCATGAAATTACCCATATGCAGGAAAGAGATCTTTGGGATATGGAAGGAAAGGGTAAGGCTGTTTATGGAGGCCTCAGACCCTAGAATCTACATCATAGTAAAGGAAGGGCCTTATGTGCCCATGAAGATTTCAGTTTTAGATGCAAATCAGAGAACTCCAAAGGATTTCTCTGAGATGACTAAGGATGAGATTGTCCTAGCCACCATGGACAAGAGGGCACAAAACATTATAGTGAGTGTCATAGATGATGCAACATTTCAGAATCTTATACACTGTAAGACAGCCAAAGAAATGTGGGACACTCTTATAGTGTATATGGAAGGATCTGAAGAAGTTAGGCAAGATAGAAAATCCTTGCTAAATCAGGAGTATGAGAGTTTTAGACAAGGTAAAGGTGATAGCATAACTGAGTGCTACAAGAAGTTCTACAGAATAGTTAATGAACTCATGTCTTATGGAAGAGAGTTCAGTAACTATGAACTAAATGACAAGTTCCTAAGGTCCCTAACCAAAGATTGGGACACAAAGATCTGTGTCATTAGAGAAATGGCTAAGTTGGGAGAAATTCCTCCTCCTACACTGTTTGGCAAGTTATTGTCATATGAGATGCAGTTGATAGTGAGGAAAGAGGAGGAGAAATCAACAAGGACTGAGCACAAGGAAAGAACTGTTGCCTTTAAGACAGAAGTTCCCAGAAAGTGCAGGAATAAGTCATCAACTCCACCTCCAGAGGTAGTTGAATCAGAGTCTGATGAGTCTGTCAGCACAAAGACTGAGAGCAGTGAAAGTGATGAAGACTTTGCAACTTTCACTAGACACTTTCAGAAGTTTTGGAAAAAGAAACAGTGGAGGTCAAGGCCTTCTACATCACATGGAAAGGAAGACTCTTATCAGAAAAAGAGGTCTTCAAAGAATGACAAGAAAAGGACAAAATCTAGCAAGGCAACTAGTTCAAAGATAGTGTGCTATTGCAGCAATAGACAGGGCCATGTTATTGCAGACTGCCCTGAAAAGAGGAAAGAATCTGGTGACAGGAAAAAGACTCATTTCAAAGGCAAGAAAGAGAAGTCTTTTGTAGCCAAGAAAGAGAAGACTCTATCAGATATTTCTTCTTCGAAATCTGAGTCTGATGCTGAAGCCTACATAGGGCTGTTTGCTGAAGAAGAAGAGGAAGAATTCATGCAGATCATGGAGTCTATTTATGAACAAGAAGACAGTCAATGCCAAGGGCTAATGGCTTTGACAGAGAGTGCCAAAATCCTGGAGCAGCCAGGATCCAGTCAGGTACAAAGTTCAAGTTTAAATTCAGTTTCTTGTTCTAGTTCAGAATCAGATTCATCTTCATCAAGTGATGAAAGTGCATCTGAATCTGAGGATGATATTCATCAGCTTATAGATGAATATAAGGTACTTTTGCAAGCTTACAAGAAAAGCAAGTCCCTAGCCAAAAGTCAGGCAAAGGAAATTGCTAATCTTAAAGCTGGTGCAACAGATTCTGAGAAGCAGTTTGATCAAAAGCTTAATGAGATAGCTAGGCTGAAACACATAACAGTGATTCAGATGGGTACTATCACTTTTAAGAATGATCAAATTAAGAGTCTGGAGATCAATCTTCAGAAGGAGAAGGACTTAGTTGCTAGGTTTTCTAAACCTAAGTCAGTGTTACCTTTAATTGATGATTTTGTTCATCATAAAGGCAAGGCTGGACTGGGCTTTATTAGACCTGCAGGGACTGAGTAGTCCAAGTCTAAGTCCAAGGGCAAAGCCCCAACATTCAACAAGCCTGCTGTAGACAAGACAGCCAAGGCAGTACCTAAGCAAAGGTACAATAAGTTTGAATGTTGGTACTGTGGCAAAGTTGGCCATTTTGCAGTGGACTGTTAGCACAATGCTAGTGCCAAAGTGAGTACCAAACTACCTGTTGGAAAGCTAGTGGGTAGCTTTGTCAGATTGCAGACTAACAAATACCAAGGACCCAAGAATTCTTTGGGTTCTAAGGTTCATTAATCTATTTTGCAGGTGAGTCCAAGTGGCCATACCCCAACATGGTACTTGGATAGTGGATGTTCCAGACATATGACTGGAACAAGAGGACTACTAAAGGACTACATTCCAGTAAACGATGGTCCAAAAGTAACCTTTGGTGGTTCTGAAAAAGGAATCATCAAAGGATTTGGTAACATTTCTACAAACTTAGTTACCATTACTCAAGTGGCTTATGTTAAAGGGTTGAAACACAACCTAATAAGTATAAGTCAATTAAGTGATGTAGGGTATGACATCTCATTTGTTAAAAATGGTTGTCATATCAAGAGGTCAAGTGATCAAGAGATCATTTTGACAGGTTATAGGAAGAGGAATGTCTACTGCCTAGACATTATGGTTGAGAACAATGGTTCTAGAGTTTGTCTTGTAGCTGATGAGACAGTCTCTCATTGTGTCAAATGGCATAAGAGGCTTGCCCATCTTAACTACAAGACTATTAGCAAACTCTTTAGCAAAGAGTTAGTGAGGAATGGTCCTCATGTTAAGTGTGTTAAAGATGGTATTTGCTCAGCTTGTCAAAAGGGCAAGCAGACTAAATCCACCTTTAGAAGCATAGAAAACAAAGATGTTGTGAGGTGTTTATACCTCTTGCATATGGATCTCTTTGGTCCAATGTCAGTTCACAGCTTAGGTAGGAAGGTCTATACTTTTGTAGTTGTAGATGACTACTCAATGTTTTCCTGGGTGTTCTTCTTAAGACAGAAATCTGAAACACCTAGTGTCTTCCACAACTCTGTCAAGCAAATTCAGAATGAACTAAATAGTACAGTGGTCAAAATTAGAAGTGACCATGGTACTGAATTTCAGTCTGATAGCATGACAAAACTGTGTGAAGACTTTGAGATATTTTAAGAATTCTCTTCACCTAGAACGCCTCAGCAAAATGGCATTGCTGAGAGGAAGAATAGAACCTTGATAGAGGCTGGTAGGACCCTACTAAGTGATACATCACTGCCAGAATCTTTCTGGGCTGAAGCAGTTAATACTGCATGCCATGTTATAAATAGGGCTACCATCACTAAAAGGCTAAATAAGACCCCCTATGAAGTTATGAAAGGCAGGAAACCAAAGCTATCCTATTTTAGGATCTTTGGTTGTAAATGCTTCATACTTAACAATGGGAAGTCTTACTTAACTAAGTTTGCTGCCAAGTCCCAAGAGGGAATTTTTGTTGGGTACAGCAATAATAGTAAGGCTTATAGAGTCTACAACTTGACTACACAAGTTGTAGAAGAATCAGTGCATGTAGTTTTTGATGAGACTAAACTTATTAATAATGAGTTGTCTAGTAGTGTATGCAGCCCCACAGGTTTGAAAAAGAAAATGGACAAGCTTACTATAGAAGAAGTGCCTGCTGCAAGACAGCAAGTAGAAGAAAGTAGCTATTGTCTAGGGGGAGAACTACATGTGCCAATTGCTGAAGAAATACAAGGAATACAGCATGATGCAGATGCTGAAGTGGTTCAACCAGAAGTTAGGATGCCTCCAGCCCACAGACATCTTAGAGATCATCCAGTAGAGCTGATTATTGGAGATCCAAGACAAGGAGTTCAAACCAGGAGTAGAAACATGAATGCATCAATCTACTCCAGCTTTCTGTCACAAGTTGAACCTAAGAAGTTTGAAGAAGCAATACAAGATCCACAATGGACTGAAGCAATGCAAGAAGAGCTTAATCAGTTCAAGAGGTGCAAGGTCTGGGAATTAGTTCCTAAACCTAAAGACCACAATGTAATAGGGACTAAGTGGATCTACAGGAATAAGATGGATGAACAAGGGGTCATCATTAAGAATAAGGCTAGACTGGTTGCTAAAGGATATAGGCAATAAGAAGGTATTGATTTTGATCAAACCTTTGCTCCAGTAGCCAGACTGGAAGCCATAAGGATGTTCTTAGCCTATGCAACCTATCAAGGATTCAAGGTATACCAAATGGATGTCAAGTCAGCATTCTTAAATGGTAATCTTAAGGAAGAAGTCTATGTGGAGCAGCCTTCAGGTTTTGTTGATCCAACTCTACCTCATCATTTCTATAGACTTAGGAAAGCGTTATATGGGTTAAAGCAAGCCCCTAGGGCTTGGTATGATACCCTATCTAGTTTCCGCATTGAGAACAAATTCTCAAGGGGGAAAATAGATAAGACTCTATTCCTTAGGGAATCTAGAGGCAAAGTTATACTAGTCCAAATATATGTAGATGACATTATATTTGGGTCTACTGAAAGCAGACTTTGCAAAAAGTTTGCAAAACTTATGCAAGGTCATTTTGAGATGAGTAGTATGGGAGAGCTGAAGTTTTTCTTGGGTCTCCAAGTTAAACAGACTGAAAGTGGTTTATCCATATGTCAGTCCAAGTTCACCCTAGAACTCATAAGGAAGTATGGTATGGATTCATCCAGCACCATGAAGACTCCTATGGGGTCAAGTATGTCTCTTAGCAAGGATGATGCAGGGAAACCTGTAGATGAAAACTTGTATAGAGGGATAGTTTGCTCCCTATTATACTTGACTGCTAGTAGACCTGACATCATGTATGCTACATGTGTTTGTGTCAGGTATCAAGCCTGCCCTAAAGAGTCTCATTTGACAACAGTCAAAAGAATATTGAGATATCTAAAGGGCACTCCCTATCTAGGCCTCTGGTACCCTAGGAATGGAGATTTTGATCTAACAGGTTATTCAGATGCAGACTTTGCAGGATGCAAAGAGGATAGAAAAAGCACTACTGGAACCTGTCAATTCCTAGGTGTGAGACTAATTTCATGGAGTAGCAAGAAGTAAACCAGTGTGGCTATCTCCACAGCAGAGTCAGAGTATGTAGCTGCCGGAAGTTGCTGTGCTCAACTTCTGTGGATACAACATCAGCTAGAGGACTATGGATTTCAGGTAAGTAGAACTCCACTTTTCTGTGATTCTACAAGTGCTATTTCAATAGCTAATAACCCTGTATCTCATAGTAGAACTAAACATATTGAGATTAAATATCATTTTCTTAGGGAGCATGTAGAAAGAGAAGATATTTTATTAGAATATGTTAAAACTGATAATCAAATAGCTGATATGTTTACTAAGCCCCTAGAAGAAGCTAAGTTCAATAGATTCAAAATTGAACTAGGAATGTTAAACTTAGAGTAAGTTTACAGAATTAAAATTGGCTAAGTAAAAAGGTGTCGACACATAGACAAGTCTATGTCGACACAGAATAGTGGTGTCGACACTTCAGGAAAAAGGTGTCGACACATCCAGGATGTTGGTGTCGACACTTCAGAATGTTTGTGTCGACACATGTCAAGTAGGTGTCGACACATCCAATGTGGTGTCGACACTTAAGTTTTACTCAGTATTTACTTAGTAAAGTCTCGACAATGTGTCGAGTTATGTTGTGTCGACACATAAACAAGTGTCGACACATAAAATCTGTTGACTAAACTTGTGTCGACACATGTGTGTCGAGACATTATAAGTCAGTGTCGACACTTATTGCCAGTGTCGACACATTTTAAGTTAGCTGTCCCGCCTGTTCATCTTCAAATTCTGAAAGGTATAAATAGGGTTCTGTCTTTGTTTGTCGACACGCTTTCAAAGTTTCGAGACCAAAACTACTGTGTCGACACCTCTATTTTCTAAAGACAAATTCTACAAACCCCAATGGCTCCTAAGCTTGAGGAGAACGTTAACGAGGGTTATGAGCTTGTGCGCGGCGCGTTCGACGATGCTGATCCAGAACTCAAGGCAGTAGTAACCCTAGTCGCCGATTCAGGGTTAGAATACTTAGTTTCTGAACCAACTAAGATATGGAAGAAGGAGGTGCTTGAATTCCTTCATGGAGCTGCAGTAGATGAATCTGGATACAGAATCAAATCCAGAGTTCATGGAACTAAGGTCAAGGTTTCACCAAAGAGTCTGAGGAAGGTACTCCAGCTACCAAAAACTCAAGATGAAGAAGAGGTTACTGCTTCAAAGACCAGGGAAGCTTTAACCTGGTGTGGACTTGATCCTAAGATGAAGATAGGATCTGTTTTCAACAGAAAAGGCATGAATAATCAAGGGAAGTTCATGTCTGAGATAGTGGGAAAAGTCTTACTCAGCAAGCTTGGAGGGCATGACAGAGTGTCTGCCTATATGTTTGGAATTATGACTAGAATTATCTTTGCTCTAAGAACTGACTGGTCTATAGTGGTTTATGAGAAGATTAAGGAGAGCTTGAAAAAACCCAATCTGGGCAGGATCATTAGTCTCTACCTAGCTGGTACCATACCAGAGGTAATGAATACTGCTGCAGGAAACAAGATCAACCACATGAGGAAGATGGATCAAAGGATCTTCTCAAGATGGGACAGGGTGTTGTCCAAAGAAATGCCAACCCCAGAGAAGACAATTACTGAGAAAGATACTCCTCCAAAGAAGAAAAGGAAGACAGCTCCTGTGGAACAAGTGTCCACAAGCAGTTCAGGTAGTGAAGAACATGTTGCTTTCACTCCTGATGATCAAGAGGAAGAGGTTGTAGTGAAGACCCCTACTGCTCAAGAGAATGCTGAGATCCAGGGGGAGCTACCACAGGCTAGCCCCATCCACAGGGATCAAAGCCAGGGGGAGCCTCCAGTTGTAGAAGAACCATCTACACTGGCCAGTGAGCAAGCCACCACCATCATCCAAGAGGTACTCACTGACCTAAAAACTTTAGAATATCTTATAGAAGATGCTGATTTGTCTGATGTTCCTCAGCAAACTCAGCTGCATAATCAAGAACCAGATGTTGTTATCAAAGACACATCTGCTGTTCCAGTAATTCCTGATCCAGAAGTTGAAGAGCAAAGAATGTCTCCAGCTCAATCACCTCAAGAGTTCACCATGGAAGATTTATTTCTAAATCTAGATCAAGCTGATTTTGACATGGACAAAGAAGCTGCTGGAAGAGATACTGCTGCTGCTGAGGGGGAGCAAGTATAAGATCTGGAAGAGCCTATTAGGCTGGAAACTAAGAAGGCACCTGATGTGCAAGCTGACAAACCTCCAAGCCCTAAGGATAGGGTTGACATAACCAGCACTTCTGCCTCTGAAGATGAGGAGAGTGCTAGGGCTATGAAGAAGAAACTGTATGTTTTTAAAAGGAGAAGTCAGAGTTATAAGAAAGCTCTGCAATCTATAGCCCCACAGCCTATAGTTCAACACGCTCCAACTGTTGATTATAGTGCTTTACTGATTGCACTGTAGATTAAAATGGATGAACAAAGAAAAGCCATAGAGGCTTATGTAGATGAAGGGCACAAAGCTTTACAGTTTGATCTTGCCCAAGATATAAAATCCATAAGGTTTGAAATGAACCTTAACAAGAAGGAAATGAATGAATGCTTCCACAAAGGTGGAAATGTAGTGGTGTATTTGGCAACGCACCAGGAGAAAATCAAAGCCCAAGTTGATGATATAGCATTGAAACAAGGATATGTTCTTGAGAATCAGTTAAGAATGAATGACAATTTGACTGCCTCCCATAATGCTATAGTCACTGAGTTGAAGTCCAAGGCTGCTGAACCTTCTACCTCTACTGCTGCTGCTAAAGCTGATTTTGACAAAGCCTTTCAAGAGGAAATTTCTGCTGTAAAGACTGCAATCCAAGCCTCCCAGAAAGCTATATCTGAACAACTTCAAAAGCTGAAACCATTCTTTAGAGAGGGAATCAGATACTTGGATAGCCAAATCAGATTCCAAAAGGATGATGTCAGAGATCACATGGCTAGAGAAGTCATAAAGGGGGAGAGAGTACTAGTCAAGGCAAGTTCTGAACATGCTAAATGGATATCAAATTCCATCAGAGCTACACTTGGATATCCTCCTCTGTGTGATGACAATGAGGTTGTTGAATCTGGACTAAATCCTGCTTATTTTGGAGGTGAGCCACCAGAAGTAGCTTAAGTCATTTATCCACCTCCAGACTTTGAAATGATTCAAACAGATGTGAGCACCATGTATAGCCCACCTGAGGGCAAGGACAATATCCATATTGAAAAGGTTGTTCAACCTATTACTGAAGCCATGCAAGAGGCATTACAGAAGGAAGAAGAGACAAGGTTGTCCAAAAAGAGGTTTAGGGAACAAGCAGAACAAACGCCAGATTTTGAACAGTGGAGCCCTACCTCTAGGAATATAATTTTAACTGCCTGGAAAGCTGCCAAGGACAATACTCATGACAGAAACAAATGGTTTTCTGAAGCTGAATGGAGAAAGCATGAGATCAGGCAGGAAGAAATAGTTCAGTATAGAAGGAAGGCTAAGATGGGAAAGCTACCTCCTACTACAGTGGAGCCTAGCAAGTACTTCCCTAAGCCATATCACTACTTTGAGAGGCAGAAGATCAAGACAGAAGAACTCAAAAAGAAAGATCTAAAAGGCAAGAAGCCTGCTGTTGCTGAAACTGCTGAAGCCCCTGTCAAAGCTCAAGTCCAACCTGGCAAAGGCATCGTTATCAAAGAACCAGACCAGAAATATATTAAAAATTGACTTGAAGATTGTTGTAATCTTTTGAATGTAAAACATTTTTGTAAACCACTGAAGATGTATAAGAAAAATGTTAGAACAATTTATGATAAATATATTTCATGATTGTTCTGTGAATGTGTCTATTTCTTGTTTGTTCTGAAATGATGAATGTATATACATGTGTGAATTAATATATGTTTATGTTTACCCTGCTGAATATAACCTGCTTTACATCATTTTGTAATTTTTAATTATGAATGGTGTATATCATTGACTAAGGGTTATGACTTCTCCAAATAGGGGGAGATTGTTGGGTACATTGGTCAAATGTACCTGATTTGAAGAAGCCTCACCCAACTCAATGATATACATCATAATGTATTTGATGTATGTTGAGTTTACTTGTGCAGGTTAAGAAATCACTGGACTGAAGCAAAAAGTTTCTAAGTCCATGTGTCGACACCTAGAGGGAAAGTGTCGACACTTAAGAAGACTTGTGTCGACACCCAGACAAGCAGTGTCGACACTTGGAGTCATTGTGTCGACACCTGGGATGCAGAGTCGACACCAGACAGAAAGTGTCGACACTTGGAGCTGTGTCGACACTTAGTGAAGGAAAGTGCAGACAGAAAGTGTCGACACAAGGAGCTGTGTCGACACCCAGTGAAGCTGTGTCAACACCAGAAAGTGTCGACACTTGGAGCTGTGTCGACACTCAGCAAAAGTCTGCAGAGACTAAGTTAAAGTGTCGACACTCAGAACAATGTGTCGACACTCAATAGAAGAGCCAGCATTTGAAGTATGTGTCGACACCCAGCACAATGTGTCGACATACAACCAGAAGAGTCAACACATGAAGTAAGTGTCGACACCCAGCACAATGTGTCGACACTCAGCTAAAGACTCTACACTTGAAGAAAGTGTCGACACAAGGAGCTGTGTCGACACTTACCAAAGATCAGAAAGATCAACAAAAATATTCTAAGTACAAGTGTCGACACTAAGGGAATGTGTCGACACTCAGCTGAAGTCTCAACAAGAAGAAAGTGTGTCGACATAAGGAGCTGTATCGACACTCAGCAAGTATCGACATTGAAGACTATGTGTCGACACCAAGAAGCAGTGTCGACACTTGACAGATTCAACACAAGAAGTTGTGTCGACACAAAGGAGATGTGTCGACACTTAGAAGAATTCAGCAAAAGCTAGAAGAACAAGTACTTGTGTCGACACTCAATTTCAGTGTCGACACATGCAGAAGAATCTGTGTCGAGACATACAAGGAGTTGTGTCGACACCTTGTAGACTTGTGTCGACACTTACACAACATGTGTCGACACTTGGACTATAAGTGTCGACACTTAAAGACAGAAAGTCTCGACACTTACAGACAGTTAGAGATTTTCAAGAAATGACTGGATGACTTGACAGCTGCCGTTCCAGCCAGTCTACAGCACCTGTCAGAGATGTCAGAAGTCAGTTATGGACCGGACCAGCCGGTTACCATAAATAAGGCCTATAAATAGGCACCTACAGTTTACAGAAAGTGTTGTTGAAGAGTGGTTCAGATTGTTGTTCAAAGAATTGAAGTGCATCACATTATTGAAGAACAAGTGGTACACAGAGTATCAACACAAGAAGATCTTGCAGTCCAAGTGCAGATCTAAGAAGTTGGAGAGAGAGGGCTCCATCCAAGAAATCAGCCTCTGGAACTAGGCTGAGAAGAAGGATTCAGATTCAATTCTGGATCTTAAGTGGCAGAGGTCAAGGAACAACTGCAGGAGGACTCAGTCTTATTCAGTTCTACTCAAGAAGTTTTGAAGAAAGCTAAGTTAGAGTGAATCCAGCTGAGTTCTTCCAAAAACTCATCAAGAAACTCTCAACTCCGCTCTTTTATTTCTGAGTTGTAGAGTTAATATCTGTAATGCATTTTTAACTTGTAGGATCCCTTGGATCTGAGTGAATTGTAAGCCTATAACTATAAAGGCTGAGGGTAGGGCTTGTGAGCCTGAGTGTAGGAGATTGAGATCTCTGAGTGTAGGCCTTGTTGGCTGAGTGTAGGCCTTGGTTGGCTGAGTGTAGGCCTTAATTGGCTGAGTGTAGGCTTTGGGATAAAGCTGAGTTGTAAGGCTTTGGGCCTGAGGTGTAGGAACCAATTTGGGTTCTGAGACAGTGGACGAGTTTGGCCGAATCTAGTACACTGCTAGATAGGCGAAGGGGGAAAGTGGATGTACCCATATCTTGGGGAACCACTATAAACCACCGTGTTGTGCTGTGATTGTGCTGTGTATGTTGTGAATGCTTTGTGATTGCTGTGCAAAAGTTATAAATCTGTGATAACAAACTGTTTGCTGCCAGTAAAGTTAGAAAAGGATTAGGTCACCTATTCACCCCCCCCCTCTAGGTGTTTAGGTACCATATCTTTCACTGGGCACCAATGAGCTTTTGATAAGGTGCTCAAAAACCAAAGCAGATTTTTTGATCAGGTGTCTTGCCACCAATGAGCTTTTAACAAGGTGCTCAAAAACCAAGCTCAAACTTTTGAAGGGAGTTTGAGAAACCCTTTTACGGAGAGGGGGTGAGAGAGTGATGCTGTATAGGCAAGGAATATTCTTATGGCCTCTAACCTTGCAACAGGGGCAAAGGTTTGGTCATAGTCAATTCCTTCCTCTTGCCTGTAGCCCTGAGCAACAAGTCTAGCCTTATTTCTCACAATGTTTCCTTGAGCATCTAGCTTGTTTCTGTAGACCCATTTAGTTCCAATAACTGGGTAGTTATGAGGTCTTGAAACCAAATCCCAAACTCTACATCTCTCAAACTGATTTAGTTCCTCTTGCATTACAATGATCCAGTGGGGATCTTGCTCAGCTTCATGGATGGAGAGAGGTTCAATCTAAGAGAGAAAACATGCATGCATCAAGTCTTGGTTGAGTTGATGCCTTGTCTGAACACCTGCTGAAATGTCTCCAATCACTTGAGATCTGGGGTGATCTCTAAGTGAGACAAGATCAGTGGGTGGAGTTTGTTCAGCAACAGCTTCTATAATTAATTCCTCTTGAGGAATGTTATTAGCTGTTGAGGGAAGTTTAGCCACTTCCACTTGATTTTCTTCTTCACTGTCTTCATCAACCTGTGGAGAAGGATGGGTTGACACCTCTTGGGTAAGGTTTAGTCCATCCATGGACTCACACAGTTGTGAAACCTGCAAAAAGCTATTGGTAGGAATCTCTTTCTCCTTATAAGACATGTTAGCTTCATCAAAAGTTACATGGACTGACTCTTCAATTTTAAGAGAGGATTTATTAAAAACCCTATAGGCCTTGCTTACTTGGGAGTATCCTAGAAAAATCCCTTCTTCATCCTTAGCCTAAAACTTTCTAATGTATCTTTTGTTGTTTGTGTGAATATAACATATGTAACCAAAAACTTTAAAATATGTGATTTTAGATTTCTTCCCTTTAAGCAATTCATAGGGGGTCTTATTTTTCAGCTTATATATGAGGCTTCTATTCAGGACATAGTTATCAGTGTTTACAGCTTCTGCCCAAAAGGATAGAGGCATGTAAGCATCTGCCAATAATGTGCCTGCAGCTTCAATGAGTGTCCTATTTTTCCTTTCAGCTACCTCATTTTGTTGGGGAGTTCTAAGAGCTGAGAAGCACTGCCTGATACCTTCCTTCTCACAGAACTCATGCATAAGAAGAGACTCAAACTCTATGCCATGATCACTTCTGAACAATGCAACATGAGTAGAGAACTCAATCTGTATGGTCCTGAGAAAATCTGTAAGAACCTTCAATGTATCTGACTTAGTTCTCAGAAAGGCCGCCCAACTGAATCTGGAGAAGTCATCAACAATTACTAAAGTATAAGACTTCCCTCCTAGGCTTTGTACTGCAATGGGTACAAATAGGTCCACATGAAGCAAATACAAAATCCTAGGTGAATCACTCTTATTAATAGATTTGAAACTAGTTTTAGTTTGCTTGCCTAATTGACAAGCCCTGCAAAGATTTTCCTTCTTATAGGGGCCAGAAGGTAAGCCTCTAACAAGGTTGTCTTTAGATAACCTAGCTATATTTTTAAGGTTTACATGACCTAATCTTTTATGCCACAACTCATTTTGGTTACTCGTGATATTGAGTAAACAAACATCAGTTTTGGCAGCAATAAAATCTATTAGATATATGTTATCTTGTCTAATTCCAATTAAAACAGTTTTGTTTCCATTATTAATAATAGAACAGGAGGTAGAATTAAAGTGTACCTGATAACCTTCATCACATAATTGACTTATGGATATTAGGTTATGTTTGAGTCCTCTTACATATGTTACTCTCTTGAAAGTAACTGTTCCAATCTTTACTGTTCCATATCCTTCAGACTAGCCACTATTTGAATCACCAAAGATCACCTTTGGTCCTAGCTTGGACTTGTAATTAGATAGATTGTCCTTGTTGTCTGTCATATGCTTGGAGCAACCACTATCCAAATACCAGGTCTAACTCGCCCTTGGACAGCTCTTCACATGTACCTGTAATGAAAAACAAAATTCAATTGTTCTTGACCCAGGTTACCTTGGGTCCTTTATTTGGTTGAAATGAAAAGCTGGATATAACTGACAAAGTAGGTTGAGATTTATAACCTAAAGTGTGATATCTCCTAGGTGGAATAACCCAATCAGCTACTGGATTGTATGGTTTATTAGCTGGCTTAGAATTTCTGTAAGAGAAATGATTTATGTTTGGTCCTTTTGGGTTCAACGAATTCTTGTAAGTTCGTCGACCAGAGTTCGACAAATAGGGCTGAGATCGTCAATCTCTGCTCAGAGAATGATAATAGTCATTTTTTGCGCCCCATATTCGTCGACCTCTGCTCGACGAACCATAGAAATTTTGTCGATCGTAGATAGATGAATTGTTATTACTGAAGTTTGCGTTCAGCGTTCGTCAATCAAGGTTCGACGAACGGGCCACATTTCGTCGATCTGGATTCGACGAATGCTGCTGAACCTTGTTTTTATTTGCTGTTTTCTGATTTCTATTGCTCTTGTCTATGGGTTTTGGATTGTTTTCAGACATTGGTTTGTTTATTATCTTTTCTTTTCCCTTGGCAGAAACAAATTTAATGGGTGTGGTAAGAATATTTTTCTTAATTATGGGGGGAAAACCTGATGATGTACCCAAGCCCAGCTTGTCATTTAATCTGGCATTTACTGTGCTTGTTATGTCCATCAGCTTGAGACTTCTTCCATCGAGAGATTGCTCAAGTTGTTTGGCCTCACATAAATCAGATTTTAGTTTAATTATCTGCTCATATGCTAAAGTTAGTTGATCTTTTAGTTTAAGATTTTCTGAGTTAACAGATTCAAAATTTCCTAGTTTTTCTCTAAGGGTTTTTATTTCTTTCTCTGAACTAATTAAATCTAAACACATAGCCTTGAATTCAATTTTAAAGGAATCAGAATTAAAATTAAAACTTGAAAGAACCTGATCTGCCTCTGACTCTGAGGCTGCCTCATCTTCAGATTCACCTTCTGATCCTGAACTGCTCCTGGAGGCATCAATTGCCATAAGGCAAACCTCCTTGGATCTTACTTCTTCCTCTTCTTCACTTGAGCTGGAAGAGGATGATTCTTATTCAGTATCACTCCATGTTTCAGCAACAAAGCCTTTGTCTCTCTTTTTGTACTTGCTGGAGGAGGGTCTGCTGCTGTGTTTTCTCCTGGAGTCTTTTTCTCTGCTTTTCTCCTTCTTCTAGCTTTCTGGACATTCAGAGATGTAATGTCCAGGCTTTCTACATCCAAAGCACACAACCTCCTTGGTTGGTGTCTTGTCATATTTGGACTTATCATCCTGCCTGTATGATTTTCTTCTGAAGTCCTTTCTAGCCATCTTATAAAATCTTTTTTCAAAGAGGCTCATTAGTTCTTCATTGGATGTTGAGGTCTCACTTTCCTCTGATGCTTTGAAAGTTATACTGTGATCTTTTCTCACTGGAGTTGTTGCTTTCTGTTCAGGTGCTTCTCTTGATTTAATCAACTGCTCATAAGACTTTAGTTTGCCTAGCAGAGATTCAGTTGATATCTCATTTAGACTTCTGAATTCTTTGATAGGCCAGATTCTTGAGTCCCAAGAGCTAGGGAAGCACATCAAGATTTTGTCATTCACCTCTGTAAGGGTGATATCTTTATCCAAGGTTTTAAGCTCATTGATGATTGAGCTCAACCTATTGTACATTTCAGCAACTGATTCAGCCTCATCCTTCTTAAAATTCTCATACAGGGATATGAGATTTGATCTCATGTCTTTTCTTTCATCAGCTGAACCAGCTACCATTTGGTTGAGGGAGTCCCAAATGGCCTTGGCTGATTTGCACTTAGCCACCTTCTGAAATATGTCATCAGACATTGTGTGTGCTAAGATGCTCATTGCTTTTGCATCTACAATTATGGCTTTCTTGTAAGCATCATTATTATCTGGAGGAGGTACTGCAGTCATGTTGGTAGAGGTGCTTGGAGAAGCTGCAGGTGTTGGAGGTACTCCTGTTAAGATAGAAGCAAAAATATCTTCATCAATAGAATTCATATACAACTTGATTCTTGTCTTCTAGATTCCAAACTTTTGCAAGTTGCAAACTGGAGGTCTGGTGCTTGCATAATCTTTGCTTTGAGCCATTTCCGTGAAGAAATAAATCTAATAAAGGAAACAAAACAATCAGTTCTAACAAGAGGGATCTTTATGGTTCAGGTGTTAGCCTGTACAACCAATTAACCTCTTAAGGTGTGGTAGTTTAACCAACCTGGCTTTGATACCAATTGAAAGTGAAGGTAGATCTAAAATACTCTAGAGGGGGGGGGGGGGTGAATAGAGTATTGTGCCCTCTTAAAAAACTTTACAACTTTTGTTGTAATCCTAGGTGAACAGATTAGCAAATAAAGTAAAAGGGCACAGCAACCTAACAAATCACAGAACACAGCCAAAACAAAAGAAAAAGGGCAACCAGACGACACAAGAAATTATAGTGGTTCCCCAACCTGGGTACATCCACTCTTCTACCACCCTGGTAGGAATCCACTCAGATTTTTGATCAGGTGCCTGACACCAATGAGCTTTTGTTCAGGTGCTCAAAAACCAAAATCTCAAGTCTTTTGGTAGGAGACTTGCAACCAGAAATAATTTTGAAGGGACTTAAAACCCTGTACAGAAGATGGAAAAGGGTTGATGGTGTCTTCTCTTTCTCAATAACAACTGAGAAGACTAGTGGATTGATTTCAGCAGATTGCTCCCCCTGAGATCTTGAATGGATCAGGAAATCTGGATAACAGCTTCAGGGTGACAGGTCTTCAAGAACTTGATTGCCTTGACCAGAGATTGCTTCAGGAACTTCTTTGACAGATAGATTTATTGTTGTCCTTCTGAAGTTATCATGTAGGGTTGAAAGAAGAAGACTCTTGATGGAGATTGTATATTCATCTTCTTCTTGATGATGTTCTCTGGCCCTGGCTGATTGCAGAAAAGAACTTTTGATTTCTAAAATACTTCTTGAAAAAATGTCTGTCTATGTGTATCACTGCTTAATCTTTTCTTCTTTTTTTGTTTTCTGACTGAAGAACACATTCGAAATTAGAATCCTTGAGCAGTAAATGTAGTCAGCCTGGGAAGGAAGCGACAATCAATGAATTCCCTAACTGTCCCATGGAAAAATGGCATGTAATAATTCATGATCAATGCTCGTTCTAACGGTAACATTTCGAGAAGATTGAGAATTAATTTCTCAGGAATCATTGCCAAGAAAAGGGACGGAAAACTGGAGAAGATCTAAGTCTGGAATCGTTGAACGAAGAACAGGAATTGTCGAGCTGAGTTCACAGTTCGTCGAGCTGAGATTCTGTGTTCGTCGACCAAACAGCTTCTGTTTGTCGAGCTGATAACAGAACTTACATACTTCACAACCTTTGTCTTTTCTGTCTGAAGTTTGTCGAGTAGAGTACTGAGTTCGTTGACCTGAGAAGTTGACTTCGTCGACCTGAGAAGTTGTGAACTTGAGGTCCAAGTTCGTCGAGCTCAGAATCTTGTTCGTCGATCAAAGCCTGAAGTTGGACTTAGACAAATCTGGAGTTACCCTGACTTTAGTTTGTTGAAGTGTCCCAATTTTCGTCGAATAGAGAATGCAGATCGTCGAGCTCAGCTCAGAGAAATATCTCAAGATCATCGAGCTGAGAACGCCTTTCGTCGAACTTAGTTCGACGAACGTCGAACTCATTTTACTTAGTCTTGAAATCTTCTAAGTCTTGAGTCTTTGATAGTCTTGTTAATAGCTGGTCCATCTGATATTGACTCTAAGGACTTGGCCAAGACTCTATGACACAAATTTGACCCTGGCTATACATGTTGGGTCACATCCAAAGTTAGTGAACCTAGCCCAAATCAACTAGGGATCCAACACAAAGCCATATAGCATTTCCTACTCGCACACCAGAATTTGGTCGCTCGATTGGTTTGCTTTATTGTAGTTTGTATCCGTTATGTGTGGCTGTTATGTGGGTGTTTGTGCAGCTTGTGGTGTTGCCGTTTTTCAGCTAGTTTTGGTTATTTGGTTAAAAGAAAAGAAAAGAGAAAAATAGTAAAAAATAGAAAAAGAAAAGGAAAGAAAAAAAATATTGTAGAGTTGTGTTTTATGTTTGTGAAAATTGGTTGTATTATGATAGTTATAGGCGTGCACGCACCGTTAAAAATCAAAGTTTGGTGGTGCGCTACACGTGTTTGTCGTTGAGTATAGTTTTTATTGTTTTCGAGCGGTCTCATTTTGGGTGTGCGTATCTATCTTGTTTATCTTTGTATAACCCACCTTCGCCTAAGCCTCCATTATATTCCAAGTCCTACAGATTCGCGCTTGAGTCAAGCTAGTGTCGTGGAGAGAGTGTGAATAGGCAAGCATATGGTCACCGACATTGGTGGATTCCTTTGGAGGTTATACCGATCCCCAACTTTGGCAATGTTATACTTAGTGATTGTCTGCTTTCTCATTGCACGTGACCGAATGATTCCCCTTTATTCTATAGTAGAGTATTAATAATATTTTGATACGCCTTTAGAAATATATAGGTTATTAGTGCATAATTGGAAAGTCCTACGGTATTCCTAAGAGCGTGAGCATGCAATTTCGCATGGTACTCTGCTACGCAGTTATAGGCCAGCTATGCTATTTTAATCGTCCGCGTTTGGGATGATTTGCTCGAGACGAGCAAATGTTTAAGTCTGCTGGTGTGATGAGTCCAATTTATATAGTGTTTTTCGGACTCATCTGGGCTTATTTTCATGCTCCTGTACTACTCTTTCAGTAGGAATTGTCATATATTTGATTAGCGCCTCACTTAGCCATTTTGCACTGTTTCAGCCCATTTTGGTTTGCGAATTGCACCGGGATGTCAGGGGTATGTACTGGGGTACTCCCCGTACAGCTTTGGATATTCTTTATTGTATATTTGGTGTTGGGTACTTTTGCTCCAGCTTTGGCTTTGCTGTGCAGGTGGTCAGTTTTCCCCCAATTCTGAAATTCTGACTGTTGGAAAATGCACGGTCGTGCGATTCCTTAGCGCAAGATTTCCACCGAATCGTGCGATTTCTATAGGTTTTCTCTGGATGGACTGACCAACCCGTGCTATTTCTTCACGCACGGTTTCTTCGGAACTGTGCGCGAAGGAGGCGCATGGTTTACCTGTTGCATTCTGTATTTATAGCGCTCTGTGGTTAATCGTGCGATTTGTGCACGCACGGGCAGAAGTGCCCATGCGCGAGTAAAACGCACTGTTCCACCCGCTTGCCGTGAATTTCAGTGCTCTATGGTTACCCGTGCATTTTCCTTCATGCACGTGCAGAAGCTCCCGTGCGATAGTAAAACGCATGGTTCAACGCATCTTCTTCTGCAATCTTGGCTTGAAAGTTAATATCGCACGGTTAATGCACGGTCGTGCGCCAAACCATGCATGACCATTTTTCTGACATATTTCTATTTAAGTTCAGGAGATGACTAGAGACAGGAGTATGCCATTTCCGCTCCTCTGAGCGTGAAATCCTTACCCCAACTGCTTTTTTCTCTCTCCTCCTTGAAAAGCTCATCCGGCCACCGTTCTTCCTCCAAACTTCACCGCAAGCGAAGATCATCTATTGTTTTCGGCTTCTCCTTCTCAAGAGGAGCATTTAGAGCTATTTCTCGCCACCATTGAAGAAATTTCCGGCGACTTCCAGCCTTCACAGAACGTGGAGAATACGTGGAAAAGGCCTTTGAAGTAGGTGACAACACTTCAAGCTTCCTCGGACGTCAACCATCGACTGAGCTCGGACGAAGACCGACTACCTTCGACTCTGGCCGAGAATCGTGGCTAGCATTCACGCGTTGGGTTGTAAATCGCCTTCTTACTCTGATTTTGACTCTGTTTCTAAGCTTGGGATGTTAGCTAAACTTGCTAGGACTATTAACAATGTTCATGTTGTGTTATTATGGTAAATGTTGTTGTGGTTCATAGCTTTGCTTTCCTTTCTTTGCTTGCTTTGTGTTGATTGCTTGGTGTTGCACCACAATAACGAATGTTAGGGGCAGGCCTGGCGAAGAGGTGTTTTCGACCCTTAATGGTTATGACCGCACACCCTAATACTCATCAGAGTATTCCACCCTTGCGAAGCGGTGAAGGCGACCCGCATAATTACTTTTAGTAGTTCTAAAATACCCCCAACCTGTGTTGCATTTTCATTCACATTCTGACGTGGAAGATCACACTCCCAATCTGCACTCCTCGAGAGATTCGATACTCGGAGGATAACTCCCCTAGTTTATTACTTGACAACAAATGGTGCACTTGCCGAGATTGCATCAATCTTTCAGATCTAGACGTCCACCCAGGACGATCCTACGGAATCCTTCCCGGATTCCGATGACCTCCCAGGTCGATTTTCCTCACATACATAATGATTAGAAAAGATAAAAGTAAAAATAAAGATAAAGTGGTTAGAAAGTATTACTCCCTCAAAGAAGAATTTCTCCATAAAGCGATGCATGATTGATGCTTTTGAATGTCATTCTTATTGAACTCGATCAACTGCTGTTGGTCATTGGAGTCTTTGCTCTTCAAAGTTCTTTAATCACGAGCAGAAGGGAGAAATTTCACTTTTCCTTGCACGAAAATGTTGATTCGTGTTGGGTCAATTGATCACAATATCTCAGATTTGAAGAAGGCCCAAATGTCAATAGTATAGACATATTTGTGTGCTTTATATATGTTCTAGTTCAATATATGCAGGTTGACCTCTGCTCATTGATTAGACAGGTTGATAGGGTCGGAATGTTGGATGGACTCAAGACAAGATACTAGAAAGGCAAAAAATTGACCAAGTCTGGAAGCGTTGAATGATTACACTTCGCTTAATGTCAGATGCCTAAAAGCATTGACAGAAGATCAGGCATTCAAAGCCTCAGTGGTGCTGGACTAAAATTTAGCTAAGTTCAGAAGCATTGAGTTAAGGCCTTTCACTCAACACATACTCAAAGGAAATCTTTCTAAGTACAGAAGTATTGAGTGAAGAAGGTTTACTCAATGCGTTATTAAAGATACAACTAAGTCCGGAAGCATTGAGTGTAGAAGGTTCACTCCACATCTTCATTCACAAATTCTGTACAAATCCAGAAGCAATGAGTCATAAAACTTCACTCATCGCCTTCAGTCAGGATAACTGCCAAGTCCAAGTGCGTTAAGTGAAGAAGGTTCACTCAACCTCTTCAACAAGAAGAACTCTGCTGCGTACAAAAGAGTTGAATGATGAAGGATCACTCAACACCTGATCAGTTAAGCTGTCAAAGGCAACAACATTGAGTGATGAAGGGTCACTCAATGCCTCAGAAGTTAGACAGTTATTCAACTAAGTGTTTTTGTATCAAGTGAAAACTTATCACTCAATTCCTCACCACTTAACACTTAACTTTCAGTTGCGTTGAGTCTCAAGGCAACACTAAATGCCTCTATGCATTGAGTCACAAGACTTCACTCAACGACTATGCAAACTGTATGGTGAAAGTTGTTAAGTCTACAAGTGTCGAGTCATGCTGATGTCATCCAAAATTCAAATGAAGCGGGTTTTGCGTGCTAAAGTTCAAATGGTGTCACATGACTTATGCAATACAGTTAATGGAAAAGCTACTTTACAGCTGCCCATACCACTTACCCATACAGATCAAAAAGTCATTGAACTGTGGGATATAACAAGGCAGAACAGAGAAATTAAAATGAGGTTTTTAAACTGACTATCATTCTTGCTGAAAAAGTGGTTGAGATCAAAAACTCCAAGAAGTCTTCAGCAAAACTGAAACCCAAATTTTTCTACAAGGGTTATTATGTAGAGCTCTCAACATAGTTGTTATTCTTCTTCAAGGCTGTTGCATTCAACTCAGATATACTCTTGATTGAATGAACATAGCTCGGTAACAGTTCTTCTCGACACAAGCTGAACAACTCTAAAGATCTACATTCTTGTTGCTGTGAATAGTTGAGCCGATTTTACACAGTCCAGGAAGCTGACTCAGAGGTCTATTTCTTTGAGTCAATCACCACAAAAAAACCTTATTCAAATTGTATGATCACTGTGTGATTTTAGCTTTTGTAAGAACCATCCTTCTTACTTAGGAGGTTACCTAGTCTTATGCCCAGAATCGCCTCCTTACGGTGACACTATCACATACGGGCTAGTCGACACCGCAAGACACCGATCCTGCCGGCTTGTACGATCATTTACCTGTAGGCCAATTGAGAATAGAAGTGCATCGAGTAGTTATAAAATAACTAGCAAGTCCACAAGTCACAGTAGAAACATCATAATAGATATAGATGAAAAGTACAACAGTCCACAATGAGTACAAGAATGAGAGATGGGCTTATGCCTGGTACATGAAAAATAGTATCGAGTCTCTCTCTCACACAAACACTAAGAGAAAGCCTTAACTAAAATACTCGTCATCACTTGATGACGAACTATAGTAGTAGTAGTGCGCAGCAACTGCTCCGTAGGTCCTGCAATCTCGTCCTGTTGTTTGTGCTGGTGCTCCAACTACTCGACCGCCTAAAATAATACGGTCACAATTGACTGTTAGTCATAAAGACTAAGCCATTTTGTCCTCGCATCACCCCCGCGACTCCTAGGTATCGAGCGGGAGGATGAAAACGGAGGACAACAAAGTAGTATCAAAATGGAAGCATGTGACAATAGTTATACTCTAACATGATAGTATATACACTAGCAGTTCTATATAGTACAAATAAGGTTGTAAGAAAAGTAGTACTGGAAATAAGTGTTGAAAGGTAAGTAAGGTAAAGTACTGAGCAGAAATGTAAACTATCTACAACTACACTATCATCACAGGAGTACCTTAACTTATATAAATGCCCATACACAATTATAAGTTGAGTTTTTCAGAATATAACTTATCATATAAAAGAGCTCATACTAATTTATATGATAAGGATTTGCGGTACGTATGTCCTAAGTATGTATGTATTCTATGATGTGTTATACGGGTTATGATTCATACAAGTGTAACACACATACATGACTCTGTGATAACAGAACTTTAGTTCCCACATTTCGAGTTAACTAAACTCCCTGATACCACCATCGTGGCTACAATAGTAGTGGAACGGGCATCTCCACTTCCTAGGTATGTACACACACTACCAGGCCTAGACCCTTCGTACGCCTTTGTACACGTCCGAGGTGCACTCTAGATTCTCTGCGTACTAATTTGCTAGTAATCCCCACCAGTCTTTTTGGTCGGGTGTGCATTTTTGGGGATTGTCTTTCAGGCCGTAGTATAAACAACCTACTGGCCCCCAAAACCTACACACCTCACTAGAGTAACCGTACTGCCATCGGTGTGACGACTGGCCAGTATCGCATGACCAACCACTAATATGTACTATGCACGTGCAAGTTATTTCAAACCCGGGCTTCCAGCTCGTAGGACCAACTCATCCCAAAGTAAACATCTCGAGCCTCCAGCTCGCAGGGCTAAACCCATCATATATCAAACATCCAAGCCTCAAGCTCGCTAGACTAAACCCGTCTTGTATCAAGCACCTGAGCCTCCATCTCCCAGGACTAAACCCGTCCTGAATCCCTAGAACCCTATACGGGTGAGTTTGTCACATCATTCCCTTAACCTATTAGACAACTCTTGTCTAATTCTTTTATACATAATAGTTTTAGGGTTAATCCTTGGACTGCTCAGGGCATGCCCGTTAAAGGGTTCTCGAGGGCACTAGGACTTACGATGGGCTGAAGTACAAAGCTCCCTTTATCAAGGACACTTAGTTTTATTAGTGAATAACCATAATTGATACCTCAAATCACAATGATGCTCATGAGTGAACCTAATGACTTAAAGTGCATATTGTGTAACGTGCCAATTCGCGCTAGGCCCCTCGTGTGCACTTTTAAGTCAGAAGAGCTGACATGGGCTCAGGGAGTGCTGGCAGTTAGGCTTGCACTTGAGTAAGGGAGGAGAAGTTGGTCCAGAGAACGACACGGGTAGTGACACAGGAGTTAACACGGGCATGTCCATACCTGTGTGGCTCTCTGGAAACATTGTGGATTCCTTGTTGTGTTTCCAGAGCAAGACACGGGTAGTTACACGGGCGTGTCCCTACCCATGTGTGTGTACAAGCAGCAGCTCCACGATTCGTCGAGCTGAGCTCGAGGAATCGTTGACCGTGTTAATCCCGAGCAGGACACGGTTAGTGACACGGGCGTGTTCCTACCCTTGTGTGTGTCCAAGCAGCAGCTCGACAATTTGTCGAGCTGAGTTCGATGAATCGTCGAGGACACGGGTAGTGATACGGGCGTGTCCCTACCCATGTGTGTCCAAGAGGCAGCTCGACAATTCGTCGAGCGGAGATCGATGAATCGTTGACCACATTCTTCCCGAGCAGGACACTGGTAGTGACACGGGCGTGTCCCTACCCGTGTAGTTCAATTTCGTGTTTTGGCGAATTTTCCGTCCGCGTCATTTTGAAGGGACTCATTTTCTGGGTTGATTGGCGGTCGAATAGCAGGCCGACACGTGGCTATGTAGTTGCCCAACTTCCCACATGAAAAGGGGAGAAAACCCTAGCTATTTCTAGTCTTTCTTACAAGCCATCGCTGTAAGAAACTGCTAGAGAGGAAGAGGGTGCTGGAGCCGATCTTCTTCCTATGAAGAACTAACACCGACCAAGGAGAAGAAGATGCCGCCAAGAAGGGTGACAAGATCCATGTCTGGAAACAGCCGAAACATCGGAAATGAGGTGAGCTTCCTACCCTCTCCCTTGGTGCTAGATCTTTAGTTATTTCTAGGAGAGATATCAACTCAAAAGGGTCTTGATTTGTGAGAAGAAGATTTCTAGGAAAAGGCCATGCTAGGTCTTGTTTCTTAGGAATTAGAGTCTTCAACCTTTCCCTCACTTCGAATGCAGTTTGTGGACTGGTTCGTGAAGAGATGTGGCCTTATGGGGGTGAATAAGGGATGATAAATTCTGGATGTGATTTGAATGTTTGGTTGAAGGAAGAAGACGAACCGATGTCGTCCGATCTGCTTTAAGATGCGCGCAGAAATCTGTTTTCTACACGCAGCAACCTTCAGGCTATTTTCAGACACGATACGGCCAGATCTAGGCTTTCGACTAAACACAAAAGTCGCAGCCCTTGGAAATACCTTTCCAATGAGGGGTTAAACGCCTTCACCGAATTCTTAAAGCCTCAGGAATCCCCGTTTGCATTTGCTATATAGTAAACATTCCTGCACATGTAATTCTCGTGTTTGTTTTGTATTGGTAGATAGATCATGCTATAGTAACGTTAATGTTTGTGGAATTTAGAATATAAATTTTTGGGGTGAAATATGTTAATGACATTTGTTGGTTAGATCCTTAATGAACAAATGGTGTAGTAAGGTGCACTTAACCGAGGTGATTTGTTGGAGGTTAGAGAAAGATTTGAATATGTGAAATATTGAGAATGAACTTGACAGTGGTAATGTGTTGAATAATGATGAGCTTGGTTGAACATGCTGTATTTAATTTATAATGGTTGTTACTAACAAGTGGTCATGGTCTTAGATGATGAATGTGTGAAATAGAATAACACTGATAATGAACCCATAAGTACCTTGGGGCACGGGGTTGTGAAAGGGTGTAAGTGCGGGTGCTTGGCCGCACTGGTTTGGTAATGTTGAGAAGAGACGAAAGTGGATAGTTGGGCTTGGTCCATGTTGTTCATTCCCGAAGCTCCTTCCATGCCACGATGATGTGAAATTGCATGCGGTGTGAGTCGGCACGCGGTTTCGTAATCCTGGGTTAAGGATAGTGCAGCAGGTCTACGGGCTCTCCAGTCGTCACACCGACGGGAGTTGATAGATAGACTTTGGGTGTTTGGGATTGGTCCTCTATGCTCATTCTTGGGGCTCCTTCCGTGCTAATTGGACGGTTGGGCTTGGTACTCGTGCTTTTTCCGAAGCTCCTTCCGGGTCACAACATGGGCCAGTTCGGGGCTTGGTTCTCGGTGCACATCTACCCTTGACTCCCGCTGAGCCGTAGTATGCATGTGAGCTAAGCTATTGGGTTCTTAGTGTTGAGGTGTACGAAGGCCTAGGCTTGGTAGTGTGGATGCCCACCTAGTAGTGGAGAAGCCCGCTCCACTATCAACGTCTTTCCCTGATGGTTGACGCCTGGGAGGTTAGCTACCTGATCGAACAGTGGGAACTACAATTCTGTGTCGACATAGCAGTTGCATGTGCGTGATCATGGGTGAGTCATTGCATTGCATACATATCAGTACATTACATTGCATTCTCAAGATCCTCATCGTATAAGTTTGTACGGACACTCTTATACAATGAGTTACTATACTTCTAAGACAGTCCTCAACTTATATGTCTGTATGGGCATTCATATAAGTTGAGTTATTTTATGTTGTACCTCTATATTAATATATTGATGTAGATGGTAGAACTGCTAGAGTAGATGGTTTACTCATTTATTGTGTTGCTTATATGATGGCCCAGCCAACTCTTACGAAAAGCGAGTAGCCGAACTAGCAATCCAACTAGGCAAGTATACCTATCGAACTGTAGTAAGGGGAAACAAGTGTCGTATTTAAATCCGAGAACTGTTTGACTAAGCTTACTCACATGAACGCTATTATTTTATCAACGAAAGACTTAGGGTTTAAAAGAAAACTACTTGCAAAGAAAGAGAGCTACTTGTAATAAGAAAGAACATAAAAGAAATGATTACACTAAAAGGGTTGGAACGATGAGATGGAAATGCACTCGACCGAGAATCACCTCGGCAAGAGTCGATTAAAAACACGATAAATAAACCTTAGCTTAATAGGGTAAAATTCCTTGACCATGGAGGTTCCATAAACATGAACACGCTTCTCTCGAAGGCCGTGCCCAACTGAGTTTAGGAAGGTCCGACCGACTCTCGTCTAAGTCGAAGGCCTAAAACTCGCTTTGCGCGATGAACCCCACAATTGGATTTTACTCCAATCCGGGAGATTTGGACATCTGCCTCTCTCGAGGGGTGCGTACAACTCCCTTTACTCTTGAGTGCTCACTTCAAAACATCGGCCTCTCGGCTAGCCAGGAATGAAAGCGAAGGTGGAGAGTATATATCGATGATATACCTCCAACCCGGGATAAATCAAGAGTAATTCAAGGCTAAACCCTAAAAAGAAAAGGTAAGATTCAAAGCATCATAACTTAATCACTCGAACCTCGGATTATCAAGATCGAGTACAAGGAGGATTAGTTAATCATGGTGAGGTGAAGGAGGGGGGATGAGTAGTAAAGCATAAAGATACATAATGCTAAGGAGAAGAGAAAACAACTCTTTTATTAAGATTAAAGAGAGCTACACTTGGAAAGAAAATTACATGTGCATGGAAAGTAAATCATATTCTGGCCCTACAATTAGCAACTAAAGCATTACAAAGGCTAATACAAAAGCTTAACTAAACTTGAATTAAACTAAACTAGAATGAGAAAGAGAGAGAGGGAGAGAGAAAAGCATAAAAAGAATAAGAAATAAAGGGGCAGCACCTCCCCCTCTTAGCCCAAACTTGCTGAAATGGAGAGGGGGTCTGAATTTATAGGAAAAATCTCGGGTTGGTCACGCCCCATGTCACGCCCGTGATTGGGGGCATGACAGGCACGACAAATACTTCGGGTGCAGAGAACTGGCGGAATTGCTGAATTGATGAGTATGGCGGTGGTCACGCCCATGACTTGGGGCGTGACAGGCACTTCAATCATCAATCGTTGGTCGAAAAGCCGTCAAACGCCGGAAATCGCGGGTCACGCCCACGGTCACGGCCGTGTAGTAGGGGCGTGACAGTACTGTTGACGTGCGGCGACGGGAAGTCCATTTAATGCGGTGGCTGGTGTTGGGCAATGTGCGACACGCCCCGTGTCACGCTCGGCGACACGCCCAGGGAGGGCATGTCCGGGGGCGTGACAGGCATTTTTGCTATATTTTTGTATCTGACAGCAAGCTTACTCGGGATCAGCATACACGCCCGGTGACATGCCTAGGGAGGGCGTGACAGGGGGCGTGACAGGTCATTTTTGGCCAATTTTCTGGAAACCTGCAAAAACATAAGAAAAGGTTAGTGGCAATAAAATTTACATAATAAAGATAAAAAAATAAGCAAATAAGGCAAGATTTGCACATTATTAACTAGAAAATATGATAATAGATTAGGCTACAAAATGTATTATCAAATTCCCCCATGCTTAGGCTTTGCTTGTCCCCAAGCAAAAATATAAAAACTAGATAAACATAAAATAAGACTAATCAAAAATTTCTAATTATGCCTACACAAGTACTATGCGAAATTCTAAGTAGGGAAAAGGTGAAACGTGAATGTAAAATAATTATTTAGGTATGGTTTAACTTTTATAAACTTTACTTAACAAAATAAATCATCCAAAATTTTGACGAAATTCTTTAAATAGATTTAAGTAAAGTAACGAAAATGAAAAAAACGCATTGAGTTATTACTAGATCCAAGAAACGTATTATAATTATATCAATTAAATAACAAAAATCTAAGTTTAAATCCAAAACTAATACTGATTTACTTTTCTTCTTTTCTTAGTTATTAAATAAAATTTAAAAAGGCGTGAATCAAAAGTACTTAATAGGACCGAAACGTTTGGTTTAGGATTAAGAATAGGAGTGGAATTTAAAGATAAACATGGAGGCTTAAAATGACACTAAACCAAAACAAAGAGTTTCAAAAAAAATTTATTTTAAACAAATATATTTTTTTCTTTCTTTTTCTTCTTTTCTTTTCCATTTTTTTTTCAAAACAAAGGCCATAAATATTTTTATTTTTCATTTTGAATTGGCCAAATAAAAATAAACATTTCTTTTGAGCATACTTTTTTCAAAAATTTCTCCAAAAATAACACAAAATATCCTATCATAATCAAGAAAATATATTTATGAAACTCAAAAAGGTTAGCGTGATTAGATAGGTTGGAAATTTGGCTTTGATGAAGATGATATGATATGTGGAGCTATCAAATGAAATTGGGAAAAGGCTCAAAAGCGGCTAACTAGTGGTGAAAATTTTTAGGTTAGGAGGAAAGCTCAAATGAAAACAAAAACGGCCTAAATCATTTTCACGCTTTTTAATTTATTTAAAACGTAGATTTGAAAAATTTCAAAAAACAAGTCCTATATAATAAAAAAAGATTGATGAAATTATATTGAAAATAGAAATAATAAGTAACTTGGATCGTACACATCTACTCTGCTATTCAAAAGTTGACTTTACAAAAATTATCTAAAAATGAAAAAGAAAATAGTGGATGATGAATTTTTGAGAAAGTAATGAAGATAAATAACAAAAAACCATAATGGAAATGCGAGTTTTAGAAAAAACTATTTCACCTTAACATGCTACCATGAATTAGAAACACAGCATGACCAACATTTTACTTGTGAAACATAATTAAAAAAACGATTAAAAAAATTATGATTAACTAAGTTGTTTGTAAGGAATTTTGAGGAAAAACAAAACACAAACATGGGGTACTATTGAAATACCAAAATACATAAATTATTAAATATATATTTTTTTATTTTGAAATATTCTCTCTTTTTTTGGATTTTGGAGATATTTTCTTTTTTAGAATTTTAAGATATTCATTTTTTTTATTTTTGAAAAATATTTACAAAAAGTAAAAAAAAAATATTCACAAAAAGCAAAAAGGAGGAAATCCTCCCCCAAGCTTAAAATGGGCATTGTCCTCAATGGAGAATGAGGTTAGAGAAAGAGAGATAATTAAAGTACAGAATTGAAAGACAGAATTGAAAAACAGGTACTTCCCCGGATTTATTTGCTGCGAAAGCTGAGTGATGTCGCTCCCCCATGCTTGCGCTGTGGATCTTCATGAAACGCCTTCTTTGGACTTCGTTATGGAAATAGACACCGTTGGAGCAGGCGATCGCAGAAGTATCAGCTTGCCGGAGCCATCCGGCACAAAAATTATAAAATAAAGAAAACAAAAAAGATAACTTGGGTTGCCTCCCAAGAGCGCCCTTTGTTTAAAACATAGTTTGAGCTCGATGCAACAAAATAATATCGTCCAAAAATATTGTTTAAAACAAAGTTTTAGTTAATAGTTCAAAGTTTTAATAAAAATAAATTTCAAATTAATCAAAAGTTAAATCATGAAAGATAAAGTTAATAGAGTTAGGATTGTCATCATCACAGAAATATAGTTTAAGACGCTGACCATTCACTTTGAAATTACCCTTATCAGGGTGAGAAATCAAAACAGTACCATAAGGAAAAACTTCTAAAATAGTAAAAGGCCTAGACCAACGAGATTTTAACTTGCCCGGAAATAAGCGTAAATGAAAATTATATAAAAGAACTTAGTCGCCCGGTGTAAAGGTTTCTGGGTGCCTAAGATTTTTATCGTGCAAACACTTCGTCCGCTCTTTATAAAGTTTGTTATTTTCATATGCGTAAGAGCGCCACTCATCGAGTTAGTTTAGTTGAAATTTTCTAAAATCACCGACAGAGTGGGGATCAAAGTTCAATAATCTTAAGGCCCAAAAAGTGTGGTGTTCTAATTCTATGGGTAAATGGCATGATTTTCCATAAACTAACCGATATGGCGTACATCCGAGGGCGGTTTTGTACACTGTTCGGTATGCCCATAAAGCATCGTCTAATTTGGCTGACCAGTCTTTTCTAGATGTGAAAACAGTCTTTTCTAAAATTCTTTTTATTTCTCTATTCACGACTTCGACTTGTCCGTTAGTTTGGGGTGATAGGCAGTGGCAAGCTTGAGTAACGCCATATTTAGAAAGAATTTTAGAAAATTGCGCGTTACAGAAATGGGAACCCCTATCACTAACAATGGCGCGCGACGTACCAAATCGAGAAAATAATTTTTTAAAAAACGTAACTACGACTCAGGAATCGTTCGTAGGAAGAGCTTGGGCTTCGACCTATCGTGAAATATAATCAACGACAACTAAAATATAGTTATTCCCGAAGCTAGAAGGAAGAGGGCCAACAAAATCAATTCCCCAGAGGTCGAAAACTTCACACTCTAGGAAATAATTCTGCGGCATTTCATTCTTATTAGAAATATTACCCGACCATTGGCAACTATCACACCTACTCACAAAGGCCTGCACGTCTTTAAACAGGCTAGGCTAGTAAAAACCCGCGCTTAGCACTTTGTGAGCGGTATGAGCATCTTGATAGTGCCCACCTGTCGGTCCTTCATGCAATTGCTTTAAAACATCTAAACCTTCTTCATAAGAAACGCACCTCCTTATCACTTGGTTTGCACATATTCTAAAAAGATGGGGTCCTCCCAAAAATAGTTTTTCAACTCAGAAAAGAATTTCTTCTTTTGCTGAGATGAGAACTCTTTTGGGAGCACCCTAGCCACTAGATATTTGCTGATGTGTGCAAACCAAGGAGAAGTAGATGTGTTAATTGAAAACAGCTTCTCATCGGGAAAATAATCGTTAAAAGATTTTTCATCTAATTTTTCTATAAAAGGATTATCTAGGCGCAAGAGGTGGTCGGCAGCCAAATTCTCGGCTACTCGCTTATCACGGATCTCCAAGTCAAACTCCTATAGGAGTAAGACCCAGCGAATCAAGCACGGCTTGGCATCCATTTTGGAAAGAAGATATTTGAGGGCCGAGTGGTCCGTAAAAACAATAATTTTTGAAAGTGTAATATAAGGGCGGAATTTATCAAAAGAGAATACTACAGCGAGTAGCTCATTCTCGGTCGTGGTGTAATTTTCCTGTGCAGATGTGTCTTACTAGCGTAATAGATGGGATGGAAGTTTTTAGATATGCGTTGACCTAATACGGCTCCCACCGCATAACTACTCGCATTGCACATTATCTCAAAAGGAAAGTCCAACACCGGAGCTATCATGATTGGGGCATTAATTAAATTTTCTTTTATTGAATTAAAAGCAGCTTGGCAAAGGTCATCAAAGATGAATGGGGCATCTTTTTCTAAGAGGTGGGTAAGGGGCTTGGTGATCTTGGATAAGTCCTTTATGAAGAGGCGGTAGAAACCAGCGTGACCTAGAAAACTTCTTATAGCTTTTATGTTCGTAGGGGGCGGTAGCTTCTCGATAACTTCTATCTTAGCAACGTCTACCTCATTACCTTTTGCAGAAATTTTATGTCCCAAAACTAACCCTTCCCTCACCATAAAATGACATTTTTCCCAATTTAGGGCAAGGTTAGTTTCTTCGCATCGTTCTAAGACTTTTTCAAGATTCTCTAAACAACTATCGAATGTGTCACCGAACACGGAGAAATCATCCATGAAAACCTCCATAATGCTTTCTACGTACATGTCAAAGATAGCGAGCATACATCGCTGGAATGTAGCTGGCGCATTGCACAATTCAAATGGCATTCTTCGGTAGGCAAAGGTGTCGAACGGACAAGTAAACGTAGTTTTCTCCTGGTCCTCAGGAGAGATGGGGATTTGAAAATACCCCGAGAGGCCATAGAGAAAACAATAAAAGCTATGGCCGAAAAGTCGTTCTAAAATCTGATCAATGAACGGCAAGGGAAAGTGATCCTTGTGGGTGGCATCATTTAACTTACGATAATCTATGCACATTCGCCATCCGGTCACCGTCCGTGTCGGGATCAATTCATTATTCTCGTTAAATACTATCGTTATCCCTCCCTTCTTTGGTACTACCTGGACTGGGCTAACCCACTTACTGTCTGATATAGGGTAGATAATTCCTGCATCTAACAATTTCATAACCTTGTCCTTAACTACTTCTTTCATGTTCAGGTTTATACGGCGCTGAGGTCGTATAGAGTTACGTGAATTATCTTCCATTAAGATTTTCTGAGTGCAGAAAGATGGGCTTATGCCCTTGATATCAGATATCTGTCAAGCAATAGCTCGGCAATGTTTACGTAAAATTGAAAGAAGTTTATCATTTTGTGCATCCGTGAGGTAGGCCGAAACTATGACAGGCAGCTTGGAGTCCATTTCTAAGAAAGCATATTTAAGATGCTCTGGTAGTTCTTTCAGTTCCAGGGTAGGGGGGTCATCATACGAGGTTTTAAAAATCCATTCTTTTTCAAAAACTATGTTCTCGTAGACTCTTTTATGTGTAAAATTAAAAGGGGTGGGGCTAGCGGTCATGGCGGCTTCTTGCAGCGATTCAGTTGGAAGAGTAGAAGAGGAACAAAAATCAGAAAATTCTTTTTCAAAATCAGAAAGACGGGTGGAGGATTCTTCACTTATGTGTAGCGATTCATTTGGAGTAGGAGAGGAACAAAAATCGGAAAATTATTTTTCAAAATCAGAAAGGTGAGAGGAGGATTCCTCACTTATGGTATCTATGAAAAAGCAGGAGTCATCATTGGCTAGGGTGTTCTTTATCGAGGGGGTGATAGAGAAAGTTACTTCGTCGTCGCCTACTCGAAGGAAGAGCTTACCATTGCATACGTCAATGATAGCTCGGGAGGTGGTAAGGAAGGGTCGGCCAAGGATCAGGGGAACCTCGACGTCTTCTTCGATGTCTAATATGACAAAGTCCATCGGGAAGATGAACTTGTCGACTTTAACTAGGACGTCCTCCACTATACCTAACGGGTATTTGACTGATCTGTCGGCGAGCTGGATACTCATGCGCGTGGGGTTGTGTTGGGTACATTGGAAGATGTGTACCAGATTTGAAGAAGCCTCACCCTACTCAATGATATGTATTAAGGTGTATTTGATGTTGTTTTGAGTTTATATGTGCAGGTTAAGTAAATGCAGGAATGCAGAAAAATTTCTAAGTCCATGTGTCGACACCTAGAGAAGCTGTGTCGACACTTATGAAGGCCTGTGTCGACACTGGAGAAAAGTTGTGTTGACACTTGAAGTTAATTATGTCGACACTTGGAAAGGCTATGTCGACACCAGAATCAACTGTGTCGACACCCAGAGGCTGTGTCGACACACTGTGAAGCATTGTCGACATCAATTGTGTCGACACCAAGAGGCAGTGTCGACATCAACTGTGTCAACACACAGGACTTGTGTCAACACACAGCAGAGGTTCAACAAAGTAAAAGAGAAGAAGTATTTGTGTCGACACAAAGAGGCAGTGTCGACACATAGAAGATCGTGTCGACATCAAATGTGTCGACACACAGGACTTGTGTCAACACATGGCAGTATTTCAACAAAGTAAATTTGTATGAAGAAAAGAAGTTACTGTGTCGACACCACAAAGGCTTGTGTCGACACATTCTATAGAAGGCTGTGTCGAGTAGTATTAACAACAACAAAGGAGATGTGTCGATACCATCAAGGCTTGTGTCGACACATAGTCCACTTGTATCGACACTTAGTCTACTTGTGTCGACACATGAAGAAGTTCAGTCTCGACACTTTCAGACAGAGACAGTATTTCAAGAAGTGACTGGATGACTTGACAGCTGCCATTTCTAACCGGTCTACTGCAACTGTCAAAGCTGTCAGAAGTTTGTTAGAAACCAGATCAGCCGGTTACCATGGAGGAAGACTATATAAAGGCTTTCTCCTTCAACAGAAGAAGTGATTATTACAATTAAGATTGAAGATCTTACACAGATATCTAACAACACAAAAAGAAGAAGACCTTCGACAGAAGATCTAAGAAGTTGGAGAGAGAGAGCTCCATCTAAGAAGTGCAGTTGCTGAACTAGGCTGCCAATAAAGATTCAGATTGGGATATGGATCTCAAGTCAGAAGCTGATTGAAGATCAACTTCACAGGAGATTCAACCCTACTGAGTTCAGATTCAAGAAGCTTTGAAGAAAGCTAAGAGAGGTTGTTCTCTACCATCAGATTCTTCCAAGAACTGATCAAGAAGCCATCCATCCATTCTCTCTTTCAGGGTGGTGGCAATATATTTTGTTTAATCAATTTTTTATAGGATCTATTCTAGATCTGAGTTGTAAGCCTATTATATAAAGGCTGAGTGTAGGAGAATATTTTCTCTGAGTGGTAGGCCTTGTTGAAGGCTGAGGTAGGGCTGTGAGCCTGAGGTATAGGAGATTGTGATCTCTGAGTGTAGGCCTTTTTAAAGGCTGAGGTAGGGCAGTTGGCCTGAGTTGTAGGAGTGTGGATACACTCTGAGTTGTAGGAACCTGGTTTGGGTTCTGAGCTGTAAGATCTGAGTATCTGAGGTGAAGTGCAGAAGTTAGGCTGAATCTAGCACTCCGCTAGATAGGCGAAGGGGGAAAGTGGATGTACTCAGACCTTGGGGAACCACTATAAAATCTGTGTGCACTCTGTGATTGAATGTTTCTGTGATTGTTGTGCTGTGTAGTTGTAGAATTTGCAATTTCTGGTTAAATAACAGAACAGATTTTCTGCCTTAAAAGCAAAAGAAAAAGTACACCTATTCACCCCCCACTAGGTGGTTAGGCACTAATTCTATCAGGTTGAGACTACCAATTCCTAACTTTTTAAACAACGAGAGGGGCATAAGATTAATACTTGCACCTAGGTCGGCTAATGCGTGCTTGACAAAAAGATCACCAAAGACACACGGGATAGAGAAACTACCCGGTCACTGATTTTCTTTGGTATTCCGTTTGTCAAGACCGCCGAGCACTCGGCATTTAACGTGACATGCAAAAGATTCTCTAACTTTTCTTGTTGGTCAGGAGGTCCTTAAGATACTTAGCGTACTTCGGCCTCTGCGATATAGCTTCGTGGAAAGGCAGATTTATGTGGATTTGTTTAAACATTTCTAAAAAATAGGTGTATTGATCGTCCTGACGTTGTTTATTAAGTTAGGAAGTGTATGGCGGGGATGGATTATTTTTAAAGGTGGTTGGTGGAGTGAGTTCTTTTTCTAAAACATGGGTGATAACTTCTTCGGCAGAGGGTGGAATTTTTAAAACGGGAGCGGAGCTTTGATTTTTTAAAGCGGGAGCAGAGCTTGCCTCGGGCTCTTCACTTACCATACCATGAACTTGCTTCCCACTCCGAAGAGCTATAGCTTTCGCTTGCTCTCTCGGGTTGGGCTCGGTATTGGAAGGAAGAGACCCTGCGGGTCGCTCAAAAATTATTTTAGCGAGTTGTCCTACTTGATTTTCTAAATTTTTAACGCTTCTAGTTAAGGTTCTAATCGTAGCGTCATTAACATTCATGTATTTTGAAAACATTTCCTCCAAACTTGGAGGTTTTGGAAAACTTTGAGGAGGTGGTGGTTTTGCAGAATAATCAATTTGTGGTGGCAGGCGCACAGCATTCGATGGATCACTCCATGAAAAATAGAGTGATTTCTTAAAGCAGGATTATAACTATTCGGAAAATTAAAACCAGGAGGATGAAAATTCGTAGCAGAAAAATTATTAAAAGCAGTTCTAGGCATATTATTAACATAATCCAAATGTTCGGGTGGAGGAGTTGCAGATTCCCATACCTGAGGGGCGGAGGCAGCAGTCATCTCCATAATTTTTTTGCTTAATATTTCGACTTGCAGCGTGAGCCGGGAGACGTTGTCCACTTCAAAGATACCTGCAGGCTTGTTCGGGCGGGACCTAGGCACATTCCACTAGTAAGTGTTCATGGCCATGTCCTCAAAAAGCTCAAGAGCCGCTTCCGGGGTCTTATGGTTTAAAGTACCGCCAGAAGCTGTGTCTATCATTTGCTTTGTGCTTTGATTTAGCTCGTTATAAAACGCCTGCACCTGCAACCATACAGGCCGAGCGTGATGTGGGCATCGTCTTAATAATTCTTTAATTCTTTCCCAAGTTTCATAAAGGGTTTCAGAGTCTATTTGTCCAAAAGCAGAAATATTGTTCCTAAGTTTTGCAGTTTTAGCAAATGGAAAATACTTTGCCAAATATTTTTCAGTTAATTGCGTCCAGGTAGTGATACTATTTTTAGGTAGGGTGTTCAGCCAGTGCTTATCCATAGTTCTTGGAGAGAAGGGAAATAATCTTAGCCTAATAGCATCATTTGTGACACCATTTATCTTGAAGGTGTCACAAATCTCAAGAAAGCTTGCAATCTGTGTGCTTGGATCTTCATCTTGAAATCTGTCAAATTGCACATACTGCTGCACCATTTGAATAATGCTAGGCTTCAGTTCGAAGTTTTTATTTGCTATCGCAGGGCGAACTATGCTAGATTCAGTACCCTCAAGATTCGGCCGTGCATAATAAGACATAGGCCTTTGCACGGCTTCCTCCACGTTGGGTTCTTCCATTCTTAATGTGGAAAATGACTCGGAATCCTCAAACGGAACTTGGATAGTAGGACCTTGAAATCGCGATCTTCTGCGAAGAGTACGCTCAATTTCGTGGTCCAGGTCCAAAATAATCGACGGACTCCCACGGGTCATGCACTAAAAGAAGAGAAGAGAAGAAAGAGTAATAAAATAAACTAGAAAAAGAGAGCTAACAATTTTTTTTTTGAAATAGATTTTTTTATGTAGCTTAGCTCCCGAACTTCCCAAGGACTACCCGGTGAAGGGTTCGCAAGGTACTAGACAAGATAGCGGCACTTAAAACCGCTTTGCCCTTTTCAAGAGATTTATGTGGCGTAGAAAAATTGTGAAGTGGGTTTCTATTAAGAGCGGTAATAAATTTTTTCTTTATTTTAAAAATTTTTTAGAAGGAGGGTGAGAAAGAGAAATGATAAAACTAATAGATTCGTGTTTTCAATTTATCAACGTGCGTTGCTCCCCGGCAACGGCGCCAAAAACTTGATGGCCCGGCCAATGCTTATGAAAAGCGAGCAGCCGAACTAGCAATCCAACTAGGCAAGTATACATATCGAACTGTAGTAAGGGGACACAAGTGTCGTATTTAAATCCGGGAACTGTTTGACTAAGCTTACTCACATGAATGCTATAATTTTATCGACAGAAGACTTAAGGTTTAAAATAAAACTACTTGTAAAGAAAGTGAGCTACTTGTAATAAGAAAGAGCATAAAAGAAATGATTACACTGAAAGGGTTGGAATGATGAGATGGAAATGCACTCGATCGAGAATCACCTCGGCCAGAGTCGATTAAAAACACGATAAATAAACCTAAGCTTAATAGGGTAAAAGTCCTTGACCTTGGAGGTTCCATAAACATGAACATGCTTCACTCGAAGGTCGTACCCAACTGAGTTGAGGATGGTCCGACCGACACTCGTCTAAGTCGAAGGACTAAAACTCTCTTTACGCGGTGAACCCCACAATTGGATTTTACTCCAATCCGGGAGATTTGGATGTTTGCCTCTCTCGAGGGGTGCGTACAACTCCCTTTACTCTTGAGTGCTCACTTCAAACCATCGGCCTCTCGGCTAGCGAGGAATGAAAGAAAATGTGGAGAGTATATATCGATGATATAACTCCAACCCAGGATAAATCAAGAGTAATTCAAGGCTAAACCTTAAAAATAAAAGGTAAGATTCAAAGCATCATAACTTAATCACTCGAACCTCGGATCATCAAGATCGAGTACAAGGAGGATTAGTTAATCATGGTGAGGTGAAGGAGGGGGGATGAGTAGTAAAGCATAAAGACACAAAATGCTAAGGAGAAGAGAAAACAACACTTTTATTAAGATTAAAGAGAGCTACACTTGGAAAGAAAATTACATGTGCATGGAAAGTAAATCCTATTCTGGCCCTACAATTAGCAACTAAAGCATTGCAAAGGCTAATACAAAAGCTTAACTAAACTTGAATTAAACTAAACTAGAATGAGAAAGAGAGAGAGGGAGAGAGAAAAGCATAAAAAAGTATAAGAAATAAAGGGGCAGCACCTCCCCCTCTCAGCCCAAACTTGCTGAAATTGAGAGGGGGTCTGAATTTATAAGAAAAATCTCGGGTTGGTCACGCCCCATGTCACGCCCGTGATTGGGGGCGTGACAGGCACGACAAATACTTCGGGTGCAGAGAACTGACGGAATTGCTGAATTGATGTGTACGACGGTGGTCATGCCTATGGTCACGCCCGTGACTTGGGCGTGATAGGCACTTCAATCATCAATCGCTGGTCGGAAAGCCGTCAAACTCCGGAAATCGCGGGTCACGCCCACGGTCACGACCGTGTAGTTGCGGCGTGACAATACTATTGACGTGCGGCGACGGGAAGCCCATTTAATGCGGCGGCTGGTTTCGGGCAGTGGGCGACATGCCCCGTGTCACGCTCGGCGACACGCCCGGGGAGGACATGTCCGGGGGGCGTGACAGGCATTTTTGCTGGATTTTTATCTCTGTCAGCAAGCTTCCTCGGGATCAGCATACACGCCCTGTGACACACCCAGGGAGGGCGTGACAGGTCATTTTTGGCGAATTTTTTGGAAACCTGTAAAAACATAAGAAAAGGTTAGTGGCAATAATATTTACATAATAAAGATCAAAAATAAGCAAATAAGGCAAGATTTGTACATTAATAACTAGAAAATACGATAATAGATTAGGCTACAAAATGTATTATCATTATATACATTGATATTGTTCACTTTATACCACTTGTTTGTACTTTTGTTCTACTTATATATATTGTACCCTTGTTGCATTCTCCGCCCGGTGCCGAGGAGTGGTCGGGGCAGCGAATGTGATAGCCACTTAGTCTTTATGACTAACGGTTGCTAGGTCTTCCTTTTTATAAGGAAACCCCGCAGTCAGAGCAGCCACAGATTTTGTTGCAGGACAGCCAGGCCAGGACGACATGGCATAAAGGGACGGTGCCTTAACTACCATCAGTGACTGATGTGAGTTAAAGAGACTCTTGATGTAGCCCTTCGAGCAAGTTTTTCCCATATGCTGATATTTTAGAAGCTTGTTGTATCTTCTTTTTCTTGTTGTACTTCTGGACTATTTTACTTATGTGTGGATTGACTTCTGTTTTATATTCTTGGTTGGGTTGGCATTGGTTCATATTGGTTATAGGCGGCAGGATAGGCATCTTGTGGTATAGATTAGCCTGTATGCTAGCGCTACTGCAAGGCGGCTGTTTTGGGCATACGACTCCCCTTGTGCCGTGTTCTGTGTTCCGGGAGGGGGGGGGGGGGGTCTTACAAATGGTATCAGCTTGCTATGATCCTGAACTAAAGAAGTCATTCAACAATGGTGTCACCCCCATTCTATTAGTCAGTTTGCGAACAAACTGACTAAGCAGAAGCAGTGGTGTGCCCATATATAATTCACACTATGTCCAACTTTGACCATAAGATCAGCCAACCTGACATTAGGTTTGTACTCTATGTGTAGATCCCAGTGTACATTGAGCTAGTGGGGGGCACCCACACCCCATCCGTACCCACACAGTTTCAGCAATCAGAGCTAGGGCAGAAACACAGCTATTTTGTATGCCTTTAGATCCCAACAAGCCCCCATACAACAACAAGCACCGAGCTCCAATTGGTTGAGCACTTTTCGTACTCTCTCCCCTCCTGTTTACCTTGGGATAGAGTGGCAGTGCGTGCGGTGGAATGGCTCGACACCGTGCCAGAACTGCTGGCGAGAATTAGATGTTCGAACAATATGGCTGTGATTTTGGTAGTGACACTCCGGGAACTGCACGCCAAGAGGTGTTGGAAGTCCCTCATGGGCTCCACCTTTCAAGGGCGAGTTTATACGGAGATTAGCTGGAGCGAGTTCTCAGGAGTCTTTTTAGAGCACTTCATGAAAGTCCACCTAGTGTCAACTATCTTCACCTATGGGGGGAATAGGTGACGTGCAGCGTTTTTGAGGAATTTAAAATTGTACCTGCACAATAAAAATAAACAGCACAGCACACAGAATACACAAGCTATTTATAGTGGTTCCCCGATTTGGGTACATCCACTTTCCCCCTTCAACCTATCTCCCAACAAGGGACGACTCGGTCTCTTCACCAACAGGATTGAAATCCAATCCTTGCACTATCGGAAGGAACCCTTCCACACGTAGGAGTCAACACTCCCACACACGGGTTGCACCCAACCCTTACAAATAGGAACCAACGTTCCTTTACAACAAAAGTAAAACTAGAATGTACAAGAGATACAAACTACGTTTGGAGACTAAGGTGTCTCTCTTCGTTGACGACGTGTTCTTGAAGTCGACGAAGAGTCCACAACCCTAGATCTCTCTTGGAGAGAATCTCCCCGGAACCGGCGGCGGCAAGATGAGCGGCGGCTTGGTTCACGGGATCAGCGGCGACAACGATGTGCGGCTGCTGTACTTTGGAGATCCAAACTTCGTAGGGAAGCTAGCTAGGTCTACCAACGGTCACACTAGGATCAATCGTCTCGATCGATTCGGATGGGGAAGATTTTCCCGATCAACAAATCGAGAGACAAGAGATCTCCGGTTAGACACGTGAGACTCTAAGCTTGGCTAGGCTTCTATCGCAGGAGGATCTGGGCAAAACCACGATCAAACGACGAACAACTCTCTCGAGCGGCGACGGCGGCGGCGGCGGAGTGGAACTCGCGATCTAGGTCACGTCGCGACTCGTGTATTTCTTTTCTTCTTCGCTTGTTTACTGTTCAAAAATATGCCTGTATTTATACAGTGAAATAATCCTTTATGACCGTTATGGGTCCCACCAGAAGAAACCCTAGATCCGGTTCAAAATAGTGTCAGCGGTAGAATCCGGTCCAGCTTTTTCCAGAAAAATGCCCAAGTCAAAATCGGCGAGAATCGAAGGTGATTCTCGACGAATCAGCGAGAATCAGTTAGTGATTCTCGACGATTCGTCGAGAATCACTAGTGATTCTCGCCGAATCACTTGATGATTCTCGCCGAATCACTTGTTGATTCTCGACGAATATTACTTGGCCATGATCTGCTCAACGATGGGTTCGGCGAGAATCACTAGTGATTCTCGCCGAATCTTACTTGGCACCGCTTTGAGGTAGCCGGATAGAGTCGGCGAGAATAACTAGTGATTCTCGCCGAATCGCCGAGAATCACTAGTGATTCTCGCCGAATCGGCGAGAATCACTTGGTGATTCTCGTCGATTTATACTTAGACGATTTTTCGTCTTTCCACCCAAGAGCTGCTCCTTGACCCATCCTTGCTCCTTGTCTGCTCTTGCATAGTTACAGCCCTGTACTTGAAAGTAAGTGCACTCCAATAGAGAGAGTACACATAGGCCAACACACTGATCTGCTCAATGAGGGATTACGTCATGTAGACTCGTGTATATTGACCTACTGCACCCTGACATTGGTGTGCACTTAGCGTGGAATAACTGCAAGCACAACTTAAGAGGTTTCATCAAATACATTGTGAATTCATCTTAGCTTGACAGGTGGCTTCCTCAAATCCAGGTAATTGTGGATACAATACCCAACAATCTCCCCCTATTTGACGAAGCCAAAATCCTACTAGCTAAGATGAATAACACCAACCAGATGATATAAACAACATTCAGAATTTAAATGTGCAGCACAAGAGAATATAGGCAAACAGATCAAGACTTGAGTCATTCATAAATTCAAATACATATATATATATAAATATATAGAATCTCAAGATTGTTCATATACTAACAATAAACGTTAATTGTTCTTAAGAGAGAATGACAGGCTATAAATTTGTGACTATTTTTCTTTGGCTAAGTCATCCTTGAGTTTTTGAGCCAAGAACTTCTTCCTTTGCCTTTCAACATACTCCTTAGGCTTTGGATAGTATCTGGGTGGAGGAGCTTTATCTGCCGCAGTGTTGGTCCTGAAAAAGATGTTACATTTGGCTTCATAGGTCTTGTGCAGCTCCCACTCATGCTGGCTGTATACATCGTTTCGATTGATTTCGTCTTTTTCTTATAGCCAGAATGTATCCAGTATGATACTCTTGGATACTGGACTCCACTTTTCGTTTCTTACTTCCTCCTACTTCAGTCTGATTCTCTTTTCAGCTTGTGTTTCCTTTGATGTCCCTTCTTGCGATTTCCTCTTGTCCCTGTCTTTTGCTAGGGCTCCTTGATCAAACATTTCCATCAGTTTTGCCTTGGAGGAGGCCCTAGTAGCCCTATGAGCATCAGCCTCACTTAAATGAACTTCTGCAGCACTTACTCCCTCATCAGCCACAGTATTATCTTCAGGAGCAGGAGCACCCTGGGGATTTTCAGGGATATTAACGCCTAACGCTTGTTGGAGAATCCACCAGCAACTGTCATAAACGTATTTGTTTGACTGCTCAAAGTTGTTGATCATGACTTCCCGAAGCTCAGCCATCTTAGCTATATATTCTTTCTCCCCCTTTTTGGCTTCGACTGCAACGGAGTTTGCATAAGAATGCAGTGACTCATCAATATGCTTTGTAGTCCTGGAGAATTCATTGACCAAGGCTTGTTGATTTGTGTTGAGAGTTACCATATTGCCATCAAACTTTTGAATGTTATTTGCTACGACATGAGCATTCTGATTCACTACGGCGAGAGTATCAGTGTTCTTTTTCAATCCGTCCATGAGAAGAGTGACAGCTTGGCCGGCCGCTGTATACTTATCTTCAAACTTCTTTTCCATCACATCCAGTTTGTGATTGATCTCCACCATGTTCTTGAGCATGAGATTCTCCGATTTCTTAATTCTTTTCAACAGTTTATTTTGAGCTTTCTCAAAAGATGCTTTAAGCTCATCCACTATGCCCTGAATTACATTCACGGTGTGAGTGGCTAGATCATCTCGTAGTGGATGAGCCTGAGGCACTCTTTGGCCTTGCGCTTCATCAGATGCACCTGTAGAGCTGGACACGATCACAGCCTCTAAGGGGGGAATGCTTGCGGCCTCTGTAGATTTCCCGGACTCCCGCTCCACTGTTGCACCAATGTTCTCAGGAACGATCTCAGGTGCGTGCTTGACAGATGGAGCTTCAATGATATCCCGAGTCTCCAATGCTTCCTGTCCCTCATTGCCTTCTGCCTCACCTTCATCATCCATGAGATCATGCTCATCAGCATCATCTTCCAACCCTTCGTCAGCAGTCTCCTCTACATTAGCTTCGGCTCCTTGATCGTTCAGGTTCAGAGCCTCCTCATTCTCCAGCACAGTTTCACTTTCTTCTTGTATATCTGCCACTGCAGCTCTGGCTATCTGGGAGATGTCAGATACGATATGAGCATCAGTGGGTAGAGGCTCCCCCTCAATTCATGCAGTCAATGCATCAAGAATTTCACTGGGGATTACTACGGAATCAGCCACAGTGCCGTCCTCGGCTAGAGATGCGTCTTGTTGTTCTACCACGGAATCCTGCCCAATGGGCCTCTCCCATCTGTCAAAAACACTCGAGTCCATTTTCTTTAAGTAATGTAGAGGAACACCTTTACTCATGTCATACTTATCTCCATTCAACTGATTGAGATACAGACTGATCATTCGGCCAAAGCTAGGAGATCTCAGGGTGTCCTTTATCTTCTCAAAAAGCAATGCCCCCCAGTTGAAGCGTTTTCTGCAGACAATTGCCACCAGGATCTTGAACAGGTCCGCAGAGACGTGGTCATGAGAGCCCGGCTTGCATATGAGTACTTTTCCAATGATGTCTGACAGAAGTTTCCCCTCCTCATTCATGTCCTTTCGCTTTATCGACCGAGTTCCTCGAGCGAGACCACAGAATAATAGAGTCCTGGTTTTGTCTTCTTCCTCAAGATAATCCTCGTGCTCCGAGCCAGTGAGCTGCAAGTATTGGGTTAGCTTGTTTGCAGACATCTTGATCGTTGCCCCTGCAACCCTGCTCTTGATGAGAGAGTCTTCATTTCGGAGTCTGGCGGTAGCGAAGAACTCTAGCACTTCCTTGTCCAAGATTTTTCAGGGGTGCTCTAGTACGAATGAGAGTCCAGCCCCCTCTAGCATAAGGATGATGTTCCTGAAATCATCTGAGGCATGAGACAACCCTGTGCGAACCAGCTCGCATCCAGTGACCAGCCCAGCGGTTGTCCTTGGAGCCATTGCAAATCTAGGGAGAGAAGCCCTACTCTACACTTAATCAAAAGTCAAAGGGAAGCGACACTAGTAATAAAGTCCAAGCAAGGGTGAGGATGTGGTTACCCAAAAGCGTAGACGGGAGTTAGTTGGTTGAAGATAATGGACACCCGATGAGTGCACGCGGAGAAATTCCTGGAAGGAAGAATCGAAACCGGGAGAGATCGGAACCGCGGAGAAATTCCTGGAAGGAAGAATCGGTGAGAGACCTTCGGTGAGCTTCCTGCGAGAGAGCTTCGGTGAGCGTCCTGCGGGATGTCGACGGAAGCCTTCACGATTCGGCGAGAGACCTTCGGGAAGAAGCTTCCGGGGATCTTCGGGAAGGCGGAGGGCAATCGGCGAGAGTCCTGCTGTTGTCGATCCCTGCTGTTGTCGACGAAAGAGGCGATCGGCGAGTTTAAAACGGATTTCCATGAGAATGTGAAGAGTCGGCGGGAGACTACGCGATATCGACGGATTTTAAAAGGGATTTTAACGGGTTTCTGTTTATCTAAGTTAATTTAAAAATCTTCTAAATATGCAAATACTTCTTAAAGCCAATCTATTTGGGGTTTGAACCGGCTTTTCCATACATTTCTTGATGACAAGATTTCCAATGACATATCTTCGTTAGTTTTCAGTGAACTAATTTACGCCTGTAGATGTTAGATCTCGAGTCTACCAGTGGAATTACCGATAACTCTTTAAAGATGTATCTAAGGTTTATATTCACCGTGTTAACCTATCCTTAGATGTGCACACATATATGTATGTATATATATATATATATATATATATATATATATATATATATATATATATATATATATATATATAAAGATATATATATATATATGTAAATGTCGATAGAAAATGACTCAAGTCTTGGGGCTGATGAAAAATACCTGGAATTATGATAGTTATCATTTAGCCTCTCTGACTAAAACATACCAGGTGCTCGATGTGAGTATGCCCATATAGATATCACTGCTGTTATTCCAGATGCATGTTCCAATTCAGTCTTGAAACATCTACTGTCTAGTTCCCATCATATTTACAGGAACCTAGACTACCCTGCAAGAAAGAATTACTTTACCTTAGGAACCCAAACCATATTGGGTCCTAGGTTCTTGTTAGTATAACCACTGGAATGCCTTCCCTCAGAAAACCTGTCAGGAAGACTACCTCTGCCCAGAAAATGTGGATAGGCCCTTGCCCTTGACACAGAGGGGTTGTGCCAACAGTCGATGGCAAAGTGTCCCACTTTGCCACACCACCAACACGGGTGAATGTTGTATCGCCGTTTCTGACCTGATCTAGTGACTGAGGTAGTCATGGTCCTAGGTATAAATGGGATAGGGCATGATATCCTCACAAAATTTCCTCTTCCACCGTGACACGTGGATGGGTGGAAGGAATTCATGTTGCGAGCGTCATGAGGCCGGGGAGGTGGTGCCTTCCTTTCAGGCATCCCCCTGGTTGAAACCGGAACCCGACTTCCTGTGGAGCTCGCCCTTGGGGAAAGGGGGTGGTCTCGCGCCTACTTCGCTCCTGCAAGAAAAACGACGAAAGCAAGGAGAAACAGACTCAAGGGCTCGGCAGGGAGGTCCCACCACAAACCCGGAAGATCTCAGAGCGCTTCCCCTCCTTAGCCTGAAGCCGAGCTAAGGTACCCTCAGAAAGCACTTAAAGATTTTGGGAAGAAGAGCACAGAGAGAACCTGCTTTCTGGGGTACCCCTTGGGTCCTATTTATAGCTTTTGAAATCCGTACTGCCAATAACCAAAATAACCGACCTGAAATTACCAGGAAACCCTTGGCTTGGCCTGCCAATAGCCAAACTCCACTGTTTTGAAGGGCTATGGGCAGACTAGCAGGGGTAAAACAGTAAAAAGTACCTCTGGCCCCCAGGCGAGCTGGGACCCCTGGCCACCTCGGCATGCTCTGCTCGCCCGCTGCTGCCGAGCTCCACTGCGAGGGAACGAGTTGCAGCCCGCTCGGCGAATGCCGAGCTCGGGGTCGCCGATCGACGATCTCTGGCCGACGGATGCCGAGATCAGCCTCGCCCCTGCCGCTGCCGAGCTCGCCTGCTGCTCCCAGTCTGATCTGCTTGCCCCCTGGTGACCTTGCTCGCTGGACACGGGGTTGTACACAATCCCTGCTCTTTTCGAGCTTGTCAAAAAGCTCGGAAAGAAACATCCAACCCGAAGTGTGCGGCGAGCTCTGGCTGACGAGTTGGAGGGAATCTCCTGGTGGGGGCCACCTGCGGCTATATATATGCACCTGCTATGCTGCCTGGCTCTTGCCATTCCCCCCTGCTGCCTTGCCAAGATGCCCCTTCCCAAGGAGATTCAAGAGCGCATAGACCGAGCTCGCCAGGATTCCGCGGCTCGCGTTACCGCGCTGACGGCGGTCCCCGCGAAAGTTCCTCAAATTGACCTCGCCGAGCCGAGCTCCAAGAGGACAAAGCCGTTCCCCGAGGCGGCCGTGCCCATCTTCCATGACCTGAGGACCACGCTGGCTCGCGAGACTGGCTCTTCTACTCGAACTATTCTGGAGAACGATAGGGAGGTCGTTGTCGTCGGCGACGGTCAGAGTGACCTACCAGATGGCTAGGGCACCACGCCGCGGGTCCCTACGCCGCGAGGCGAGGTCACGCTCGCCACTTCGCGACTCTCGGCGCCGGACAGCTATCCCCGGGATCCGCCGCTCCTCTTCGGGATCCTGCATGTGAGCTCGCAGAGGCCAGCTTCACCACAGGGCTCCCCTCCTCGGCAAATTGATGCGGCCGCCGGGGGAGGCCTGGGGTCCATTCCTGTCCCGGTCTTCGAGCTCATCTCGCCGGGGGCTCGCGGCCCAGGTCGCGGGAAGGACCTGAGGTTCATCCCTCCCCACGTTTCCTTTGAGCCGCCGAGCTCTTCAGGTCTACCTCGCTCAACTCTGTGCTTCACTAGCTTTTGCTTCGCTAACGTTTGCCTTTACAGCCCTTCCCAGTCAATCGGCTGCTGAGGAGTCCTCGCGGGCAGCCCACCATTCTCCCCTCCCGTCTCCGAGCTCACTGGACTCTTACTTGGGTCCGGAGGTGGATCAGGGCGAGCTGTCGAGGAGGGAGGTCAAGCTCCTCAAGAAGCTGGTGTGCGGACTGCGCGAGGTGCAAGGAGCCAACGAGACGCTGCAGCGCGACTATGCGCGTCTTGCTGAGGAGGTGCGCCTCGGCCGACCTGGCGAGTTGATGTCTCCCTCCCGACTCCTGGATGAGATAGGCGACGGTCTCTTGGTCACGCAAAGGAATTCTGGAAGGATCCGCGAGCTACTCCGCGCGCGGCAGCTTGGGGGGCGGGGGTCGCGAGGCCGGGGTAGGTAGGTTTGCGGGCTCCTCTGCCGAGCCGACCGTCGCTCGCGTCCCGATGCCCTCCCTGTTCGCGCGCCTCCTTTTCTGTTCTGAACTTTCCCCTTCTGTGATGAACAACTTAGAACATTCTTAATTATGTTATTTAAATAAAAAACCGTAATGTTTGACTTAGCCTCAGTTGGGATGCGCCGGAAGTCGGTAAGCTGGGGTGGCGAGCTGGGGTGGCGAGCTGGGGCGGCGAGCTGCGCCGATGTGACATCCTGCCTCAGATTCCCTTTCGTATAAATAGCCCCCCTGCCCTTCACCTACCCCCGTACTGTCTTTATTGCTTTGCTTTCCCTTCCTTGCTTTTTTCCTTTCTCTGCTCGCGCAGCGCTTCGCTTCTTCTCTGCGATCATGGGAAAGACCAACCCGGATGCCGATGGCCGCTCCAAATGCGCGCAACACTTCGCGGATTACTGCTTCTTCGACGGCCACACCAGCGAGGAGGAGCTCGCAGAATTCATAGCCATGTATGTGCCGCCGGGCTTTGAGGCGCGCAGGCCGGGGCCGGGCGAGGCCATCAACACGTTCTATGAGAACGAGCTCGCATTCCCCATCTCGCACTTCGAGGTGGGGCTGCGACTTCCCTTGTGGCCGGAGATCCGGCAGATCCTGAAATACTACGGGGCCGTCCCCGCGCAGCTGAACTCAAACGCCATCGCCATGATGGTGGCGTTCGCGAGCTACCTCCGGCGGGAGAGGATCGAGTTCAACCTGACGGTGTTCAGGAAACTCTTCTCCTATAAGGCGACGACGGACGGGGTCGCCTACTTCGGCGGCTCCTTGATCAAAGTTCGCGAGATCGCGAACAAGCACCATACCTGGATGACCAAGATCGCCTTCATCAAGGGCAATCTCGGCAACCTCCCCTACTCGCCGCAACAAAAGGCGAGGAGGTTTACCGCCCGCCGGCCGTGTCCGGCAACGACGCCGAGCTCCACAAATTCTTCCTGCACAAAGATTTCGAGGTTGCCTTCCTGCGGAGGGGCCTCGATGCGCTCCCCCCGGTTCTGCCCGGCGAAGGTATGCCCTCCTCATCTTGCCGAGCTCGCCTACTCGCCGAGCTCGGCTCATCATCGTATCTGGAGTCCCTAACCTTTCCAAGTATTTTCATGTAGGGGAGCGAATAATCCCCGCGAACCCGCCGTTCGCTGACCCGGGGCTCGACACTGACCCTCTTGCTCGCGAGAGGGCGGCGGCAGCGGCCTGCCGAGACGAGGCGGCCCTCTCGCAGCCCTCTTCCGGCAAGAGGCGACCTGAGGACGCGGGGTCAAACCCGCCATCCGGCCCCCGTCAGATGAAAAAGATGCGGAGGGCGCTGCTGGCTCCGCGGGGGCAACAGCAACATCAACCCAGCCCCAAGTACATCAGCTCGTCGGAGACTCCTCCCGACGCGTCACCGGGGAGCCCGCTGAAGGAGACGACCAGCAAGGGCCGAAAGGGCGACAAGGGCCCTTCTACCTCGGCCGCGATCTCCCCTCCTCCTTCGGCGAAGAGGGCTGCTCGCGAGCGCGCGCCGCCGAAGCAGCACCCCCTCTTCAACTTCGGCGGGCGCTGGAAGGATTCTGCGGGCGAGCCCATGCTGCAGTGGGACGAGCTCGCTCATCGAGTCTCCATCTCCACTCTGCACCCGTCCTGGCATGACCGCGAGCCCGCCACCGGTCACGCCTACGCCCTCGGCTTCGGCCTCTATGGCCGGGAGGATGCCGAGGCCTACAAGAGGACGACCCTCCGGCAGCTCGGCCATGAGGGCCTGCAGTCGCACCTGCGGACTCTGGAGCTGCACCACATGCTGGCGCACCGCAGCTTTGCCATCAGCCACCAGCTCGAAAAGGCCGAGCAGGCTCGCGACCTCGCCAAGGAGCAGGTCGCCGATCAAGCGAGGCGGCTCGGCATCGCGGATAGTCTTCTCGCTCAGACTGCTGGCGGGCTGGTAAGCGTTACGCACAGCTCCCTTTTACTTAGAAAGCTTTGCTGCCGCTAAATGGGCTTTTTTCCAGGATGCCAAGGCGGCGGGCGAGCTCCAGGCTCGCAACACTAAGCTGGGGGAGGAGGTTAGCCGGCTGCGCGCGCAGCTGGCCGCTGATGCCGACGCTGCTGGCGAACTCCAGGTCCGCAATACCGAGACGAGGCGGCCCTCTCGCAGCCCTCTTCTGGCAAGAGGAGACCTGAGGACGCGGGGTCGAACCCGCCATCCGGCCCCCGTCAGATGAAAAAGATTCGGAGGGCGCTGCTGGCTCCGCGGGGGCAACAGCAACATCAACCCAGCCCCAAGTACATCAGCTCGTCGGAGACTCCTCCCGACGCGTCACCGGGGAGCCCGCTGAAGGAGACGACCAGCAAGGGCCGAAAGGGCGGCAAGGGCCCTTCTACCTCGGCCGCGATCTCCCCTCCTCCTTCGGCGAAGCGGGCTGCTCGCGAGCGCGCGCCGCCGAAGCAGCACCCCCTCTTCAACTTCGGCGGGCGCTGGAAGGATTCCGCGGGCGAGCCCATGCTGCAGTGGGACGAGCTCGCTCATCGAGTCTCCATCTCCACTCTGCACCCGTCCTGGCACGACCGCGAGCCCGCCACTGGTCACGCCTACGCCCTCGGCTTCGGCCTCTATGTCTGGGAGGATGCCGAGGCCTACAAGAGGACGACCCTCCGGCAGCTCGGCCATGAGGGCCTGCAGTCGCACCTGCGGACTCTGGAGCTGCACCCCATGCTGGCTCGCCGCAGCTTTGCCATCAGCCACCAGCTCGAAAAGGCCGAGCAGGCTCGCGACCTCGCCAAGGAGCAGGTCACCGATCAGGCGAGGCGGCTCGGCATCGCGGATAGTCTTCTCGCTCAGACTGCTGGCGGGCTGGTAAGCGTTACGCACCGCTCCCTTTTACTTAGAAAGCTTTGATGCCGCTAAATGGGCTTTTTTCCAGGATGCCAAGGCGGCGGGCGAGCTCCAGGCTCGCAACACTGAGCTGGGGGAGGAGGTTAGCCGGCTGCGCGCTGCTGGCCGTGGATGCCGACGCTGCTGGCGAACTCCAGGTCCGCAATGCCGAGCTCGGGGAGGAGAACGGCCTCCTGCGTGCGCGTCTTGGAGAGCTGGAGGGCGCGAACGCGAAGCTGAAGGGGGAGAACCAGCACCTTCTCGGCGAGGTTCGTCGCCAGGCGGAGATCTTCTTCCCGTCGCACGACATCGATCCCACGCTCCCCTACAAGAGCCCGCGCATCTTCGGCGAGGCCGACCTTGTCGAGAGACTGCGGATCAACTCAATCCAGACCGCCGAGTGCACCCTTGCGATGATGAAGGACTCCGGGGTGCTGGTGGAAGGATGCGGGGAGATCTCTGCTCGGGACCTGATGCCGAGTCTGTTTCCGGCGACGCCGCCCAGCGAGAAGGAAGATAGCCTGGATGCGATGTTCGGGAAGAGCTTCCAGGACCGTTCGGGCGACGGCGAGGACCAGTCCGGCGGAGGGGGTGAGGCCAGCTAACAACCTTGTATTTTTTTCTTTTTTCTTTCCTCCTTTTTTTTGACGACTCGCCGTGGCGAGCTCCCTGTATATTTGTGAATAATCAATGAAAGTTTTGTGACCATACCGGTGATCCTTTACTATGCTTGCGTTATGAATGTATGCGAGTGCTTCCTCCTGCGACCTCGCAGGGACAGGTTCCGCGAGTAGAGTGATTACGAGAGCGCTCGCGCGAGCGAGACGCGCTTGGGGTGTTCGCCGAGCCCCAATCGATTCCGCGGCGAGTTGCTCCCCCCCCCCTTATCACGCCACTATTACTCGCATGCGGCCTCCACCCTTCTATCTGCCTTCCTTTACTCGCTTGCGAGCCATCCAGGTTGTGCCCGTCGAAGAAGAAATTCTTCGTGTAATGGGTGAAGGGGGCGAGGTATCTCGATCTGGCCTGCTTCCTTTGGCGAGGCCCGGGCTTTGCGGCTTCCCCCACCAATGCCGAGCTGGAGATGACGAGCCCAAACACGCCCATGCAGAGCCCTTTAGCCCGGCCTGCCTTCCTGTCCGTGCCGAGCTGAGTTTGTCGAGCCTGAGCTCGTCCTGGCAGGACCCTTCCCCTTGGCTCCTTACCACAGACTGGCCTGCACCTGATATTTTTAAGGCCGACATCTTCGAGTGACTCCCAGCCTTGTCAGTTAGGTGAGAGCCTGACGGCGGGATCTACTCGGGGTACATTACTACCACCATCGAGTGACTTCCAGCCCTGTCAGCTAGTTGAGAGCCTGACAGCGGGATCTGCTCGAGGCCAAGGATGACACCGAGTGACTTCCAGCCCTGCCAGCCAGGTGAGAGCCTGACAGCGGGATCTGCTCGGGGTCCGTTACTACCACCATCAAGTGACTTCCAGCCCTGTCAGCTAGTTGAGAGCCTGACAGCGGGATCTGCTCGAGGCCAAGGATGACACCGAGTGACTTCCAGCCCTGCTAGCTAGGTGAGAGCCTGACAGCGGGATCTGCTCGGGGTCCGTTACTACCACCATCGAGTGACTTCCAGCCCTGTCAGCTAGTTGAGAGCCTGACAGCGGGATCTGCTCGAGGCCAAGGATGACACCGAGTGACTTCCAGCCCTGCCAGCTAGGTGAGAGCCTGACAGCGGGATCTGCTCGGGGTCCGTTACTACCACCATCGAGTGACTTCCAGCCCTGTCAGCTAGTTGAGAGCCTAACAGCGGGATCTGCTCGAGGCCAAGGATGACACCGAGTGACTTCCAGCCCTGCCAGCTAGGTGAGAGCCTGACAGCGGGATCTGCTCGGGGTCCGTTATACATCTCATTCTACCATGTGGGCTAGTTACAACATTAACAGAGAGCTTGAAGGAATTTATTACAATCAAAGTGTTGCTTACATGTTTTAGGGGAAAAATCGCTTGAGGTCGTCACCATTCCAGGTGAGACTCAGGGTCTCGCCCTCTACATTTTGGAGTCGGTAGCCCCCTGACCCCAAGGCTACCTTTACAATGAATGGTCCCTCCCAGCTGGGATTGAGCTTCCCTACGGATGCTGACCTCCCTGCCTCTTCTACTTTCTTTAGCACCAAGTCCCCTTCCACGAACTGCTTGACCCTGACGTGCTTGTCAAAGTACTTGGCCATTCTTCTTTTTACCTCCTCCTGCCGGATAGCGGTAAGGTCTCTCACCTCTTCAACCATGTCAAGGGAAAGCCTCAGTTCCTCCTCATTCTCTGCTTGCCATTCCTCACGGCCTTCTTTTGCTGCCATGACTCGCGGTGTTTGGACTTCGAATTCAATGGGGAGCATGGCCTCGCACCCGTGGGAGAGTTTGAAGGGGGTCTCCCCTGTAGCTGTGTTGGGGGTGGTTCTCAGGGCCCAAAGAACCGCGGGAAGCTGCTGCACCCAACTCCCTTTCAGGTTCTCCACCTTCTTTTTGAGGAGGTTGACGATGATCTTGTTTGCGGCCTCCACCTGCCCGTTACTCCTGGGGTGATGGACCGAGGCGAACCTGAGGTCTATCTCAAGCTGCTCGCAGAAGCTGGTGAACTCAGCACTAGCGAACTGGGGCCCATTGTCTGTGACGATGGCCTGGGGCAGCCTATGGCGACAGATGATCTCCCCCCAAACAAAGTTCCTGATCACCTGGGAGGTCACCTTGGCCAATGCCTTCACCTCCATCCACTTTGAGAAGTAGTCTATCATCACCAGGAGGAACCTTCTCTGGCCGCTGGCTTGGGGGAACGGCCCAACTAAATCCATTCCCCAAATTGCGAAGGGCCATGGGGCCGTGATACTTCGGAGCCGCTGGGCCGGCTGCAGCTGGAGAGGGGCAAACAGCTGGCACTTGTGACATCTTCTTGCGAATTCTGCAGCGTCCTGGCCTAGGGTGGGCCAGAAATAACCTTGCCTGACTATCCTCCCTTCCAGGGTCCGACTCCCGGAGTGACTCCCACATTCCCCGGAGTGGACCTCCTCCAAGATCCTTCGCGCTTCTCCCTCTGTTATGCAGCGGGCCAGCATCCCTGAGAGGGTCTTTCTGTATAGCTGCCTGTCCTGGAGGAGGTAGTATGCTGACTTGTGCCTCAGCTTCTTCTTGTCCACCCCCTCCGGATACTCTCCTGTGGAGAGAAAAACAATCACTGGATCCATCCATGAAGCTTGCTGATCGATTTCCATGAGCTCTCCTTCTTCGATGGAGGGGCGAAACAGGTCGGTGATGGTGCCCCCCACCTGGGGACCATGCTTAGCCAATTGATCGGCTTGTTCATTCTCTTCCCTGGTCACGTGTCGGATGGTGAAAGTTTGAAAAGTGCCAATGACCCCCTTCACCTTGGCCAAGTACAATCGCAGGGTGGGCTCCCTTGCCTCAAACTCCCCGTTAATCTGAGAAGCCACTACCATGGAGTCGGTAAGGACCTCCACATCTGATACCCCCAACTCCCTGGCCAGGCGCATCCCTGCTATCACGGCCTCGTACTCGGCCTGGTTGTTGGTAATGGGAAAGTGCACCACCACTGTCTGCTCGATTCGGGTCCCTTGAGGGCTTTCTAGGATCACCCCTACTCCTAAGGAATGCCTTCCCGAGGCTCCATCCACCCTCACCTTCCAAGGAGCCGGGCGAGTGAGTTCTTCCTCCGCCACTTCAACCACGTAGTCAGCAAGAAAGTCGGCCATCGCCTGGGCTTTGATCGAGAGCCGCGGAACGAAGGAGACGTCGAACTCGCTCATCTCCACCGACCATTTAGCCAACCTGCCTGAATGCTCCACCCCCTCAAAGATGTTGCGGATGGGGTGGTCGGTTACCACTCGGATTGAGTGTGCCTGGAAGTAAGGCCGTAGCCTCCGAGCTGAGATGATTAGGGCGAACGCAAGCTTCTCCAAGATCGGATACCGGAGTTCGGCCTTCCTCAGGACCTGGCTTACATAGTAAATAGGGAGCTGCCTCTTCCCTTCTTCACGAACCAAGACGGAGCTCAGGGCCTCTGCCCCGACCCCGAGATACAAGAACAGGTCCTCCCCCTCCTTCGGTCCTTGGAGCAGCGGAGCCTGTGTCAACTGCACCTTGAGGGCCTGGAATGCCTCTTCACACTCTTTGCTCCATTCAAACCTCTGCCCCCCCCCCCCCCCCTTAGCGTCTTGAAGAAGGGGGAGCACTTTTCTCCTGCCCGCGAAAGGAAGCGACTCAGCCCTGCCAGCTTCCCTGTCAGCCGCTGGACCTCCTTTGCACTCCGCGGGGACCCCAGCTCTAGGATAGCTTTGACCTTGTCGGGATTCGGCTCGACCCCTGCGGGGGTGAGGAGATGCCCTAAGAACTTTCCTCGGCTGGCCCCGAAGACACACTTAAGGGGATTCAACCACATTTTGTATCTATGTAGGGTGGCGAAGGTTTCCTCCAGGTCCCGGAAGTGGGCATCCACATCCCAGCTCTTGATCATGAGGTCGTCCACGTACACCTCCAAGTTCCTCCCCCTTTGCTCCTTGAAGACCCTGTCCATCATCTTCTGGTAGGTAGCCCCAGCATTTTTCAGCCCAAAGGGCATCATCTTGTAGCAGTAGCATCCATCCCCGGTGATGAATGAGACATCCTTGATGTCTGGGGGGTGCATCCTGATCTGATGGTAACCTGAAAAAGCATCCAAAAAACTCATTACAGAAAAACCGACGGCTGAGTCAACCAGCGCGTCGATCCGAGGCAAGGGGTAACAATCATTAGGACAAGCTTTATTAAGTAAGGAAAAGTCGATACACATCCTCTATCGGCCATCCCCTTTTTTAACCATAACCACGTTGGAGACCCAGCCAGGGTACTGAATCTCAGACACGAAGCCTGCCTTGAGGAGTTTCGCCACCTCCTCCCGGATGGGTTCCGCCAGCTTGTCCGCGGTGGACCTCTTCTTCTGCTGAACGGGGCGTGTTCCCGGGTCCAGGTTGAGGCGATGGCAAGCCACATCCGCGTCGACCCCCGGCATCTCCGCGGCATTCCAGGCGAAGATGTCCACGTTCTTCTGGATGCACTCCAGCATCCTGCCCTGGTCCTCCGGGGTCAGCCCCCCGCTGACGCGGATCTTCACCACCCTTCCTCCTCGGGTGAGCACCTCCAGCTCCACCACCTCCTCTGCTGCCTCCAGCCTGGATCGCTCTGCCCATCCTTCGGCATCCCCTTCCTCCAGAACGGGGACCTCTACCTCCAGCTCTCCTCCAACGGCCCTCACTTCGGCCACCTCCTCCAGATCTCCTCCTGCCGCCTCCTCTGCGCAGCTCTTCTCTCCCAGCACCTCCCTTCCTGCTTCCTGGCCGACCTCCTCCATCCTTCGCCCCATCTCCTCGGCTCCCTCCTGCCAGGAGATGGTATTCACCGCAGTGACATAACACTCCCGCGCCATCTTTGGGTCTCCCCTAACCCTGACTTGGATCCCCTCGGCGTTGAACTTCAAGCATTGATGAAAAGATGAGGAGACGCAGCGGAAGGCGCTGATCAGGGGCCTTCCAAAGATGGCGCTGTAGATGCTGGGGGCGTCCACAATGACGAACTTGCAGTTTCGGGACTGCCCCCCCCCCCCCCCCACCCCCAAGGTGACATGGAGTCCAACTCCTCCCTCCACTTCCTTCCTTTCTCCTGAAAATCCGAACAAGGGGCCATCTGAGGCCAGCACCCTCTTTGCCTCCACCTTCATCGCGTCGAACGCCTTTTTGAAGACGACGTTGAAAGAGCTCCCGTTGTCCACGAGGATCCGAGAGACGGTGAAGTTCTCGATGGCCGCCTTGATGACCAGCGCATCATAGAACGGATCCTCGTGGTCTGGCAGATCACTCCTGGAGAAGGTGATCTTCTCCTCTGGTGGCGGGGTTTGGGATGTAGAGGCGACGCTCCGCCGGTACATGTTGTGGAGGCTTGCCTTGCGGGAAGCCTCGATCCCTGCTCCCCCGTCGATCATCCCGATTCCCCCTCGGGTCCCCATATCCACCGGTCTTCACACCGATCCTCCTCCGCACGAGGCAGGACCTCCTCAATCCTCACCTCCTGTCACGCCTCCTGCTGCTGCTGCTGCCGCTCCCTGTTCCTTCTCATCTCGAGGAACTCCGGATAGGTGGCCGTGGCGTGCCCCTCTTCCTGGTGGAAGTCACAATAGGGCAGCTCCACCCTGACCTCTCTTCTTCTCCTTCTCCATGCTCCCCTCCTTGCTCCGAGGGCTATGGCCATGGCCTCCTCTTGATCGGGGAGCCAGGGCCTCTGACCCTGCCTCCAGCCCGGGGGGTGGAATTGGTCTTGCCTCCCCTGAAAGTGACCCCTTCCGAAGTTCCCCCTCTGCGGCCCCTGCCCCTGCCACTCTAGCCTCCAACCTAACCGACGATCGGGCTCCTGACGCCCCCACCCCGGCTGCTGCGGCCCTTGGAGCTGCCTCTGCTCCCTCTGCCTCGGTTCCCCTCTTATCTCCTCCTGTGCCTTTCCTCCCCTCGACTCTTTCTCCTCCTCTGTGGCCCACCTGGCCAGTTTCCTTGCAAATTCTGGGTTCGACGCCTCCCCGTCAGCCTCTCTCGCCGCCCTCACCATCAACTCCTCGTAGGAGAGGGGGGGAACCCTCTTCAGCTCCATCCGGAAGAAACCCTGCTGCAGGCCCAGGGTAAAGGCCATCATCAGACTATGGCCCGACATCTCCTGGACTTGAGTAACTTCCTCCTGGAATCGGTCCACATAGCTTCCCAACGTCTTGTTCACCCCCTGCTTAATGTGAAACAAAGACTCAGACTCCTTCTTCCTCTTCTTCGAAGTGGTGAATCTCAGCATGAATCCCCGGCGCAGATCCTCGAAGCAGTAGATGGAGCTGGCCGGTAGCTGGTGGAACCACTCTCTCGCCTTTTCCCGGAGGGTGATGGCGAAGAGCCGGCACTTGAATCCGTCCGACATCTGACGGATGGAGACCACGTCCTCGAACCATTGGACATGCTGGACCGGGTCTCCCTTCCCAGTGTAGTAGGACATCTCGGGCTCCCTGAACCCATCTGGAATGGGAGCTGAAGAGACCAGCTCACTGAAAGGACTCCCTCCCCCTACTGGGCGAGCTGGCAAGTCTCGCGAGCCCAGCTCGCCGAAGCGGCCTCGGCCTACCGAGCCGGGGAAGAGCTCGCGTCCGGGGAGCTCGCACCCTCGGCCTTCCTCGGCCACTTCCTTCCCAGCTCGCCTGCCGGGAGCGTCATCGCCCAATGAGGGGGCGGCCGCGATCCGGTTTGCCGGAGTTGAGCACTCGGCCCGCGTGCCGAGTGCGAACTTGACCAGATTCAGCACCTCGTTTCTGAAGTCTTCAAACATTCCCACCGTTGCGAGAGGCGGGGGGTGGCGAGCTCGGCCTGTCGGATCCTTGTCCCGTCATCGAGCTCACGGAAACTTTTCTGCGCTGACCACTTTCCATGCTCACCGCACCAAAATGTTGAAACCGGAACCCGGCTTCCTGTGGAGCTCGCCCTTGGGGAAAGGGGGTGGTCTTGCGCCTACTTCGCTCGTGCAAGAAAAACGACGAAAGCAAGGAGAAACAGACCCAAGGGCTCAGCAGGGAGGTCCCACCACAAACCCGGAAGATCTCAGAGCGCTTCCCCTCCTTAGCCTGAAGCCGAGCTAAGGTACCCTCAGAAAGCACTTAAAGATTTTGGGAAGAAGAGCACAGAGAGAAACTGCTTTCTGGGGTACCCCTTGGGTCCTATTTATAGCTTTTGAAATCCGGACTGCCAATAACCAAAATAACCGACCTGAAATTACCAGGAAACCCTTGGCTGGGCCTGCCAACAGCCAAACTCCGCTGTTTTGAAGGGCTATGGGCAGACCAGCAGGGGTAAAATAGTAAAAAGTACCTCTGGCCCCCAGGCGAGCTGGGACCCCTGGCCACCTCGGCATGCTCTGCGCGCCCGCTGCTGCTGAGCTCCACTGCGAGGGCGCGAGTTGCAGCCCGCTCGGCGAATGCCGAGCTCGGGGTCGCCGATTGACGATCTCTGGCCGACGGATGCCGAGCTCAGCCTCGCCCCTGCCGCTTCCGAGCTCGCCTGCTGCTCCCAGTCTAATCTGCTCGCCCCCTGGTGACCTTGCTCGCCGGACACGGGGTTGTACACCCCTTCCTGAGGGCCCATAAAAACTTACAGCATGACTTCTAACCTCCCTGTCCTGTGTCCTCGGGTGGTGAGAAGCGTTCTGTGAGCTGATACATGCAGATTCACACCGAGTTGAGGCAGTGGCAGTGAATACAAAGGGCTCAGAATGAGCCTTAGGTATTCTCTCATGGGTGGCCACGACGGCCCTTGCACTATGAGTGTCTCCACATGAGGACAGACCACCCTTACAGTGCTCACGATTGTTCCTGTGATCATACCTGAAGGCATGATGAGTACCCTTCCTGTTTGGAGTGGGGGGTCGGAATACCGTTTCCCCATTTCTCCATGAATTGATAATTCTGGAGATCCACCCATTTTCTACCTTTCTCTTCATAGCATCAACCTTGGAAAAGTTAGCTACTATCCTTTTCTCATTCTCTAGACCACTATCTAGAGCTGAGATTTTAGAGTCCTTGACCTTGTTGGATGCCAATTGGAGAACCAACAAGATCTTCAGTCGAGCAATCTCTTGAGCTTGCTCCTCAGCAAGTAGGTTGCTTTTCTGAAGGGCTCTCTTCAGGGAATCAGGATTTTCTGAAGGAAAGCAGTTCCTGTCTTCAGAAACTTCAAGAGAGACGGGGCAAGATGAGGAAGTTACCTGCTCATCAGAGTCATTGTCACTAGCGGCAGTGACCGTTGTGTCATCCTCATTAGAACTGTTTTCCTCACTGGCTTCTTCAGTCTCTGACACGGACACTGGAGCTCTGATGCTATCCGATAGATCCTTGCCTTCATCTTCAGAGGCGAGTACCCCCACATAGGTTTCATCCTCTGGTTGACAGCAGATTCCAGCTTTATCTGACCCCCCCATCAGCTCTGAGATCATCACCCACATAGATTTAGCCGACTCACATTTTTCCAATCTAGAGCGAGAAGCTCCAGACCAGATATCCAAGATAATTTGACGAATCCTCTTGTCTAAATTAAATAATGAAAGTTCCGTCTCTGACATCTCAGCAATGCACTTGGGCACTTGGATATTCTTTCCAGAGTCGGAGGTCTTCATAGGAATAAAAGGACCCTCTTCCAGGATGAAAGATGCTCGAGGATCGATAGCATCCAAGTGATACGAAACTCTCATCCTCCAGACGGGATAAAACACCTTTGTGCATGTGGGGAGTCTTAGTGGCGATATCTCATGATCCAGCTCCATGCTTCTGACACTGGTGGCAGGATTCTACTAAAGGTGTAAACCTTTTTGATGAGTAACCTCGCTCTGATACCACTTGAAAGTCCACCTAGTGTCAACTATCTTCACCTATGGGGGGGGGGGGGGAATAGGTGACGTGCAGCGTTTTTGCGGAATTTAAAACTGCTCAAGGCATCTGCCACGGTATTTCCCTTCCATGGGTGATAATGCATCGTGTAGTCATAATCGCACATGAACTCAAGCCATCTCCTCTCGCATAGATTTAGATCCTTATGCATATCAATATACTTTAGGTTCTTGTGATCTGAGAAGATATCACAATGAACCCCATACAGGTAATGCCTCCAAATCTTTACCGCGAATACCACTATCCCGAGCTCCAAATCATATACGGGGTAGTTTTGCTCATGTTTCTTCAGCTATCTCGAAGAATATGCGATGACGTGTCCATGTTACATCAGGACTACACCCATCCCCTAGTATTATATGTGTATATAAATGTGAAATCCTTGCTTCACATATCAATGTGCAAGGATGGGGGAGGAGGCGAGCCTGTCCTTCAACTCCTGAAATTTTGCCTCGCACTTCTAGATCCAAGTAAAAGTTGTATCCTTCTTTGTCAAGGACATGACAGGAGTGCTATCCTTGAGAACACCTCCACGAACTTGCGATAGTATCATGCTAGTCACAAGAAACTACATATGTCTGAAAATGACTCGGGCCGTGACCAATCTCTAACTTCCTGCACCTTGATTGTGTCCACAGCCAACCCAGCTCCACCGATAGTATGCCCTAGAAATGCTACTTCCTGTAGCCAGAACTGGCACTTAGAGAACTTGCATACATTTGGCGCTCTCTCAGTTTGCCCAGCAATAGAGCCAGATGCTGTGTGTGCTCCTCCTTCGTCTAGGAATAGATCAATATATCATCAATGAAGACTATGATGAATATATCCAAGTGTAACACCCCAAAAAGGCATTGGCGAGAACAGGATAAAAGTCAACATGGGCTCGACGAAAATCGTCGAGCGGAGCTTGAAGAAAATGTTAATCGTTGAGCGGAGCTTGACGATTATGGCATGTTATATGAAATATTTCTCGTTCGACGAACTAAAGCCTATTCAATGAACTTACTCCCGACCGACGAAGTTCGTTCGACGAAATTAGCCCATTCAACGATTTGTCGAAAAAGGAAAATATCACCGAGTGGTGAGAGTGGGTATCGCCATATGGCGATAGCGGCAAGCATTTAGATGTCACTCGACACACTCGACGCTCTCAATGCTCTCGACGCACCCAACGCCTGAAAGCGTTGAGTGGCTTGATATCGCGGGCAATAGTGGATATCACCGGGCGATAGGGTCGCGTGGCATGAGACACGTGTCCGACTAGCTGTTTAGAGGCCAATAAGCTGTGGTTGACCTAGGTCAAAGCGGTCAAAGTGGTGAAGTCTACATCGCCGATTGGCGACAGTCTATATCGCCAGGCGATAGCGCCAAAGTTGACCAGTCAACTCAAATCTTGGACTTTCCTTTATTTTGACTGAGAGATCATGTGGCTGGGATTATTCCCGAGTCCACTTAACTAGAGAAGAATATGATGGAGGTTTCATTTTCTTTCTCTATCTCTCTCTTCATCTCTTAAGTTTTCATGAATGAAAAGGAAGAAGAAGCTAGAGAAGTGATGTAACGTCCCAATTTGCGCTAGACCCCTTGTGCGCACTTTTAAGTCAGGAGAGTTGACTTTGGCACAGGGAGTGCTGGTAGTTAGGCTTGCACCCAAGTGAGGGAGGTGATGTTGGTCCAGAGTAGGACACGGGAAGTGACACGGGCATGTCCATATCCGTGTGGTTCTTTGGTGCCTCTGTGTTTACTTTGTGAAGTCTACAGAGAAGGACAAGGGTAGTGACACGGGCGTGTCCCTACCCGTGTGTATGTATTCATTGAGCAGCGCTCGAATAACACTATCGACTATGTTTCTCCCATGCAGGACACGGGTAGTGACACGCATGTCCAACAGCAGCTCGACGACTCATCGAGCAGAGCTCGACAAATCGTCGACCGTGTTCCTCCCGAGAAGGACATGGCTAGAGACATGGGCGCGTACCTACCCATGTGTGTCCAAGCAGCTGGACGATTCGTCGAGCAGAGCTCGACGAATCGTTGAACACATTCTTCCCGAGCAGTACACGGGTAGTGACACGGGCGTGTCCCTACCCGTGTAGTTCAATTTCGGGTTTTGACAAATTTTATGGCCGCGTCATTTCGAAGGGACTCATTTACTGAGTTGATTGGCGGTCCAATGATAGGCCGACATGTGTCTATGCAGTTGCCAAACATCTCACATGAAAAGGGGAGAAAACCCTAGCCATTTATAGTCTTCCTTCTAAATCCATTGCTGTAAGAAACTGCTGGAGATGAAAATGGTGTTGGAGCCGATCTTCTTCCCGTGAAGAACTAACACCGATCGAGGATAAGAAGATGCCGCCAAGAAGGGTGACAATATACATCGCTGGAAATGCCGGAAATGAGGGGAGCTTCCTACCCTCTCCCTTGGTGCTAGATCTTTAGTTCTTTCTAAGAGAGATATCGACTCAAAAGAGTCTTGATTTGTGAGAAGAAGGTTTCTAGGAAAAGTCCAGGCTAGGACTTGTGTCCTAGCAGTTATAGTCTTCAACCTTTCCCTCACTTCGAATGCAGTTTGTGGACTAGTTTTGTGAAGAGAAGTGGCCTTATGAGGGTGAATAAGGGAGGAGAAATTCTGGATGTTATTTGAAAGTTTGGTTGAAGAAGAAGACGAACTGATGTCGTCCGATCTGCTTTAAGATGCTCGCAAAAATCTGTTTTCCGCGTGCAGCAGCCTTTGAGGCCATTTTCAGTCACTATGTGGCTAAATCTGGGGTTTCTACTAAACACAAATGTCACAGCCCTTCGAAATACCTTTCCAACGTGTGGTTAAACACCTTCATCGGATTCATGTAGCCTCGGGAATCCATATTTGAGTTTATTGTACAGTAATTATTCCCGCACATGTGATTCTCGTGTTTGTTTTGTATTGGTGGAGAGATCATGGTACAGTATCGTTAAGGTTTGTGGAATTTAGACTATAAATGATTGCGGTGAAATATGTTAATAACATTTGTTGGATTGATTCCCTAATGAACAGATGATGAAGAAGAGTGTACTTGATCGAGGTGATTTGGTGGAGGTTAGAGATAGATTTAAATATGTGAAATATTGAGAACGTGCTTAACAGTGTTAATGTGTTGAATAATGATGAACTTGGCTTGAATATGTTGTACATAATTGGTAATGACTGTTACGAACAAATGGTCGTGGTATTAGATGACGAATGTGTGAAATAGCCTTACACCGGTAATGAAACCATAAGTATCTTGGGCACAGGATTGTGAAAGGGTGTAAGTGCGGGGGTTTGTTCGCACTGGGTTCGTAATGCTGAGAAGAGACATATGTGGACGGTTGGTCTTGGTCCTCGGTGTTCATTCCCGAGGCTCCTTTTGTGCCAAGTGGACGGTTGGGCTTGGTCCTCTTGTTTTTCCGAGGCTCCTTCTGTGCCACGATGATGTGAAATTGCATGCGGTGTGAGTCATCACGCGGTGTCATAATCCTGGGTTAAGGATAGTATGGTAGGTCCACGGGCTTGCCAGTTGTCACACCGATGGGAGCTGACAGATAGACTTTGGGCGGTTGGGCTTGGTCTTCGGTTCTCACTCCCGGGTCTCCTTCCATGCCAAGTGGATGGTTGGGCTTGGTCCTCGTGCTTTTTCCGAGGCTCCTTCCGGATCACAACATAGGCCAGTTCAGGGCTTGGTTCTCAGTACACATCTACCCGAGACTCCTGCTGAGCCGTAGTACGCATGTGAGCTCCGCTATTGTCTTCTTAGCGTTGAGGCATACGGTGGCCTTAGCATAATCGAGGGCTCTCTACCTAGTCTATTTTCAAAACCTTGCGTATTACTTTTATTTTCATAAAAAAACAACCTTTAAATCTTTTCCTTAAAGTAGTGTACTCGACACAGATCTGTGGAAAAATACGACTTTGATATTTTAAAATACTATACTATTACTCGATAGGTACTCTTTCCTTAATCGAAGTATATAAGTGAGAAGAGATAGATTACATAGTGTTGGGTATTGTATCCACACTAACCCAGATTTGATGAAGTCACCCTTGAACTAAGATGAATTAAGTTGTATTTGATGCTTGGTTTGAGTTATGCGTTTGCAGGAATTCTTATGGGATGTGTAGACCAATGTCAGTCTACAATGGGTCACCAAACACAGGACCATACAATGTAATCCCTCATTGTGTGTTCCAAAGTGTTGACTCATGTATAGCCTCTCTATTGGGATACACTTCATATTCAAGCTCTAAGACTATATGAAAAGACTTGATGCTGATTTCACCTTAGAAAAAGAAATAAATTGTCAAGAAAATTTTCCTAAGTAAAGTACTCGAGTAAGTTACTAAGTTCATACTCGAGTAATAATACTCTTACTCGAGTAGTTAAGATATTACTCGAGTTGTTTCCTTTTATCTCTCGAGTTTACAGAAATTTACTTCTCGAATTTTTTCTAAGTTAAATACTCGAGTAGTCATCTTATATACTCGAGTAGTTCTATTTGTCTCGAGTAGTTCAACTTCTATACTCGAGTAGTTCAGTTTTCTTGTTCCAGAAATTTTCTAAGTCTATGACTCGAGTAGTATTTCTTATACTCAAGTAATCCTCTCCACCTCTCTTGTATGTACTCAAGTACTCGAGTAACTCATATTTGTTACTCGAGTAGCTGAGTCTTTCTCATTTTTATTTACTCGAGTAGTTGACTCCATGTACTCGAGTAATGATCTCATTCCATCTCGAGTTGTTTTTCTCATGTAATCGAGTAGTCATCTTCTACATACTCGAGTAGTGTTGCATATACTCGAGTAGTCTGTTATATCTCGAGTAATTTACTTTGACTTTTCCGAAAATTCTTTAAGTCCAGACCTAACGGTCTTATTCATGAACTTTGACGTGATTGGTCCACGTGTCTCTCATAATGACTCAATTATGGCTAATCTTCTCCTCTCCTATAAAAGGTCTTTTCTAAACCGACAAACCCTAAATTTATCAAAGAAGATTATTCTAAGAAAGTTTTTGCAGCCGTACTCTCTAAATATTTTTTGTCTCCTCTCTCTCTCTCCAAGAAACGAAATCTACCGCCGTCGTCGTCGCTGATTCCCGACCGGCTATGGTTTCATCTTTTGAGGATTCAGATCAAGAAAGCTTTCTAGATCGAGATTCGCTCAACTCCGTATTTTCTGATTAGTTCGATTGTGTAAAGCCAAGAAGATGTAGATCTGATTTTTGCCGAGATTTTCTTCACCTCTCTGATAAAGCCTCAATGCCTAGAAGAAGAAGATCCTGGTCGATAGTTTGCAGATCTAAAAAAGAAAATTACTATTTGTATTTCTGTACACATTTTATTTCATTATTGTAGGAGAAGTTTTCTCCGAGTGTAGGAGTTTTTCAACTCTGAGATTGTAGGAAGTTTTGCCTTCCGAGTGTAGATCCGGTTTGTGGATCGAGTTTGTAGGAACGTTGTTCCGAGGGTAGGATTGATTTTCAATCTGAGATAGTGGAGTAGCCGAGTCTAGTGTATTGCTAGATCGGTGAGGGAAAGTGAATGTACCCAAGGTTGGGGAACCACTATAAATCTTGCTTCGTCTGTGTTTGATTGGTAGATAGATCTCTGCTTTGGATTGTAATTTTTTATTCTGCAAAAAGATGCACAATTCACCTATTCACCCCCCTCTAGGTGATTTAGGTAGGCAACTATAAACTTTCAATTGGTATCAGAGGGAGGTTGATCGTTAAAAGGTTAACACCTTGATCAGATCCTTCAATAGTTGTCTTTTGAGATCTACCAACAATGGACAAGTCTAAAGATTTTGCCAAGCTTCCTATATGTACCAAGAATCATTTTCCCATGTGGAAAGAGAGAATCAAGTTCTTCATGGAAGCTGTGGATCCAAGGATCTTCATGATAGTTGAAGAATGTCCTTATATTCCCATGACCGTCTCCACTATAGATCAAACCAAGAAAGTCCCAAAGAAACTTATGGATCTAGATAAGGATGAGATTGCACTTATCTCATTGGACAAAAGGCAAAAAATATCATACCAAGTGCAGTCGATGATTCAATGCTGCAAAACTTGATTTACTGCCAGTCTGCAAAGTAGATGTGGCAGTCATTAGTTACCTTGATGGAAGGAACAAAAGAAGTGAGGGATGATAGAAGATACCTTCTTAATCAGAAGTATGAAGCTTTCCGACAAGGAAACAAAGATACCATTGCTGACACCTTTGAGAATATCTTGAAGATAGTGAATGGGCTAAGGGTCTATGGCAGAGTCTTCACTAATGGAGAACTAAATGACAAGTTCTTGAGATCTCTAACTAAGGAATGGGATAACAAGGTTTGTGCCATAAGGGAGTTTGGAAAACTGGCCGAGATATACCCTCAGAATCTCTTTGGGAAGCTTATGTCATATGAGCTTCAACTCAACACCAAGAAGGCTGAAGAAGAGAAGAGCAGGTCTGCATTCAAAGAGAAGTCTGTTGCTTTAAAGGCAAATATCTCTAAGAAGACAAAGGTTGTTTCTCCTACTCCAGCACCAGAAGTTAGTGAAGAAGAAACCTCAGAGCCAAGCACCTCATGCTCTGAACTATCAGATGGAGAGTTCTCACTACTCTCTCGACAGTTCAAGAAATTCTTGAACAAGAAGAAGCAATGGAAAGGCAAGGATGCCTCCTATAGAAGATCACGACACGATGGTGATCGTCAACGAAAAGGCTCAAGCAGCCATGACAGGTATAACTCTAAACAGAACAAACATGTTTCTACTGACATTATTTGTTATTGTTGTAATAAGTCAGGACAGGTCATCGCTGACTGCCCTCACAAGAAGAAGGAGGGTGGTAGAAGAGAGGAAAAGAAGTCCTCGTACAACAAGAAGAGGATAAAGAAGAGCTTGATGGCCAAAAGGGCAAGACTCTTAGTGACTCTGACTCGTCTGAGTCGAGTGAAGAAGAAGAAGCCTATTTTGGACTCATGTCTCAAACTGATGATGAACAAGAGCCCCAGTTCACTGGGAAGGTAAACTCTCACACTCCTCTCTCTGATTCTAAAGTTTCTGAACATGATTGTGAGGATAGCTCTTCTGACGATGAGTCAGAACTCATGGCCCAGTATAAGGAGTTAATCATGGCTTACGACAAATGTCGCCGAGTCGTGAAAACTCAGGCTAAAGAGATAAAGTCTCTCAAAGCTGAAGAGAGCATCTTGAGAGAGAAAGTCGCAAAGAGTGACTCGCTCGAAGAGAACTTCAATAATGCTAGTGAAGAATATAACAAAGCTCTTGAGCACCTCGACCTTAAAGAGAAAATCATCAAAGAGCTGGAAGCCCAACTTGCTGCTGAAAAGAAACTAGTTGAAAGTTTCTCAAAGCCCAAGACAGTTCTTCCATTCGTTGTTGAATTCTCAGCTAAGGCCAAGGGTGTTGTACTAGTCCATGAAGAACCTCCTAGTAAGTCTTCTAGGAGAAACAAGTCTCAACAAAAGAATAAGGCCGCCAAAAAGTCCTCAGCCAAAAAGAAGGGAAAAACCCCTCAAGATCAGACCTCTTTCAAAAAGGTCATATTTCCCTCAAATGAATTTGATCATGACTCATGCTACGGAAACTTTGCTAGGCCTACTTATGTAGAGCCAAATTCCCATTATCAAGGATGGACTCGACCCAGAAACTTTGGTGAAAGTGTCTTTAAGGCACCTTATGAAGAAGTCATTCTTCAGAGCTATGGCCCTTTCAATCATGGCCATAACTTCAAGAAGGCACCAAAGGCAAAGCCTGTTGTAGAAAAGCCAGTGAAGGAGAAGAAAACATGTGATTGTAATCATCATGAAGCTTCTTCCTCCAAGAATGCTGCCCCTACTAGACCTCAATTCCAAAGGGTCAAGAAGGAGAACATAAGGCAAAGATACAACAGATTTGACTGTTGGTATTGTGGCAGAATTCGTCACTTTGCCATTTATTGCTGGTTTAATCCCAGAAATGCTGCAACCCCACATGTTGGCAATATGAGGAAGACCACTCCTAATGCTAATATTCGTATGGGGAGTGTTCTAACTCGAGACCAAGGACCCAAACATATTTGGGTTCCTAAGGCAAACTGACTGTGATTGCAGGTATGTCCAAAGGCCACCAAAACGCCAATCTGGTATTTGGACAGTGAATGCTCTCGGTATATGACCGAGACAAGAAACCTAATTCAGAACTTTACTCCAGTTGTGAACGGACCGAAGGTCATCTTTGGTGGTTCAGACCGTGGAATCACTAAAGGTTACGGTATGATAACTAATGGTAATGTATCCTTCTCAGATGTGGCTTACGTTGAAGGGTTGGAACATAACCTTATAAGAATAATCCAACTCTGCGATAAAGGATACATAGTTGAGTTTCACGCTGATAAGTGCTTGATAAAATCTGTTGACAATATGGAAACGATTCTATCCGGCACTCGAAGCAGAAACATTTTTTGTTTAAACTTCATTTGTATAGATTCTTCGACACCAGTGTGCTTTTTAGCAAAAGATAGTGCGTCTCTTGGTGACCAATGGCACAAGAGACTAGCACATATTAATTACAAAACTATTACTAAATTATTTTCAATGAACTTAGTACGTGATGCCCCAAATGTCAAGTACGTCAAAGATAGATCTTGTCATGCATGTGTAAAAGGCAGGCAAACAAGGGCTACCTTTAAAAGTATTATTGGCAAGGATTCTAATAGATGTCTTCATTTACGGCATATGGACTTATTTGGTCTACTGCAAATTAGAAGTTTGGGAGGTAAGGATTATACGTTGGTAATTGTTGATGATTACTCGCACTTTGCGTGGGTGTTCTTTCTGAAACACAAGTCAGATACCTTCGACATCTTTATTAATTTTGTTAGGCAAGTTCAGAATGAGTACAACTGCTCCATAGTCAAAATCAGAAGTGACAATGGAAAAGAATTCAAGTCTGGGGCCATGACAGAATTTTGTGAAAGCTTAGGTATCTTTCATGAGTTTTCCTCTCCTCGTACCCCCAACAGAACGGAGTGGACGAGAGAAGGAATAGAACACTCATAGAGGCCTGCAGGACTATGTTGAGTGATTCTTCACTTCCGAAATATTTTTGGGCTGAAGCCGTCAACACTGCATGCCACGTGCAAAATCGAGCCCTCATAAACAAAAACCACGATAAGACACCTTACGAACTTCTGAAGGGAGGGAAACCAACAGTCTCATATTTTAGAATTTTTGGCTGTAAATGCTTCGTGCTAAACAATGGTAAGTATCATACTACTAAGTTTAGCGAAAAAAATTTTGAAGGTATTTTTGTAGGTTATAGTAGCCATAATAAGGCATATAGGATTTTTAATAGAAAAACCCTGGTGGTAGAAGAATCGATACATTTTGTATTTGATGAGACGAGTTTGCTGCAAAGCAACTCTTCTAGTGTGCTTATTGAAGATGCAGGTGCAAAGCTGAAAGAAATTAGCTTGGATGAACCGTCTGAAGACAAAGGTGAAAAGTTCATCAAGATCATCACTCCAACCCCTATTGGAGAGGCTGATGATCAAGATGAAGAAGTCATACAAGATGAAGAAGTCACTCCGGTGATAGAAGACAATCCAGATGCAAGGATTCTAGAGCTCTGACATCTAAAGGATCACCCTAGGGACCAGATCATAGGAGATCCCCGGGATGGTGTCAGAACTCATAGAGGTACAACTAATGAGAATCTATATTTAAGTTTTCTCTCGCAGGTTGAACCAAAGAAGTTTGAGGAAGCAAACTCAGACGCATCGTGGATAATGGCGATGGAAGAAGAACTAAACCAGTTCAAGCGCTACAAAGTATGGAAGTTTGTTCCAAGACCCAAAGGTAAGAACGTCATTGGGACAAAATGGGTCTACAGGAACAAGATGGACGAGGATGGAACGATAGTAAAGAACAAGGCCAGACTTGTCGTAAAAGGCTATCGTCAAGAAGAAGGAATCGACTTCGACCAGACGTATGCTCCAGCGGCAAGGCTGGAGGAAATAAGGTTATTCCTAGCATATGCTGCACTCAAAGGGTTCACTGTCTACCAGATGGATGTGAAGTCTGCCTTCCTTAATGGTGACATAAAGGAAGAGGTGTATGTGGAACAACCTCCAGATTTCGTTGATTCTAACTTTCCTGATTATGTTTATTTACTGCATAATGCATTATATGGTCTGAAACAAGCTCCTCGAGCTTGGTATAAGATGTTGTCTATCTTTCTACTTGAGAACAAGTTCACAAGGGGAAAGATAGACAAGACATTATTTCTTAGGGAAATTAAAGGCAAGATTTTGCTAGTGCAAATCTATATCGACGACATTATTTTTGGCTCTACTAATGACAACCTCTGCAAGAAGTTTTCAAAATTTATGCAAGGGAAGTTTGAAATGAGCATTATGGGCAAGCTGAAGTATTTCTTAGGGCTTCAGGTGAAACAGTCTGAAGATGGAATTTTCATCTCGCAGACCAAATTAACCAAAGAGTTGATTAAGAAATTCGGAATGGAGAACGCAACCTCGATGAGGACTCCAATGGGTTCAACTATGTCTCTGGACAATGATGAAAAAGGGAAACCTTTTGATGAAACCAAGTACATAAGTATTATTGGATCCTTGCTCTACCTTACTACAAGTAGACCTGGCATAATGTTCTCCACATATGTCTATGCTAGATTTCAGGTGAACTCTAAGGAATCTCACTGCACTGCTGCAAAGCGGATTTTGAGATACCTTAAAGGTACACCAAATCTTGGCTTATGGTACCCAAGAAGTAATGACAGCGAACTAATAGGTTTTTCAGATGCAGATTTTGCAGGAGCAAAGACAACAGGAAAAGCACTTCAGGGACATGTCAATTCTTTGGAAGAAGACTTATCTCCTGGAGTAGCAAGAAGCAAAACTGTGTGGCAATTTCAACGGCTGAGTCAGAGTACATCTCTACAGGCAGTTGTTGTGCACAGTTACTCTAGATAAAGAATCAGTTTGAGGACTACAACATGAAGTTTGACAAGATTCCATTATTTTGCGACTCTTCCAGCGCAATAGCAATAGCCAACAACCCAGTCTCGCGCAGCCGGAGAAAGCATATAGAGCTAAGGTATCACTTCATCCGGGAGCATGTGGAGCATGGGGACATAGACCTTCAATATGTCTCTATAGATAGGCAAATTGCAGACATTTTCACGAAGCCGCTGGACAAGACCAAGTTCTCGTTCTTTAAAACAGAACTTGGGATGCTCAACAAAGAAGACTAGAGAAGCTGGACTTTCAAGAAGGCTCAAGGCTCAAAGGTTAGTCAAATACTGAAAATTTTCACAATTCTAACTCTTTGACTTGAGTAAGACTTGACCTACTCAAGTAAAGCATATGACCTACTCGAGTAGTAGAATGACCTACTCGAGTAGTCGACTTGACCTACTCGAGTAGTGGAATGATATACTCGTGTAGTCGACTTGACCTACTCGAGTAGCAGACTGACATACTCGAGTAGTCAACTTCACATACTCGAGTACCTTACTGACCTACTCGAGTACTTCAGTTCATCTACTCGAGTACTTCTGTATACTTACCCAAGTAATTCCAGAGTTATCTACTCGAGTCAATTTCCTCACTCGTGTGCATGCCGAGTCGTTTGTTTTTCAAATTTTCTTATGCGCAAACCAAGGCTTATACTGCCTCTTCTTTGGTTTAATTCTTCATTGTCGTATAATTAGACCTAAAACTAGGGTTATATAAATAAGAAAATCCGGAAATTTCCCTACACGAAATAATTTCCGCTCTCTCGAGTACCCGGCTGCTTCTTCGCCTTCCTCCGTCAATTGCAGAGCCACGCGATTTTCTTCACCCCGTCGACATTCTCTAGGGTTTCTGAATCCTCAACAGATTTCTGAATCATGGTCGCCTCCTCTAAAATTGGTGTGGGTTCATAATTAGTCGCCGTCGGGATTGCAGAACTCTCCGATGACTTCCATAATCTAATGATTTTGCTCGACACCGCCGGATTAACCTTCATTCTCCAAGAACAATGTCGAATCCTCTTCCCCGAGGTTACAGAGTTTTTCAGGAACCTCAAGGTCAAACACCATAGCACAGTTTTGAAGTCTACAATTAAATGGATCAATATCACACTTACTCCAACCTCTATTTATCGACTTCTTCGACTGCCAGTTACAGAAGCAGATGATTTTTGGGGTGATGAAGAGTATGCCAGAACTTGCTTATTCTGTGGAATTTCTACTGATGCAAAATACATCAATAGGTCTGATATGAATGCTGAAGGAAAATTCTTGGTTGATGTCATTGGTAAAATTCTTCTATGCAAAACAAACTCCATCAGAGCCATACCCTTTTACTTCTTTGAATTGATGCAAGCAATTGTCTGTCGAAAAGCCTTTCAGTTTGGCTTGTTGATTCTGAATAAAATAAAGGAGAGTATAAAGTCCCCCAACTATGAAAGGATCATTTCCCTGCTTCTCCATGAGATAAATCCCGAGGTATTCAGTTTCTCCAAGGGAAGTATTATTCACTATATGAAGAAGGTCTCCATTTCCTCCATACAGAGATGGGAGTTAAAGTTGCAAAATCCTTCTCAAGCTGCTAAGGTTACTGAAGTTATAGATACAGAGGACAGGACTCCATCTCCCTCTCCATCTCAGGTCCCCAGCTCCTCTTGTGCACCTATTGAGGGGGAGCCTGCTCCTTCTGTTTCAGCCAGGATGCCTGCTCCTCCAGCACCTACTCCACCAGTTACCCCAGAAGACATTCCCTTAGATCAACAACTTCAAGAAATTCTCATATCCACTGATGTTGCCATCAATGAGATGATAGAAGAATTAACTGCAGTTGAATCCCCTCCTCCTCCTCCTCCTCCTCCTCTATCTCCAAAAGCTTCATCCACTGAAATTCCCAAGGACCCCACTCTTGAACAATCTCCAGAAAAGTCTTCAGCAAAGTCTCCAGAAATTTCTCCAGCAAGAAATCCAGCTCCATCTCACCAAGAACAACTAGAAACAATCTTCATTTCTGATGAGCTCTCACATGAGCCAGCTGAAGCTCCTCTCAAGAATTTGGATTTCTCTCTCCGTCAGATAATGGAAGAAGGAGATGGCCTCTTACATACTACAAGAGCTAAGAGCTCTGTTACCCTATCAGAAATAGCTCCATGGGTAGCTCCTCCTATTCCTTCTGCTCCATCTACTTCTGCTCCTCCTACTGTTACAGCTCCTGCCTCCTCAGATTTGATGACTCAGATTGCACTTCTCCTTCAAGAACAAGAAATCTTACTTTGATACTTGTATCAAGACTGTCACTAATAAGGTAACTGCTCTAGAAACTGAGATGAGCAGAGGATTTGCAGAGATCCAGCATAATACTGATCAGCTAAAACATCTGTTCCAAATTGGTGGCAAAGCATTAGACCACACCATCACTAGTATTGGTCAAGTGTTGGAATTGAGTGTTACTCTTGCTAATAATCAGATGGAATTGGACAAAAGTGCTGAAGCCACCAAGATGAAAATCTGTGAAGAAGTTGGCACTTTCAAAGATGATGTCATCTCTCAGCTATCTGTTGAAGTCAGAAAGGGGGAGAAGTTGGTAAAAGAATACTTAGAAAAATCTGATTCCCTCAAGAAAGAATTATGGGAAACTAAGATGAAAGAGATCCATGATGATGTCCTAGCTCAAATTCAGAGTGTCAAATTCCACACCTATGACACTGTTGTCTAGATGCACAACCAAATCCTTCCTGAATTTGCTACTGATCCAAATGTCATTCCTCATCATTTGAACCCTCTAGCTACTGATGTTCCTACTTAAGCTCCTCAACCCACATTCTCTCCAAGGCCTCGTGATTCTGTTGCCCCTCCTGATACCTATACTCAGGGTTGGGCTGAATATCCTGCAGATATTTTCTTCAAAGCTCCTCCTGAAATTCAGACTTACAAGAAGAAAAGAAAGTATGGTGAAGGTCCTTCTGCCAGCAAGTCCATTCCTACTCCAGCTCCTGAACATGCTGAGGTTTGGTATCCCACTTCTAAATCTCTCATCATGGAAACTCTCAAATTAGTTATGGACTACAATGAGAGCAGAAATATTCACTACAGTTCCCATGAATGGGAGTTGTATGAGAAATCAATGACCAAGAGGAGGATATATGACAAAAAAATATGGAAGAAACAATCTTGTTGCTCCTCCAAGACCCCCCAAGTATTATCATAAACCTTACAGCTATCAAAGAAGACAGCAAGAGAAACAGGACAGACAGCAAGAGAAACAGGACAGGCAACATCATCAGAACTAGCCAAAAGGACTCATGAGATGTTGAAATGATTTTTGTTGTTAATGATATTTCTGGATATTCACAATTATATAATTCTAAGTTTTTGGTCTCATTATCTTTTCATAGTCTTTTACTTGCTTACACTGCTTTATATACTTAGCATTCTTTTTATGTCCATAACTCACCTTAGTGTAAAAGGTTCTGACTTCTACAAATAGGGGGAGATTGTTGGATATTGTATCCACACTAACCCAGATTTGATGAAGTCACCCGTGAACTAAGATGAATTAAGTTATATTTGATGTTTGATTTGAGTTATGTGTTTGCAGGAATTCTTATGGGAAGTGTAGACTAATATCAGTCTACAATGGGTCACCAAACACAGGACTATATAATGTAATCCCTCATTATGTGTTCCAAAGTGTTGACTCATGTGTAGTCTCTCTATTGGGATACACTTCATATTCAAGCTCTAGGACTATGTGACAAGACTTGATGCTGATTTCACCTTAGAAGAAGAAAAATTTTGTCAAGAAAATTTTCCTAAGTAAAGTACTCGAGTAGTTCTTTACTTACTTGAGTAAGTTACTGAGTTCATACTCGAGTAATAATACTCTTCTCGAGTAGTTAAGATATTACTCGAGTAGTTTCCCTTTATCTCTTGAGTTTACAGAAATTTACTTATCGAATTTTTTCTAAGTTAAATACTCGAGTAGTCATCTTATATACTCGAGTAGTTCTATTTGTCTCAAGTAGTTCAACTTCTATACTCGAGTAGTTCAGTTTTCCTGTTCCATAAATTTTCTAAGTCTATGACTCGAGTAGAATTTCTTATACTCGAGTAATCCTCTCCACCTCTCGTGTATGTACTCAAGTACTCGAGTAAGTCATTTTTGTTACTCGAGTAGCTGAGTCTTTCTCATTTTTATTTACTCGAGTAGTTGACTCCATGTACTCGAGTAATGATCTCATTCCCTCTCGAATAGTTTTTCTCATGCACTCGAGTAGTCATCTTCTACCTACTCAAGTAGTGCTGCATATACTCGAGTAGTCGGTTATATCTCGAGTAATTTACTTTGACTTTTCCGAAAATTTTTTAAGTCCAGACCTAACGGTCTTATTCATGAACTTTGACATAATTGGTCCACGTGTCTCTCATGATGACTCAATTATGGCTAATCTTCTCCTCTCCTATAAAAGGTCTTGTCTAAACCGACAAACCCTAAATTTATCAAAGAAGATTATTCTAACAAAGTTTTTGCAGCCATACTCTCTAAAGATTTTTTGTCTCCTCTCTCTCTCTCCAAGAAACGAAATCCGCCGCCGCCGCCGTCGCTGATTCCCGACCGGCTAGGGTTTCATCTTTTGAGGATTCAGATCAAGAAAGCTTTCCAGATCGAGATTCGCTCAACTCCGTATTTTCTTATTAGTTCGATCGTGTAAAGCCAAGAAGATCTAGATCTGATTTTTGCCGAGATTTTCTTCACTTCTCTGATAAAGCCTCAATGCCTAGAAGAAGAAGATCATGGTCGACAGTTTGCAGATATGAAAAAGAAAATTACTGTTTGTATTTCTGTACACATTTTATTTCATTATTGTAGGAGAAGTTTTCTCCAAGTGTAGGAGTTTTTCAACTCTGAGATTGTAGGAAGTTTTGCCTTCCGAGTGTAGATCCGATTTGTGGATCGAGTTTGTAGGAATGTTGTTCCGATGGTAGGATTGATTTCAATCCGAGATAGTGGAGTAGCTGAGTCTAGTGTATTGCTAGATTGGTGAGGGAAAGTGGATGTACCCAAGGTTGGGGAACCACTATAAATCTTGCCTCGTCTGTGTTTGATTGGTAGATAGATCTGTGCTTTGGATTGTAATTTTTTATTCCGCAAAAAAGATGCACAATTCACCTATTCACCCCCCTCTATGTGATTTAGGTAGGCAACTATAAACTTTCACGCAGAACGCCTAATTTATAAATCCAACTTACTTTACAATTTAAAACTATCGCATATTTTACTTATCAATAGCCTTTGCATCCCGGTACTTCACTTTCTTCTCTTCTTTAGTCCATTCAGATCTTGGTACATGTTCTTTTACAGTGTTATCACTTGCATCTTTCTTGTATTGTATTGGAGGTCCTGTCAAAAATAGAACTAAAGATACCCTCATTAATGAAATTCATGTATAGTTTACTCTATCCTTACAGAGTATAAACTTTTCTAAGTTACACACTGGAGGTCTTATGGATGCAAATCCTTTAAAATTATTTGACGATATTTTGAAAAAGATGCATATATATATGTAGCTTTTCAACTGTTTAGATCCTTTTGATCAAGATGTTAGCCTTTATTTGATCAATCTCGCTTTAATAGCAATTGAAAGTGTGAACAGTTGAATAAATCCTCTGAGAATTCTCTAAAGGGAAGAGGGATATAAGAGTTTTAAAAATTGATCTTAATTAATCTACTATATTTTAGTTAACTCAGAATTTGTACATGCAGATTACTGACTAGAACATTAACACAGTAGAAGACAACACAACCCTATAATAGTAAACATAGAAAATAACAAACACAAAATACACCAAAGATATAGTGGTTCCCAAAAATCTGGGTACATCCAATCTTTTACCACCTTTATAGGAATACACAATCGCAGAGCCTAAGTCTTTTGATAGGGTGACTCTTAGCTAATAACTATATCTTTTGTTGAAGAGATCTTGAACCATAACTAACTTATTCTTTTGTTAAGGAGACTCTCAAAACCACAACTAACTGAGTCTTTTAGTAAGGAGACTCTCAGAACCACAAACTTAATCTTTTGAAGAGAGATTCTTAGAACACTTTACTCAACCAATACAAGTGAAGTAAGAAGGAGATTTAGAAAGAAGGTGGTGAAGAAAAGTCTTCTGGATGAGTCCTCTCAGCAAGAATCTGAGGACTATTTGGCATTAAGTGTATTAGATCCTGAATATGATTAACCTCTTGCTAGAAGAAAATGTAGGGGTTATTATCCGTGAATCTAATGATCTTCTTTGATTATTCTTTTTTGAGTTCTTGTTGAAGCACTAACATAGAAGATTGAAGAAGAAGAAGATGAAGAATAGTAGTCATCTCTCTCTGTATTTATGTTCTTGTTTTCTAATTATGTTCTTACGATTTTCATTTGCTTCTTTGAATTTATAATTTCTGAATAATTTTTAATTGTCCCTTTCATAGAATAATGTCTTCAGATGGAATAATGTTATCTTCTTCCAAAATAGCTTCAATAAATCTCGACATTTCTTCAAAATCTTTTCTTTAAATTCTTCTCTGAATTTGATAGAGAATGATTTCCTTTAAGCCTTCTTCCAATGACTAGAATTATTTGAATTAATTCCATAAAGTCTACTTTTGATTATGTTTGGATGTAGTCTCTGTAATTTTCATTCTGAGCTATACTCGACGCTACGTTGACTTTATGTAAGAGTTGCCTCGACGTCTTGCTTTAGAATAAAACAACTCTGTTGTCGAAGTTGTGTCGATATAATATCGACACATGCGTCGACTTCTGTCTTGAAGTGGCGTCGACTTAGTATATGTAGTTGCGTCGAGTTCTGGTCGTAGTAACATCAACATCAAGTCGATGTTGCGTCAAATTCTAGTCAACACATGTTAGCTTATCTTGACCATCTTCTATAATTCAACATGCCTAGCTCATGCCCTTGACTCTATTACCTACCTACGACATATATGACCATATTACCCTTTATATACCATATAGTTTATAAACCTAGGATGTAGAATCACTTTTAATATAATTTGTTAAGTTAACTCATAAGAGTTTTATCCAGCATTGGCCGTCACCCTTAATATTTAAGTAATCATGTACAACAAGATTACAAGTGATAACTATTTGGATATTTTACCCAATCTGTATTCTAAGGAAGGAGAACAATGAGTTTCACCAATATAAGAAATTTCTCGAAGTAAAGATTTCTTGCCAATAGAGGCGAGTTCTCATACATTAGTACTTACCCACTTAGATAGGAGTTCAACAAAACATGACACTCCTGGGACAAAGTACGTATTGCTAGAATGTTGTGGAAGGTGCTAAAACCTGGTATATCCATCTAGAAGCCCGAGCAGTTGGAAAAATGGAGACTTATTGTTGGGTTTTGTTACCACAATAAGCTCGATTTGAAGAAGTCCCCCTAAAACTAAGGTGAATTATAGTTGTATTTGATGGTGTTTGTTTAGATGTGCTTGTAGGCTTTAATTGTCATGTGTAGACCAGTGTCAGTCTACAATGAGTCACCAAACATAGGACCATACAATATAATCCCTCATTGTGTGATACATGTTGTTGACTCATGTGTAGCCTCTCTATTGGGACACACTTCAATCTCAAGTACTAAAGCAATGGAAGAAAAAATAGTTGATGTATACCTTGAAGAAAATAATTTTGAGAAAGTAAAATTTTCTTAGTCTAATACTCGAGTAAGCCTTGGAGTACTCTAGTACTACTTATCTATGTCTCGAGTACTCTGAAATTTTTTAAGTGTTGTGCTCGAGTAATAGAAGGCAGTACTCGAGAAGTCCATGCCCTGTCTCGAGAAGTCAATGGACCAATATTCGAGTAAGAAGAAGTCTTGTTCACGAGAAGTCATGGTAGTTCTCGAGAAGAAGTCTTATTCTCGAGAAGTCATGTTAGTTCTCGAGAAATTTTACTATAGTTCTCGAGTTGATTAAGTCTAGTAATCTAGTAGGCTAAGCCAGTTCTCGAGAAGCAGAATTCGTCACTCGAGAAGGCCAAGTCTTGTTCTTGAGTAAAGTCCTCTGGTTCTCGAGTAGCATAATATAGTTCTCGAGTAAAGTCCTTTGTTTCTTGAGAAGGACAAATCTTGTTCTCGAGAACTTTGTCCATTTGTCTCGAGAATCAGAAGCTGTTCTCGAGTAGTCACTCCCTCACTCGAGAACTGAAGATCAAAATTGATGAAATTTTTGCCAAGTCCCGACCGATGTGATTTTAAACTAACCTCAATTCTTATTTGTCCACATGTGCAGTCATTTATGATTATGACTGTTAGGCTTGTCCTATATAAGGTCTTATCAATTTTGACTAACCCCAAAACACAAAAAGGAACCGGCGGCGGCAAGATGTGCGGCGGCTTGTGAAAGGGGAAACTAGATCTGATATACTCTAGAGGGGGGGTGAATAGAGTATATGGTGCTTTTTAAAACATAAGGAAAAACTTTTGCAAAGCTTTACAACAATTGTTGTAATGAGTGTAAGCAGGGAAGAAGAAATAAAATAAACCACAAAACTAAGCTATGCAGAAACTAAGCACAACAAAATCTAGGCCAGAAACAAAAAGAAAACATGCAGAACCAGATGACACAAGGAAATATAGTGGTTCCCCAACTTGGGTACATCCACTCTTCTACCACCCTAGGTAGGAATCCACTGCAGGATGAGTTGATCAGGTGTCCTGGGCACCAATGAGCTTTTGATAAGGTGCTCAAAAACCAACACAGATTTTTTGATCAGGTGTCTTGCCACCAATGAGCTTTTGACAAGGTGCTCAAAAACTAGATTCAAACTTTTGAAGGGAGTTTGAAAAACCCTTTACAGAATGGGGTTGAGAGAGTGATGGCAGTCTTCTCTTTCTCAAGCAACTGAGAAGACTATGTGGATTCAGTGATGTTGTCAAAGCTCCCCCTGAGTCCTTGAAATCTTTAGGAAGATGAGCTTTGCTGAGGGTGATAGGCCTTCAAAGATAGATCTCCAGCAAAAGATGATTTCAGCAAGCTGAAATGTTGAGTGTCTGGAGTCTTGAGATGATGTTGGCCTTGAACACTTGAGAGCTGAAGAGATCTGAAGATTTTTTGAAAGCTTGATCTCTCTGATGAGTGTTCTTCAGAATTCTTGTTGACAGAATATTTTTCAGAGTCTCTGTGTATTGAGAGGTGTCCTTATTCTTGTCTATTCTATTCTCTCTTTGTTCTTGTCTGTATTATATCTGATTCAAAAACATTCTCTCTTTTTTTCTCTGAGTCTGAATAGGAAATTGCTCTGTCAAAGATAGCCGTTGGTCTGAATTAATTACAGCCTTAATTGCATAATATGTTCTGAAGGAAAGTCCACTGAATTGTTCCTTGAAAAATCCCTTGAAACTTGCTCCAGAAGTAAACGAAAACGGCTGGCAGATCTTCTGAATTAAATGCAGAATAACTTCTATCTGATTTGAATTTGAATTCTGAAAGATAACTGAAATCGTCGAACTGAGCTCTGCTATCGTCGAGCTGAGCTCAGCGAACTGGAAAATGCAAGCAGCAAAGAAATCGTCGATCTGAGCTCAAAGATCATCGAACTGAGCTCAGAGATAAGGATCCAGTGCAGAGTCAAAATCGTCGACCTGAGCTCAGCGATCGTCGAATGGAGCTCGATGATATTATGAGGTTGAGCTCAGCGATCGTCGAATGGAGCTCGACGATCTGCAGAAGTTGAGCTAGACGATCGTCGACCGGAGTTCGACGAAACGTCGTGCTGAGCTCGACGATTTGGACTTAGTCTCCAGAAAAACTTGGGTCTTCAGAGCAGCTTCCAATCCTAGCCTTCTAACCCTTAGACTCAATTCTAATTGACCTATTAAGCTATACAGAAGGTCAAAACATAGATTCCTAGAGACATAGTGATCCTGACCCAAATTAGTAATAGGGTGTTCCAACAGCTTGGTTCACGGGATCGGCGGCGACAACGATGTGCGGCTGCTGTACTTTGGAGATCCAAACTTCGTAGCGAAGCTAGCTAGGTCTACCAACGGTCACACTAGGATCAATCGTCTCGATCGATTCGGATGGGGAAGATTTTCCCGATCAACAAATCGAGAGACAAGAGATCTCCGGTTAGACACGTGAGACTCTAAGCTTGGCTAGGCTTCTGTCGCAGGAGGATCTGGGCGAAACCACGATCAAACGGCGAACAACTCTCTCGAGCGGTGACGGCGGCGGCGGCGGAGCGGAACTCGCGATCTAGGTCACGTCGCGGCTCGTGTATTTCTTTTCTTCTTCGCTTGTTTACTGTTCAAAAATATGCCTATATTTATACAGTGAAATAATCCTTTATGACCGTTATGGGTCCCACCAAAAGAAACCCTAGATCCGGTTCAAAACAGTGTCAGCGGCAGAATCCGGTCCAGCTTTTTCCAGAAAAATGCCCAAGTCAAAATTGGCGAGAATCGAAGGTGATTCTCGACGAATCGGCGAGAATCAGTTAGTGATTCTCGACGATTCGTCGAGAATTACTAGTGATTCTCGCCGAATCACTTGATGATTTTCGCCGAATCACTTGTTGATTCTCGACGAATATTACTTGGCAATGATCTGCTCAACGATGGGTTCGGCGAGAATCACTAGTGATTCTCGCCGAATCTTACTTGGCACCGCTTTGAGGTAGCCGGATAGAGTCAGCGAGAATCACTAATGATTCTCGACGATTCGGCGAGAATGACTAGTGATTCTCGCCAAATCGGCGAGAATCACTTGGTTATTCTCGTCGATTTATACTTAGACGATTTTTCGTCTTTCCACCCAAGAGCTGCTCCTTGACCCATCCTTGCTCCTTGTCTGCTCTTGCAAAAATGCCCAAGTCAAAATCCTTGCTCCAAGAGAGATCTAGGGTTGTGGACTCTTCGTGGACTTCAAAAACACGTCGTCAACGAAGAGGGACACCTTAGTCTCCAAACGTAGTTTGTATCTCTTGTACATTCTAGTTTTACCTTTGTTGTAAAGGAATGTTGGTTCCTATTTGTAAGGGTTGGGTGCAACCCGTGTGTGGGAGTGTTGACTCCTACGTGTGGAAGGGTTCCTTCCGATAGTGCAAGGATTGGATTTCAATCCTGTTGGTGAAGAGACCGAGTCGTCCCTTGTTGGGAGATAGGTCGAAGGGGGAAAGTGGATGTACCCAAATCGGGGAACCACTATAAATAGCTTGTGTATTCTATGTGTTGTGCTGTTTATTTTTATTGTGCAGGTACAATTTTAAATTCCGCAAAAACGCTGCACGTCACCTATTCCCCCCCCCCCCCCCATAGGCGAAGATAGTTGACACTAGGTGGACTTTCACTTCATTCCCTCGTCTGGTTGAGATGAACTCGAAGAGAGATTTTTACAACTGAAGCAAGGATTGAAGTCAGTTACGGAATATCAACGAGAGTTCCAACATCTTGCGAGATTTGCGGACTCATATGACTTGGATGACAGAGGATACACTAAGCACTTCTACAAAGGGCTGCGAGACACCCTGAGGCAGGCCCTTTTGTTTATAGCGGACTCCAGCTTGGCGGAAATAATTGACATGACTAAGAGGCTAGAAGCATACCACTTGGAAGTGGTAAGATACCTGCTGAGGGTGTGATGGAAGCTGGCCCTAGCAATAGAAGGAGACATGACTCTTGGAGGAGGAAGAGGACATCAAAGAGGTGGCAGGAATTTCCACCAGAATTTTAGAATGGAGCACCCGGTTCCACAGCCGCCAGCATTGCCTCCACCTCCACTGCTTCAACAGTTACATCAACACGAGGGGTGGAATGAGCGAGTGTGATTCCAATACAACCAACTGGGCCACATCTGATGTTACTGCCAGCAGCTGTTTGGGATTGCTCCTCTTACTTTCCCTCCGGCAGCTCCTCGAGGGTGTGGACATATACATGGTCGAGGACGAGGACCACGAGAAGGAAACCCCAGACCTGCTCGGAATCAGGTGTTCGCACTGGACATGACACAAGAGCGGAACCCTCAGGAGGTGACTGCAGGTATGTTACAGATAGTTATCACATCTTCATTATTAACCTTAAGTTGTTTAAGATTTACTAGAGATCTAGCTTTGAGTATTGATTTTGGTTCTTAGGCACCGTAGTGGTCGGCGGGAAACCGGCCTATACGTTATTCAATACCGGTACCTCACACTCGTTTGTGTCTGCGGACTTTATTAAATACCTAGAAGGAGTGAAATAATTCACTGGTATTGCTCGACGAGTACCCCTCCCAGACGGCTCTGAGATGACTGCAACCGCCAAGTGCGAATTGGAGATACTCATTGGAGGAAAGGCCTTTGATACCCCTGCGACAGTTTTGAGAATGCCAGAATTCGATCTCATTCTGGGCATGACGTGGTTGGATTGGCACTACGCAAGAATTGACTGCGCGGAGAAGCGAATTTACTTGAGACATGGGGACACTGATGTAATCTTTCAAGGTATAAAATTCGCACCTCGATTGTTCTTATCTTCGATTCAGGCCTAGAAAGCCCACATGAGTGGGGAAGAAGTCTGCATGATATGTTTTGAACTGAAAGAGATGAAAATAGATATGAAGGATGTGCGAGTAGTGTGGGACTTTCCTGAGGTATTTCTTAAGAAATTATCGGGATTTCCCCCGCATAGAGAGGTGGATTTTCAAATTAAGCTAGTACCGGGTGTCAAGCCCGTCTCTAGGACCCCTTATTGAATGGCACCGAAGGAACTTGCAGAGTTTAGAGTTCAGTTGCAAGAACGGGTGGAATAAGTGTTTGTTTGCCCCAGCTCATCCCCTTGGGGAGCCCCTGTTCTGTTCATTAAGAAGAAGGATGGAATCTTGCGATTATGCATAGACTATCGGGAGCTCATTCGACTGACGGTGCAGAGCACTTATCCGCTACTCTGGATCGACGAGTTGTTCAATCAATTGGTAGGAGCGCATTGGTTTTCCAAGTTGGATTTACGCTCGGGGTATTATCAGTTTAGGATACAAGAGGAGGACATTCAGAAAACAGCTTTCAGCTCAACGTACGGTTTGTACGTGTTCACCGTAATGTTGTTTGGGCTCACAAATGACCCTTCAGCTTTCATGAGTTTGATGAACAAAGTGTTCGAGCCTTATTTAGATATTTTCGTCATCGTTTTCATCGATGAAATTTTGGTCTACTCAAAGCCAGAGGAAGAGCATGTCGAACATCTTACCTTAGTACTAAGGAAGCTAAAAGAGCATGCCTTATTTGCCAAGTTCAGCAAGTGCAAATTCTGGCTCCAAGAGGTTGCCTTCTTGGGCCATGTGATCAGTGGGGCTAGACTAGCTGTGGATTCGGCCAAAGTGCGTGTCGTGAGGGAGTGGTCTCCCTTGAAGTCAGTGGCCAATGTGCGGAGCTTCCTTGGACTTGCCGGGTATTATCGCAAGTTTGTAAAAGTGTTCTCAAAGAATGCCCTTCCTCTTACTACCCTGACGAAGAAAGTTCTGAAATACAAGTTGAAACACTGTGAAGTTGCGTTCCAAGAATTGAAAGATTGACTTACCTTCGCCCCCATCCTAGCACTTCCATCTTGGAAGAAAGGATTTCGAGTTTACACGGATGCATCTTATCAAGGGATGGGAGCAGTACTGATGCAGCATGGTCATGTGATTTCTTATGCCTCAAGGCGACTAAAGAAGCATGAACTCAACTATCCAGTTCATGGTTTAGAATTGGGGGCAATGGTATTCGCCCTGAAAGTTTGGAGACACTACCTATATAGAGTCCGTTGCGAGATATTTTCGGACCACAAAAATCTAAAGTATGTTCAAACTCAGAAGGAACGGAATTTGAGGCAGCGATGCTGGTTGGAGTTTTTGTGCGATTATGAGTTCACCTTGAACTACCACCCCGGAAAAGCAAACTCGGTGGCTGATGCATTGAGTAGAAAAGTACCGGAATCGAACCCTGAGTTCCGATTGATGAGTATGGAGTTAGATCGAATGCTCGAAGAGATGGATATCACCCTGGTATATAAATACATATCAGAAGTGTATGCGGAGTATCTAACCGCGATGAGCATCGTCTTTGATATTCGGGACCGAATCCGGGAGGAGCAAGGAAAGGATGTGGCTATGGCCCTGACAATCAAGTCAATTGAAGATGGGAATACTGACGAGTATTCCCTAAAAGACGGCCTCTTTCATCTCCATGGCCGGCTTTACATTCCAAAAAGCGGTAAAATTCGGGAAGATATCTTGAGAGAGGCACATTGCTCTCGGTATTCAGTGCATCCTGGGATTTCCAAGATGTACGCCGACTTGCGAAAGACCATGTGTTGGCCGGGAATGAATAAGGATGTCAGATATATTGTTACGCACTGCGTGGCCTGTCAAAGGGTGAAGGCAGAATGCAAGAGCCCCGGTGGATTATTACAGTCATTGCCCATCCCCGAGTGGAAGTTCGAGTATATCTCCATGGACATCATCCACGGATTGTTTCACTCACGCTCAGGGAATGACTCGGTGTGGGTAATCATTGACCGCCTGACAAAGGTAGCGAGGTTTATTCCTATGAAGAAAGAAGCTCATGTGGATGTTTTGGTACGCCTCTTTGTGGAGCAGTTTGTGCGGTATCATGGAAAACCAAAACAATTGTTTCTGACCGGGATGGTCGGTTAACCTCTAAAGAATGGAAGGTTGTACAGGCGTGCTTGGGTTCACACCTTACATTTAGCATAACATTTCATCCTCAGACGGGCGGGCGGTCTGAGAGGACCATCAGAACATTAGAAGTCCTATTGAGACTGTGTGTGTTGGATAGAGGAGAGCCGTGGGAAAGGCTTTTACCCCTTGTGGAATTCTCCTATAACAATAGTCACCATGCCAGTATCGGGATGGCACCCCATGAAGCCCTTTACGGAAGAAAGTGTAGAACCCCCTTGTCATGGGTGCAAGATGAAGACCCGAAGGTTTTAGGAATTGAGTACATCGATGATACTGATGCAGTTGTTAGACTTATACGGGACCACATGATTGAGGCTCAAAGTCGGCAGGCTAAATATTATAATTCAAAACACCTGATGGTAGAATTTCAGGTGGGTGACAATGCATTCCTGAAATTTCTGCCGATGCATAGAGTGTCAAGGGTACGTGGTGTGAAGAAACTCAACCCAAGGTACATTGGACCTTACACAATATTGGAAAAGATTGGCCCTATGGCCTACCGGTTGGAGTTACCACCAGAGCCGGAGAACCTTCATGACATATTCCATGTGTTGTCTCTCTAGAAGGTGTTATTGCGACCCGATCAACCTATTCCCGCCATTGATGGAGCAGTAGCAACTGATAGATCTATACGACTAGAGTCGGTGCGGATAGTAGATAACGAGACAAGGATTTTGCGCCGCAAGAGTGTTCCTTTGGTAAAAGTGTTGTGGTCTAACCATGGGAAGGAGGAGTATACATGGGAGCTGGTGGACTTGATGCAAAAGCGCTACCCGGAGTTATTTCCTCAAGGTAACTTTAAAAGCATATTTTATTTTATTTTATGCTTTTCTATCCCCATTGCCTTAGCCTGATTTCGGGGACGAAATCTTTTTATTTTGTTTATAGGATTTGTAACATCCCAATTCGCGCTAGACCCCTCATGCGCACTTTTAAGTCAGGAGAGCTAAGTTGGGCTCAGGGAGTGCTGGCAGTTACGCTTGCACTTGAGTAAGGGAGGAGAAGTTGGTCCAGAGTATGACACGGGTAGTGACACGGGCGTTGACATGGGCATGTCCATACCTGTGTGGCTCTCTCGCAACGTTGCAGTTTCCTTATTGTGTTTCCCGAGCAGGACACGGGTAACCGGCGTGTCCCTACCCATGTGTGTGTCCAAGCTGCAGCTCTACAATTCGTTGAGCTCGACAAATCATCGACCGTGTTCCTCCCGAGTAGGACACGGGTAGTGACACGGGCGTTTCCCTACCCGTGTGTGTGTTCAAGTAGCAGCTTGACAATTCATCAAGCTGAGCTCAATGAATCGTTGAGGACACGGGTAGTGACACGGGTGTGTCCCTACCCTTGTGTGTCCAAGCAGCAGCTCGACGATTCATCGAGCGGAGGTCGATGAATCGTCGACCATATTCTTCTCGAGCAGGACATTGGTAGTGACACGAGCCTGTCCCTACCCATGTAGTTCAATTTCGGGTTTTGGAGAATTTTCCGGTCGCATCGTTTTGAAGGGACTCATTTACTATGTTGATTGGCAGTCCAATGGCAGGCCGACACGTGTCTATGCAGTTGCCCAACTTCCCACATGAAAAGGGGAGAAAACCCTAGTCGTTTCTAATCTTTCTTCCAAGCCATCGCTGCAAGAAACTGCTTGAGAGGAAGAAGGTGGTGGAGCCGATCTTCTTCCCGTGAAGAACTAACACCGACCGAGGAGAATTTCCCGTGAAGTAAATACCTTTCCAACGAGTGGTTAAATGCCTTAAGTAGATTCCAGTAGCCTCAGGAATCCCTGTTTGATGTTGTTGTATAGTAAACATTCCTGCACATGTAATTCTCGTGTATGTTTTGTATTGGTAGAGAAATCATGGTACAATAACGTTAATGTTTGTGGAATTTAGACTATAAATAATTGGGGTGAAATATGTTAATGACATTTGTTGGTTAGATCCTTAATGAATAAATGGTGTAGTAAGATGCACTCAACCGATGTGATTTGGTGGAGGTTAGAGAAAGATTTGAATATGTGAAATATTGAGAACGAACTTGACAGTCGTAATGTTTTGAATAATGATGAGCTTGGTTTAACATGCTGTATTTAATTGATAATGACTGTTACGAACAAATGGTCGTGGTCTTTGATGATGAATGTGTGAAATAGCCTTACACAGATAATGAACCCATAAGTACCGTGGGGCACTGTGTTGTGAAAGGGTGTATGTGCGGGGGTTTGACCGCACTGGTTTGGTAATGTTGAGAAGAGATGTAAGTGTACAGTTGGGCTTGGTCCTCAGTGTTCATTCACGAGGCTCCTTCCATGCCACGATGATGTGAAATTACATACGATGTGAGTCGATGCGCGGTGTCGTAATCCTGGGTTAAGGATAGTGTGGCAGGTCTGCGGGCTCCCCAGTCGTCAAAACGACGGGAATTGACAGACAGACTTTGGGTGGTTGGGCTTGGTCCTCATTTTCTCATTCCTAGGGCTCCTTCCGTGCCAAGTGGACGGTTGGGCTTGGTTCTCGTGCTTTTTCCGAGGCTCCTTCTGGGTCACAACATGGGCCAGTTCGGGGCTTAGTTCTCAGTGCACATCTACCGGAGACTCCCGCTGAGCTGTAGTACGCATGTGAGCTTCGTTGTTGTATTCTTAGCGTTGAGGCGTATGGAGGCCTAGGATTGGTAGTGTGAATGCTAGCCTAGTAGTGGAGAAACCCGCTCCACTGTCACCACCTGCCACGATGGTTGACGCTTGAGAGGTTAGCTACCTGCTCAAAAAGTGGGAACTACAAGTCTGTGTCGACATAGCAGTTGCATGTCCGTGACCATGGGTGAGTCACTGCATTGCATACATATTATTACATTACATTGCTTTCTCAAGATCCTAATCGTATAAGTTTGTATGGGCACTCTTATACGATGAGTTACTATACTGCTGAGCCGATCCTCAACTTATATGTCTGTATGGGCATTCATATAAGTTGAGTTACTTTCTGTTGTACCTCTATATTCTTATACTGCTGTAGATGGTAGAACTGCTAGAGTAGATGGTTTACTCATTTATTGTGTTGCTTATATACATTGATATTGTTCACTCTATACCACTTGTTTGTACTTCTGTTCTACTTATATATATTGTACCCTTGTTCCATTCTCCGCCCGGTGCCGAGGAGTCACCGGTGGAGTGGATGTGATAACCACTTAGTCTTTATGACTAATGGTTGCTATGTCTTCCTTTTTATAAGGAAACCCCGCAGTCAGAGCAGCCGCAGATTTTGCAGCAGGATAGCCATGCCAGGACGATAGGGCCTGAAGGGACGGTGCCTTCGCTACCTTCAGTGACCTATGTGAGTTTAAGAGAATCTTGATGTAGCCCTTTGAGCAAGTTTTTCTCGTACTCTAATATTTTAGAAGCTTGTTGTAGCTTCTTTTTCTTGTTGTACTTCTGGACTATTTTACTTATGTGTGGATTGACTTTTGTTGTATATTCTTGGTTGGGTTGGCATTGGTTGATATTGGTTATAGCCGGCATGATTGGTATCTTGTGGTACAGGTTAGCCCGTGTGCTAGCGCTACTGCAAGGCGGCTGTTCTGGGCATAAGTCACCCCTCGTGCCATGTTCTGTATTCCGGGAGGGGGTCTTATATATTGGGGAAGCGATGATCTTTCGACGGCCCCCATCATATTTGTTCTCCTTGTGGCTTGCACTCTAACACTCATTACTATGTAGTAACATACCTATGACTCCAAGTAGGGTTTCAACTTAACAATACATCTCTTAATTCATTCACCTTTCTTTTTCTTGTGGGTCCTAGTGTTATACGTAAATTTTTACTAAGTGCAACCCATGGCCTAATTCTAACCCATATGAGATGACTTCCAATTACTTGGGTCATAGGTCTCCAAATTTTTATCATGGGTTTATCATGTGTATAATAATGATCATTCAGAATTTCATCATTTTTCTAATTATTTTGGACAATAATTTAAATTAATTAATTAAGAGAGTTAGGTCACTTGGAACATAAGCTACTATAACTAGTGGTCCTTTACGTCTAAATAAATTATCTGATGTTCATCTTGGTTAAAAATATCTGTGAACCTAATATCTTAATTTTCCATCTTGATTTGACCCTTATTTTCCATTTATGATTGAAATCTCATTATCTTCCTTTTTCAAATGAAGTACTAAAAACATTCATGTAAAAATTCAGAGAAAATTCCTACTAACTAAAATTAACAAGATAATGGTCAAAAACGATTTTCATACCCTTAGTCATTGATTTAACTAAAGATATTCACATGTTAACATAATTACAAAAATGCCACTATTATAGTATTCACTATAAATATTCATCCAAAAATCTTGATAAAATTTCCACTGGTTCATTATGAAATAATAAGGACCTAGACATTTTCTCATAATTTTCCATGAAACACTGCTCATGTTTTTTATCAAAGTCCCCTAAGGGAAAAAATATAATTACACTATTTAGACATAGAATAATTCTCCAAAGAGCTCATAAATTTTTCTAGAGAAGTGAAATGACCTATTAAGGCCTGGATAGACAATTTGGAATTTTCTAAGTTCAGTAGACCTATTTTTCATTTTAAGACCTAATTGTGCTAATTTTGAAATAATTGCAACTTATGGGATTTTTCAATCCAAAAATCCCAATTTTCTCATCAAATGAGTATTTTACCTTCATAAGTCTCTGTCTAAAGTTTCATGGACATACATTGAGCCAAATGGGCTAAACTCATATTATACCATTTACACATTATTTACAAATCTAGCTTCACAATACATGTTGGATATTTAAACATACAGAGATTCAAATGGCTCTAAATTTTTACCAAGGCCACATGATGACCTTAGAGCCTTGCTATCAAAATTTGGGTGCATTTGGATTTGGGAATCTACAAAATTCCATTTATTTAATAATTCATATTTCTACTAAAACTTTAGAAAATTATTCTCCAAAAATTCTGATTTTTGGACATAGTCTAAGTATTGTAAGCACACATACATGAACTAAATTTCACAACATGTTAACTTATAGTTTAGCCTAGGCATCCATTTGAATTTCTGCCATAGTCTAGGAGCAATCCTAGGAGATTGGCACTACAATGAGCTACATTACTCCAAATTACAAGTTTAGGGTGTCAAATTAAAGTAAGACATAGGGCAACATTTTTCATGTTGATGACTTTCTCTGAATATGACTTTAAGGGGCCTAAAATTAATATGAAATACACTATAATAAATGAGACAGAAATAATTAATAACACTATAGTTTAATTCATCTTAAATCAACGACATCCCATTGTCTTCTTCACTTAGTTGACGGCCCAGATCATCCCAAGTTGGGAAATGTTGATCACTCATTTCCGGCCACCTAGGCCGCTTCCACCACCTGCTATTATCACCACCACCACCGTTGAGGTGGAAGCTGGCGTTACCCGGTGACATAGCCGCCGAAGGTGGCTACTACATCAAACCTGAGCAAGAAGAAAGGCTCGAAATATTCCCTCTCTCATGGAATCAGGCTCATTTGAGCCCGACATCTCTCCTAGTGGATCTAGAAGACTAGCACCGAGGGAGGGGAGGATAAACAGACCTGGATGCGAGCTCGGCGGAGGGTGCGGTAGTGGTGAGCCATGGTCGATCCTTGCTCCGGTGAGTTAGATCCAAAGCTCGATTCTCCGACTAAAGCTTAACTCTAGAAGTTGTTTACCACTCTTGTGGCTCAACGATGGTGACGGTGGGTTTGGTAGAAATGGGAGTAATGGTTAATCTTTGTTTCTTCCCTTTTATAAACAGAATTAGGGTTTAAATTGCTTGCCATATGTCACCCATGAATTGGACTGCCAATCATTGCCATAAATAGGTCTTCTTGAGAAGATCAATGTATTAAATAGGTTTGTTTAAGAAATAAGGTTTAAATATGCTATCAGGGTTTTATCCCGAAAACTCGGTTCAGGCCATTCATAAAAACTGACAAACACAGCATATACTGAAAAAATACTCTAAGTCCAAAAGCATCGAGATCACTCAACGCTTCTTCAAATGGAGTCGAGTTCACTCGATGAACTCAATGCTTCGTCGAATAGTGTCAAGTTTACTCAATGTACTCGATAGTTTGTCGAATGGCGCCGAGTTCACTCGACGCTTGTTGAATCCAAAATAACTTTCTAAGTTAAAGAGCACGGCGTTGAGTACACTCAACTCACTCGACACTTTCACAAATGGCGTCGAGTTCACTCGACGCCTCTTGATCCAGAATAATTTTTTTCTAAGTTAAAGAGCATAGCGTTGAGTCCACTCAATGCACTTGATGCTTTGTCGAATGGCATCGAGTTTACTCGACGCCTATTGATCCAGAATTATTTTTCTGAGTTAAAGAGTATGGCGTTGAGTCCACTCGACGCACTCGATGCTTTTTTGAATGGCATCGAGTTCACTCAACGCAGTCGACGCCTTGTGTTTCCCGGACAAATTTTCTAAGTTAAGAACATGGTGTTGAGTCCTCTCAATGCACTCAAAAATTTGTTGAATGGAGTTGAGTTCAGTCAACGCACTCGATGCCTTGTGATTCCAGAACAAATTTTCTAAGTTAAGAACATGGCCTTGAGTCCACTAAACGCACTCGACTCTTTGTCGTATGGAATCGAGTTCACTCAACACACTCGATGCTTGTGATTCCAGAACAAATTTTCTATGTTAAAGAGTATGTCATTGAGTCCACTTGACGCACTCGATGATTCGTCGAATGGCATCAAGTTCACTTAACTCACTCGACGCCTATTGATCCAGAATAATTTTTCTAAGTTAAAGTTGCCTTGAACCCTATAATGGCCCCTATGTGAATCCACCCTAACTTCTTGAGTCAAACCTATCCTAATCCTCTTTCACTCACTGCGTGTTCTACCCTAATCTAAGTTAAGGGGTCTAGAAGGAAATGGGATATTACAAATTCTAATAAACAAAAAAAATAATTTATTCCCCGAAATTCAAGTTCGGGCCTACCTGGTTCCTATGCACAAGAATTTAAGAACTTTTCAAAAATACTTAAGATATACCTGAGGTGAAGAGTCCCGAATATCATTCCCACATCAGATTCATCGGCTCTTAGGTGTGCTCCTCCCATCCGTGGTTGGACCACAACACCTTGACCAAGAGAACATTCTTCTTCAGCAACACTTTGATTGTCGTGTCATCGATCCAGACTGGCTCCAAACTAACTGATCTATCAGGTGCCACTGGGCCTGTTGTAGTGGTGAAATGCTGCTCTGGCCAAAGTAGTTCTCTCCAAAGTGAGGAGACATGGAATATGTCATGCAGGTTCCCTAACTCTGGTAGTAGCACAAGTCAGTAAGCCAAAGGACCGATCCGGTCAAGGATCAAGTATGGTCTCATAAATCGAGGGCTGAGATTCTTATGCCTCTGCACCTGGGAAACACCATGCACAGGACATATCTTCAAGAATACCCTATATCCTACCTGAAACACAACCTTCTGATGACTCACTTTGTTGAGTACATTGGAAAATGTGTACCAGATTTGGAGAAGCCTCACCTAACTCAATGATATTCATCAAGGTGTATTTGATGTTGTGTTAAGTTTCCTTGTGCAGGTTAAGTGAATGCAGAAAATGTTTCTAAGTACAAGTGTCGAGACTTGTGAAGATTTTTGTCGACACCTGAGAAGAATTTTGTCGACACTTGGGAAGGCTGTGTCGACACCAGGAGCCAGACTGTGTCGACACACAGGAATTGTGTCGACATACAGAAAAAACTGTCGACAACAACTGTGTCGACACTTGGGAAGGCTGTGTCGACACCAGGAGCCAAACTGTGTCGACACACAGGAATTGTGTCGACACATAGAGAATCTGTCGACAACAACTGTGTCGACACATTGGACTTGTGTCGACACATTCCAGAATTCTGTCGACAACAACTGTTTCGACACACAGGACTTGTGTCGACACACACCAGAATTCTGTTGACACCAACTTTGTCGAGACAAGGAGTTATTGTGTCGACACACAGGACTTGTGTCGACACATTCCACTGAAGCTGTGTCAAGAAGTTAAAGAGAAGCTGCGTCGACATTGTGAAAGTTGTGTCTACATCATCAAGAGTTGTGTCGATACTTGGACTATATGTGTCGACACATTTGAAGTATTGACTCGACACTTTTGTTGCTAAGTTAAAATTCAATGAAGGATCAAGTATCACGACTGAAGACTTGACAACTGTCATAACTGACAATGTTGTTACATCTGTTAGAGCTGTCAGAAGACCGTTAGAAACTGGATCAGCCGGTAACCTCGGATGAAGTCTATATAAAGACAGGTTCAGTCATCAGAAAATTAATGAATGAAGAATTGGAATAAAAAAGAGAGAGCTGGAAGTGTCCAAGTGAAGAAAGAGACAATCATCAACAAGTCTCTAAGGGCAGATCCTGAACAAGTCTGCAAGAAGAATTCAGATTAAATTCTGAATAGAAGAAGGAAGCTGATTGAAGATCAACTTCAAGAAGATCAACCTTACTTTGTTCAAATTCAAGAAGTTTTGAAGAAGCTAAGACAGGTTGGATCTAAAGTTATCGGATCTATCAAGAACTGACCACGAAACCTTCAACCCTTTCTCTCTCTACCAGGGTGAAGGATTTATTTTTTTAATATCTGTTGTGAACTATGTCCACATTAACCCAGATTTTATGAAGTCACCCTGGAACTAAGATGAATTAGGTTGTATTTGATGCTTTGTTTGAGTTATGTGTTTGCAGGACTCCAATGGGAAGTATAGACCAATGTCAGTCTACAATGGGTCACCAAACACAGGACCATACAGTGTAATCCCTCATTATGTGTTCCAAAGTGTTGACTCATGTGTAGCCTCTCTATTGGGATACACTGCATATTCAAGCTATAGGACTGTGAAAAGACTTGATGCTGATTCCCCTCTAGTAGAAGAAAAATTGCTGACAGAAATTTATCTAAGTGTTTCTCTCGAGTAGGTCTTTAACTACTCGAGTAGATTGCTTGAGATATACTCGAGTAAAACTTCTGCATACTCGAGTAAGAAAATTCTTCCTCTCGTTTTGTTAAGTAAAACACTCAAGTAGTTCACTGACATACTCGAGTAGCTTACTTAACTACTCGAGTAGATCACTCTTCCTACTCAAGTTGCCCAAAATTTAGTTTCCAAGTTTTTCTAAGTAAAACACTCGAGTAGTTCAAGTCATATACTCGAGTAGCTCATTCTGTCTCGAGTAGTTCATACTCGAGTAGTATATTCTTCCTGTTCCAGATTCCTGTTTTTCAGAATTTTTCTAAGTCATTTACTCGAGTATGTACTTTATATACTCGAGTAGTTCTCGACACTGTGTCGAGTAACTCTCCTCTCTGTGTCGAGTAGTTAAGAAATACTCGAGTAAGTCTTTCATATACTCGAGAAGATTTCTTTTCTCTCGAGTAGCTCAATCTGACTACTCGAGTAGTTGTTTTTCCCGTGTGCAGAATATTTCTAAGTGGTTGTCTCGAGTAGTTCTTCTAATCACTCGAGTAGTTCAATTCTGCCTACTCGAGTAGTATAACTTGTACTCGAGTAGCTCAACTCCTTCCTGAGAAACTTTTATGTGTACTCGAGTAGATCTTCTAAGTACTCGAGTAGTTTATTATATGCACTCAAGTAGTTGTCTTCTACATACCCGAGTAGTCATGAATTATATACCCGAGTAATATTTCTTTGCTTACTCGAGTAGTCCTTGACCTACTCGAGTAGTTTTATATCTACTCGTGTATATGACCTCATTTTCTCCGAAATTTCTTCTAAGTCTAGATTTGACAGATTTTCAAATTCCGTGATATGATTGGTCCACGTGTACGTTTTTAAAACCAATTATGACCGTTATTAGCACTCATATAAAAGGCCTTGTCTAATCGACAAACCCTAATGAGAAAACAATTTTTTTAAGAAGAAAATCATTCTAAGTTTTGCAGCCGCCTCTTTCCAAAAAGAATCGTTGTTTCCTCTCTCTCTCTCTCTACACGAAACGAAAGTCGTCGCCGCCGCTGTTCTTCTCTGTCAAGGGCTTTGATTTTCAGAGGAAATAGACTAATGAAAGCTATCCAAATCGAGATCGTAGTTCACATACTCATCGTCTGTCCGATCGTGGAAGCAAGGAGTTCAGATCTACTGTTGCCGAGAATATTTCTTCAATTTTTCTGATAAAGCTGCGCGCCAAGAAGAAGATTCCAGTTCCTGTTTTATTATCAGATCTGAACCAGACAATATCACTGTTTGTATTTTTCAGTATTGTATTTCATTTTTACATGAGAATTTTTCTCCGAGTGTAGGAGTTTTCCACTCCGAGTTTGTAGGAACTTTGTTCCGCGGGTAGGATTGATTTTCAATCCGAGATAGTGGAGTAGCCGAGTCTAGTTTATTGCTAGATCAGTGAGGGAAAGTGGATGTACTTAAGATCGGGGAACCACTATAAACCTTGTCTCGTCTGTGGTATTTTAGTAGATAGATCTGTGTTGTGTTCTGAGATTTTTTATTCCGCAAAAGACACACAACTCACCTATTCACCCCCCTCTAGGTGACTTAGGTTGACAACTATTATCTTTCAATTGGTATCAAAGCTAGGTTGATCCTTAAAAGGTTAACACCTTGATCAGTTCCTGCAATAGTTGTTATTTGAGATCTATCTATCATGGACAAGGCAAAGGATTTTGCCAAGCTTCCCCTATGCAACAAGAACAACTTTCCCATGTAGAAAGAAAGGACAAATTCTTTATCGAAGCTGTGGAGCCAAGGATCTTCATGATAGTTGAAGAAGGTCCTTATATCCCTATAACTGTCTCCATTATAGATCCTACCAAGAAGGTTCCAAAGAAGCTGATGAATTTAGACAAGGACAAGATTGCACTTGTCTCACTAGAAAAGAAAGCTAAAAACATTATAGCAAGTGCAGTTGATGACTCAATGCTGCAGAACTTAATCCACTGCCAATCTGCAAAGGATATGTGGCAGTCCTTGGTTATCTTAATGGAAGGAACAGAAGAAGTGAGGGATGATCGGAGATCCCTCCTCAATTAGAAGTATGAAGCCTTCTGACAGGGAAGCAAAGAGAACATTGCTGATACATTTGAGAACTTTTTCAAGATAGTGAATGGCCTAAGAGTCTATGGCAGAGTATTCACTAATGGAGAACTGAATGACAAGTTCCTGAGATCCCTGACCAAAGAATGGGACAACAAGGTCTGTGCCATCAGGGAGTTTGGGAAGCTGGCTGAGACAGACCCACAGAATCTCTTCGGGAAGCTTATGTCATATGAGCTTCAACTCAACACCAAGAAAGCTGAAGAAGAGAAGAGTAGGTCTGCTCTCAAAGAAAAGTCTGTTGCTCTAAAAGCAGACACCTCCAGAAAGACAAAGGCTGCCTCCCCTGCTCCAGCTCTAGAGATTAGTGAAGAAGAAGAAACTTCTGAGCCTAGTACCTCAGGCTCTGAGCTATCAGAAGGAGAGTTCTCACTGCTCTCACGTCAGTTCAAGAAATTCTTGAACAAGAAAAAGTAATGGAAAGGCAAGGATAACTCCTATAGAAGATCACGACACGATGGTGCTCGGCAAAGAAAAGGCTCAAGTAGCCATGACAGGTATTCCTCCAAATAGAACAAATATGTTTCGACTGACATCATTTGCTATTGTTGTAATAAGCCAGGTCACGTCATCGCCGACTGCCCTCATAAGAAGAAGGAGTGTGGTAGAAGAGAAGAAAAGAAATCCTCATACAACAAGAAGAGGAAAGAGAAGAGCCTAATAGCCAAAAGGAGCAAAACTCTTAGTGACTCTGACACATCTGAGTCAAGTGAAGAAGAAGAAGCTTATTTTGGGCTTATGGCTCAAACAGATGATGATCAAGAGCCCCAGTTCACTGGGAAGGTAAACTCTCATACCCCTCTTTCAGATTCTGAAGTCTCTGAACATGATTGTGAGGATAGCTCCTCTGACGATGAGTCAGAACTAATGGACCATTACAAGGAGTTAATCATGGCTTACGACAAATGTCGTCGAGTCGTGAAGACTCCGGCTAAAGAGATCAAATCTCTGAAAGCCGAAGAGAGCATCTTGAGAGAGAAAGTCACAAAGACTGACTCCCTCGAAGAAAACTTCAATAATGCAATTGAAGAATATAACAAGACTCTTGAGCACCTTGACCTCAAAGAGAAAATCATCAAGGAATTGGAAGCCCAACTTGCAGCTGAAAAGAAACTGGTTGAAAGTTTCTCGAAGCCCAAGACGGTTCTTCCATTCGTTGCTGAATTCTCAGCCAAGGCCAAAGGTGCCGGATTAGGCCATGAAGCAACTCCTAGTAATTCCTCTAGGAGAAACAAGAATCAACGGAAGAATAAGGCCATCAAAAAGGCCTTAGCCAAAGAGAAGGGGAAAGCCCCTCAAGATCAAACAACATTCAAGAAAGTCATCTTTCCATCAAATGAGTTTGATTTTGACTCATCCTACGGGCACTTTGCTAGGCCTACCTATGTAGATCCAAAGTCCCGCTATCAAGGATGGTCTCCACCCCGAAACTTTGGCGAAAGTGTCTTTAAGGCACCTTATGAAGAAGTTATTTTTCAGAGCTATGGCCCTTTCAATCATGGGCATAACTTCAAGAAGGCACCAAAGAAAAAGCCTGTTGTAGAAAAGCCCATAAAGGAGAAGAAGCCATGTGATTGCCATCATCATGAGGCATCTTACTCCAAGAATGCTGCCCCTGCTAGACCACAATTCCAAAAGGTCAAGCAGGAGATCATGAGGCAAAGGTACAACAAATTTGACTGTTGGTGCTGTGGCAAGGTTGGTCACTTCTCCATAGATTGCTGGTTCAATTCCAGAAATGCTGCAACCCCTCATGTTAGTAGCATGAGAAAGACCGCTCATAATGCTAACACTCGCAGGGGGAGTACTCTAACCCGAGACCTAAGGACCCAAACGTGTTTGGGTTCCTAAGGCAAATTAATTATGATTGCAGGTATGTCCAAAGGCCAACAAAACGCCAATCTGGTATTTGGACAGCGGATGCTCTCGGCATATGACCGGGACTAAAAGCCTCATTCAGAACTTTACTCCAGTCGTGAACGGACCAAAGGTCATCTTTGGAGGTTCAGACCGTGGAATTATAAGAGGCTATGGCAACTCCTCTAGTGTGCTCATTGAAGATGCAGGTGCAAAGCTGAAAGAAACTAGCTTGGATGAACCGTCCGAAGACAAAGGCGAAAAGTTCATCAAGATCACCACTCCAACCCCTATTGGAGAGGCTGATGATCAAGATGAAGGAGTCATCCAAGTTGAGGATATCACTCCAGTGATTGAAGATAATCCTGATGCAAGAACCTTAGAGCTCAGACATCTGAAGGATCACCCCATGCACCAGATCATAGGAGATCCCCGGGACGGTGTTAGAACTCGAAGAGGTACAACTAACGAGAATCTTTATTTAAGTTTTCTCTCACAGGTTGAGCCAAAGAAATTTGAGGAAGCAAACTCAGATGCATCGTGGATATTGGCAATGGAAGAAGAGCTAAATCAGTTCAAGCATTGCAATGTGTGGAAGCTTGTTCCAAGACCCAAAGGAAAGAACGTCATTGGAACGAAATGGGTCTACAGGAACAAGATGGACGAAAACGGGATGATCATAAAGAACAAGGCCAGACTCGTTGCTAAAGGCTATCGTCAATAAGAAGGAATCGACTTCGACCAGACGTATGCTCCAGTGGCAAGGCTGGAGGAAATAAGGTTGTTCCTAGCATATGCTGCATTCAAAGGCTTCACCGTCTATCAGATGCACGTGAAGTCTACCTTCCTAAATTGTAACATAAAGGAGGAAGTGTATGTGGAACAACCTCCAGGTTTCGTTGATCCTAACTTTCGCGATTATGTCTATTTCGTGCACAAGGCCCTATATGGTCTGAAACAAGCTCCTAGAGCTTGGTATGAGACGCTGTCTAGCTTTCTACTTGAGAACAAGTTCACAAGGGGAAAGATAGACAAGATATTATTTCTTAGGGAAATAAAAGGCAAGATTTTGCTAGTGCAAATCTATGTCGACGACATTATTTTTGGCTCTACAGACGACAACCTCTGCAAAAAGTTCTCCAAACTTATGCAAGGGAAGTTTGAAATGAGCAGTATGTGCGAGCTGAATATTTCTTAGGGCTTCAGGTGAAACAATCTGAAGATGGTATTTTCATCTCACAGACCAAGTTCACCAAAAAGCTGATTAAGAAATTTGGGATGGAGAACGCAACCTCTATGAGGACTCCAATGGGCTCAACTATGTCTTTGGACAAGGATGAAAAAGGGAAACCTTTTGATGAAACCAAGTACAGAAGCATAATTGGATCCTTGCTCTACCTTACTGCCAGTAGACCCGACATAATGTTTTCAACATGTGTCTGTGCTAGATTTCAGGTGAACTCTAAGGAATTTCACTACGCTGCTGTAAAGCGGATTTTGAGATACCTTAAATGCACACCAAATCTTGGCTTTTGGTACCCAAGAAGTAATGACAGCGAACTAATTGGTTTTTCAGATGCAGATTTTGCAGGTAGCAAAGACGACAGGAAAAGCACTTCAGGAATTTGCCAATTCTTCGGAAGAAGGCTAATCTCCTGGAGTAGCAAGAAGCAGAACTATGTCGCAATCTCAACGGCTGAGTCAGAGTACATCTCTGTAGGCAGTTGCTGCGCACAGTTACTTTGGATCAAGAATCAGTTCGAAGATTACAATATGAAGTTAAAGAATATCCCATTATTTTGCGACTCCTCCAGCGCAATTGCAATAGCCAACAATCCAGTCTCACACAGCCGGACAAAGCATATTGAGCTAAGGTATCATTTCATTCCAGAGCATGTAGAGCATGGGGACATAGATCTCCAATATGTCTCCACAGACAGGCAAGTTGCAGATATTTTCACGAAGCCGCTGGACGAGACCAAGTTCTCATTCTTCAAAACTAAACTTGGGATGCTCAACAAGGAATATTAAGGAAGTTTGGACTCCAAGAAAGCAGAAGAATATAAAGGGTTAGTCAATCTGGCATCTCAATTTCTTTTTAGACTTGACCCACTCGAGAAATCAGAGGACCTACTCGAGTAGTCATTTGACTTACTCGAGTATGGGCATTCATGCACTCGTGTAGTCCACTACTTGAGTCAGTTGACTCTCCTACTCGAGTACCATCTCTCCTACTTGAGTAACTTATACAAACCCACTCGAGTATCTCTCTGCCTCTCGTGTATGTCTCCTTGGATTTTATAACACCCCAAATTTTGAGAGAGGGTCGACCAGCGTTTTCTGACCATGTTTGGTTTCCGGCAGGGGGCACACAGCCTGGGACACGGGCGTGTCCCAGAGCGTGTCGGGCTCTAGACAAGGCACACGGCCTGAGACACGGGCATGTCTCAGGGCGTGTCGAGCCCGTGTCGACGATCGGTCCGGGGAGTCGACGATTTTCGCTCGACGATGTGTCGAGACAAGGCACACGGCATAGGACACGGGCGTGTCCAAGGCCGTGTCGGTCGAGTGTCGAGAGTCCACTCGACGAAATTCACTCGACAAGTGTCGAGTGTCGAGACTAGGGCACACGGCCTATGACAAGGGCGTGTCACAGGCCGTGTCCCGCATGGTCGACGTTCTTCGCTCGACGTTTTTCCGCGGTGTTGTCACAAAGGCTGTCGATGAGTGTCGAGACTTCGCATGCGGCATGGGACACGGGCGTGTCCCAGGCCTTGTCCTTCTCAGGTTATTTTTGGGGCTATGTCGATGGAGGCGCACGGCCGACCACACGGCCGTGTCAGTCGGGACACGGGCGTGTCAGGTCGAACACGGGCGTGTCGGATGCCCGTATGTTATTCCAAGCGCGTCGATTTGTGACGGTGAATGGGGGACACGGCCCTGGACACGGGCATGTGCCAGGCCGTGTTCGGCCCAGGTGTTTTATTTTTCAGACGGATCGTGGTCATTCTTTCCCTTATTTTGGGATCTGATGGTTCAGGACATCTCTTGGGGAGTTAAGTCCGAGAGTAGGGTTGGAAACCCTCATTCTTCTCCAAGCTTTCTCTTACTAAAGTTCTAGAGAGAAGTGAGAGTAAGGAAGAAGGAGAAGGAGGGTTTGTGCTGTAGGAGAGGCTTCGGTGCTCCAAATCGCGAGCCGAGTCCAGTTCCGTGGAGGCTAGAGCTTTGAGAAGGTTTTCATCCGGCTATTTTGCCATGGCTAGGAAGATGAGTCGGAAGGTAACGACACTTCTCCTCTCGGTTTTAGGATGCATGTCTTAGCATCATTTTTCTCTTCTAGTTTTGGGCACCAAACACTCAAATGAGAGGGGTTTGGGTCGCCAAGGTTCAAGAGGAACCTCCAGGTTGATTGTGTCCGTCCCCGACATGTTTTGCATTAGAGATCCGCTCCGTTAGTGGATTAGGCATGGTGGGTGAAGCCGTAGTCGTGACTGTTAGTCCGACTCGGTGATGTTGCATACGATCTTTAAGGATGCGTAGAGATCCGATGCGGCAAGAAGCCGTTTGTGATGTGATGATGTTTTCCCCTTTTTCTAGAGTGAGTACGTGTAGTCGGAACCGGACAAGGTTAGCACCTCATTGGCGGTAGATGGTTTCCTTGGTGGACAAGGTTAGCTCTGCATGAGTGGGAGATGGTTTCCTTGGTGCGCGGGACCACTGCAGTACAAACGAGGGACTAGGGTGGAATTGTCTTGGTTTGTGATGTGCCAAGTCATGGCTGTGTCTCCGTGGTCGGCTGGCTATCCCGTGACGTTCACGTCATGTGTGGAGAGTGTCCCGGCGAGACTAGTCCCCTTCTGTGAGAATGACGAGAATGCCAAGCATGGGGGCAAGCCCGGGCAATGAGGCCATGAGCGGGTGGGGTCCGGCAAGGCTTCTTAGAATCGGTCAGTTTGTGTTTGTTGGAAACCTGACATGAGACGTCAGAGCTTGTAGGCAAGCATGGGTCTAAGACCTTGAGCGGGTGGGGCCTTTGCAAGAGTTCCCTGTGGCGGCCTGTGTGCCGTTGGGGGGGAATTGTGTTACCCCTTTGTATGTGGCTTTATACCAATGGGGAAATGAGGAGTACCCATATGATGTGCTGAAGTGCTAGATGCATACGCGATAGGGTGCCTTGGGTGAAGCCCGGGTTGTTGCATACATGTTGCATAAGTAGGCCCCCTTTTATTATATGCTCAACCAGTAGAGAACATGAATGATGTGTGTGACATCCAAGCCTGTTTCTCTAGTTGCTTTTCTTGCTTATGAATATTGCATACGAAGTGCTAACTTGCAGGTTGGAGGATTACCCCGGGGTCCGTTAGGGGCGGCCGGGAGGAGATGTCTTTGTTACACAGTTTGAGGTCAGCCTTTGTTAACCCACGTTACTAATAATTTTTACAGGGCAAGGATCGCAAGCAGGAGCTAGATCGCCGGCCAGAAAGGCCTAAGCCTCATGAAGTGTTCCTCTCTTTCGTAGCTCTACTTATATGATGTTGTATGTTTGAGACTCATGTTGTCCGGCTTGCATGCCGAGGTAGACTAGGAGTGCTTAAGCACTTTCATGACTATTGTACTGTTTGAGTTTTGGACTCACTTGTGTTGTAAGGCCATAACGCCATTGTTATAACTCTTTTAGTGGTGGATAACTTCTAGTCTTGTTTGTATTTCCGCTGTGTTGTGCAAAGAGTTTTGAGTGTAGGTAGTTATATCATCTTATAATACTAAAGCTGTAGCGTCCGTATGTTGTGGGGCCCCGGCCGGACCCATATTATACGGTCATTACAGGGGAGGTGTTACAATTTGGTATCAGAGGGAGGTTAGATTCAAGGTCAATACGTAGAGAAGTTATCCACATAAGAGTAACGCTGGACCTTCAGTGTCCTATTGTTTAAGTCTTGAGTTTAGAGGCTGATTCCTTGTTTCTTGTTTTCTTGAAGAGTGCAAGCAACGAGGCGGGAACGTCGAGAGCAAGAGAAGAACTCTCGGCGAGCAGTGCCACTGCTCCAGGTCTTTTGGACACGGGTGTTAACCCGGCCGATTTCTGCCGCATGCTTGCAGAAGCGATGGTGGCAGCCCAAGCTACAGCGGCAGCTCAGGTAGCAACCCTTGCTACACCGGACATGGCGACGGTCGTGCCAGGCGGAGAAGCCACACGAGTGGAGCCTTTGGTAGAAAGGGTAGTTGTCGGACATGGAGACCGGCACTTGAAGTAATTCCTAAGCTTCCATCCCCCGTCTTTCAAGGGAGTTGGTACGCCAATGGATGCGGAGGATTGGTGGGTTCGAATTCAAGAGCTTTTGAGGGCGGCAGAGACGCCAGAAGAAAAGAAATCTAAGTATACGGCGTTCATGTTGGAAGGAGACGCCAAGTTGTGGTGGGTGAGCCATAGCGGCCGCCAGTTCCCTGGACGCACCCCGTCAATGGAGGAATTTGGGGATGCGTTTCTAAAGAGGTACATTCCAGTTTCTACACGGTTGGCCCTTCAGAGACAGTTTCTGCACTTAATGCAGTGAGACAAGACGGTGGACAAGTATGTGCAGGAGTTCAACCGTTTGGGTCGTTATGCGGGAACGACGATGGCAGATGATGTATAGAGGGATAATCTCTTCTATCAGGGGCTGAGGGAGAATCTGAGGCAGCCCCTCATTTTCATGAAGAGAGCTGGTTTCAATAAAATAGTTGAGGCTGCCAGGATTTTGGAAAGTGATCTGGAGCGAACCCAACGTCATAAGGGTTTCACTCCCAGGCAAGGGGAAGGGAAGCCTCCCCAATCTCGGGGAAAATCTGAAGGGATTAGGTGGAGGAAGAAGCCTCACACTTCTAGATCCGGTGAAAAGAGCAAGTAGACGCCTGGAGGTTCTCACTCTAGGGGACTGCCGACGTGCTATAACTGCGGTAAGGTGGGGCACATAGCTCGTGGTTGTCCTCAAGGAGGAGCGGAGCAAGAGGCAAGGTAGGAGCAGACTGTACGCTCCGGCCCCAGTGCCACGGAGAAACGGAAGATGGCGGAGTCAAGCGCTTCTCGGTTCCAACCGGTGCAACCAAGGGCCTACAACCTTGGATAGCAGGAAGCGATCCGCCAAACCGATGTGGTGACAGGTATGAAGAAAATTTAAGTTTAAACTTTGTGCTTCATACTTTTAGACCTTGTGTGTGATGTTTATGTTGTAGGCTTTGTATTAGTTTCTGGATACCCCGCTAGGGTATTGTTCGATACTGGAGCATCGCACTCCTTTCTCGCGGAGAGCTTCATCCGGAGAATAGGAGTTGAGTCTTTCTCGGCGGACGCGGAGCTGAAAGTGTGCATGCCTAATGGGTCATCCATGACCACCGGGGACAAAGGGCGCATCTATTGGGAGCTGGACGGAGTTGATTTCATTTTGGTAGCAGCGATTTTGCCTTTGGTTGAGTTCGATGTCATTTTGGGCATGGACTGGCTTGTAGAGCAGCGCGCCAGTATTGATTGCCTATCTAAGATAGTGACCCTAAAGAGCAAAGGGCATGCAGAGGTCAAATTTGAGGGCCTTTGTGGAGTGGCCTATTCCCTCATTTCGGCCATGCAATTGATGCGGGAGGTTAACCAGGGTGGTGTAGCGCTTGTAGCGTTATTGGAGGTTCGTCTCTCTCACCTATCTATAGAGGAAGTGCCCTTAGTGGCAGAGTTCAAGGATGTGTTTCCGAATGAACTTCCTGGAGCGCCTCCTCAGCGGGAGATCGATTTCTCGATCGAGTTAGTGTTGGAGGCTAGGCCGGTGTCACGTCCTCCGTTTAGGATGGCACCAAAGGAGTTGGCTGAACTCACAGTACAGCTACAGGAACTGTTGGATCAAGGGTATATCAGACCCAGTTCTTCGCCGTGGAGCGCGCCGGTGTAGTTTGTAAAGAAGAAAGACGGTAGTATGCAGTTGTGCATAGACTACCGAGAGCTGAATAAATTGATCGTCAAGAATAAGTATCTGATTCCTCGGATAGACGACTTGTTCGACCAGTTGGTAGGGTCGGTGGTTTGGAATGTGTTGTGAGAGGCGAGTCCAGCGTGGCTCGGTTGAACTGGATTGAAGTGCAAAACGACTTGTCCGATCGCATTCGGGAAGCGACTTGGTTGGATGTGGAGTTTCAACCATATGTGTTGGAGACTCAAAAGGGCGAGAGCAGCGCCTGGGAGATGATTGATGGGATTCTGAGGAAGGACGGAAGGGTGTGTATACCGCAGTTCGGCAAACTCCATGAGGAGTTGATGTGTAAAGCTCACTTCACAAAGTACTCCATTCACCCGGGCAGTACAAAGATGTACTTGGATATGAAGAAATCCTTTTGGTGGCCGGGGCTGAAGCGGGACGTAGCTTTGTATGTGAATCGTTGCCAAACTTGTGCCTTGGTGAAGGCCGAATGTCAGAAGCCGGGCGGGTTCCTGAAGCCTCCTCCAATCCCGGAGTGGAAATTTGATGACATCTCCATGGATTTTGTACATGGTTTGCCTAGATCGCAGCAGGGTAATGATGTTATTTGGGTGATCGTGGATCGCTTAACCAAGGTGGCCCACTTCATCCCGAATCGGAAGGAGGACAGCGTGGAGAAGCTGGTGGAGTTGTATGTTCGCAACATTGTGCGACTGCACGGAATTCCTAAGAGCATAGTCAGCGATCGATATGGATGGTTTACGTCCAAGGACTGGAGATTGGTTCAGAAGACTTTGGGCACGAAGCTAAAATTCAGTACGGCGTTCCATCCTCAAACTGACGGGCAAACCAAAAGGACGAACCGTACTATGGAGGATATGCTGAGAATGTGCATTTTTAACTTCGGCAAGAGGTGGGAAGATCACCTCTTCATGGTGGAATTCGCATACAATAATAGTTATCAAGCAAGCATAAAAATGGCGCCATACGAAGCTTTGTATGGGAGGCGGTGTCGAACACCAATGTCTTGGGCAGAGGCGGGAGACACTAAAATTTTGGGAAAGGAGGTGGTAGTTGACGCTTGTGAGTTGGTACAGACCATCCAAGAGCGTATGAAGGTGGCGCAAGACCGGCAAGCCAAATACTTTAATGCTCGTCACAGGAAGTTGGAATTTGCGGTAGGTGATTGGGTCTATTTGAAGATCAAGCCGTTCAAAGGCGTCTCATGGATTTGCCGACTCAAGAAGTTGAGTCCAAGGTTTTTGGGGCCTTTTGAAGTTGTTGAACGGGTGGGAGAAGCCGCCTATCGGTTGGCGCTGTCCGCGGAGCTGAGTGGATTGCATGACGTCTTTCATGTCTCCGTCTTGAGGAAAGCTTTGGTGGAGGCTAGTGTGGTGATTGAGCCGGCATCGGTGCCGATAGAGGAATACTTGAGTATGCGAGTTCGTCCAATCGCTATAGAGGATTTGGAGACTCGTCAGTTGCGGAAAAAAGAGGTTAAACTCGTGAGAGTCCGATGGGACAACTGCGGTCGTGAGGAGCAATCTTGGGAACGAGAACAAGCCATGCTAGAAGAGTATCCAGAACTCTTCATTTCAGGTACCATTTAAGTTTTGTTCCCTTTGTTTTGTAATTTCGGGACGAAATTCTATTAAGGGGGGGAGAGTTGTAACACCCCAAAATTTGAGAGAGGGTCGACCAGCGTTTTCTGACCAAGTTGGGTTTCTGGCAGGGGTCACACGGCCTGGGACACGGATGTGTCCCAGGGCGTGTCGGGCTCCAGACAAGGCACACGGCCTGAGACACGGGCGTGTCTCAGGGCGTGTCGAGCCCATGTCGACGATCGGTCCGGGGAGTCAACGATTTTCGCTCGACGATGTGTCGAGACAAGGCACACGGCCTAGGATACGGGTGTGTCCAAGGCCATGTCGGTTGAGTGTCGAGAGTCCACTCGACGAGTGTCGAGTGTCGAGACTAGGGCACACGGCCTGTGACACGGGCGTGTCACAGGGTGTGTCCCACATGGTCGACAATCTTCGCTCGACATTTTTCCGTAGTGTCGACACAAAGGCTGTCGACGACTGTCGAGACTTCGCACATGGCATGGGACACGGGCGTGTCCCAGGCCGTGTCCTTCTCGGGTTGTTTCCGGGGCTGTGTCGATGGAGGCACACGGCCGACCACACGGCCGTGGCAGTCGGGACACGGGCGTTTCAGGTCGAACACGGGCGTGTCGGATGCCCGTGTGTTGTTCCAGGCACGTCGATTTGTGACGGCGAATGGGGGACACGGCCCTGGACACGGGCGTGTGCCAGGCCGTGTTCGGCCCAGGTGTTTTATTTTTCAGACGGATCGTGGCCATTCTTTCCCTTATTTTGGGATCTGATGGTTCAGGACATCTCTTGGGGAGTTAAGTCCGAGAATAGGGTTGGAAACCCTCATTCTTCTCCAAGCTTTCTCTTACTAAAGTTCTAGAGAGAAGTGAGAGCAAGGAAGAAGGAAAAGGAGGGTTTGTGTTGTAGGAGAGGCTTCGGTGCTCCAAATCGCGAGCCGAGTCCAGATCCGTGGAGGCTAGAGCTTTGCGAAGGTTTTCATCCGGCTATTTTGCCATGGCTAGGAAGAGGAGTCGGAAGGTAACGACACTTCTCCTCTCGGTTTTAGGATGCATGTCTTATCATCATTTTTCTCTTCTATTTTTGGGCACCAAACACTCAAATGAGAGGGGTTTGGGTCGCCAAGGTTCAAGAGAAACCTCCGGGTCGATTGAGTCCGTCCCCGGCATGTTTTGCATTAGAGATCCGCTCCGTTAGTGGATTAGGCATGGTGGGTGAAGCTGTAGTCACGACCGTTAGTCCGACTCGGTGATGTTGCATACGATCTTTAAGGATGCGTAGAGATCCGATGCAGCAAGAAGCCGTTTGTGATGTGATGATGTTTTCCCGTTTTTCTCGAGTGAGTACGTGTACTCGGAACCGGACAAGGTTAGCTCCTCATTGGCGGTAGATGGCTTCCTTGGTGGACAAGGTTAGCTCCACATGAGTGGGAGATGGTTTCCTTGGTGTGCGGGACCACTGCAGTACAAACGAGGGACTAGGGTGGAATTGTCTTGGTTTGTGATGTGCCAAGGCGTGGCTGTGTCTCCATGGTCGGCTGGCTATCCCGTGACGTTCACGTCATGTGTGGAGAGTGTCCCGGAGAGGCTAGTCCCCTTCTATGAGACTGACGAGAATGCCAAGCATGGGGGCAAGCCCGGGCAATGAGGCCATGAGCGGGTGGGGTCCGGCAAGGCTTCTTAGAATCGGTCAGTTTGTGTTTGTTGGAAACCTGACATGAGACGTCAGAGCTTGTAGGCAAGCCCGGGTCTAAGACCTTGAGGGGGTGGGGCCTTTGCAAGAGTTCCGTGTGGCGGCCTGTGTGCCGTTGGGGTGGAATTGTGTTACCCCTTTGTATGTGGCTTTATGCCAATGGGGAAATGATGAGTACCCATATGATGTGATGAAGTGCTAGATGTATACGCGATATGGTGCCTTGGGTGAAGCCCGGGTTGTTGCATACATATTGCATAAGTAGGCCCCTTTTTATTATATGCTCAATCAGTAGAGAACATGAATGATGTGTGTGACATCCAAGCCTGTTTCTGTAGTTGCTTTTCTTGCTTATGAATATTGCATACGAAGTGCTAACTTGCAGGTTGGAGGAGTACCCCGGGGTCTGTTAGGGGCGGCCGGGAGGAGATGCATTTGTTACATAGTTTGAGGTCAGCCTTTGCTGACCCACGTTACTAATAATTTTTACAGGGCAAGGATCGCAAGCAGGAGCTAGATCACTGGCCAGAAAGGCCTAAGCCTCATGAAGTGTTCCTCTCTTTCGTAGCTCTACCTATATGATGTTGTATGTTTGAGACTCATGTTATCCGGCTTACATGCCGAGGTAGACTAGGTGTGCTTAAGCACTTTCATGACTGTTGTACTATTTGAGTTTTGGACTCACTTGTGTCGTAATGCCATAAGGCCATTGTTATTACTCTTTTAGTGGTGGATAACTTCTAGTCTTGTTTGTATTTTCGTTGTGTTGTGCAAAGAGTTTTGAGTGTATGTAGTTATATCATCTTATAATACTAAAGTTGTGGCGTCCGTATGTTGTGGGGCCCCGGCCGGACCCATATTATACGATCATTATAGGGGAGGTGTTACAGATTTTCTCTTAAATCTTCTTATTCGCCAACCATGGCTTATGCCGCCTTTCCCGTGGAGTTATTTCCTTCTTTTAGGATAATTAAACTTAAACCTAGGGTTTTATAAATTCAAAATTCCAAATTACTTCTACACAAAATCATTTCCAAGCACTCGAGTACCCGTCCGCCGCTTCATCTTCATTCGAGAAATTACAGAGCCGCGACTCTTCCTCTTCCCCCCGACAGTTTTTTTTTTCATTTTCTGGATCATGGCCGCCGTCTCCAAGATTGGTGTAGGATTGGAACTTGTTACCACCGGGATTGCCGAGCTTTCAGACGACTTTCACAACTTGCTGATTCTTCTAGGGGTTATCCTTCATCCTTCAAGAACCCTGATAGATTCTCTTCCCGGAAGTAGCCGAATTCTTCTCAAATCTGAAGGTCAAGTGTCATGGACATGTCCTGAAATCAAAAGTGAAAGGTTTGAAAATTAAACTCAACAAGACCTCTGTCGCTTAGCTTCTCTGATTGCCCCTAGTAGACGAAGAAGATGACTTAGATGATGAAGACTCTGACAGAACAGCCCTATTCGGTGGCATTTCGGCTGATGCTCAGTACATCAAAAGGTCAGATATGAACGCAGAAGGAAAATTTCTGGTTGATGTTATTGGAAAGATTTTACTGTGCAAGACCAACTCCATAAGAGACATTCCACTATATTTCTTCGACATCATGCAAGCCATTGTCTGCCGCAAGAAATATCAGTTTGGGATGCTAATTCTGGACAAAATCAAGGATAGTTTGAAATCCCCCAACTTTGCCAGAATTATCTCTCTGCTCCTCCCTGAAACAAATCCTCAGGTATTCGACTTCTCCAAAGGGACCCCTCTTCACCACATGAAGAAGGTCTCCATTTCTTCTATTCAGAGATGGGAGCTCAAGCTGAAAAATCCTACACAAGCTGCAAAGATTTCAGAACTTCCAGCAGATCCAGCATTAGAAGACAGGACTCCATCTCCCTCTCCTCATCATGTGGCCAGCTCCTCTGGTGCACCAAGTGAGGGGGAGCCTGCTCCTTCTACCTCAGTCAGGAAGCCCTCTCCTCAGCCAGCAATTTCTTCCCTACCTCATACTCCACAAACTCCAGCAACTCCTTCAGATCAGATACCTCAAGAATCTCTTCTCTCAATAGTTGTTGCCATAGATGTTATGATTGCAGAGCTCTCTGAAGAAGTGATGCCTATTCCTCCTCTATCTCCTCCAGCTCCATCCTCTGAATGTCACAGGACTCAACTCCAGCATAATCTCCTGCACCTTCTCCAGCCAGGACTCCAGCTCAATCTCCTGCTGCACTCAAGGACCAGTAAGATACAATTCTTCTTTCAGCTGAATCCTCTCCTAAGCTAGCTGAGGCCCCTCTCAGAAACCTAGATTTCTCTATCCCTTATGATACAGAAGACATGGATGTTATAATTCATACAACAAGGGCTGAAAGCTCTGTGATTATTGGAGAAATAGCTCCCTGGGTAGCTCCTCCTCTCCCTTCTGCTCTTCCTACATCTGTTGCTCCTTCTACTGCTGCTACAGACTCTTCCTCCTCAGATTTGCTGAAACAGATTGCCCTGCTTCTTCAAGACCAGAGAAATTATTTTGATACTTCTCTAAAGACTGTAACTGACAAGGTAACTGCTCTCGAAACTGAGATGAGCAGAGGCTTTGCTGAAATTCAGCATAACACTGACAAGCTCAAGTACTTATTTCAACTTGGTGGCAAAGCCCTAGAACACACTAGCACTAGTGTTGGAAATGTTATGGAACAAGGTGTCACCCTTGCAAACAATCAGATAGAGCTAGACAAGAGAAATGAAACCAACAAAGATAAAATCTGTGAAGAAGTTGGTCTTTTCAAAGAAGATACTATAGAGAAGTTATCTGTTGAAATCAGAAAGGGGGAGGGATTGATCAAAGAACTCAAAGAATAAGTAGAAAAATCAGCTGCTCAGAAGTCAGATGTATGAGAAACTCATGTGAAGACAATTCATGATGATGTGCTAGCTCAGATACAGAGTGTCAAATTTCATACCTATGACACTACTGTCTGGATGCACAATCAGATTCTGCCAGACCTTGTTGTTGACCCCAACATCATTCCCCATCATTTAAACCCTCTAGCTACAGATGCATCTGCTCCATCTGCTCTAGCTGCTCCTCTGTAACCTACCTTCTCTCCCAGGCCTGGAGACACAGTTGCTCCTCCAGACACCTATGCTCCATGCTGGGAAGAAGATCCTGCTGACATCTTCCTTCAGGCACCTCCAGAGATCAAAACTTACAAGAAGAAAAGGAAGTATGCTGAAGGCCCCTCTGCTAGCAAGTCTGCTCCTACTAAAGCTACTGAACATGCTGAACTTTGGTCTCCAACCTCCAAATCCCTGATTCTGGAAACTCTCAGATTAGTTATGGAATTCCATGAGAGCAGGAATATTCATTACAGCTCATATGAATGGGAACTTTATGAAAAATCCATGACCAAGAGAAGAATCTATGACAGAGAATATGGGAGGAACAACCCTGCAGCCCCTCCTAGGCCTCCCAAGTATTATCCAAAACCCTACTGCTACCAGAGGAGACAACAAGAGAAATTGGACAGACAGCAGAATCAAGGCTGACTTTCAAGGATTTTTGAGAGTGTGGAATGATTGACTGTAGAATTGATAATGTTGGATATTCTTATTTATATAATTCTAAGTTTTTGCTCTTATTATCCTTTCTCATAGTCTATTGCTTGCTTGCACATTTTCTACTTAGCTTCTTTTTATGTCTATAATTCACCTTAGTGTAAAGGGTTCTGACTTCAACAAATAGGGGGAGATTGTTGGGAACTATGTCCACGTTAACCCAGATTTGATGAAGTCACCCTGGAACTAAGATGAATTAGGTTGTATTTGATGCTTTGTTTGAGTTATGTGTTTGCAGGACTCCAATGGGAAGTGTAGACCAATGTCAGTCTATAATGGGTCACCAAACACAGGACCATACAGTATAATCCCTCATTATGTGTTCCCAAGTGTTGACTCATGTGTAGCCTCTCTATTGGGATACACTTCATATTCAAGCTCTAGGACTGTGAAAAGACTTGATGCTGATTCCCCTCTAGTAGAAGAAAAATTGCTGACAGAAATTTATCTAAGTGTTTCTCTCGAGTAGGTCTTTAACTACTCGAGTAGATTGCTTGAGATATACTCGAGTAAAACTTCTGCATACTCGAGTAAGAAAATTCTTCCTCTCGTGAAGTTAAGTAAAACACTCGAGTAGTTCACTGACATACTCGAGTAGCTTACTTAAATACTCGAGTAGATCACTCTTCCTACTCGAGTTGCCCAAAATTTAGTTTCCAAGTTTTTCTAAGTAAAACACTCGAGTATTCCAAGTCATATACTCAAGTAGCTCATTCTGTCTCGAGTAGTTCATACTCGAGTAGTATATTCTTCCTGTTCCAGATTCCTGTTTTTCAGAATTTTTCTAAGTCATTTACTCGAGTATGTACTTTATATACTCGAGTAGTTCTCGACACTGTGTCGAGTAACTCTCCTCTCTGTGTCGAGTAGTTAAGAAATACTCGAGTAAGTCTTTCATATACTCGAGAAGATTTCTTTTCTCTCGAGTAGCTCAATCTGACTACTCGAGTAGTTGTTTTTCCCGTATGCAGAATATTTCTAAGTGGTTGTCTCGAGTAGTTCTTCTAATCACTCGAGTACTTCAATTCTGCCTACTCGAGTAGTATAACTTGTACTCGAGTAGCTCAACTCCTTCCTGAGAAACTTTTATGTGTACTCGAGTAGATCTTCTAAAGTACTCGAGTAGTTGATTATATGCACTCGAGTAGTTGTCTTCTACATACTCGAGTAGTCATGAATTATATACCCGAGTAATATTTCTTTACTTACTCGAGTAGTCCTTGACCTACTCGAGTAGTTTTATACCTACTCGTGTATATGACCTCATTTTCTCTGAAATTTCTTCTAAGTCCAGATTTGACAGATTTTCAAATTCCGTGATATGATTGGTCCACGTGTACGTCATTAAAACCAATTATGACCGTTATTAGCACTCCTATAAAAGGTCTTGTCTAATCGACAAACCCTAATGAGAAAATAAGTTTTTCAAGAAGAAAATCATTCTAAGTTTTACAGCCGCCTCTTTCTAAAAAGAATCGTTATTTCCTCTCTCTCTCTCTTCACGAAACGAAAGCCGCCGTCGCCGCTGTTCTTCTCCGGCAAGGGCTTCGATTTTCAGAGGAAATAAACTAAAGAAAGCTCTCCAGATAGAGATCGTCTTTCACATACTCATCATCTGTCCGATCGTGGAAGCGAGGAGTTCAGATCTACTATTGCCGAGAATCTTTCTTCAATTTTTCTGATAAAGCCGCACGCCAAGAAGAAGATTCCAGTTCCTGTTTTATTATCAGATCTGAACCAGACAATATCACTGTTTGTATTTTTCAGTACTTGTATTTCATTTTTGCAGGAGAATTTTTCTCCGAGTGTAGGAGTTTTCCACTCCGAGTTTGTAGGAAGGTGTTTCTTCCGAGTTGTATATCCAGTGGATTGGATTGAGATTGTAGGAACTTTGTTCCGAGGGTAGGATTGATTTTCAATCCGAGATAGTGGAGTAGCCGAGTCTAGTTTATTGCTAGATCAGTGAGGGAAAGTGGATGTACCCAAGATCAGGGAACCACTATAAACCTTGTCTCCTCTGTGGTATTGTAGTAGATAGATCTGTGTTGTGTTCTGAGATTTTTTATTCCGCAAACGACACACAACTCACCTATTCACCCCCCTCTAGGTGATTTAGGTTGACAACTATTATCTTTCATTATCAATTTTTCTGTAGGATCTTTTATAGATCTGAGTTGTAAGCCTATATTTATAAAGGCTGAGGTAGGGCTGAATGCCTGAGGTAGGGGATTAATTTCTCTAAGTTGTAGGCCTGTGGAAGAGGCTGAGGTAGGGCTTGATTGCCTAAGTTGTAGGCCTGGGAAAAGGCTGAGGTAGGGCTTAATTGCTTGAGCTGTAGGAGTGTGGACTCACTCTATGGTAGGGTTCTCTGGGAGAATCTGAGTTGTAGGACTTGCTGAAGTCTTAGCTGTTGGGACCTTTCAAGGTTCTGAGTTGTAAGATCTGAGGATCTGAGGGAAGAAAGAAGGAAGTTAGGCCGAATCTAGTACACTGCTAAATAGGCGAAGGGGGAAAGTGGATGTACCCATCATTTGGGGAACCACTATAAATCTATGTGCAATCTGTGATTGGCTGTGCTTGTATTATTCTGTGTTGTGTTTGTTTGAATGTTGTGCTGAATAAGTTGATCTAACAGACATATAATTGATCTGCCTAAGTAAAAAAGAATTGAACCTATTCACCCCCCCCTATAGGTGTTTAGGATATCTTGAAACCAATTCTTTCAAGTGGTATCAGAGGGAGTTTACTCAAAGAAAAGACTTAACAGTCTGAGTTGATCTCCAAGGCAGAAATCAATTAGGCAGAATGGGTTCGAGTGAGAATCAGAAGGAATTTGGATCTATGAAACTACATATATGTAGGAAAGAGAATTTTGGAATTTGGAAAGAGAGGGTCAGATTGTTCATGGAAGCATCTGATCCAAGAATATATATCGTAGTTCTAGAAGGGCCATTTATTCCTATGAAGATATCAGTTCTTGATGCTAACCTCAAGACTCCTAAAAGTTATTCTGAAATGACTAATGAATAGATCATCCTAGCAACTCTAGAGAAGAGGGAACAAAACATAATTATGAGTGCCATAGATGACTCTACATTCCAGAATCTGGTCCATTGCAAAACCTCCAAGGAGATTTGGGACACTTTGATTGTCTACATGGAGGGGACAGAAGTAGTGAGAGAGGATAGGAAGTCTTTGTTAAATCAAGAATATGAAAGCTTCAGATAAGCTAAGTCAGACAGCATCGCTGAATGCTATAAAAAATTCTTCAGAATTGTTAATGAGATAATGACCTATGGAAGAGTCTTTAGCAATTATGGATACTAAGATATGTTCCATCAGAGAGGTGGCCAGGCTTGCAGATACACCTCCATCAACCTTATTTGGAAAATTTCAATCCTATGAGATGCAGCTCACTGCCAGAAAGGAAGAGGAGAAAAACAAGATGTCTGATTACAGAGAGAAGTCAGTTGCCTTCAAGGCTGAAGCTACAAGAAAGGGCAGGAGAAAGTCACCTTCACCTCCCAGGAGAATGGCTGAAGATAAATCTGAAAATACTGATATCAACACATCAGACAGTCACAATTCTGATGAAGACTTTGCTGCCTTCACAAGGCAGTTTAAAAAGTTTATGAAGAAAAAGAAGTGGAGAACAAAGCCATCTTCATCCTTCTCCAAAGATGTCTATTACAAGAAGAAGAAAGCATCTAAGGATGACAGGTATGGCTCTAACCCCAGTAAATAAACTTCTTTTAAGATTGTTTGCTATTGTTGCAACATGCCAGGACATGTCATAGTTGATTGTCCTGATAAAAGAAAGGAGTCTAAAGATAAAAAAAGCAACAACATAAGGGAAAAAAGAGAAATCCTTTGTTGCAAAGAAGGAGAAAAGCTGGATTGATTCATCATCATCAGATTCAGGAGAAGAGACAGAAGCTTAAGCTTATATAGGATTCTTTACTACTAAAGAGGATTAAGAAGAGACTGAGTTCTTGCAACTGCTGGACTCAATAAATGGGGTTGAAGATCAGCATTGCAAAGGGCTGATGGCTTTGACTGAGGAAGATCAGTGCCAAGATCAGCCTGCTCCAAGTAAGGTAAACAATCTATCTACTGTTTCTGATTATTATACTGGATCAGAATCAGAAGCATCTGCATCAAGAGATGTGGATGGATCTGAATCTGAAAGGGATGTTCATCAACTTATTGATGAGTATGTTGATCTGTTGCAAGCACTTAGGAGAAGCAGAATCCTTAACAAAGAACAGGCTAAGGAAATTGCTGTTCTTAAGTTGGCTGCATCTGATTCAGAAAAATTACTGGATTAGAAGATGAATGAGGTTGGCAAGCTGAAAAATATAACTGTTATTCAGATGGGAACAATTACAAAGAGAGAAGGAACTTGTGGCTAAATTCTCAAAGCCAAAGTCAGTATTACCCTTAATTGATGACTTCATTCCACAAAAGAGTAAGACAGGTTTAGGTTTCAATGGGAGAGCTTGGGCAGATAATTCTAAAAGAAAAGGCAAAGCTCCAGTTCAGCCACTAGCCTTCAAACCCCCTATTGCTTTCAAGAAAGTGCTGCAGCTAACCAACAAGTATGATCATGACATTATGCATGGTCACTGTAAGCCTGGTAATCTGAATGACAAGGGTGTAGCCCCAGCGCTCAAGAAAAGGTCCACTGTACCAACAATTTTTAAGACTGCTGACAGCAATGCTGTTAAGACTGTACCTAAAAGAAGGTATAATAGATATGAGTGATGGTGCTGTGGCAAGGTTGGTCATTATGCCATTGATTGTTGGCACAACACCAGTGTCAGGAAGAATGTCAGCTTACCTGTAAGAAAGGTTGTTGGTAAGTATGTCAAATTTTAGTCTAACTTGAACCTAGAACCCAATAACCATTGGGGTTCTAAGGTAAAGTAATTTTATTTATTGCAGGTGAGTCTAGGTGGCCATACCATAATATGGTACTTTGACGGTGGATGTTCCAGGCAGATGATTGGAATAAGAAGGATGCTGAAGGACTACTCTCCCAAAGAAAATGGACCCAAAGTGATCTTTGGTGGATCTGAAAAGGGGATCATCAAAAGATTTGGTAACATTTCCACTAGTTCTATCACAATCACCCAAGTGGCTTATGTAAAAGGTTTGAAACACAACTTAATAAGCATAAGCCAACTGAGTGATCTTAGTTATGACACCTCCTTTATTAAGAATGGGTGTCAGATTAGAAGGACAAGTGATCAAGAGGTCATCTTGTCAGGATATAGGAAAGGAAATGTTTACAGTCTCAACCTTGATTGTGAGAATATGAACTCTCCTATATGTTTAGTTGCAGATGAGAAAGCATCTCATTGTGTCCAATAGCACAAGAGGCTAGCTCACCTTAACTATAAGACTATAGGCTAATTCTATAGCATGGAGTTAGTGAGGAATGGTCATCAGTTCAAGTGCATAAAAGAAGGTGTATGTTTAGCTTGCCAAAAGGGCAAACAGAGCAAGACCTCTTTTCATGGACATGATACCAAAGATTCTGTGAGGTGTTTGTACCTCCTGCATATGGATCTATCTGGTCCTATGCCAGTTCATAATCTAGGTAGGAAAGTCTATACACTTGTGGTTGTGGATGACTATTCTAGATTTACTTGGTTTTCTTCCTGAGGTAGAAATCTGAAACCCCTACTGTCTTCCACAATTTTGTTAGGCAAATTCAGAATGAACTTAACAGTTCAGTGGTCAAAATCAGAAGTGACCATGGAACTGAATTTCAGTCTGAATGCATGACAAGAATTTGTGAAGAACTAGGGATTCATCAAGAGTTCTCCTCACCAAGAACTCCTCAGCAAAATGGTATTGCTGAAAGAAAAAATAGGACTCTTATTGAGGCTGGTAGAACACTACTAAGTGACACTTCTCTCCCAGAATATTTCTGGGCTGAGGCAGTAAACACTGCACGTCATGTTCTCAATAGGGCATCCATCACTATGAGCCACAAAAAGACACCCTATGAGATTATGAAAGGCAGAAAACCAAACATATCCTATTTTAGGATCTTTGGTAGCAAGTGTTATGTACTTAACAATGGAAAGTCTTATTTAACTAAGTTTGTTGTCAAATTCCAAGAAGGGATATTTGTTGGGTACAGCAACAACAGTAGAGCTTACAGGGTCTATAACTTGACTACTCAAGTTGTAGAAGAATCTATTCATATAGACTTTGATGAAACAGAACTAATCAATTGTGAGTAGTCTAGTGTTTCTTGTAGCTCTACAAGTTTGAAGGACAAGATGGACAAGCTAACCATTAATGAAGACCATCCTGCAAGGCAGGATGAAGAAAATGATGGTTGCTGTCCAGGGGGAGTACAAGACCCACATGCTGATGTTGAAGACAATGGAGTACAGCTTGGTGGGGAGATTGAAGAAAATCAAGGCGTAGGTAGATTGCCACCAGCAACAAGATATCTAAAGGATCATCCAGCACACCAAATTATTGGTGATCCTATGCAAGGTGTTCAAACCAGAAGCAAGAACATGAACACAATTCTTTGCTCAAGTTTCCTTTCCCAAATGGAACCTAAGAAATTTAAAGAAGCCATACAAGACCCAAACTAGATTGATGCAATGCAGGAGGAGCTGAGTCAATTCAGAAGATGTAAAGTATGAAAGTTGGTTCCTAAACCAAAGAATCACAATGTCATAGGGACTAAGTGTATCTACAGGAACAAGCTAGATGAGAATGGCATCATAGTCAAGAATAAAGCAAGGCTGGTAGCCAAAGGCTACAGACAGGAAGAGGGAATAGACTTTGATCAAACATTTTCCCCAGTGGCAAGGTTGGAAGCAATAAGGCTGTTCCTAGCCTTTGCAGCTTATCAAGGGTTCAAAGTATTCCAGATGGATGTCAAGTCAGCATTTCTGAATGGTGACTTAAAAGAGGAAGTCTATGTTGAACAACCCTCAGGTTTTGTAGATCCTCTTTATCCTAATTATGTGTATAGGCTTAAGAAAGCACTATATGGTTTGAAACAAGCCCCTAGGGCTTGGTATGAAACCATGTCTACATTCCTCATTGAGAACAAATTCTCAAGGGGGAAAATTGACAAAACTCTATTCCTAAGGGAATCAAAAGGCAAGATGATTCTAGTCCAGATATATGTTGATGACATTATCTTTGGATCAACTGAGAACAACTTTTTGTAGAAAGTTTGCCAAACCGATGCAAGGGAAGTTTGTGATGAGCAGCATGGGTGAGCTGAAATTCTTCTTGGGACTCCAAGTTAGACAGACTGATGATGGCTTGTTTATATCTCAGTCTAAGTTGAACAAGGAGTTAATTAAGAAATATGGTATGGAGTCATCCTCCACCATGAGAACTCTAATGGGGTCAAGTATGCCTATAGGCAAAGATGATGCAAGAAAACTTGTAGATGAGTCTTTGTATAGAGGGATAATTGACGCCCTACTTTACTTGACTGCTAGTAGGCCAGACATCATGTATGCTACATGTGTCTGTGCTAGGTATCAAGCTAGCCCTAAAGAATCTCATTATACTGTCGTTAAAATAATTTCGAGATATCTTAAGGGAACACCAAATCTTGGCCTTTGGTACCCTAAGAATAGAGATTTTCTACTAACATGTTATTCAGACGCAGACTTTGCAGGATGCAAAGAAGACAGGAAAAGTACATCTGGTACATGTCAGTTCCTAGGTGGAAGATTGGTGTCATGGAGCAGCAAAAAGCAGATAAGTGTGGCTATATCCACTGCTGAGTCTGAATATGTTGCTGCAGATAGCTGTTATGCTCAGCTATTATGGATTCAACATCAACTTGAAGATTATGGCATCCAGGTAAGTAGAACTCCATTATTTTGTGATTCTACTAGTGTCATTTCTATTGCTAGAAATCCTGTTTCTCATAGCAGAACAAAGCATATAGAAATAAGATATCATTTCCTTAGAGATCATGTTGAAAAAGAAGATATAAGTTTAGAATTTGTCAATACTAATTTTCAAATTGCTGACATGTTCACCAAACCATTGGATGAAACTAAATTCAATTATTTTAAAATTGAATTAGGCATGCTGAACATAGAATAAGAATGACAAATTTGACTAAGTAAATTTGTGTCGACACATAAAGACATCTGTGTCGATAGTTAGTAGATGGTGTCGACACATCAGAAAAATTCTGTCGACACATCCAGAAGGTTGTATCGACACTCAGAATTTGGTGTCGACACATGGCTATCCTGACACTTAGTAGATGATGTCGACACATCCAGTCATCTGTGTCGACATACAGGATTTAGTGTAGACTCTTAAGATTATCTGTGTCGACACATCGCAATTGGTGTAGACACATAGAATAGTAATTATCTGTCGAGACTTTAGTAGTCTGTGTCGACATAATCCCAACAATGTCGACACATAGAACGGTTAAAGAAGAAGATGAAATATCATCTTCCATGACAAGTGAAGCACTCCAATGGTGTGGAAAGGATCCCACAACCAAGATTGGATCTTCAATGCACAGCTGAAGAATATCTGGCTGAGAATATTCTTGATGTAATGAATCAGATTGCAGGATCTAAGATCAGTCATATGAGGAGAATGGAGTTGAAAATACTATCAAGATGTAATAGAGTTCTGATCAAAGATGTTTCTACAAGAGGCAATGTGTCAGGAAGTAGGGGGCAGATTTCCGTAGTCAACATCTAACTGGATCAAGTCCAGGAAGTGCCTCATCAAGGGGGAGCCAATGTGCTTTCTCCAGTTTCAGCTCACCAAGAGTCATTATCCTCAGGGGGAGTTTATGAACAAGAGCCAACAAGAGGCATTATTTCATGATTTATTACGAGCAAGAACGGAGGCGGAGCTGGCAAGGACTGAGGGGGAGAAACCAATTATGGCATCTACTCCAAAAGATACAGTGGACATAGCAAGCTCATCTGCTTCTGATGAGAATGAAGAAGCTTCCAAAGCTAAGTAGAGGAATCATATGTTCTTCATAAATCAGCTTGGTATGATAAATGAAGACTTAGTTTGATTTCTGTGTACGTTCGATGAATTCTTCAAAGTTCGTCGAATGGAGATCGACGAACTGTGAAAGGTTCTAGAGATATTAATCGAACGGAGTTCGACGAACTCTCTGTGAGTGAAGTTATTTTCGTTGAATGGAGTTCTACGAATTCACTTTAGAAAAATTTCGTCGAACGAAGCTCGACGAAATGTTTTCACATCTTTGGCCAATGTGCTTTCAGTTTTGGCCAGTGTTTAGGTTATAAGGAAGCCTTGCAGGCTATTCCATAAACTCCAGCTACAGCAGTAGACTTCAGTTCACTTCTGGTGCAACTATAAGTAAAAATGGATGACCAAAGAGCAGCTCTTAAGAAATATGTAGATGAGAGCCATAAAAAACTGCAATCTACATTGATCCAAGAAATCAAATCCATAAGATTTGAGGTTAATTTGCATAACATGGAAATTCCTGAGTGCTTTCCAAAGGGTGGACATGTTGTTGTCTATTTGTCCAAGCAACAACAGGAGGCCAAAACTCAGAAAGATGACATTGCAGAAAAACAAAGATATGTTCTGGAAAACCAACTAAGATAAGGTTTCAAAAGGATGTCCTACGAGACTCTATTGAAAGAGAAGTCATAAAGGGGGAGAGAGTGTTAGTCAATGCAGGCTCAGAACTCTCGATTATACACCCCTTTGTCATGCTAAATGGGGAGAGAGTGTTAGCTACAAAAAAAAACAAATTTCTGATAACGCTGTGGAGCCTTGCAAGTACTTTCCAAATCCTTTTCATTATTTTGAAAGATAAAAGATCAGGGCTGAAGAAGCTCAAGCAAAAGATCTTAAAGGGAAGAAGTCAGCTGAAGACACTAAAGCTAGTGTCCAAGCTAAAGTTCAATCTGGAAAAGAAATAGTTATCAAGGAACATGATCAATCCTAGAATTAGATGGTCTAGGTTTTGGTTAATGTAAAATTTTTGGACTAAATCATGGTTATTCTGAACATATATTAATAGAGTTCCTTGGTTTAGTATTGAATACTTAGAATCTTATAATGCATGTTCATTGTGTTATAACATATTCTGTGATAATATTGTTACATGCAATGATTGTTTATGTGTTATGACTCCTCCAAATAGGGGGAGATTGTTGGGTACATTGGAAAATGTGTACCAGATTTGGATAAGTCTCACCTAACTCAATGATATTCATCAAGGTGTATTTGATGTTGTGTTGAGTTTCCATGTGCAGGCTAAGGAAATGCAGAAAAAGTTTCTAAGTACAAGTGTCGACACTTGAGAAGATTTGTGTCAACACCTGAGAAGAATTGTGTCGACACTTGGGAAGGCTGTGTCGACACCAGGAGCGAGACTGTGTCGACACACAGGAATTGTGTCGACACATAGAAAAAACTGTCGACAACAACTATGTAGACACTTGGGAAAGCTGTGTCGATACCAGGAGCCAGACTGTGTCGACACACAGGAATTGTGTCGACACACAGAGAATCTGTCAACAACAACTGTGTCGACACACAGGACTTGTGTCGACACATTCCAGAATTCTGTCAATAACAACTGTGTCGACACACAGGACTTGTGTCGACACACAACAGAATTTTGTCGACACCAACTTTGTTGAGACAAGGAGTTATTGTGTCGACACACAGGACTTGTGTCGACACATTCCACTGAAGCTGTGTCAAGAAGTTAAAGAGAAGCTGTGTCGACATTATGAAAGTTGTGTTGACATCATCAAGAGTTGTGTCTACACTTGGGCTATATGTGTCGACACATTTGAAGTATTGACTCGACACTTTTGCTGCTGAGTTAAAATTTAATGAAGGATCAAGTATCGTGACTGAAGACTTGACAGCTGTCATAACTGACAATGTTGTTACATCTATCAGAGCTGTCAGAAGATCGTTAGAAACCGGATCAACCGGTAACCTCAGATGAAGTCTATATAAAGACAGGTTCAGTCATCAGAAAATTAATGAATGAAGAATTGGACTAAAAAAAGAGAGAGCTGGAAGTGTCCTAGTGAAGAAAGAGACAATCATCAACAAGTCTCTAAGGGCAGATCCTGAACAAGTCTGCAAAAAGAATTCAGATTAAATTCTGAATAGAAGAAGGAAGCTGATTGAAGATCAACTTCAAGAAGATCAACCTTACTTTGTTCAAATTCAAGAAGCTTTGAAGAAGCTAAGACAGGTTGGATCTAAAGTTGTCAGATCTATCAAGAACTGACCAAGAAACCTTCAAACCATTCTTTCTCTACCTGGTTGAAGGATTTATTCTTTTTAATATCAATTTTTATGTAGGATCTTTTATAGATCTGAGTTGTAATCCTATATTTATAAAGGCTAAGGTAGGGCTGAGTGCCTGAGGTAGGGGATTAATTTCCCTGAGTTGTAGGCCTGTGGAAGAGGCTGAGGCAGGGCTTGATTGCCTGAGTTGTAGGCCTGGGAAAAGGTTGAGGTAGGGCTTAATTGCCTGAGCTGTAGGAGTGTGTACTCACTCTGAGGTAGGGTTCTTTGGGAGAATCTGAGTTGTAGGACTTGCTAAAGTCTGAGCTGTATGGACCTTTCAAGATTCTGAGTTGTAAGATCTGAGGATCTGAGGGAAGAAAGAAGGAAGTTAGGCCGAATCTAGTACACTGTTAGATAGGTGAATGGGGAAAGTGAATGTACCCATCATTTGGGGAACCACTATAAATCTGTGTGCAATCTGTGATTGGCTGTGCTTGTATTATTTTGTGCTGTGTTTGTTTGAATGCTGTGCTGAATAAGTTGATCTAACAGACATATAATTGATCTGCCTAAGTAAAAAAGAATTGAACCTATTCACCCCCCCCTCTAGGTGTTTAGGATATATTGAAACCAATTCTTTCACACTTCATAATACTTGGCCTGTCTGCTCTACGCCTCTAGCATCTGATACCTGATCGGCCATATGTGAGTGTATGTATCCTCAATATAATCTGATCCAAGAGCTCACAGTTCCTCATCCTGAACCCAAGATAGTAGCATCTGACACTTCCTATCATATAAGTCCTCATATAGAGCCATCCCAATGCCCGTCTGGTGACTTTTGTTGCAGGAGAACTCTATCAGCGGCATCAGTCTATCCCAGGGCTAACCCGTATCTAATATACATAAGCATAGCAGATCATTCATAGTCTGGTTGGTCTGCTCTTTCTAGCCGTCGGTCTGTGGATGGAAAGCGGTGCAAAAAGCAAGCCAAGAACCCAAGTACGCCTGCACCTCTATCCACTCCCTAGAAGTGAACCGACCATCAAAGTCTGAGATAATCATACTGGGACGTCGTAGTACCTAACAAACTGCTCAAGGCATCTGCCACGGTATTTTCCTTCCATGGGTGATAATGCATCGTGTAGTCATAATCGCACATGAACTCAAGCCATCTCCTCTCGCATAGATTTAGATCCTTCTGCATATCAATATACTTTAGGTTCTTGTGATCTGAGAAGATATCACAATGAACCCCATACAGGTAATGCCTCCAAATCTTTACCGCGAATACCACTATCCCGAGCTCCAAATCATATACGGGGTAGTTTTGCTCATGTTTCTTCAGCTATCTCGAAGAATATGCGATGACGTGTCCATGTTACATCAGGACTACACCCATCCCCTAGTATGATATGTGTATATAAATGTGAAATCCTTGCTTCACAGATCAATGTGCAAGGATGGGGGAGGAGGCGAGCCTGTCCTTCAACTCCTGAAATTTTGCCTCGCACTTCTAGATCCAAGTAAAAGTTGTATCCTTCTTTGTCAAGGACATGACGGGAGTGCTATCCTTGAGAACACCTCCACGAACTTGCAATAGTATCCTGCTAGTCACAAGAAACTACATATGTCTGAAAATGACTCGGGCCATGACCAATCTCTAACTTCCTGCACCTTGATTGTGTCCACAGCCAACCCAGCTCCACCGATAGTATGCCCTAGAAATGCTACTTCCTATAGCCAGAACTGGCACTTAGAGAACTTGCATACATTTGGCGCTCTCTCAGTTTGCCCAGCAACAGAGCCAGATGCTGTGTGTGCTCCTCCTTCGTCCAGGAATAGATCAATATATCATCAATGAAGACTATGATGAATATATCCAAGTGTAACACCCCAAAAGGCATTGGCGAGAACAGGATAAAAGTCAACATGGGCTCGACGAAAATCATCGAGCGGAGCTTGAAGAAAATGTTAATCGTTGAGCGGAGCTTGACGATTATGGCATGTTATATGAAATATTTCCCGTTCGACGAACTAAAGCCTATTCAATGAACTTACTCCCGACCGACGAAGTTCGTTCGACGAAATTAGCCCGTTCAACGATTTGTCAAAAAAGGAAAATATCACCGAGTGGTGAGAGTGGGTATCGCCATATGGCGATAGCGGCAAGCATTTAGATGTCACTCGACACACTCGATGCTCTCAATGCTCTCGACGCACCCAACGCCTGAAAGCGTTGAGTGGCTTGATATCGCGGGCAATAGTGGATATCACCGGGCGATAGGGCCGCGTGGCATGAGACACGTGTCCGACTAGCTGTTTAGAGGCCAATAAGTTGTGGTTGACCTAGGTCAAAGCGGTCAAAGTGGTGAAGTCGACATCGCCGATTGGCGACAGTCTATATCGCCAGGAGATAGCGCCAAAGTTGACCAGTCAACTCAAATCTTGGACTTTCCTTTATTTTGACTAAGAGATCATGTGGCTGGGATTATTCCCGAGTCCACTTAACTAGAGAAGAATATGATGGAGGTTTCATTTTCTTTCTCTATCTCTCTCTCTTCATCTCTTAAGTTTTCATGAATGAAAAGGAAGAAGAAGCTAGAGAAGTGCTGTAACGTCCCAATTCGCGCTAGACCCCTTGTGCGCACTTTTAAGTTAGGAGAGTTGACTTTGGCACAGGGAGTGCTGGTAGTTAGGCTTGCACCCAAGTAAGGGAGGTGATGTTGGTCCAGAGTAGGACACGGGAAGTGACACGGGCATGTCCATATCCGTGTGGTTCTTTGGTGCCTCTGCGTTTACTTTGTGAAGTCTACAAAGAAGGACAAGGGTAGTGACACGGGCGTGTCCCTACCCGTGTGTATCTATTCATTGAGCAGCGCTCGAATAACACTGTCGACTATGTTTCTCCCATGCAGGACACGGGTAGTGACACGCATGTCCAAGCAGCAGCTCGACGACTCGTCGAGCAGAGCTCGACAAATCGTCGATCGTGTTCCTCCCGAGAAGGACATGGCTAGAGACATGGGCGTGTACCTACCCATGTGTGTCCAAGCAGCTGGACGATTCGTCGAGCAGAGCTCGACGAATCGTTGAACACATTCTTCCCGAGTAGTACACGGGTAGTGACACGGGCGTGTCCCTACCCGTGTAGTTCAATTTCGGGTTTTGACGAATTTTATGGCCGCGTCATTTCGAAGGGACTCATTTACTGAGTTGATTGGTGGTCCAATGATAGGCCGACATGTGTCTATGCAGTTGCCAAACATCTCACATGAAAAGGGGAGAAAACCCTAGCCATTTATAGTCTTCCTTCTAAATCCATTGCTGTAAGAAACTACTGGAGATGAAAAAGGTGTTGGAGCCGATCTTCTTCCCGTGAAGAACTAACACCGATCGAGGATAAGAAGATGCCGCCAAGAAGGGTGACAATATACATCGCTGGAAATGCCGGAAATGAGGTGAGCTTCCTACCCTCTCCCTTGGTGCTAGATCTTTAGTTCTTTCTAAGAGAGATATCGACTCAAAAGAGTCTTGATTTGTGAGAAGAAGGTTTCTAGGAAAAGTCCAGGATAGGACTTGTGTCCTAGCAGTTATAGTCTTCAAACTTTCCCTCACTTCGAATGCAGTTTGTGGAGTAGTTTTGTGAAGAGAAGTGGCCTTATGAGGGTGAATAAGGGAGGAGAAATTCTGGATGTTATTTGAAAGTTTGGTTGAAGAAGAAGACGAACCGATGTCGTCCGATCTGCTTTAAGATGCTCGCAAAAATCTGTTTTCCGCGTGCAGCAGCCTTCGAGGCCATTTTCAGTCACTATGTGGCTAAATCTGGGGTTTCTACTAAACACAAACGTCACAGCCCTTCGAAATACCTTTCCAACGTGTGGTTAAACACCTTCATCGGATTCATGTAGCCTCGGGAATCCATATTTGAGTTTGTTGTACAGTAATTATTCCCGCACATGTGATTCTCGTGTTTGTTTTGTATTGGTGGAGAGATCATGGTACAGTATCGTTAAGGTTTGTGGAATTTAGACTATAAATGATTGCGGTGAAATATGTTAATAACATTTGTTGGATTGATTCCCTAATGAACAGATGATGAAGAAGAGTGTACTTGATCGAGGTGATTTGGTGGAGGTTAGAGATAGATTTAAATATGTGAAATATTGAGAACGTGCTTAACAGTGTTAATGTGTTGAATAATGATGAACTTGGCTTGAATATGCTGTACATAATTAGTAATGACTGTTACGAACAAATGGTTGTGGTATTAGATGACGAATGTGTGAAATAGCCTTACACCGGTAATGAAACCATAAGTATCTTGGGCACAGGATTGTGAAACGGTGTAAGTGCGGGGGTTTGTTCGCACTGGGTTCGTAATGCTGAGAAGAGACATATGTGGACGGTTGGTCTTGGTCCTCGGTGTTCATTCCCGAGGCTCCTTTTGTGCCAAGTGGACGGTTGGGCTTGGTCCTCATGTTTTTCCGAGGCTCCTTCTGTTCCACGATGATATGAAAGTGCATGCGGTGTGAGTCGACACGCGGTGTCATAATCCTGGGTTAAGGATAGTATGGTAGGTCCACGGGCTTGCCAGTTGTCACACCGATGGGAGCTGACAGATAGACTTTGGGCGGTTGGGCTTGGTCTTCGGTGCTCACTCCCGGGTCTCCTTCCATGCCAAGTGGATGGTTGGGCTTGGTCCTCGTGCTTTTTCCGAGGCTCCTTCCGGATCACAACATAGGCCAGTTCAGGGCTTGGTTCTCAGTACACATCTACCCGAGACTCCTGCTGAGCCGTAGTACGCATGTGAGCTCCGCTATTGTCTTCTTAGCGTTGAGGCATACGGTGGCCTTAGCATAATCGAGGGCTCTCTACATAGTCTATTTTCAAAACCTTGCGTATTACTTTTATTTTCATAAAAAAAACAACCTTTAAATCTTTTCCTTAAAGTAGTGTACTCGACACAGATCCGTGGAAAAATACGACTTTGATATTTTAAAAAACTATACTATTACTCGATAGGTACGCTTTCCTTAATCGAAGTATATAAGTGAGAAGAGATAGATTACATAGTGTTGGGTATTGTATCCACACTAACCCAGATTTGATGAAGTCACCCTTGAACTAAGATGAATTAAGTTGTATTTGATGCTTGGTTTGAGTTGTGCGTTTGCAGGAATTCTTATGGGAAGTGTAGACCAATGTCAGTCTACAATGGGTCACCAAACACAGGACCATACAATGTAATCCCTCATTGTGTGTTCCAAAGTGTTGACTCATGTATAGCCTCTCTATTGGGATACACTTCATATTCAAGCTCTAAGACTATATGAAAAGACTTGATGCTGATTTCACCTTAGAAAAAGAAAAAATTTGTCAAGAAAATTTTCCTAAGTAAAGTACTCGAGTAGTTCTTTAGTTACTCGAGTAAGTTACTAAGTTCATACTCGAGTAATAATACTCTTACTCGAGTAGTTAAGATATTACTCGAGTTGTTTCCTTTTATCTCTCGAGTTTACAGAAATTTACTTCTCGAATTTTTTCTAAGTTAAATACTCGAGTAGTCATCTTATATACTCGAGTAGTTCTATTTGTCTCGAGTAGTTCAACTTTTATACTCGAGTAGTTCAGTTTTTTTGTTCCAGAAATTTTCTAAGTCTATGACTCGAGTAGTATTTCTTATACTCAAGTAATCCTCTCCACCTCTCGTGTATGTACTCAAGTACTCGAGTAACTCATATTTGTTACTCGAGTAGCTGAGTCTTTCTCATTTTTATTTACTCGAGTAGTTGACTCCATGTACTCGAGTAATGATCTCATTCCATCTCGAGTTGTTTTTCTCATGTAATCGAGTAGTCATCTTCTACATACTCGAGTAGTGCTGCATATACTCGAGTAGTCTGTTATATCTCGAGTAATTTACTTTGACTTTTCCGAAAATTCTTTAAGTCCAGACCTAACGGTCTTATTCATGAACTTTGACGTGATTGGTCCAGGTGTCTCTCATAATGACTCAATTATGGCTAATCTTCTCCTCTCCTATAAAAGGACTTTTCTAAACCGACAAACCCTAAATTTATCAAAGAAGATTATTCTAAGAAAGTTTTTGCAGCCGTACTCTCTAAATATTTTTTGTCTCCTCTCTCTCTCTCCAAGAAACGAAATCTACCGCCGCCGTCGTCGCTGATTCCCGACCGGCTATGGTTTCATCTTTTGAGGATTCAGATCAAGAAAGCTTTCCAGATCGAGATTCGCTCAACTCCGTATTTTCTGATTAGTTCGATTGTGTATAGCCAAGAAGATGTAGATCTGATTTTTGCCGAGATTTTCTTCACCTCTCTGATAAAGCCTCAACGCCTAGAAGAAGAAGATCCTGGTCGATAGTTTGCAGATCTAAAAAAGAAAATTACTATTTGTATTTCTGTACACATTTTATTTCATTATTATAGGAGAAGTTTTCTCCGAGTGTAGGAGTTTTTCAACTCTGAGATTGTAGGAAGTTTTGTCTTCCGAGTGTAGATCCGGTTTGTGGATCGAGTTTGTAGGAACGTTGTTCCGAGGGTAGGATTGATTTTCAATCTGAGATAGTGGAGTAGCCGAGTCTAGTGTATTGCTAGATCGGTGAGGGAAAGTGAATGTACCCAAGGTTGGGGAACCACTATAAATCTTGCTTCGTCTGTATTTGATTGGTAGATAGATCTGTGCTTTGGATTGTAATTTTTTATTCTGCAAAAAGATGCACAATTCACCTATTCACCCCCCTCTAGGTGATTTAGGTAGGAAACTATAAACTTTCAATTGGTATCAGAGGGAGGTTGATCGTTAAAAGGTTAACACCTTGATCAGATCCTTCAATAGTTGTCTTTTGAGATCTACCAACAATGGACAAGGCTAAAGATTTTGCCAAGCTTCCTATATGTACCAAGAATCATTTTCCCATGTGGAAAGAGAGAATCAATTTCTTCATGGAAGCTGTGGATCCAAGGATCTTCATGATAGTTGAAGAAGGTCCTTATATTCCCATGACCGTCTCCACTATAGATCAAACCAAGAAAGTCCCAAAGAAACTTATGGATCTAGATAAGGATGAGATTGCACTTATCTCATTGGACAAAAGGCAAAAAATATCATAGCAAGTGCAGTCGATGATTCAATGCTGCAAAACCTGATTTACTGCCAGTCTGCAAAGAAGATGTGGCAGTCATTAGTTACCTTGATGGAAGGAACAAAAGAAGTGAGGGATGATAGAAGATCCCTTCTTAATCAGAAGTATGAAGCTTTCCGACAAGGAAACAAAGATACCATTGCTGACACCTTTGAGAATATCTTGAAGATAGTGAATGGGCTAAGGGTCTATGGCAGAGTCTTCACTAATGGAGAACTAAATGACAAGTTCTTGAGATCTCTAACTAAGGAATGGGATAACAAGGTTTGTGCCATAAGGGAGTTTGGAAAACTGGCCGAGACAGACCCTCAGAATCTCTTTGGGAAGCTTATGTCATATGAGCTTCAACTCAACACCAAGAAGGCTGAAGAAGAGAAGAGCAGGTCTGCATTCAAAGAGAAGTCTGTTGCTTTAAAGGCAGATATCTCTAAGAAGACAAAGGTTGTTTCTCCTACTCCAGCACCAGAAGTTAGTGAAGAAGAAACCTCAGAGCCAAGCACCTCATGCTCTGAACTATCAGGTGGAGAGTTCTCACTACTCTCTCGACAGTTCAAGAAATTCTTGAACAAGAAGAAGCAATGGAAAGGCAAGGATGCCTCCTATAGAAGATCACGACACGATGGTGATCGTCAACGAAAAGGCTCAAGCAGCCATGACAGGTATAACTCTCAACAGAACAAACATGTTTCTACTGACATTATTTGTTATTGTTGTAATAAGTCAGGACAGGTCATCGCTGACTGCCCTCACAAGAAGAAGGAGGGTGGTAAAAGAGAGGAAAAGAATTCCTCGTACAACAAGAAGAGGATAGAGAAGAGCTTGATGGCCAAAAGGGCAAGACTCTTAGTGACTCTGACTCATCTGAGTCGAGTGAAGAAGAAGAAGCCTATTTTGGACTCATGTCTCAAACTGATGATGAACAAGAGCCCCAGTTCACTGGGAAGGTAAACTCTCACACTCCTCTCTCTGATTCTAAAGTTTCTGAACATGATTGTGAGGATAGCTCTTCTGACGATGAGTCAGAACTCATGGCCCAGTATAAGGAGTTAATCATGGCTTACGACAAATGTCGCCGAGTCGTGAAAACTCAGGCTAAAGAGATAATGTCTCTCAAAGCTGAAGAGAGCATCTTGAGAGAGAAAGTCACAAAGACTGACTCACTCGAAGAGAACTTCAATAATGCTAGTGAAGAATATAACAAAGCTCTTGAGCACCTCGACCTTAAAGAGAAAATTATCAAAGAGCTGGAAGCCCAACTTGCTGCTGAAAAGAAACTAGTTGAAAGTTTCTCAAAGCCCAAGACAGTTCTTCCATTCGTTGTTGAATTCTCAGCTAAGGCCAAGGGTGTTGTACTAGGCCATGAAGAACCTCCTAGTAAGTCTTCTAGGAGAAATAAGTCTCAACAAAAGAATAAGGCAGCCAAAAAGTCCTCAGCCAAAAAGAAGGGAAAAATCCCTCAAGATTAGACCTCTTTCAAAAAGGTCATATTTCCCTCAAATGAATTTGATCTTGACTCATCATACGGAAACTTTGCTAGGCCTACTTATGTAGAGCCAAAGTCCCATTATCAAGGATGGACTCGACCCAGAAACTTTGGTGAAAGTGTCTTTAAGGCACCTTATGAAGAAGTCATTCTTCAGAGCTATGGCCCTTTCAATCATGGTCATAACTTCAAGAAGGCACCAAAGGCAAAGCCTGTTGTAGAAAAGCCAGTGAAGGAGAAGAAAACATGTGATTGTAATCATCATGAAGCTTCTTCCTCCAAGAATGCTGCCCCTACTAGACCTCAATTCCAAAGGGTCAAGAAGGAGAACATAAGGCAAAGATACAACAGATTTGACTGTTGGTATTGTGGCAGAATTCGTCACTTTGCCATTGATTGCTGGTTTAATCCCAGAAATGCTGCAACCCCACATGTTGGCAATATGAGGAAGACCACTCCTAATGCTAATATTCGTAGGGGGAGTGTTCTAACTCGAGACCAAGGACCCAAACATATTTGGGTTCCTAAGGCAAACTGACTGTGATTGCAGGTATGTCTAAAGGCCACCAAAACGCCAATCTGGTATTTGGACAGTGAATGCTCTCGGCATATGACCGAGACAAGAAACCTAATTCAGAACTTTACTCCAGTCGTGAACGGACAGAAGGTCATCTTTGGAGGTTCAGACCGTGGAATCACTAAAGGTTACGGTATGATAACTAATGGTAATGTATCCTTCTCAGATGTGGCTTACGTTGAAGGGTTGGAACATAACTTATAAGAATAATCCAACTCTGCGATAAAGGATACATAGTTGAGTTTCACGCTGATAAGTGCTTGATAAAATCTGTTGACAATATGGAAACGATTCTATCCGGCACTCGAAGCAGAAACATTTTTTGTTTAAATTTCATTTGTATAGATTCTTCGACACCAGTGTGCTTTTTAGCAAAAGATAGTGCGTCTCTTGGTGACCAATGGCACAAGAGACTAGCACATATTAATTACAAAACTATTACTAAATTATTTTCAATGAACTTAGTACGTGATGCCCCAAATGTCAAGTACGTCAAAGATAGATCTTGTCATGCATGTGTAAAAGGCAAGCAAACAAGGGTTACCTTTAAAAGAATTATTGGCAAGGATTCTAATAGATGTCTTCATCCACGTCATATGGACTTATTTGGTCTACTGCAAATTAGAAGTTTGGGAGGTAAGGATTATACGTTGGTAATTGTTGATGATTACTCGCACTTTGCGTGGGTGTTCTTTCTGAAACACAAGTCAGATACCTTCGACATCTTTATTAATTTTGTCAGGCAAGTTCAGAATGAGTACAACTGCTCCATAGTCAAAATCAGAAGTGACAATGGAAAAGAATTCAAGTCTGGGGCCATGACAGAATTTTGTGAAAGCTTAGGTATCTTTCATGAGTTTTCCTCTCCTCGTACCCCCAACAGAACGGAGTGGATGAGAGAAGGAATAGAACACTCATAGAGGCCTGCAGGACTATGTTGAGTGATGCTTCACTTCCGGAATATTTTTGGGCTGAAGCCGTCAACACTGCATGCCACGTGCAAAATCGAGCCCTCATAAACAAAAACCACGATAAGACACCTTACGAACTTCTGAAGGGCGGGAAACCAACAGTCTCATATTTTAGAATTTTTGGCTGTAAATGCTTCGTGCTAAACAATGGTAAGTATCATACTACTAAGTTTAGCGAAAAGAATTTTGAAGGTATTTTTGTAGGTTATAGTAGCCATAATAAGGCATATAGGATTTTTAATAGAAAAACCCTGGTGGTAGAAGAATCGATACATGTTGTATTTGATTAGACGAGTTTGTTGCAAAGCAACTCTTCTAGTATGCTTATTGAAGATGCAGGTGCAAAGCTGAAAGAAATTAGCTTGGATGAACCGTCTGAAGACAAAGGTGAAAAGTTCATCAAGATCATCACTCCAACCCCTATTGGAGAGGCTGATGATCAAGATGAAGTAGTCATCCAAGATGAAGAAGTCACTCCGGTGATAGAAGACAATCCAGAAGCAAGGATTCTAGAGCTCTAACATCTAAAGGATCACCCTAGGGACCAGATCATAGGAGATCCCCGGGATGGTGTCATAACTCGTAGAGGTACAACTAATGAGAATCTATATTTAAGTTTTCTCTCGCAGGTTGAACCAAAGAAGTTTGAGGAAGCAAACTCAGACGCATCATGGATAATGGCGATGGAAGAAGAACTAAACCAGTTCAAGCGCTGCAAAGTATGGAAGTTTGTTCCAAGACCCAAAGGTAAGAACGCCATTGGGACAAAATGGGTCTACAGGAACAAGATGGACGAGGATGGAACGATAGTAAAGAATTAGGCCAGACTTGTCGTAAAAGGCTATCGTCAAGAAGAAGGAATCGACGTCGACCAGACGTACGCTCCAGTGGCAAGGCTGGAGGCAATAAGGTTATTCCTAGCATATGCTGCACTCAAAGGCTTCACTGTCTACCAGATGGATGTGAAGTCTGCCTTCCTTAACGGTGACATAAAGAAAGAGGTGTATGTGGAACAACCTCCAGATTTCGTTGATTCTAACTTTCCTGATTATGTTTATTTACTGCATAAAGCGTTATATGGTCTGAAACAAGCTCTTCGAGCTTGGTATAAGATGTTGTCTATCTTTCTACTTGAGAATAAGTTCACAAGGGGAAAGATAGACAAGACATTATTTCTTAGGGAAATTAAAGGCAAGATTTTGGTAGTGCAAATCTATATCGACGACATTATTTTTGGCTCTACTGATGACAACCTCTGCAAGAAGTTTTCAAAATTTATGCAAGGGAAGTTTAAAATGAGCATTATGGGCGAGCTGAAGTATTTCTTAAGGCTTCAGGTGAAACAGTCTGAAGATGGAATTTTCATCTCGCAGACCAAGTTCACCAAAGAGTTGATTAAGAAATTCGGAATGGAGAACGCAACCTCGATGAGGACTCCAATGGGTTCAACTATGTCTCTGGACAAGGATGAAAAAGGGAAACCTTTTGATGAAACCAAGTACATAAGCATTATTGGATCCTTGCTCTACCTTACTGCAAGTAGACCTGGCATAATGTTCTCCACATATGTCTATGCTAGATTTCAGGTGAACTCTAAGGAATCTCACTGCGCTGCTGCAAAGCGGATTTTGAGATACCTTAAAGGTACACCAAATCTTGGATTATGGTACCCAAGAAGTAATGACAGCGAACTAATAGGTTTTTCAGATGCAGATTTTGCAGGAGCAAAGACAACAGGAAAAGCACTTCAGGGACATGTCAATTATTTGGAAGAAGACTTGTCTCCTGGAGTAGCAAGAAGCAAAACTGTGTGGCAATTTCAACGGCTGAGTCAGAGTACATCTCTACAGGCAGTTGCTGTGCACAGTTACTCTAGATAAAAAATCAGTTTGAGGACTACAACATGAAGTTTGACAAGATTCCATTATTTTGCGACTCTTCCAGCGCAATAGCAATAGCCAACAACCCAGTCTCGCACAGCCGGAGAAAGCATATAGAGCTAAGGTATCACTTCATCCGAGAGCATGTGGAGCATGGGGACATAGACCTTCAATATGTCTCTATAGATAGGCAAATTGCAGACATTTTCACGAAGCCGCTGGACAAGACCAAGTTCTCGTTCTTTAAAACAGAACTTGGGATGCTCAATAAAGAAGACTAGAGAAGCTGGACTTTCAAGAAGGCTCAAGGCTCAAAGGTTAATCAAATACTGAAAATTTTCACAATTCTAACTCTTTGACTTGAGTAAGACTTGACCTACTCAAGTAAAGCATATGACCTACTCGAGTAGTAGAATGACCTACTTGAGTAGTCGACTTGACCTACTCGAGTAGTGGAATGATATACTCGTGTAGTCGACTTGACCTACTCGAGTAGCAGACTGACATACTCGAGTAGTCAACTTCACATACTCGAGTACCTCACTGACCTACTCGAGTACTTCAGTTCATCTACTCGAGTACTTCTGTATACTTACCCAAGTAATTCCAGAGTTATCTACTCGAGTCAATTTCCTCACTCGTGTACATGCCGAGTCATTTGTTTTTCAAATTTTCTTATGCGCAAACCAAGGCTTATACCGCCTCTTCTTTGGTTTAATTCTTCATTGTCGTATAATTAGACCTAAAACTAGGGTTATATAAATAAGAAAATCCGGAAATTTCCCTACACTAATTAATTTCCGCTCTCTCGAGTACCCGGCTGCTTCTTCGCCTTCCTCCGTCAATTGTAGAGTCGCGCGATTTTCTTCACCCCGTAGACATTCTCTAGGGTTTCTGAATCCTCAACAGATTTCTGAATCATGGTCGCCTCCTCTAAAATTGGCGTGGGTTCATAATTAGTCACCGTCGGGATTGCAGAACTCTCTGATGACTTCCATAATCTAATGATTTCGCTCGACACCGCCGGATTAACCTTCATTCTCCAAGAACAATGTCGAATCCTCTTCCCCGAGGTTACAGAGTTTTTCAGGAACCTCAAGGTCAAACACCATAGCACAGTTTTGAAGTCTACAGTTAAAGGTATCAATATCACACTTACTCCAACCTCTGTTTATCGACTTCTTCGACTGCCAGTTACAGAAGCAGATGATTTTTGGGGTGATGAAGAGTATGCCAGAACTTGCTTATTCTGTGGAATTTCTACTGATGCAAAATACATCAATAGGTCTGATATGAATGCTGAAGGAAAATTCTTGGTTGATGTCATTGGTAAAATTCTTCTATGCAAAACAAACTCCATCAGAGCCATACCCTTTTACTTCTTTGAATTGATGCAAGCAATTGTCTGTCGAAAAGCCTTTCAGTTTGGCTTGTTGATTCTGAACAAAATAAAGGAGAGTATAAAGTCCCCCAACTATGCAAGGATCATTTCCCTGCTTCTCCATGAGATAAATCCCGAGGTATTCAGTTTCTCCAAGGGAAGTATTATTCACTATATGAAGAAGGTCTCCATTTCCTCCATACAGAGATGGGAGTTAAAGTTGCAAAATCCTTCTCAAGCTGCTAAGGTTACTGAAGTTATAGATACAGAGGACAGGACTCCATCTCCCTCTCCATCTCAGGTCCCCAGCTCCTCTTGTGCACCTATTGAGGGGGAGCCTGCTCCTTCTGTTTCAGCCAGGATGCCTGCTCCTCTAGCACCTACTCCACCAGTTAGCCCAGAAGACATTCCCTTAGATCAACAACTTCAAGAAATTCTCATATCCACTGATGTTGCCATCAATGAGATGATAGAAGAATTAACTGCAGTTGAATCCCCTCCTCCTCCTCCTCCTCTATCTCCAAAAGCTTCATCCACTGAAATTCCCAAGGACCCCACTCCTGAACAGTCTCCAGAAAAGTCTTCATCAAAGTCTCCAGAAATCTCTCCAGCAAGAAATCCAGCTCCATCTCACCAAGAACAGCTAGAAACAATCTTCATTTCTGATGAGCTCTCACATGAGCCAGCTGAAGCTCCTCTCAAGAATTTGGATTTCTCTCTCCCTCAGATAATGGAAGAAGGAGATGGCCTCTTACATACTACAAGAGCTAAGAGCTCTGTTACCCTATCAGAAATAGCTTCATGGGTAGCTCCTCCTATTCCTTCTGCTCCATCTACTTCTGCTCCTCCTACTGCTATAGCTCATGCCTCCTCAGATTTGATGACTCAGATTGCACTTCTCCTTTAAGAACAAGAAATCTTACTTTGATACTTGTATCAAGACTGTCACTAATAAGGTAACTGCTCTAGAAACTGAGATGAGCAGAGGATTTGTAGAGATCCAGCATAATACTGATCAGCTAAAACATCTGTTCCAAATTGGTGGCAAAGCATTAGACCACACCATCACTAGTATTGGTCAAGTGTTGGAATAGAGTGTTACTCTTGCTAATAATCAGATGGAATTGGACAAAAGTGCTGAAGCCACCAAGATGAAAATCTGTGAAGAAGTTGGCACTTTCAAAGATGATGTCATCTCTCAGCTATCTATTGAAGTCAGAAAGGGGGAGAAGTTGGTAAAAGAATACTTAGAAAAATCTGATTCCCTCAAGAAAGAATTATGGGAAACTAAGATGAAAGAGATCCATGATGATGTCCTAGCTCAAATTCAGAGTGTCAAATTCCACACCTATGACACTGTTGTCTAGATGCACAACCAAATCCTTCCTGAATTTGCTACTGATCCAAATATCATTCCTCATCATTTGAACACTCTAGCTATTGATGTTCCTGCTCAAGCTCCTCAACCCACATTCTCTCCAAGGCCTGGTGATTCTGTTGCCCCTCCTGATACCTATACTCAGGGTTGGGCTGAATATCCTGCAGATATTTTCTTCAAAGCTCCTCTTGAAATTCAGACTTACAAGAAGAAAAGAAAGTATGGTGAAGGTCCTTCTGCGAGCAAGTCCATTCCTACTCCAGCTCCTGAACATGCTGAGGTTTGGTCTCCCACTTCTAAATCTCTCATCATGGAAACTCTCAAATTAGTTATGGACTACAATGAGAGCAGAAATATTCACTACAGTTCCCATGAATGGGAGTTGTATGAGAAATCAATGACCAAGAGGAGGATATATGAAAGGAAATTTGGAAGAAACAATCTTGTTGCTCCTCCAAGACCCCCCAAGTATTATCATAAACCTTACAGCTATCAAAGAAGACAGCAAGAGAAACAGGACAGACAACAAGAGAAACAGGACAGGCAATATCATCAGAACTAGCCAAGAGGACTCATGAGATGTTGAAATGATTTTTGTTGTTAATGATATTTCTGGATATTCACAATTATATAATTCTATGTTTTTGGTCTCATTATCTTTTCATAGTCTTTTACTTGCTTACACTGCTTTATATACTTAGCATTCTTTTTATGTCCATAACTCACCTTAGTGTAAAAGGTTCTGACTTCTACACATAGGGGGAGATTGTTGGATATTGTATCCACACTAACCCAGATTTGATGAAGTCACCCTTTAACTAAGATGAATTAAGTTATATTTGATGTTTGGTTTGAGTTATGTGTTTGCAGGAATTCTTATGGGAAGTGTAGACTAATATCAGTCTACAATGGGTCACCAAACATAGGACCATATAATGTAATCCCTCATTATGTGTTCCAAAGTGTTGACTCATGTGTAGTCTCTCTATTGGGATACACTTCATATTCAAGCTCTAGGACTATGTGACAAGACTTGATGCTGATTTCACCTTAGAAGAAGAAAACTTTTGTCAAGAAAATTTTCCTAAGTAAAGTACTCGAGTAGTTCTTTACTTACTTGAGTAAGTTACTGAGTTCATACTCGAGTAATAATACTCTTACTCGAGTAGTTAAGATATTACTCGAGTAGTTTCCTTTTATCTCTTGAGTTTACAGAAATTTACTTCTCGAATTTTTTCTAAGTTAAATACTCGAGTAGTCATCTTATATACTCGAGTAGTTCTATTTGTCTCAAGTAGTTCAACTTCTATACTCGAGTAGTTCAGTTTTCCTGTTCCATAAATTTTCTAAGTCTATGACTCGAGTAGCATTTCTTATACTCGAGTAATCCTCTCCACCTCTCGTGTATGTACTCAAGTACTCGAGTAAGTCATTTTTGTTACTCGAGTAGCTGAGTTTTTCTCATTTTTATTTACTCGAGTAGTTGACTCCATGTACTCGAGTAATGATCTCATTCCCTCTCGAATAGTTTTTCTCATGCACTCGAGTAGTCATCTTCTACCTACTCAAGTAGTGCTGCATATACTCGAGTAGTCGGTTATATCTCGAGTAATTTACTTTGACTTTTCCGATTTTTTAAGTCCAGACCTAACGGTCTTATTCATGAACTTTGACATAATTGGTCCACGTGTCTCTCATGATGACTCAATTATGGCTAATCTTCTCCTCTCCTATAAAAGGTCTTGTCTAAACCGACAAACCCTAAATTTATCAAAGAAGATTATTCTAACAAAGTTTTTGCAGCCATACTCTCTAAAGATTTTCTGTCTCCTCTCTCTCTCTCTCCAAGAAACGAAATCCGCCGCCGCCGCCGTCGCTGATTCCCGAACGGCTAGGGTTTCATCTTTTGAGGATTCAGATCAAGAAAGCTTTCCAGATCGAGATTCGCTCAACTCCGTATTTTCTGATTAGTTCGATCGTGTAAAGCCAAGAAGATCAAGATCTGATTTTTGCTGAGATTTTCTTCACCTCTCTGATAAAGCCTTAATGCCTAGAAGAAGAAGATCATGGTCGACAGTTTGTAGATCTGAAAAAGAAAATTACTGTTTGTATTTCTGTACACATTTTATTTCATTATTGTAGGAGAAGGTTTCTCCAAGTGTAGGAGTTTTTCAACTCTGAGATTGTAGGAAGTTTTGCCTTCCGAGTGTAGATCCGGTTTGTGGATCGAGTTTGTAGGAATGTTGTTCTGATGGTAGGATTGATTTCAATCCGAGATAGTGGAGTAGCCGAGTCTGGTGTATTGCTAGATCGGTGAGGGAAAGTGGATGTACCCAAGGTTGGGGAACCACTATAAATCTTGCCTCGTCTGTGTTTGATTGGTAGATAGATCTGTGCTTTGGATTGTAATTTTTTATTCTGCAAAAAAGATGCACAATTCACCTATTCACTCCCCTCTAGGTGATTTAGGTAGGCAACTATAAACATTCACGCAGAACGCCTAATTTATAAATCCAACTTACTTTACAATTTAAAATTATCGCATATTTTACTTATCAATAGCCTTTGCATCCCGGTACTTCACTTTCTTCTCTTCTTTAGTCCATTCAGATCTTGGTACATGTTCTTTTACAGTGTTATCACTTGCATCTTTCTTGTATTGTATTGGAGGTCCTGTCAAAAATAGAACTAAAGATACCCTCATTAATGAAATTCATGTATAGTTTACTCTATCCTTACAGAGTATAAACTTTTCTAAGTTACACACTGGAGGTCTTATGGATGCAAATCCTTTAAAATTATTTGACGATATTTTGAAAAAGATGCATATATATGTGTAGCTTTTCAAATGTTTAGATCCTTTTGATCAAGATGTTAGCCTTTATTTGATCAATCTCGCTTTAATAGCAATTGAAAGTGTGAACAGTTGAATAAATCCTCTGAGAATTCTCTAAAGGGAAGAGGGATATAAGAGTTTTAAAAATTGATCTTAATTAATCTACTATATTTTAGTTAACTCAGAATTTGTACATGCAGATTACTGACTAGAAGATTAACACAGTAGAAGACAACACAACCCTATAATAGTAAACATAGAAAATAACGAACACAAAATACACCAAAGATATAGTGGTTCCCAAAAATCTGGGTACATCCAATCTTTTACCACCTTTATAGGAATACACAATCGCAGAGCCTAAGTATTTTGATAGGGTGACTCTTAGCTTATAACTATATCTTTTGTTGAAGAGATCTTGAACCATAACTAACTTATTCTTTTGTTAAGGAGACTCTCAAAACCACAACTAACTGAGTCTTTTAGTAAGGAAACTCTCAGAACCACAAACTTAATCTTTTGAAGAGAGATTCTTAGAAAACTTTACTCAACCAATACAAGTGAAGTAAGAAGGAGATTTAGAAAGAAGGTGGTGAAGAAAAGTCTTCTGGATGAGTCCTCTCAGCAAGAATCTGAGGACTATTTGGCATTAAGTGTATTAGATCCTGAATATGATTAACCTCTTGCTAGAAGAAAATGTAGGGGTTATTATCCGTGAATCTAATGATCTTCTTTGATTATTCTTTTTTGAGTTCTTGTTGAAGCACTAACATAGAAGATTGAAGAAGAAGAAGATTAAGAATAGTAGTCATCTCTCTCTGTATTTCTGTTCTTATTTTCTAATTATGTTCTTACGATTTTCATTTGCTTCTTTGAATTTATAATTTCTGAATAATTTTTAATTGTCCCTTTCATAGAATAATGTCTTCAGATGGAATAATGTTATCTTCTTCCAAAATAGCTTCAATAAATCTCGACATTTCTTCAAAATCTTTTCTTTAAATTCTTCTCTGAATTTGATAGAGAATGATTTCCTCTAAGCCTTCTTCCAATGACTAGAATTATTTGAATTAATTCCATAAAGTCTACTTTTGATTATGTTTGGATGTAGTCTCTGTAATTTTCATTCTGAGCTATACTCGATGCTACGTTGACTTTATGTAAGAGTTGCCTCGACGTCTTTCTTTAGAATAAAACAACTCTGTTGTCGAAGTTGTGTCGATATAATATCGACACATGCGTCGACTTCTGTCTTGAAGTGGCGTCGACTTAGTATATGTAGTTGCGTCGAGTTCTGGTCGTAGTAACATCAACATCAAGTCGACGTTGCGTCAAATTCTAGTCAACACATGTTAGCTTATCTTGACCATCTTCTATAATTCAACATGCCTAGCTCATGCCCTTGACTCTATTACCTACCTACGACATATATGACCATATTACCCTTTATATACCATATAGTTTATAAACCTAGGATGTAGAATCACTTTTAATATAATTTGTTAAGTTAACTCATAAGAGTTTTATCCAGCATTGGCCGTCACCCTTAATATTTAAGTAATCATGTACAACAAGATTACAAGTAATAACTATTTGGATATTTTACCCAATCTGTATTCTAAGGAAGGAGAACAATGAGTTTCACTAATATAAGAGATTTCTCGAAGTAAAGATTTCTCGCCAATAGAGGCGAGTTCTCATCCATTAGTACTTACCCACTTAGATAGGAGTTCAACAAAACATGACACTCCTGGGACAAAGTACGTATTGCTAGAATGTTGTGGAAGGTGCTAAAACCTGGTATATCCATCTAGAAGCCCGAGCAGCTGGAAAAATGGAGACTTATTGTTGGGTTTTGTTACCACAATAAGCTCGATTTGAAGAAGTCCCCCTAAAACTAAGGTGAATTATAGTTGTATTTGATGGTGTTTGTTTAGATGTGCTTGTAGGCTTTAATTGCCATGTGTAGACCAGTGTCAGTCTACAATGAGTCACCAAACATAGGACCATACAATGTAATCCCTCATTGTGTGATACATGTTGTTGACTCATGTGTAGCCTCTCTATTGGGACACACTTCAATCTCAAGTACTAAAGCAATGGAAGAAAAAATAGTTGATGTATACCTTGAAGAAAATAATTTTGAGAAAGTAAAATTTTCTTAGTCTAATACTCGAGTAAGCCTTGGAGTACTCTAGTACTACTTATCTATGTCTCGAGTACTCTGAAATTTTTTAAGTGTTGTGCTCGAGTAATAGAAGGCAGTACTCGAGAAGTCCATGCCCTGTCTCGAGAAGTCAATGGACCAATATTCGAGTAAGAAGAAGTCTTGTTCACGAGAAGTCATGGTAGTTCTCGAGAAGAAGTCTTATTCTCGAGAAGTCATGTTAGTTCTCAAGAAATCTTACTATAGTTCTCGAGTTGATTAAGTCTAGTAATCTAGTAGGCTAAGCCAGTTCTCGAGAAGCAGAATTCGTCACTCGAGAAGGCCAAGTCGTGTTCTTGAGTAAAGTCCTCTGGTTCTCGAATAACATAATATAGTTCTCGAGTAAAGTCCTTTGTTTCTCGAGAAGGACAAATCTTGTTCTCGAGAACTTTGTCCATTTGTCTCGAGAATCAGAAGCTGTTCTCGAGTAGTCACTCCCTCACTCGAGAACTGAAGATCAAAATTGATGAAATTTTTGCCAAGTCCCGACCGATGTGATTTTAAACTAACCTCGATTCTTATTTGTCCACATGTGCAGTCATTTATGATTATGACTGTTAGGCTTGTCCTATATAAGGTCTTATCAATTTTGACTAACCCCAAAACACAAAAAGGAATAAGTTTTCTGAATCGCTCTTTCATTCTAAATCGGGAAAGCCGCCGCTCCTCATCGTCGTTCTCACCGCTGCTCTTCTCTGATTCAAGAAGTTTAGAACAAGAATCGATCAACAGATCAAGGGGTTTTAATTTCTACTAATCTCCTTATTGATCGTACTGATCTTAAGAGTTTCAGATCCTGAGATTTCGGCGGTCTTCCTCGATCTATTCCTGACCGAGTTTCAACTTTTAAGAAGGAAGAAATCTGACGTTCTAAAATCTGAAGTGAAGTTTGTTTTACTGTTATTGTAAATCTAATTCAATTCTTGTAGGATATTTTGTCTCCGAGTTTTGTAGGAAGTTTTTATTCAGAGTTTAGATCCTGTTTCAAGGATCGAGTTGTAGGAGTTTTTACTCCGAGTTGTAGGGGCGTTGCTCCGAGTTGTAGGATTTTTTCAATCTGAGATAGTGGAGTAGCCAAGTATAGTGCTTTGATAGATCGGTGAGGGGGAAAGTTGATGTACCCAAGGTTTGGGAACCACTATAACTCTTGGTGTTGTCTGTGAATGCTTGATTATTTCTGTGCATCACTCGCTAAATTTTTTATTCCGCAAATAGACAGACAACTCATCTATTCACCCCCCTCTAGGTGATTTAGGTAGACAACTTAAATCATTTTCAATTGGTATCAGAGGGAGGTTGTTCACAAAAAAGTTAAAACCTTGAACAGATCTGCACCAAGTTGTCTTTTGAGTGTTTCAAGCATGGACAGATCTAAGGACTCCACTAAGCTTCTAGTGTGTAATAAGGCAAACTTTCCCTTGTGGAAGAAAGAGTAAAGTTTTCATGAAAGCTATTGACTCCCACATCTTCATGATAGTGGAAGAAGGCCCTCATGTGCACGTGATCGCTTCCACTATTGATCCTACTAAGAAGGTGCCAAAGAAATTGATGGACCTCAATAAAGTCAAGATTACACTTGTCTCTCTGAACAAGAAAGCAAAAACATCATCGCAAGCGCATTCGATGACTCTAGGTTATAGAACCTCATTCACTGCAATTCTGCCAAGGAGATGTGGCAGTCTCTAATCATCTTGATGGAAGACATATAAGAAGTAAGGGATGACAGAAGATCCCTTCTAAATCAGAAGTATGAGACCTTCAAGCAAGGCCCCAAGGAAGCAATTGCCGACACATATGAAACTTTTTCAAAATCATCAATAGCCTAAGGAACTACGACCAGGTATTCACAGATGGTGAACTAAACCACAAGTTCTTGAGATCCTTGAAAAAGGAATGGGACAACAAAATATGTGTCATCAGGGAGTTCGGTAGATTAGCAAAAACCGACCCTCAGAACCTCTTCGGGAAGCTTATGTCATATGTGCTTCAAATCAATACAAGAAAGTTAAAGAAGAGGGCAACAATCTTCGTCAAAAGATAAGTCATTTACACTGAAGGCAGATAGCTCAAGAAAGGCCAAAGCTGCATCTTCTGCTTCCACTCAAGAAGACTATGAAGAAGATGACTTAGAGCCAAGCACCTCAGGCTCAGATCTATCCGATGGAGAGTTCTTCCTACTCTCGCAACAATTCAAGAAGTTTCTCAGCAAGAAGAAACAAATGAGAGGAAATGATTCCTCATTCAGAATATCATGGCACGACGGTGACTATCAAAAGAAAAGTCACACATCTGACAGGTATAAATATAAACTGAACAAACATGTTTCATCTAACGTTGTTTGCTATTGTTGTAATAAGTTATGGCATATAAGTTCAGACTGCCCTCACAAGAAGAAGGATGATGGAAGAAGAGAGGAGAAGAAAACTTCTTATAATAAGAAGGAGACTGAAAGAAGCCCGGTAGCCAAGAAGGGCAAGACTCTCAGCGACTCTGACTCATCTGAGTCAAGTGAAGAAGAGGAAGCCTACTTTGGGCATATGACACAAACAGATGATGAAGAAGAATCCCAGTACACTGGGAAGGTAAACTCTCATACTCCTCTTTCTAAATCAGATACTTCTGAACATGATCATGAGGACTGCTCTTCTGATGATGAGTCTGAACTCATGGCCCAATATAAAGAGTTAATCAAGGCTTATGACAAATGTCAAAAAGTCATGAAAACTCAGGCCAAGGAGATTAAATCTCTCAAGGCTGAAGAGAGCACTCTGAGAGAGGAAGTCGCCACGACAGATTCACTAAGAGAGAATTTTAATGTTGCTATTAAAGAGTATAAGTATGCTCTCGAGCACCTAGATCTGAAGGAGAAAATCATCAAAGAATTGTTAGAACAACTAGTTGTGTAGAATAAACTTGTTGAAAGCTTCTCCAAGCCTATGACTGTCCTTCCTTTTGTTGCTGAATTCTCCGCATAGGCCAAAGGTGCTGGCTTAGGCCATGTTAATGCTCCTAGTAAATCCTCTAGGAGAAATAAGGCACAAAGGAAGAATAAGGCGGCCAAGAAGGCTTTAGCCAAGGAGAAGGGGAAAGCTCCTCAAGAACAAACTCTGTTTAACAAGGTTATCTTTCCAACGAACGAGTTTGATTTTGATTCGTCCTATGGTCACTTTGTTAGGCGTACATATATAGATCCAAAGTTTCGGTACCATGGATGGACCCATCCCAGAAACTTTGGCGAAAGTGTCTTTAAGGCACCTTATGAGGAGATTACTCTTTAGAGCTATGACCCTTATAATCATGGTCACAACATCAAGAAAGCTCCAAAAGCGAAACCCATTTTGGAAAAGCCTATTATGGAGAAGAAGTCATGTGAGTGCCATCACCACAAAGCTTCTACCTCCAAGACTGCTGCCCCTACTATATTGCACTCTTAAAAGGTCAAGCATGAGAACATCAGACAAAGATACAACATATTTGATCGTTGGTGTTGTGGAAAAGTTGGTCACTTTGCTGTGGATTGCTGACATAATGCTAGAAATTATGAAACTCCTCAAGTTAATAATTTGAGAAAGACCACTCACAATGTTAACACTTGTAGGGGGAGTATGCTAACCAGAGACCTAGGACCCAAGCTTGTTTGGGTTCCTAAGGGATTCTAAACTTGTGGATTAGGTATGTCCATAGGACAACAAAACTTCTACCTGGCAAATGGACAAGAAGAAGTTCCAGCAAATCTCTTGGAATTAGAAGATTTAATCTGTGTTGTTGCAAGTTTGACAACAAAGCAACTGAAGAAGTGTTTCTCTAGAATTGGTTGAGGGGGAGATTCTAGCTGAAAACTCTCTCCAAAAGGACCTCTGAAAAAGAGGCTATGAGTGAGACCTCTACCCTGTACTCTATTGAAGATGTCAGAAAGGGGGAGAGGGAGATGAAAAGAAAATGGAGGAGATAAATGAAAGGTTGAATGAAGCTATCAGAAAGGGGGAGAAATGTATCGGCATCCCCTTAAGAAAAGTAAGGCTATGCATTTTTTTTATTTACTTTTCATTCTTTTTCACCTATGCAATTCAACTTAGTAAATGGGGTTCTGACTTCTTCAAATAGGGGGAGATTATTGGGTTTTGTTACCACAATAACCTTGATTTGAAGAAGTCCCCCAAAAACTAAGGTGAATTGTAGTTGTATTTGATGGTGCTTGTTTAGATGTGCTTGCAGGTTATAATTGTCAAGTATAGACGAATGTCAGTCTACAATGAGTTGCCAAACACAGGACTATACAATGTAATCCCTCATTATGTGATCCATGGTGTTTACTCATGTGTAGCATCTCTATTGGGACACACTTCATTCTAAAGTACTAAAGCAATGGAAGAAAGATTAGTTGTTGTATACCTTGAAGAAAATAATTTTGTGAAAGTAAAATTTTCTTAGTCCAATACTCGAGTAATCCTTGGAGTACTCGAGTACCACTTATCTATGTCTCGAGTACTCAGAAATTTTCTAAGTGATGTACTCGAGTAACAGAATCCAGTACTCGAGAAGGTTATGCCCTGTATCGAGAAGTCAGTGGACCAGTAATCGAGTAAGAAGAAGTCTTGTTATCGAGAAGTCATGGGAGTTCTTGAGAAGAAGTCTTGTTCTCGAGAAGTCATGGTAGTTCTCAAGAAGTCTTACTATAGTTCTCGATTTGCTTAAGTCTAGTACTCGAGTAGGCCAAGCCAGTTCTCGAGAAGAAGAATTCATCACTCGAGAAGGCCAAGTCTTGTTCTCGAGTAAAGTCCTCTAGTTCTCGAGTAACGTAATATAGTTCTCGAGTAAAGTCCTTTGTTTCTAGAGAAGAATAAATCTTGTTCTCGATAACTTCATACCTTTGTCTCGATAATTAGAAGTTGTTCTCGAGTAGTCACTCCTTCACTCGAGAACTAAAGATCAAAATTGCTGAAATTTTTGCCAAGTCCCGTCCGATGTAATTTCAAAGTAACCTTGATTCTTATTAGTCCACGTGTGCAGTCATTTATGATTATGACCGTTAGGCTTGTCGTATATAAGGTATTATCACTTTCGACTAACCCAAAATCACAAAAAGGAATAAGTTTTCTGAATCGCTCGTTCATTCTAAATCGGGAAAGCTGCCGCTCCTCATCATCGTTCTTGTCGCTGCTCTTCTCCGATTCAAGAAGTTCAAAACAAGAATCGATCAACCGATCAAGGGGTTTTAATTTCTACAGATCTCTTTCTTGATCATGTTGATCTTAAGAGTTTCAGATCCAGAGATTTTGGTGGTCTTCCTCGACCTATTCCTGACCGAGTTTCAACTTTCAAGAAGGACGAAATCTAAAGTTCTCAGATCTGAAGTGAAGTTTGTGTTACTGTTATTGTAAATCAATTTCAATTCTTGTAGGAGATTTTGTCTCTGAGTTTTGTAGGAAGTTTTTCTTTCGAGTGTAGATCCTGTTTCAAGGATCGAGTTGTAGGAGTTTTTACTCCGAGTTGTAGGGGCGTTGCTCTGAGTTGTAGGATTGTTTTCAATCTAAGATAGTGGAGTAGCCAAGTCTAGTGCTTTCCTAGATCGGTGAGGTGGATAGTGGATGTACCCAAGGTTGATCAACCACTATAACTCTTGGTGTCATCTGTGAATGCTTGATTATTTTTGTGCATCGCTCGCTATATTATTTTATAACGCAAAAAACGCACAACTCACCTATTCACTCCCTCTAGGTTATTTAGGAAGACAACTTAAATCATTTTCACTTATCGTAGGGCAGCCCCTGGGCATATAAATAGGACCCAAACTGTAGCAGAATGATCATCTGAGGAGATCACAAAAAGGGCTGCAAAGTACTCGTTGCCTCTCTCAGCAGAGCTCGCGAGTACCATTTAGAACTAACAAAATTTGGAATACCAACACCCTAAAAGTAAAATACTTTATCTTGCATCCATTCATCTCGACTAAATGATCACCAGGGGTAAATAAGACATCAATATATGGAACTTGGCAGTTTTGCATAGATTATCACACATTAGATAAAATCACCAAAAAAATAATTTTCAATTCCTCAACAAGCGGATTATTAGATGAACTACATGAGGGAAGTTTTTTTCATTCAAAACTCGATTTATGCTCAGGATAGCACCAAATACACATGGTTGAGTGTGATATCTACAAAATCACATTTCAAACATACCAAGGGCATTATGAATTCATCGAATGTCATTTGGGTTATCCAACACACCATCCACATTTCAAGCTCTAATGAATACTATTTTTCAGCCTTATTTAAATTAATTAATTGTATTTTTTGATGATATACTTATATATAATCCTACTGAAACAAAACTCCTCATTCATTTACAACTCACGCTTGTCATTTTCACTAAAAATAATCTTTACAAAAATTATCCAAATGTTCCTATTTAACATATTCAATTGAATTTTTAGGGTATCAGATTTCAAAAGGTCAATCTGGTTATACAGAAACTAATTTTGATGCAATTTACAATAATCCAACTCCAAAATCCAAAAATATGTCAGAGTTTTTTTAGGTTTAACTTGACACTATAAAAAATTCATAAAAAAACAAAATGGATAACTTTTTGTTGGGTCTATTGATCCTAATATTCCATATTTGTAAGAAGTCAAACAGGTCAATGACATACACACATAATGTATTTGATGTGTGCCTTAGTTCATGCATGCAGGTAGTCCATGATTCGACAGGTGAAGAAAAATAAGTTTGGTGGTAAACTCAAAATTCGTCGAGCTCAGCTCGAAGTTCGTCGAGCTCAGCTCGCTAGTCATCGAGCTCAGCTCAACACTAATCAAGCTAAAGCATGAAAAATTGACTAAGGCAAAAAGTGCTGAGACTGCTGAAAGGATCAGTGTTCGTCGAGCTCAGCCCACAGATCGTCGAACGCAGCTAAAGCCAAAAACACTGACTAAGGCAAAAAGCACTGAGACAAATGAGATAGCTGAGAAGAAGGTGTTGAGACTGCTGAGACAGCTGAGACAACTGAGAAGAATGTGTCAGCTTAACCGCTGAGACAAAACTAGCTGGATTTCTCTAAGTTCAGAAGCAAAAGCATGTTCACTCAACGCTTATAATGAAGAAGGAAGTGCTGAGACAGTTAAGAGGAAAACCACTGAGACAAAATATAGTCTCAGATGTGAAGCAAAAACCGCTGAGATCGCTGTGTAGATATCGCTGAGATAAAAACTTGTCTCAACTGATAAGAAGAGAGTGTTGAGTCAAAGGCCTGTCACAGCTGTTAAGAAGAAAATGTTGAGGCCGCTGAGATAGAACCACTGAGACAAATCCAGAAAAAATTCACAAGTCCAGAAGCGCTGAGAGCAAAGAAATATGGCATTGAGTGACTTAACATAACTCAATGCTTCATGGATTTCTGGAATATTTTCTAAGTCCAGATGGTGATGACCATTGCTGACATCATCAAAGTCAACTTACAGGTAGCCGTTGCGGGAAAGCTGCAGTGGCACCGAAAGCTACTTTGTCCTTTTCTGAAGAAGGCAGGGCTAACCAATCCTTAGCTTGGCCCACATACATTTGTTCCATTGATTCAAATCAGCGCATATAAAAAGGAAAAAGAAAAAGGATTAGTGCAATGAAAAAACGGATAACAAACAAAGAAAATACAGAAAGAAAATTAGAGGCGGCTGGACATCTTCTTCTCCATCAAGCTTGAAAGCTCAGGTCCAGCAGAGATAGCCTGAAAGACAAAGGAAGTTAGCTGAAGCTCTTCAAGCTCAGCAAGATTGTTCTTTCCAGAACATAGAAGCTAATTCAACCATTCAGCAGGCTGATAGCTATTCATTTGTGCAGCAAAAAAGAGTTAGTTATAGAAGAGGACTAATTCCTTCTACAACAAGTGTGCTAGACTGATATCTGCTCTGTCCAGCAAGGTGGACTCATAAATTTATCTCTGAGTCAGTTGTTTATTTTTCTTAATTATTTTGTACTCTCTTCCTATAGGATTCAGTTTATCTGAATCTCAGTGTAGGGCAATTTGTGATGCAGGCTAGTCCCACCGACACGACTTAGATGATCGAAAAACTCAAAACTCACTTTCTCGGGCAACAAAAGACGTACCCACACCGAATTGCGTTATTATCCATCGCATGCTAACTCGAAGGATCACCAATCCTCTAGAGATTAAATAAGGGTTATAGGCCAATATTTGCTCAGGCGAAATGGACCTACACGATCCGAACGATTATGTTGTACCAAAAGAGATCCACCAAAAACAAATTGATGCGCAAGGTGGTTGATCTCTCCCAACAAAAGAAAAGAGACGGAAAATCAAATCCTTAAAATGCTAAATAAATCAAGAGTTTCAACAACATATATTCCGGAGAAAACTACGATGCAATCTAGGCTTCAAAAATAACACAATTATTTCCTTCACAAAAAATAATAGGAATGAATCACACACAAGAGGAGGAAGGAAACTCGTTACCCACGCTAGAGGAGGTTGACACGAGGCGAATCGCTATACTACGACTCCAACGGACACACACCGAGCAGTTGAGTTTCTCCAACACTTCAATAATGTCGCCTTACGGAGCTCCGAGCGACGGAGCGGCACTCGAAGCCAATCTGGTTGGCAGGAGTTTGAGCAGAAGGAATTACAGTTGCTGGATCGGGCCGGGCGGCAGCAGAACCAGTGAGGGGTGACAACGCTACATACGTTGGGAAGGGGTGGAGTCACACCACCGGGGAGAAATTGCCGGAGTCATACCGATGGATGGAGGCTGCGAGTCACACGTCGAGCGGGAGGAGGGCGACAGCAGCATCATGCTTCTTCGCATGGAGCGAACCCTAGGAAGAATGCTCACGACCTTTTTTTCTTTTTTGTCCAAATCTCATCTGCCTTTTGCATTTCATCAACGGCCTAAATATAAAGTTCTTTACAAAGCATCTTGGCCAGTCATCAAGAGACCCAATCCAAACCATTCAACCCAAGCAAGTAAACGATAACAGAAATTAAACATGTAGGAAATATAAAACTGCAGTAAAATATTAAGAAATATGATGTTTAATATGACAGGATGCATATTAAAATGTCACATGGACGAGTGTGGCCGCGAGTAGTGGTTGTAGCGTTGTATAATGCGGTGGTCTTCAAGGTCAACATGGCGCCACAAGCCTTTAACATGGCGCTGCTAATAAATGTTGAATCCATAAGTTATGCAGTTGTATGCGGTCATGCATGGAGTTCGTAGCAGTGAATATCTTTGTTCCCTTAATTTGTGTGGCGATGCGGCCGCGAGCGGAGGTTGTAGCGGCGGATATCTTCAATCATTGGTGGCCCGACTCCATCAATCCTCCCTGGTCAAAAGCACTCATCACCGATGAGTGGTCACAGCGATAGTGTTGGAGGAGAGCAACATCCAAGCGTTCCAAATCATCCTCGGGAATCCAAGAATCATCTGAAGTGGGGTGGTCATGCCAACGAACAAGATAGCAGTGGAGGCCACCACCAACAGAGGTAACAACTTCAACGTCTAGATTCCTATCAGTCACAAAGGAGGTTTAGGGAAACCTTAGAAAAGCATTAGCAAAATCAACATCCAGCATACCTTCGGTAGAAACCACAGTAGAGAGCGATCTGGGAATATTCTCACCCCCAACCCAAGAGTAGAAGTGGAAGAAGACGTGAATGAAGGGTAAGATATTTCAAGTGGCGGAGAAACATATGGCATTAAATCCGAAACGTTGAGAATAGGGGATATACCCCAATCAGCGGGTAAATCCAGAAGATAAGCGTTGTCTCCTAATTTCTTTGCAATTCGAAAAGGACCAGCTCTCCGATTAGCAAATTTTTTTATGGAGCCCGAAGGCAACCGTACAGGGATGAGACAAACTAAAACAAAGTCATCAATGTTGGAGTGAGTTGCTCTCCGATGTAAATTTGCATGCGCTTGATAAGACGCGTATTGAGTGGCCAACGTCGCTTGAATGTGCTTGTGTAAGTCACGAACATGTTGAGCGAACTCATGTGCAAATTGACTTGACTTATATGATGGTGGTAAGGAAATCAAGTCCAATGGCATGGGAGCTTTATAACCATGCACGATCTGTTGGGGGACAAACCAGTAGAACTATTTTTGGAGTTGTTATAAGCTAGTTGGGCGTCAGGGAGAAGTAAATCCCAAGTGTCCATATGGTCACCCACAAGACACCTCAATAAGTTTCTCAAACTCCTGTTTACTACTTCCGTTTGGCCATCCGTCTCCGGATGATAGGCCGAAGAAAACAAAAGCTTGGTGCCCATTAATGTCCGTAAAGTTTTCCAAAAATAACTAGTAAATTTAACGTCCCTATCAGTAACTATAGTTTTAGGAATACCACAATGTTCGACAACCTCTTTAAAATAAAACTTAGCGATATGAGACACATCATTAGTTTTAGCGCACGGAATAAAATAGGACATTTTTGAAAAGCGATCTACCACCACGAGGATGGAATCATTACGTCGAAAAGTGATTGGCAGACCCAAGATAAAATCCAAACTAACATCCTCCCACGGGATGGATGAAATCAGGAGAGGTGTGTATAGACCCGCATTAGTTTTATTCCCCTTGGACAATTAGCAAACACGATAGCTACTAAGGATTTTACAAACCAATGACTTGAGACCGGGACAATAAAACTTGTCCTCGACCAGTGAGATAGTTTTGTCACGACCGAAGTTACCTCCAAGGCCACCACCATGCAACTCCCACACAATAAGGTGGCGCAAAGAAAAGTGGGGGATGCACAACTTCACATGCTTAAACAGATAACCATCCCTAATATAATATACAGAAATAGTGGTTGGTGAATCGTTTTGATCAGATAAATAAATATCTTTAAAATCAGGACAGTGAATATACTTATCCTTGATCCTCTCAAACCCGTTAATCTTCACTTGTAACGTAGACAATAGTAAGGATACACGGCTAAGCGCATCAGCTACACGGTTTATGGTCCCCTTAAGATGTTTAATGAGAAAAGTATATTCTCGTAGATAGGAAATCCATTTTAATTTGTGGACTAATTTTAATTTGTGAGTTAACAAATCGTAAGGCGTCATGGTCTGAAAGGAGAATAAACTCCTTCCAAAGGAGATAATGCCGCCAATGTTGAAGGCATCGAATTACTGCATAAAATTCCCTATCGTAATTTGAATAGTTTAATTTAGGTCCAACAAGCTTCTCACTAAAATACCCAACCGTGTGGCCCTCTTGACTCAACACACCACCAATGGCTATCCCAGAAGCATCACAGGACAGTTCAAAAACCTTGTCAAAATCAGGCAATCGTAACACATGTGCTTCAGACATTCGGGTCTTGATAATTTGAAATTCCTTAGTGGCCGATGCAGTCCATTTAAAATCTCCCCTCTTTAAGCACTCAGTGATGGGAGACATAATATTACTAAAGTCACGAATGAAGCGACGGTAAAAGGTGGCAAGACCATGAAAACTTCTCACTTCACGTAGGGTAGTGGGCTCGGGCATATCTTTAATGGCTTAGACCTTCTTTGGATCAACAAGAATACCATCCGAACTCACTCTATAACCAAGAAACTACATTGAACTTACCTAAAATGTACATTTTTTATGTTAACGAATAATTTTTCCACCCTTAACGTCATAAGGAGTAATCTTAAGTGAGATTCATGATCATGCGGAGAAGTGATAAAAACTAAGATGTCATCAAAATATACCACAATAAATTTGCCCATGAAGGGTTGTAGCACAAGATTCATCATCCTTAGGAAAGTGCGTGGAGCATTAGATAGTCCAAACGGCATTACGAGCCATTCATACAGCCCATCTTAGGACTTAAAAGCCATCTTCCATTCATCCCCCTCCCTAATTCAGATTTGGTGATAGCCACTTCTAAGATCCAGATTGGAGAAAATTGTGGCCCCCGCTAACATGTCAAGTAAGTCATCCAAACGAGGGATGGTAAACCTATATTTAACAGTGATCTTGTTTATAGCTCTACTATCTACGCACATCCTGCACGTTCCGTCCTTCTTAGGGGCTAATAGGGCGGGAACGGCACACGGGCTCTTGGTATGCCGAATGAGTCCCTTAGATAATAAATCTGAAATTTGTTTTTGCAATTCCAGATGTGCGGATGGGTTCAACCTATTGTGAGGAAGATTGGGCAAAGAGAAACTCGGAATGAAATCTATAGCATGTTGGATATCGTGCATGGAAGGTAACTCATCCGGATAGACATCTTTGAATTCTTCTAAAAGTATCCTCAATGCTATGGGTAACTCATCAAAAGTAGTGACTTCATCCTTAGCTTGCAAACAAACCAACGCATATAATATTTCATTCATAAAGGAATCTCTAGGAAACTCTTCTTCCCGATCATACTCAATGTCTTCTTCTCTACCGGGATAACTGTATCTTTGGAAGGAACAGTGGAGTCCTTAGGTGGGGTAGGCTTAAGAGTGATTTTTTCCGTTAAATTTAAATTCATGGATGTTGGAACGTCCATAATGCGTAACATCATGGCCAAAAATCCATGGACAACCTAACAACACGTGGCAAGCATCCATTGGGATAACGTCACACCAAACTTGTTCTGAATAAGCTTTGATGGTATGCGGAACTAGGCAACACTTAGTGATCAGAAGGGAGGTTTTGTTAAACCACGCGACATGATAGGGATATGGGTGCGGTTCAGCGGATAACGACATACGTGTAACCGCCTTCTCCAAAATGGCATTCATACAACTACCGTTGTCTATAATAAACTTGCACAGTTTCTCACCGTTCTTAAAAATCAAGGAAAATATATTAGTTCGGTTCCAATCAACCAAAGCACGAGGCGTAGTCAAAATACATTTCATCACCATTATGTTATTGTCCTCTTCCATGTCACTAGGGAATCTGTCGGGTTCCGATTCATCCGTAGCCTCGTAGATAAATTCAGGTGTTTCGCTAGTTGGTTCGACGACGGCTAAGGTCTTCATCTTGCTTGGGCATTCAACGGCATAGTGGCATGTTACACCGCAAGCATAGCAAGTGGCATTAGCCTTACTAATCTTGACTACGGGAATGTGTTCCCCTAGGGTGTTCTTAGCGTCCCTATCCATAACAACGATATTAGAGGAGTCCTTAGTTTTAAATTTCTCCTTGTCCTTATAGGTAGAGACAGAAGAGCTAAACGTAGCTTTGCCTTTATAGGAGTTGTGCTTATGTTTGGATTAGCGGCTAAGTGGTTTTCAATATCTAGGGCTGTGTTGAAGGTGGTGATCAAGTCAGTGTGACCGTACCATAAGAGCTCCTTTTGGATGTCATAGTTAAGGCACTTACAAAACCTAGATAGGGTAACTTCCAACATTTCTTGGACCTCACATCAGACCATATTATCCTTAATATCTCCCATATAATCGGCTACAGACCTTTCGCCTTGCTGAAGGGAGGCTAACTCATCAAACATTTCAGTACGATGATAGGCGGGAACGTATTGATCCTTGAGAAGATTTTTCATAACATGCCAACTGACAGGGGGAACACCATTCTTAGCTCTGAAACGTCGCTCCTCATTTAACCAAAATACTTTGGCTCGTCCTGTTAATTTTATCTTAGCCACTTGAACTTTCTGGGGGTCCACTAGGCAATGTCATTGAAAATATCACTCCATATCCATAATGTAATTAAGAAAAATTTGCGTTTCGCCTAAACCATCATACGTGGGGGCATTTATTTTAATGGTGTGAGTAAGGTCAACGTCTCGTTTAGGGTGACGTGGTTGTGGACGTGCATGTGGATACAAATCATCATGGTCATTGGGCTCATTATGTGGGTGATGGTTGGGTGTCCTAGGACCTCTAGGTGGTGAGGGGGTTCAGTTGGCCAAAAGTTGGGAAATCATTTCCCGAAGCTCCCCCAATTGTTGATTCATCACAAATCGTAGTGCATCAACCGGAGTGGGGTTTTGAGTTGGGTGTCGCTCCTCGGCCATACTCGATGAGCATATGTGATACTCGTCTTTGGAGGTTGTGTGATACTCGTGACAGGACCAAGCAGACATATGATGTGTGAGAAAATATTTTTTTTGTTTTTGTAGTAAAATAAAATTTTGTTGCACAAGTGAGGCCTAGCGTGAAATAGTGTGGACCAGGGCCAAGTGAAGAAATTGGCCAACCACGTTCCTGAAAATGAAGAAAGTAGAACGTGTGTGCATATAGATAGGAAAGTAAAGCAGGAGGACCAACAAAGATTAAGAAATCTTTGCGCAAAAGTCTGATACCAAATTTTATTCAGGCTAGTCCCACCGACATGACTTAGATGATCGGAAAACTCATAACTCACTCTCTCGCGCAACTAAGACGTATCCACACTGAATTGTGTTATTATCCATCGCATGCAAACTCAAAGGATTGTCAATCCTCTAGAGATTAAATAAGGGCTATAGGCCAATATTTGCTCATGTAAAATGGACCTACACGATCTGAACGGTTGTGTTGTACCAAAAGAGATCCGCCAAAAACAAATCGATGCGCAAGGTGGTTGATCTCTCACAACAAATGAAAAGCTACGAAAAATCAAATCCTCAGAATGCTAAATAAATCAAGAGTTTCAACAACATATATTCCGGAGAAAACCACGATGCAATCTAGGCTTCGAAAATAACGCCACTATTTCCTTCACAAAAAATAATAGGAATGAATCACACATGAGAGGAGGAAGGAAACTCATTACCCACACTCGAGGAGGTTGACACAAGGCGAATCGCTCTACTACGACTCCACTGGAGACACACCGAGCGGTTGGGTTTCTCTAACACTTCAATAATGTCGCCTTACGGAGCTCCCAGCGGCGGAGCGGCACTCGAAACCAAGCGGGTCAGTCGGAATTTTAGCAGAACAAATGACGGTTGCTGGATCGGGCTGGGTGGTGGGAGATCCAGTGAGGGGCGAGAACGCTATGCACGTAGGAAAGGGGTGGAGTCACTGTTGGAGTTACCATGATGATCTGGAAGTGGTCAAACATGTAATCTCACTGCCAACGCAATATGAGCCTGCAGGGTCGCACATAAGAGATGTGGAGAAGTTGGATGACTGACTGTGTTGGTAAAGGTTACCAATCACCGACCTGAATAGGGTTGTGGGCAAAGTGTTGCCTTATAGGATCATCGGGTTGGGCAAATGTTGCCTTGGAAGGCTGGTTAGGTTTGTCGTCCGAGGGTCGATGACATTAGTCGAGAATGGTCTTCTGATTCCCGCCGATCGGCGAGAATCGTCTCCCTGATTCTCGCCGATCGACGAGAATCGTCGAGAATCAATTGTTGATTCTCGACGATCGACTACTTCGACGATTGTCGTCGACCGCGGCTCGACGATCGTCGAGTATCATTATGTGTCGTCGAGCGTGGCTCGACGATCGGCGAGAATCGTCGAGTATTGTACTCTGATTCTCGCCGATCCAATGTGGTACTCGTCGAATGATTCTCACCGATCCGGCTCAGTGATTCTCGCCGATTGTCGCCGATTCTCACCGATTCATACTCGCCGATTCTGAACCCTAGTTCTGGGTGGTCTGCGGATAGCGATTTTCCTGGGTTTATTTATACCTCTAGTATAAATAGAACACTTAGGTTTTATCGGGTAGAGATCCTTTTGGCTACTGTGCGAATCGACCCCGACGGAAAGGTTCCACTCGATCGTTTCCCCGATCCCGATCCCGCCGCCGGAAAGTGTTCCGCCGCCGCGTTCGCTCCGCTGCCACCTCTTCTCCGGCGACTGTCGCTGGTGCTGCTCTTCCTGGCGCGGACCTAGCAGTCCGTGGTTTAGCCGAGGTGCGGTCTTCTCCTTTCCCGATCTTCCGTGTGACGGAAAGCTCGGCGTTCTCCCGCTCGTGTGGACTTCTGCAGAAACGTGGATACTATTCCACGTAGAACTCGCCACTAGAAAGAAGATAAAGTTTGGAGCTCCTCCGTTGAGTTGTGACTCAACGCCACCGAGGTAATTTTTGCCTAGTTTTGCTAACTTCTTGATTCAACTGTTCATGGCCCGATCCACATCTCTTTGGGTTTTTCTTGATGTTTTATTTTTCCGCTGCGTGCACAAGCGTTGTGCCAACCCCATAGAGAAACCCAACAGTGGTATCAAAGCGAGGTTCGGCCATGACTGTTGTTTTGGAAGTTTGGTCATTCCAGTGCGTGTAAACCTAGAGATTTAGAAGCGTTCTAAATGTCTAGATTTAGTCTTGGCACTTCGCCAAGAACGATTGGAATTTCGGTGGAATTTCTAAGAGTTAGAAATTGTTGTCTCCTTAGCAGTAACCATCCCTCGAGTATGTTTTGGATTTTGAATCTAACGTAGAGAGATGAGCTTGTCTACTGCTTAAGTTAAGTTGTGTTTGCCTTCTGTCCAATGCATGTAAATCTAAGGATTTGGAAATTTCCGGATGTTCAGATTTAGCCCTTCCTTCTATCAAATTGTTGATGGTGTAAGGATGTGCACATAAGGGATGCATGTGGTGTAGAATTGTTTTTCTTTGGATGTGCACATAGATCAAATGTTGATCATGGTTAACTGTTAACCCAAAATTGAAATCCCTTCTTTTAATATTAAGTGTTCGGATGCCTTCCGATGGATGACACTCCTCCTGCCTCGATCGATGAAATGTGGGCTTGCCAAAGCAAGGTGCATTAATCTATCTTGGTAAGGGTGCGAGCGGATAATTGTGATATCCCACTGTCAACATCGGGTCCAGCTTAACTAGGTGACCTCAAAGGTTGAGTGCCTAGAGGCATAGGGTTGGCATGCACCATATGATGGATGCGAATAAGGAGTTATTCACCAACCATACAAGAATTGCATGAGGATGCAATTGGCAAGCGTTGCCTACCTAAATAACCGCATCGTGAGAGGAACGCCAAAGCGGACTCATTGTGTTGGTGAAATACGGATCTTGTCCACTAAGAGAGTAGCTCGCATGAACTCTCCGAATTGTTAGTGAGGGCTATCATTTCGAATAAAATAGTGGGAGTATTTTAATTGAAGTCCTAATTAGAATAAATTGTAATTGAAATTTAGGTACTGATTTTATTCTGCATAAATTCTTGTAGAATTCCATGGCAAGTGTTTCACACTCCACGCTGTCTCTGAGAGCCATCCTTGAGAAGGATAAGCTCAGCGGGACAAACTATATGGACTGGTACAGGAACCTAAGAATTGTTCTCAGCCAAGAGCGAAAGCTCTATGTCTTGGAAGAAGAAGCCCCCGAGGTGCCGACCGGGAACTCTTCCCGTGCTGAGAAGGATACTTATAAGAAGTATACTAACGATGCTTTGGATGTCGAGTGCCTTATGCTTGCCACCATGAACTCTGAGCTTCAGAAGCAACATGAGAACATGGGGTGCAAGGAGATTGATGAGCATCTCAAGAAAATGTTTCAAGGGAAGGCTCGTCAAGAGAGGTTCGACATCACTAAAGCGTTGTTTCAGTGCAAGATGGGAGTTCGAGACTCAGTAGGGACTCACGTACTCAAGATGATTGGGTATATAGAGAACCTTGAAAGGCTGGGTTTTCCTCTTGGTCAAGAGTTGGCCACGGATCTGATCCTGCAATCGTTGCCGGACAGTTATGAGCAGTTTGTCTTGAACTACAATATGAATGAGATAGACAAGACACTGCCCGAACTCCTAGGCATGTTAAGAACTGCCGAGATCAACATGAAGAAGGCCAAGCCTGCCAGCCCCATACTGATGGTGCATAAGGGCAAGGGCAAAGCCAAGGGCTCTAAGAAGACGAAGGTAGGACCTAAGTCATATCTTGAGCCCAAGTCTTCAGCACTGATCAAGAAGAAGAGCACGGTGAAGGAAGGGAAATGCCACCACTGTGGCAAGGCTGGTCATTGGCGGAGGAACTGTCCTTCGTATATTGAGGGTCTGCAGAAATTGAGGGGAGGTATGACTTCCGCTTCTAATGTTTACGTTATAGAGATAAACCTTTCTGCACCTTCATCTTGGGTATTGGATACCGGATGTGGTTCTCACATTTGTACAAATGTGCAGGAACTGGGAAGGAGAAGATTGATGAGTAAAGGGGAGGTGGACCTCCGCGTCGGCAATGGAGCAAGAGTTGCTGCTGTAGCCGTAGGAGTTTACCGTCTTTCTTTGCCCAGTGGGCTTGTAATAGAACTAGATAACTGTTATTTTGTTCCGGCGATAACTAGAAACATTATATCTATTTCATGTTTGGACATGATTGGATTTTCTTTTATAATTAAGAACAATTGTTGTTCAATATTTAAGAATGATGTTTGTTATGCTGTAGCCCAATTGTTTAATGGTCTTTACGTTTTGAACTTGGACCATCTGATCTATAATGTAGAAAATAATAAAAGACTAAGAACAAATGATTCGAACCCTACGTTTCTCTGGCATTGTCGTTTGGGTCATATCAACGAGAAGCGCATATCCAAGCTCCATAGAGATGGACTTTTGGACTCATTTAATTATGAATCATTTGAGCGATGCGAATCTTGTTTGTTAGGCAAAATGACTAAAGCTCCTTTCACTGGTTATACTGAGAGGGCTGAGGATCTCTTGGGTGTTGTACGTAGTGATGTATGCGGACCCATGAGTACCATGGCTAGAGGTGGGTATTTCTACTTTGTTACATTTACTGATGATTTCAGTAGATACGGATATGTGTATCTTATGAAGTGCAAATCCGAGACCTTTGAAAAGTTCAAAGAGTTCAAAAATGAAGTAGAAAACCAGTTGGGTAAAAGGGTTAAAGCACTCTGATCTGATCGAGGTGGCGAATACCTGAGTCATGAGTTCCGTGATCATCTGAAAGAGTGTGGTATTGTATCACAGCTCACTCCACCTAGAACGCCACAACATAATGGTGTGTCTGAGAGGAGAAATCGTACTCTGTTAGACATGGTACGTTCGATGATGAGTCATGCAGACTTGCCTGTTTCCTTTTGGGGTTTTGCTTTAGAGACTGCTGCAATGACATTGAATCGCGCTCCAACGAAAACGGTTCTGAAGACACCATATGAGATATGGACTGGGAAGCGTCCTAGTATGTCGTTCATTAAAATTTGGGGTTGTGAGGCATACGTGAGACGTCAAATGCCTGACAAGCTGGAACCCAAATCGGATAAATGTTATCTGGTGGGATATCCTAAGGAAACGAAAGGGTATTACTTTTACCTACCATCCGAGGGCAAAGTGTTTGTCGCAAGGACTGGTGTCTTCTTGGAGAAAGAGTTCTTATCAAGAAAGACCGAAAAGGTAGAGCTTGAAGAAGTTCAAGAGCCACATGTAGTGAATGAACCGGAATTGGATTCTGAGACAGGACTACAAGATGTTGTAGCTGGAGAACCTGCTCAGGGAACACAAGTCCTACGTAGATCTGGTAGACCGAGGTTTGAGCCTGAGAGATATGGATTTCTCGTGTCTCAAATAGGTAATGTGTTGCTTATGGATCAGGATGATGAGCCAGCAACCTACCAAGAGGCTATGAATGGACCGGACTCCGACAAATGGCTTGAGGCTATGAAATCCGAAATGGACTCCATGTATGCAAACCAAGTTTGGAACTTGGTGGAACCACCAGAAGGGGTACGACCCATAGGGTGCAAGTGGGTCTTCAAGAAGAAGACCGACATGGATGGGAATGTACAGACATTCAAAGGGCGACTAGTGGCTAAGGGTTTCAAGCAAATTCATGGTATTGACTATGATGAGACATTTTCCCCTGTTGCCATGGTAAAGTCTATTAGGATAGTGCTTGCTATTGCTGTGTATTATGACTACGAGATCTGGCAGATGGATGTCAAAACAGCTTTCCTTAATGGAAACCTCCTTGAGGAAGTGTATATGACACAACCCGAGGGTTTTGTATCCCCAGATGAAGCCACTAAAATATGCAAGCTCAATAAGTCCATTTATGGACTGAAACAGGCCTCTCGAAGTTGGAATCTTCGTTTTGATGAGAAAATCAAAGAGTTTGGTTTCATCAAGAATGAATATGAGCCTTGTGTTTACAAGCGAATCAGTGGGAGCATTGTTGTCTTCCTGATATTGTATGTAGATGACATACTGTTGATTGGGAATGACATTCCTACCCTGAAAGTTGTTAAGAACAACCTAGGGAACTGCTTTTCAATGAAGGATTTGGGTGAAGCGACTTATATACTTGGTATTAAGATCTATAGAGATAGATCGAAGAAGTTGCTGGGTTTGACCCAGAGTACGTACATCGAAAAGGTGTTGAAGCGGTTCAACATGCTTGAGTCCAAGAAAGGATTTTTGCCCATGTCTCATGGTGTGAATCTCTCTAAGGACCAATGTCCAAAGTCTTGTGAAGACAAGGACCGCATGAAGTTGATTCCATATGCTTCGGCAATTGGATCAATCATGTACGCGATGTTATGTACTCGACCCGATGTCTCCTTTGCTTTGAGCATGACTAGCAGGTATCAGTCAGACCCCGGTGAGTGTCACTGGATTGCAGTCAAGAATATCCTGAAGTACTTGAGAAGGACTAAGGATATGTTCTTGGTGTATGGTGGAGAGGAAGAGCTCGTTGTAAGTGGTTACACGGATGCTAGCTTCCAAACTGATCGAAACGACTCCAAGTCTCAGTCAGGTTTTGTGTTTTGCCTGAATGGAGGAGCTGTGAGCTGGAAGAGTTCCAAGCAAGAGACAGTTGCTGATTCTACCACAGAGGCCGAGTATATCGCAGCAGCTAATGCAGCGAAGGAGGCTGTATGGATTAGGAAATTCATCGGCGAGCTTGATGTAGTTCTTAGCATTGTTGGTCCCGTAGTTCTCTACTGTGATAACAATGGTGCAATTGCACAATCTAAGGAACCTAGTTCTCATCAGCGCTCCAAGCACATACTTCGGTGGTTTCATCTTATTCGTGAGATTGTCGAACGAGCAGATGTAAACATTTGCAGAGTGCCGACTGAGGAAAATATTGCGGATCCGCTGACAAAGCCTCTCGCACAGAGAAAGCATGATGGTCATACTAGATCGATGGGTATGCGATACCTAAATGATCAACTCTAGCGAGGATCTTGTGGATTGCATGTAAATATGTATTCTGTTGGCTGTTTGTTCATATGATGAACTGTGTACCTAGTTTTTCTTTTATAATTAATGGCAAACTCTTTTATTGTGAGTTTTTCTATATATGATAGTTAAATGTTAACATAATAGATACCCTTAGAATGTTTGCTTCCATGGGACATCAAGTACGTGACTTGAATGTGAGAGCCCATGATTTATTTGAAGCTTCATTCTTAAAGGTCCCTGGTCGAGTATCATCATAGAAGCTAAGGGTGATGATGATACATGAAGGCTAGCACGTGTGTTGACTGATGACTGGTTCTCACAGGTCATGATATTGTGATATCAAGTCATCACGTGGGTACTTGTTAGTGAACAAGTTGTACTGGACAGACCCAACCTGAGACTACTCTGTGGATTGTCATCCAATAGTGTCACGAGTAGGTCTCAATTGACAATGGTGTTGTGGTCCTTTGACCTGAAGTCACAGCATTCATCAAGTGAGGAAGAGCGTGCTTTGATGTCATCTAAAGTCTTCCTTGAGAAAGGTTGATGATAAGGGTGGTTGTTGGGCATGTTACGAATCATTTGGGTGTTTGTGTGTGAGCAGATATGGAATTTGTCCTCCTGTATGACAGGAGTTGCATCTATGGGCCCCTTGATGGAACTAGACTGAGAAATGCATGGCCATGCTTGGTTGAGTCAATATGTGATATTGGACTCACCATTCTCTGGAAGTCCGTCCTGGATCAAGAAAACTTGGATTGAGCTATTACGAGGGTGACACAGTCCATGCCTCTAGTTCTTTCCGGATGTAAGGGACAAAGGGACAAAGATAACGCTGATACATTGGTCATAAAGGCTTATGAGTTATTAACTCTCATTGCTTGGGGAGCAATGATGCATTGCTAGATGCCGCTCATTGTTTGTGAGGTTTTTGGTTTGATACTTTCGAGATCAAGTGGGAGTCTGTTGGAGTTACCATGATGATCTGGAAGTTGTCAAACATGTAATCTCACTGGCAACGCAATATGAGCCTGCAGGGTCGCACATAAGAGATGTGGAGAAGTTGGATGACTGACTGTGTTGGTAAAGGTTACCAATCACCGACCTGAATAGGGTTGTGGGCAAAGTGTTGCCTTATAGGATCATCGGGTTGGGCAAATGTTGCCTTGGAAGGCTGGTTAGGTTTGTCGTCCGAGGGTCGATGACATTAGTCGAGAATGGTCTTCTGATTCCCGCCGATCGGCGAGAATCGTCTCCCTGATTCTCGCCGATCGACGAGAATCGTCGAGAATCAATTGTTGATTCTCGACGATCGACTACTTCGACGATTGTCGTCGACCGCGGCTCGACGATCGTCGAGTATCATTATTTGTCGTCGAGCGTGGCTCGACGATCGGCGAGAATCGTCGAGTATTGTACTCTGATTCTCGCCGATCCAATGTGATACTCGTCGAATGATTCTCACCGATCCTGCTCAGTGATTCTCGCCGATTGTCGCCGATTCTCACCGATTCATACTCGTCGATTCTGAACCCTAGTTCTGGGTGGTCTGCGGATAGCGATTTTCCTGGGTTTATTTATACCTCTAGTATAAATAGAACACTTAGGTTTTATCGGGTAGAGATCCTTTTGGCTACTGTGCGAATCGACCCCGACGGAAAGGTTCCGCTCGATCATTTCCCCGATCCCGATCCCGCCGCCGGAAAGTGTTCCGCCGCCGCGTTCGCTCCGCTGCCACCTCTTCTCCGGCGACTGTCGCTGGTGCTGCTCTTCCTGGCACGGACCTAGCAGTCCGTGGATTAGCCGAGGTGCGGTCTTCTCCTTTCCCGATCTTCCGTGTGATGGAAAGCTCGGCGTTCTCCCGCTCGTGTGGACTTCTGCAGAAACGTGGATACTATTCCACGTAGAACTCGCCACTAGCAAGAAGATAAAGTTTGGAGCTCCTCCGTTGAGTTGTGACTCAACGCCACCGAGGTAATTTTTGCCTAGTTTTGCTAACTTCTTGATTCAACTATTCATGGCCCGATCCACATCTCTTTGGGTTTTTCTTGATGTTTTATTTTTCCGCTGCGTGCACAAGCGTTGTGCCAACCCCATAGAGAAACCCAACAGTCACACCAACGGAGAGAAATTGTCGAAGTCACACCGATGGATGGGGGCGGCGAGTCACACGCCGAGCTGGAGGAGGGCGGCAGCAGGGTCATGCTGCTTTGCACGAAATGAACCCTAGGAAGAAAGCTCACAACCTTTTTTTTCTTTTTTGTCCAAATCTCGTCTGCCTTTTGCATTTCATCAATGGCCTAAATATAATGTTATTTGCAAAGCATCTTGGCCATTCATCAAGAGGCCCAATCCAAATCATTCAACCCAAGCAAGTAAATTATAATAGAAATTAAACATGCAAGAAATATAAAAATGCAGCAAAAGATTAAGAAATATGACCTTTAATATGACGGGATGCATATAAAATGTCACGTGGACGAGTATGGCTGCTAGTAGTGGTTGTAGCGTTGTATAATGCGATGGTCTTCAAGGTCAATATGGAGCCGCAAATCTTTAACATGGCGACTCTAGTAAATGTTGAATCCATGAGTTATGCATTTGCACGCGGTCGTGCATGGATGTCGTAGTGGCGAACATCACCGTTCTCTTGATTTGTGGCGATGCGGCTAAGTGCGGAGGTTGTATCGGCAGATATCTTCAATCATTGGTGGCTCGGCGCCATCAATCCTCCCCCGGTCAAAAGCACTCATCACCGGTGAGTGGTCACAATGATAGTGTTGGAGGAGAGCAGCATCCAAGCATTCCAAATCAGCCTCAAGAATCCAGGAATCATTTGAAGCAAGGTGGTCATGCCAATCAACAAGATAGCGGTGGAGGCCACCGCCTGCTGAGGTAAAAACTTCATCGTCTAGAATCTTGTCAGGCATAATGGAGGTTTTGGTAAACCTTGGAAAAGTGTTAGCAAAATAAACATCCAGCATATCTTCTGTAGAAGCCGCAGTAGAGAGCGATCCGGGAATAATCTCACCCCCCAACCCAAGAGTAAAAGTGGAAGAAGACGTGAATGAAGGGGAAGATATTTCAAGTGGCGGAGAAACATATAGCGTTAAATCCGAAACGTTGAAAATAGGGGATATACCCCAATCAGCGGGTAAATCCAGAAGGTAAGCATTGTCTCCTAATTTCTTTGCAATTCGAAAAGGACCGGCTCTCCGATTAGCAATTTTTTTATGGAGCCCGAAGGCAACCATTCAGGGATGAGACGAACCAAAACCAAGTCATCAATGTTGGAGTGAGTTGATCTCCAATGCAAATTTGTGTGCGCTTGATAAGACGCGTATTGAGTGGCCAACGTCGCTTGAATGTGTTTGTGTAGGCACGAACATGTTGAGCGAACTCCTGTGCAAATTAACTTGACTTATATGATGGCAGTAAGTAAATCAAGTCAAGTGGCACGGGAGCTTTATAACCATGCATGATCTCGTTGGGGGACAAACCAGTAGATCTATTTTTGAAGTTGTTATAAGATAGTTGTGTGTGAGGGAGAAGTAAATCCCAAGTGCCCTTATGGTCACCAACAAGACACCTCAATAAGTTTCCCAAACTCATGTTTACTACTTCCGTTTTGGCCATCCGTCTGCGGATGATATGCCGAAGAAAACAAAAGCTTGGTGCCCATTAATTTCCATAAAGGTTTTCAAAAATAACTAGTAAATTTAACGTCCCTATCAGTAACTATAGTTTTAGGAATGCCACGATGTCCGACAACCTCTTTAAAATACAACTTAGTGATATGAGACGCACCACTAGTTTTAGCGCACTGAATAAAATAGGCCATTTTTGAAAAGCGATCTACCACCACGAGGATGGAATCATTACGTCGAAAAGTGATCGGCAGACCCAAGATAAAATCCATACTAACATCCTCCCACGGGATGGATGAAATCAGGAGAGGTGTGTATAGACCCGCATTAGTCTTTTTCCCCTTGGCCAAATGGAAAACATGACAGCTACTAACGATTTTAGTAACCAATGACTTGAGACCGGGCCAATAAAACATGTCCTCGACTAGTGAGATAGTTTTGTCACGACCGAAGTGACCTCCAAGGCCAACACCATGCAACTCTCACACAAAAAGGTGGTGCAAAGAAGAGTGGTGGATGCACAACTTCGCATGCTTAAATAGATAACCGTCCCTAATATAGTATGCAGAAATAGTGGTTGGTGAATCGTTTTCAGCGGATAAATAAATATCTTTAAAATCAGGACAGTGAACTTACTCATCCTTGATCCTCTCAAACCAGATAATCTTCACTTGTTACGTAGACAATAGTATTGATACACGGCTAAGGGCGTCAGCGATGCAGTTTAGGGTCCCCTTAAGATGTTTAATGAGAAAAGAATATTCTTGTAGATAGGAAATCCACTTAGCATGACGTGGACTAGTTTTACTTTGTGAGTTAACAAATCATAAGGCACCATGGTCCGAAAGGAGAATAAACTCCTTGGGAAGGAGATAGTGCCGCCAATGTTGGAGGCATCGAATTACTACGTAAAATTCCCTATCATAATTTGAATAGCTTAATTTAGGGTCGGCAAGCTTCTCACTAAAATACCTAACTGGGTGGCCCTCTTGACTCAACACACCACAAATGCCTATCCCAGAAGCGTCACAGGACAGCTCAAAAACCTTGCCAAAATCAGGCAATCGTAACACCGATGCTTCCGACATTCAAGCCTTGATAGTTTGAAATGCCTTAGTGGCAGAGGCAGTCCATTTAAAATCTCCCCTCTTTAAGCACTCTGTTATGGGTGACATAATACTACTAAAGTCACGAATGAAGTAATAGTGGCAAGACCATGAAAACTTCTCACTTCACATAGGGTAGTGGGCTTGGGCCAATCTTTAATGGCTTGGACCTTCTTTGGATCAACAAGAATACCCTCTGAACTCACTATATAACCAAGAAACTCTATTGAACTTACCAAAAATGTACATTTTTTATGTTAACGAATAATTTTTCCGCCCTTAATGTCGTAAGGAGTAATCTTAAGTGAGATTCATGATCATGCGGAGAAGTGCTAAAAACCAAGAGATCATCAAAATATACCACAATAAATTTGCCCATGAAGGGTTGTAGGACATGAGTCATCGTCCTTAGGAAATTTCTTGGAGTATTAGATAGACCAAACGGCATTATGAGCCATTCATACAACCCATCTTTGGATTTAAAAGCCGTCTTCTATTCATCCCCCTCCCTAATTCAGATATGGTGATAGCCACTTCTAAGATCCAGCTTGGAGAAAATTGTGGCCCCCGCTAACATATCAAGTAAGTCATCCAAACGAGGGATGGGAAACCTATATTTAACGTTGATCTTGTTTATAGCTCTACTATCTACGCACATCCTCCACATTCCATTCTTATTAGGGGCTAATAGGACTGGAACGGCACACGGGCCCTTGTAATGCCAAATGAGTCCCTTTGAAAATAAATCAGAAATTTGTTTTTGCAATTCCAAATGTGCGGATGGGTTCAACCGATAGTGAGGAAGATTTGGCAAAGAGGAACCCTAGATGAAATCTATCGCATGTTGGATATCGCGCATGGGAGGTAACATGGAAGGTAACTCATCCGAATAGACATCTTTGAATTCTTCTAAAAGTTTCCACAACGCTACGGGTAACTCGTCAAAAGTAGAGACTTCATCCTTAGCTTGCAAACAAACCAATGCATATAATATTCCATTCATAAATGAATCTCTGGCAAACTCTTTCTTGTCGATCAAACTCAATGTCTTCTTCTCTATCAGGATAACTGTATCTTTGGAAGGAACAGTGGGGTCCTTAGGTGAGGTGGGCTTAAGAGTGAACTTTTTTCGGTTAAATTTAAATTCATAGATGTTGGCACGTCCATAGTGCGTATCATCGTGGTCAAAAAGCCATGGACGATCCAATAACACGTGGCAAGCATCCATTGGGATAACATCACACCAAACTTCTTCTGAATATGCTTTGATGGTTAGTGGAACTAGGCAACACTTAGTGATTGGAAGGGAGGTTTGTTAACCCACGCTATGTGATAGGGATGTGGGTGCGATTCAATAGATAACGACATACGTGTAACCTCCTTCTCCGAAACGACATTCATACAACTAACGTTGTCTATAATCAACTTGCACAGTTTCTCACCGTTCTTAGAAATCAAGGAAAATATATTAGCTCGGTTCCAGTCATCCAAAGCACGAGGCGTAGTCAAAATACATCTCATTACCATAATGTTATTGTCCTCTAACATGTCACTAGGGAATCCGTCGGGTTCCAACTCATCCGTAGCCTCCTAGATAAATTTGGGTGTTTCACTAATAGGTATGATGATGGCCAAGGTCTTCATCTTGGTTGGGCATTCAACGGCGTAGTGGTCGGTTGCCCCACAAGCATAGCAAGTTGCATTAGCCTTACTAATCTTGCCTACAGGAATGCGTTCCCCTAGGGGATTCTTAGCGTCCCTAGCCATAATAACTATGTTAGAGGAGTTGGTTTTAAATTTCCCCTTGTCCTTATAGGTAGAGACGGAAGAGCTAAACGTAGCTTTGCATTTGTAGGAGTTGTGCTTAGGTTTGGACTTAGCGACTAAGTGTTTTTTAATATCTAGGGCTACGTTGAAGGTGGTGCTTAAGTCGGTGTGACCGTAACATAAGAGCTTCATTTGGATGTCATAGTTAAGGCCCTTACGAAATCTAGATAGGGTATCTTCCGACATTTCTTGGACCCCACATCGGACCATCTTATCCTTGAGATCTCCCATATAATCGGCTACAGACCTTTCGCCTTGCCGAAGGGCGGTTAAGTCATCGAACATTTGAGTGCGATGATAGGCAGGAACGTATTGATCCTTGAGAATATTTTTCATAAAATGCTAACCGACAGGAGGAACACCATTCTCAGCTCTGAAACGTCGCTCCTCATTTAACCAAAATACTTTAGCTCGTCCTGTTAATTTCATCCTAGCCACTTGAAATTTTTGGGGGTCCACTAGGCGATGCAATTCAAAATAGCACTCCATATCCATAATCCAATTTAGAAAAATTTATGGTGCACCTAAACCGTCGTACGTGGGGCATTTATTTTAATGGTGTGAGTAAGGTCGACATCTCATTCAGGGCGACGTGGTTGTGGACGTGCATGTGGAGACAAATCATCATGGTCATCGGCCATATTATAGGGGTGACAGTTGGGTGTCCTAGGACCTCTAGGTGGTGAGGTGGTTTAGTTAGCCAAAAGTTAGGCCATCATTTACCGAAGCTCCCCCAATTGTTGATTCATCTCAAAGTGTAGTGCATCAACCAGAGTGGGGTTTTGAGTTTGGTGTCGGTCCTCGGCCATACTCGATGAGGATGTGTGATACTTGTGTCCGGAGGTTGTGTGATAGTCGTGACCAGACCTAGTAGGCATATGATGGGTGAGAAAATATTTTTTTGTTTTTGTAGGAAAATAAAATTTGGGTGCACAAGTGAGGCCTAGCGTGAAATAGTGCGGACTGGGGCAAAGTGAAGAAATTGGCCAACCACGTTCCCGAAAATGAAGAAAGTAGAACGTGTGTGCATACAGATAGGAAAGTAACACGGGAGGACTGGCAAAGATTACGAAATCTTTGCGCTGAATTCTGAAACCAAATTTCATGCAGGCTAGTCCCACCGACACGACTTAGATGATCGGAAAACTCAAAACTCACTCTCTCGCGCAACTAAGAGTTATCCACACCGAATTGCGCTATTATCCGTCGCATGCTAACTCAAAGGATCGTCAATCCTCTGGAGATTAAATAAGGGCTATAGGCCAATATTTGCTCAGGCGAAATGGACCTACAAGATCTCAATGGTTGTGTTGTACCAAAAGAGATCCACCAAAAACAAATCGATGCGCAAGGTGGTTGATCTCTCCCAACAAAAGAAAAGTGACGAAAAATCAAGTCCGTAGAATGCTAAATAAATTAAGAGTTTCAACTTCATATATTCCAGAGAAAACCACGATGCAATCTAGGCTTCGAAAATAACGCCAATGTTTCCTTCACAAAAAATAATAGGAATGAATCACACACGAGAGGAGGAAGGAAACTCGTTACCCACACTCGAGGAGGTTGACACGAGGCAAATCTCTCTACTACGACTCCACCGGAGACACACCGAGTGGTTGAGTTTCTTCAATGCTTCAATAATGTCACCTTACGGAGCTTCGAGCAGCAGAGCGACACTCAAAACCAAGCGGGTCGGCCGGAGTTTGAGCAGAACAAACAGCGGTTGCTAGATCGGGCCGGGTGGCGGCAGAACTAGGGAGGGGCGACAACGTTATGCACCCGGGAAAGGGGTGGAGTCACACAACCAGGGAGAAATTGTTGGAGTCACGCCGATGGATGGAGGCGGTGAGTCACATGCTGAGTGGGAGGAGGGCGGCGACAGCGTCACGCTGCCTCGCACAGAGCGAACCCTAGGAATAAAGCTCACGGCCTTTTTTTCTTTATTGTCCAAATCTCATCTGCCTTTTGCATTTCATCAACGCCCTAATTATAAGATTCTTTACAAAGCATCTTGGCCATTCATCAAGAGGCCCAATCCAAACTATTCAACCCAAGAAAGTAAATGATAACAGAAATTAAACATGCAGGAAATATAAAACTGCAGCAAAATATTAAGAAATATGATGTTTAATATGGTGAGATGCATATTAAAACATCACGTGAATGAGTGTGGCCGCGAGTAGTGGTTGTAGCATTGGATAATGCGGTGGTCTTCAAGGGCAACATGGCGCCGCAAATCTTTAACATGGCTTCCCTAATAAATATTGAATCCAAGAGTTATACGGTTGCACGCAGTCGTGCACGGAGGTCGTAGCGGCAAACATCTTTATTATCTTGATTTGTGTGGCGATGCAGACGCGAGCAGAGGTTGTAGCAGCAGATATCTTATATCATTGGTGGCTCGGAGACATCACTTTGTGCCAAAGGTAGGTAACTAATTAGTCACTGAGGTAGATGCCCTGTTGGGGTACTGAGGTAGGATCCAAGTATGGATCTGAGTTTTAGGGCTTTATTGCCTGAGGTAGGAGAGTGCTGCTCTCTGAGGTAGGATCCAAGTGTGGATTTGAGGTAGGGATGTCCTCCCAGCCTGAGTGTACGGCCTTGTGCCTGAGGTAGGTGACTGGAGTGTCACTGAGCTATAGATGACATGTTTGTCACTGAGTTGTAGGCCTTCGAGTAGGTTATGTTGTAGGTACCTGGAAGGGTACTGAGTTGTAGGAGTGTTGCAACACTCTGAGAGTAGGGTTGTGTGCCTGAAGCTGTAAGGTTGAAGAGCCTGAGTTGTAGGCCATAGAATCAATGCTAAGGTAGGTGAGCTGTGGATCACTGAGCTGTAGGAGCCCTGCAGGGCTCTGAGATAGGAACCCATATGGTTCAGAGTTTGGATTCTGTGAAGAATCTGTGTAATAGGCTGAGGGCCTGAGGTGTATGCTCTGAGGAGCATATTGGTGGAGTTTGTGCCTAGTTCAACAAATCAGTTGGATATGTGGGAGGGAAAGTGGATGTACCTAATTGGGCAACCAGTATAAATCTTTATGTTTGTTGTATTGCTTGTTTTATTTCTTATTATTGGATTTAAAGACAAGCTCTTGATAGTTTAATTTGAAATCAGCAAAAGAACCAATAAAATTTTCAAAGACCTATCCCCCCCACCCCACCGCCTCTAGGTGATTAGCTAACCTTCAGTTAAATACCATTTAAGTGGTATCAGAAGGAGGTTACTCAAAAAGGATTTGAGAATCTGAGTATACCTCCAAGGTTAGCAATAAAATAAAAAATGGGGTCTGGTGTAAACTTCAAAGAACTGGGGGCCATGAAGTTACCAATCTGCAGAAAGGAAGGGTTTGGCCTCTGGAAGGAAAGGGACGGGCTATTCATGGAAGCTGCTGAACATAGGATCTACACCACAGTGAAAGAGGGTCTTTCATGCCTATAAAGATCTCAGTTTTGGATGCCAACATCTAGACTCCTAAGTCTTATGAAGAAATGAACAAAGATGAGCTCCTCTTTGCCTCTATGGACAAGAGAGCTCAAAATATCATTATCAGTGCTATAGATGATTCTACATTCCAGAATCTGGTGCACTGCAAGACCTCTAAGGATATGTAGGACACCCTAGCTGGGTTCATGTAGGGTTCATAAGAGGTGAGGGATGACAGAAAATCCATGCTAAACCAGGAGTATGAGGCCTTCAGACAAGGAAAGTCTGAGGGCATTGCTGAAAGTTTTGAAAGATTTTCAGAATTATTAATTAACTGTGAATATATGGAATGGTCTTCAGCACCTATGAGCTGAATGACAAATTTCTCAGGTCCCTTACAAAGGATTGGGACATAAAGATCTGTGCCATCAGGGAGATAGGCAAGCTAGTTGACACTCCACCTCCAACCCTGTTTGGAAAGCTACAATCTTATGAGATGCAGCATGTAGCAAGGAAGGAAGAAGAAGAGAAGAGAATTAAGTCACAAAGCAAGGAGAAATCTATGGCCTTCAGAGCTGATGCTTCAACCAGGAGCAGAAGGAAGATCTCTCCAGTCAGGAGAACTACTAAGTCAGAATATGTGAGCTTAAGGTCCAGCTCCTCTAACAGCAATATATCTGATGAGGACCTGGCTGCCTTCTCCAGGAAATTCTAGAATCTCATGAAGAAGGGACATTGGAAGAACAGAAGGTCTTCCTCCTCCTCACAACACAAAAGGAAATCCTCTAAGGAGGACAGGTATGCTCCAAACTCAAATAAATAATCTTCCTCTAATATTATTTGTTTCTGTTGCAGCTAACCTTGGCATGTAGTTGCTGACTGCCCAGTGAAGAGGAAAGAAGAAGGAGTGAAGAAGCACCACAAGGGAAAGAATAAAGAGAAGTCCCTTGTGTCAAAGAAGGAAAAGACTTGGTCTGACTCCTCCTCCGGGTCAGACAGCGAAGAAGAAGAAGCCTACAATGGGCTAATAGCTGTTGTTGAACAAGAACCTGAAGAAGACCATGCTACTAGAATAGGGATCAGGGCCCCTCTATCTCACTCAGATAGTGACTCAGAGGTGGATGCAGATGAAGAAGAAAATGCGCAATGCCATGGATTGATTTCAATGACAAATGAAGAAAGCAGCCAGGATCTGCCTAGTCAGACTCTGTTAAATGCTAAATCATAATCTTTTACTTCATGTTATGAGGCTGGCTCAGACTCTGAAGCTCAATCATCAAGAGATGAAGGGGATTCAGACTCTGAGGATGATGTCAACTCTATAATTGCCAATTATGGAGAACTTCTTGAGGCATTCAAGAAGTGCAAACTACTTGCCAAGAGACAGGCAAAAGAGCTTCTTAGTCTTAAAAGCAAGTGTGAAGATCGAGAAAAATCCCTCACTGACATGGCTGCACAAGCAGCCCAGATCAAGTAGATCATTGTTAGTGAGTCTGTGGTAAGAGTCTCAACTTAGAAACTAATCTAGAAACTTGAAAATGATCTCTTAAATGAGAAATTACAAGTGACCAAATTTTCTAAGCCAAACACAGTGTTGCCCTTAATTGACACCCACCTTACCAAAGCTGCTAAGAAAGGGTTGGGATTTAAGGGACCTGCTAGACCTTCCAATCCAAAAGGAAAGGGAAAAGGGAAGGCACCTATTGTGCCTCTACCCTTATTACCTCAAATTTCTTTTTAGAGATTGTTGTTGCCTTCTAACAGGTATGACCATGAAAGCTGTTATGGTCACTAGGAGAATGGCAGATCCACTGGTATGGACCAATATGGCCCTAGCCAAGGTGGAAGATACAGCCATGTGAGAGCCTTTAAGGCTGCCCTTGAGGAAATTCAAATGGCCCATCCTGGACCATTTTGTTTGGTGCCCCAGCCCCAAAACTCAAAGATAACGTTGTTGTTGTGAATCTAAATCATCCAGCAAAAGTAGTGACTCAAGGTGAGTCTTCTAGCATGGCTGGAATGGCAATCTCAGCAGCTATCAGGTGCATGTTAGCTGAAAAGAGACATGCAGCTGGTGGTTCTCAGAAAAGTCCAAAAAAGCCTGTTGAAAGACTGCCCTTCAGTCAAACGGCTGCTGAAAGAAGATAAAAGTATATAGAAGAACATCTCCCTACTATTCAGGAAGCAATACAGCCTAATGCTGGTCCCAAACAGAAAAGAAATGCAATATCTATGAGTGCTGGTGTTGTAACACCCCCTATCCATCGCATAGCATATAGCAGTAGGTCCGGTCGTGACCCGACGCCATATACCACAAACAGACCGGAAGGTTACTCAATGGAAACCATCCAACTAAGAATCAACGTCCTACACAGAGTACATTCTAGCGGAAGCAATTAAAAGTTGCAATAAATAAAGGACCCAGCCAAAAGCATGAATGTCCACTAAACAACCCAGGAGGAATGAACGTAAAATACACCAGTACTTGGCCTTATAGCCTTTCAATAGTTTACTCAAATTAAAGTTGAAAGATATGGTACCTAAACACCTAGAGGGGGGTGAATAGGTGACCTAATCCTTTTCTAACTTTATTGGCAGCAATCAGTTATTTCACAGCAAACTAACTAGTTTATCACAGCAAAACACAGCATACACAGCAACAGTTTTCAGCACAGTACAGCACACAGTGATTTATAGTGGTTCCCCAAGATATGGGTACATCCACTTTCCCCCTTCGCCTATCTAGCAGTGTACTAGATTCGGCCAAACTCCTGCACTGTCTCAGAACCCGAATTGGTTCCTACCTCAGGCCCTAAGCCTTACAACTCAGCTTTATCCCAAAGCTTACACTCAGCCAATCAAGGCCTACACTCAGCCAATCCAAGGCCTACACTCAGCCAACAAGGCCTACACTCAGAGATCACAATCTCCTACACTCAGCCAACAAGGCCTACACTCAGAGATCACAATCTCCTACACTCAGGCTAACAAGCCCTACCCTCAACCTTTATAATTATAGGCTTACAAATCTCTGAGATCCAAAGGATCCTACAAGTTAAAAAGATATTACAAAATACAACTCTACAACTCAGAAAGATAAGAGGGGAGTTGAGAGATTCTTGATGAGTTCTTGGAAGAACTCAGCTGGATCCAATCTGACTTAGCTTTCTTCAAAGCTTCTTGAGTAGAACTGAATAAGACTGAATACTCTGCAGTTGTTCCTTGACCTCTGCTTCTTAAGAATCAGAATTGAATCTGAATCCTTCTTCTCAGCCTAGTTCCAGAGGCTGATTTCTTGGATGGAGCCCTCTCTCTCCAACTTCTTAGATCTGTACTTGGACTGCAAGATCTTCTTATATTGATACTCTGTGTAACACTTTTCTGATTACTTGAGTAATCTGTTCCACTTGTTAATCACTTGATCAACTCTTTCAACTACCACAACACCACTTTCTGTAAACTGTGGGTGCTTATTTATAGGCCTTCTTCATGATAACTGGCTGGTCCGATTCATAACTGACTTCTGACATCTCTGACAGTTGCTGTAGACCGGCTGGATCGGCAGCTGTCATGTCAACCAGTCACTTCTTGAAAATCTCTAACAGTCAGTAAGTGTCGAGACTTTCTGTCTTTAAGTGTCGACACTTATAGACCAAGTGTCGACACATGCTTTGTAAGTGTCGACACAAGTCTACAAGGTGTCGACACATATCCTTGTATGTCTCGACACAGATTCTTCTTCATGTGTCGACACTGAAATTGAGTGTCGACACAAGTACTTGTTCTTCTAGCTTTTGCTGAATTCTTCTATGTGTCGACACATCTCCTTTGTGTCGACACATCTTCTTGTGTTCAATCTGTCAAGTGTCGACACTGCTCCTTGGTGTCGACACATAGTCTTCTATGTTGAATCTTGCTGAGTGTCGACACAGCTCCTTATGTCGACACACCTTCTTGTTGTTGAGACTTCAGTTGAGTGTCGACACATTCCCATAGTGTCGACACTTGTACTTAGAATAATTTGTTGTTCTTTCTGTTCTTTGCTAAGTGTCGACACAGCTCCATGTGTCGACACTTTCTTCAAGTGTTGAGTCTTCAGATGTGTGTCGACACATTGTTCTGGGTGTCGACACATACTTCAAATGTTGACTCTTCTGTTGAGTGTCGACACATTGTGTTGAGTGTCGACACATGCTTCAAGTGCTGACTCTTCTGCATAGTGTCGACACATTGTGTTGAGTGTCGACACTTGTACTTAGACTCTGCAGACTTTTGCTGAGTGTCGACACAGCTCCAAGTGTCGACACTTTCTGGTGTAGACACATCTTCACTGGGTGTCGACACAGCTCCTTGTGTCGACACCTTCTGTCTGCACTTTTCTTCACTGAGTGTCGACACAGCTCCAAGTGTCGACACTTTCTGTCTGGTATCGACTCTGCATCCCAGGTGTCGACACAATGACTCCAAGTGTCGACACATCTTGTCTGGGTGTCGACACAAGTCTTCTTAAGTGTCGACACTTTCCCTCTAGGTGTCGACACATGGACTTAGAAACTTTTTGCTTCAGTCCAGTACTTTCTTAACCTGCACAAGTAACTCAAACATACATCAAATACATTATGATGTATATCATTGAGTTGGGTGAGGCTTCTTCAAATCAGGTACATTTGACCAATGTACCCAACAATCTCCCCCTATTTGGAGAAGTCATAACCCTTAGTCAATGATATACACCATTCATAATTAAAATTACAAAATGATGTACAGCAGATTATATTCAACAGGGTAATCATAAACATGTAATAAATTCACACATGTATACACATTCATCATTCCAGAACAAATAAGAAATAGACATATCTCAGAACAAACATGAAATATAGTTATCATAAATTGTTCTAACAGTTTTATAATACATCTTCAAAGGTTTACAAAAATATTTTACATTCAAAAGATTACAACAATCTTCAACTCATTTCTAAATCTATTTCTGGTCAGGTTCCTTGATGACAATTCCCTTGCTAGCCTGTACTTGAGCTTTGACAGGGGCTTCAGCAGGTTCAGCAACAGCAGGCTTCTTGCCTTTTAAGTCCTTCTTCTTCAGCTCTTCTGCTTTGATTTTCTGTCTCTCAAAATAGTGGTATGGCTTGGGGAAGTACTTGCTAGGCTCCACAGCAGTAGGAGGTAGCTTTCCCATCTTAGCCTTCCTTCTGAATTGTACTATAGCCTCCTGCCTGATCTCATGCTTTCTCCATTCTGCCTCAGAGAACCATTTGTTCCTATCATTCATGTTGTCTTTAGCAGCTTTCCAGGCAGTTAGAATTATATTTCTAGAGGTAGGGCTCCATTGTTCAAAATCTGGCTTTTGTTCTGCTTGTTCCCTAAACCTCTTTTTAGACAACCTTGTCTCTTCTTCTTTGTTCAGAGCCTCTTGCAGAGCTTCAGAAATAGGTTGAACAACCTTCTCAATATGAACATTGGCCTTGCCCTCAGTTGGGCTATACATTGTGCTGACATCTGCTTGAACCATGTCAAAATCTGGAGGTAGATATATCACTTGAGCTACTTCTTGTTGCTCACCTCCAAGATATGCAGTTTGTATTCCTGATTCAGCCACATTATCATCATCACAAAGTGGAGGATAGCCCAGTGTAGCTCTGATGGAGTTAGATATCCATTTGGCATGGTCAGAGCTAGCTTTGACTAATACTCTCTCCCCCTTTATGACTTCTCTGGCCATATGGTCTCTGACATCATCCTTTTGAAACCTTATCTGACTGTCCAAAAATCTTATGCCCTCTTTAAAGAATGGTTTCAGCTTTGTAAGTTGTTCTGATATAGCTTTCTGGGAATCTTTAATTGCAGTCTTGACAGTAGTAATCTCAGCTTGAAATACCTTATCAAAGTCAGCCTTAGCAGCAGTAGTAGATGTTGAAGGTTCAGCAGTCTTATTCTTCAACTCAGTGACTATAGCATTATGGGAGGCAGTCAAATTATCATTCATTCTTAACTGATTCTCCAGCACATATCCTTTCTTTAATGCTATATCATCTACCTGAGCCTTGATCTTCTCCTGGTGAGTTGCCAAATAGACTACTGCATTCCCACCCTTGTGGAAGCAGTCAGTCATCTCCTTCTTGTTCAGGTTCATTTCAAACCTTATAGATTTTATATCTTGTGCTAGATCAAACTGTAGGGACTTGTGCCCTTCATCCACATAAGCCTATATTGCCTTCCTTTGCTCATCCAACTTGATCTGTATGGCAATCATCAAAGCACTATAATCAACTGTTGGAGCTTGTTGAACTATAGGCTGTGGGGCAATGGATTGCAAAGCCTTTTTATAACTCTGGCTTCTCCTTTTGAAGACATAGAGTTTCTTCTTCTTGGCCCTAGCACTCTCCTCATCTTCAGAGGCAGAAGTGCTGGCAATATCAACCCTGTCCTTAGGGCTTTGAGGCTTCTCAGGTTACACATCAGGTGCTTGCTCAGTTTCTAGCCTAATAGGCTCTTCCAGAACTTCCATGTGCTCCCCCTCAGCAGCAGCACTCTTATCTTCAGCAGCAGCATCCTTGTCCATATCAAAGTCTTCTTGATCTAGATTTAGGAATAAATCCTCCATTGTATATTCAGGTGGAGATGGAGCTGGAGACAGTCTTTGCTCTTCAACCACTGACTCAGGTACCACTTCTTGTTCAGCAGATTTGTCTTCTAAAACAACATCTGGAACTTGACTGACTAGTTGAGTTTGCTGATGGACATCAGACAAATTAGCATCTTCTATAATATAGTCTAAAGTTTTTAGGTCAGTGAGTATCTCTTGGATAATTATGGTGGCTTGCTCACTGTCCAGAGTAGATGGTTCTTCTACTACTGGAGGCTCCCCCTGGATCTCAGCATTATCTGTGGCAGCAGGGGTCTTCTCTGCAGCCACATCCTCTTGGTCATCAGGAGTGAAGACAACATGTTCTTCACTACCAGAACTGTTGGAGGACTCTTGTGCCACAGCAGCAGTTTTTCTCTTCTTCTTAGGAGGAATCTCCTTCTCAGTAACTGGCTTCTCTGGGGTTGCCACTTCCTTGGACAACACCCTGTCCCATCTGGAAAATATCCTTTGGTCCATCTTCCTCATGTGGTTGATCTTGCTTCCAGCAGCATTGCTCTTTACCTCTGGTATTGTACCAGCTAGGTAGAGACTGATAATTCTGCCCAGATTGGGCTTCTTCAAGCTTTCCTTGATCATGTCAAAAACCACTAGAGACCAGTCTGTTCTTAGAGTAAAGAGTATTCTGGTCATAATTTCAAACATAGAGGCAGACACCCTGTCATGCCCTCCTGGCTTACTGAGAATAACCTTGCCCACAATTTCAGACATGAATTTTCCTTGACTGTTCATGCCTTTCCTGTTGAATACCGAGCCTATCTTCATCTTGGGATCAAGACCACACCAGGTTAAAGCTTCCCTGGTCTTTGAAGCAGTTACGTCTTCTTCATCTTGAGTCTTGGGTAGCTGGAGTACCTTCCTCAGACTTTTTGGAGAAATCTTGACCTTAGATCCATGAACTCTGGATTTGATCCCGTATCCAGATTCATCTACAGCAGCTCCATTAAGGAATTCAAGAACTTCCTTCTTCCAAATCTTTGTTGGTTCTGAAACCAAGTATTCTAGTCCAGAATTGGCGACTAGGGTTATCACCGATTGGATTTCTTGATCTGCATCGTCAAACGCGTCGTGCACCAGCTCATAGCCCTCGTTCACGTTCTCCTCAAGCTTAGGAGCCATTAGGGTTTGGAGAATTTGTCTTTAGAAAAGAGAAGTGTCGACACAATAGTTTTGGTCTCGAAACTTTGAAAGCGTGTCGACAAACAAAGACAGAACCCTATTTATACCTTTCTGATTTTGAAGATGAACAGGCGGGACAGCTAACTCAACATGTGTCGACACTGGCAATAAGTGTCGACACTGACTTATAATGTCTCGACACATATGTGTCGACACAAGTTTAGTCTACAGAGTATATGTGTCGACACTTGGTTATGTGTCGACACAATATAACTCGACACATTGTCGAGACTTTACTTAGAAAAATTCGGAGTAAAACTTAAGTGTCGACACCATATTGAATGTGTCGACACCTACTTGACATGTGTCGACACTAACATGCTGAAGTGTCGACACCACATTCCTAGATGTGTCGACACCATATTTCTGAAGTGTCGACACCACTATTCTGTATCGACATAGATTTGTCTATGTGTCGACACCTTTTTACTTAGCCAATTTTCTATTCTGTAAACTTAATCTAAGTTTATCATTCCTAGTTCAATTTTGAATCTATTGAACTTAGCTTCTTCTAGGGGCTTAGTAAACATATCAGCTACTTGTTCATCTATTTTAACATATTCAAGTGAAATGTCTTCTCTTTCTACATGTTCTCTAAGAAAGTGATATTTAATCTCAATATGTTTTGTTCTACTATGAGATACAGGGTTATTAGCTATTGAAATAGCACTTGTAGAATCACAGTAAAGTGGAGTTCTACTTACCTGAAATCCATAGTCCTCTAGCTGATGTTGAATCCACAGAAGTTGAGCACAGCAACTTCCTGTAGCCACATATTCTGACTCAGCTGTGGAGATTGCCACACTAGTCTGCTTTTTGCTGCTCCATGAAACTAGTCTCCCACCTAGGAATTGACAGGTTCCAGTAGTACTCTTTCTATCCTCTTTGCATCCTGCAAAGTCTGCATCTGAATAACCTGTTAGATCAAAGTCTCCATTCCTAGGGTACTAGAGGCCTAGATAGGGAGTGCCCTTTAGATATCTCAAAATTCTCTTGACAGCAGTCAAGTGAGACTCTTTAGGGCAGGCTTGATACCTTGCACAAACACATGTAGCATACATGATGTCTGGTCTACTAGCAGTCAAGTATAATAGGGAGCCAACTATCCCTCTATACAAGGTTTCATCTACAGGTTTCCCTGCATCATCCTTGCTAAGAGACATACTTGACCCCATAGGAGTCTTCATGGTACTGGATGAATCCATACCATACTTCCTTATGAGTTCTAGGGTGAACTTTGACTGACAAATGGATAAACCATTTTCAGTCTGTTTAACTTGGAGACCCAAGAAAAACTTCAGCTCTCCCATACTACTCATTTCAAACTGACCTTGCATAAGTTTTGCAAACTTTTTGCAAAGGTTGCTTTCAGTAAACCCAAATATAATGTCATCTACATATATTTGGACTAGTATGACATTGCCTCTAGATTCCCTTAGGAATAGAGTCTTATCTATTTTCCCCCTTGAGAACTTGTTCTCAATGAGGAAACTAGATAGGGTTTCATACCAAGCCCTAGGGGCTTGCTTTAACCCATATAAAGCTTTCCTAAGTCTATAGACATAATGAGGTAGAGTTGGATCAACAAAACCTGCAGGCTGCTCCACATAGACTTCTTCTTTCAAATTACCATTTAGGAATGCTGACTTGACATCCATTTGGTATACCTTGAATCCTTGATAGGTTGCATAGGCCAAGAACATTCTTATGGCTTCCAGTCTGGCTACTGGAGCAAAGGTTTGATCAAAATCAATACCTTCTTCTTGCCTATATCCTTTAGCAACCAGTCTAGCCTTATTCTGAATGATGACTCCTTGTTCATCCATCTTATTCCTGTAGATCCACTTAACTCCTATTACATTGTGGTCTTTAGGTTTAGGAACCAATTCCCAGACCTTGCACCTCTTGAACTGATTAAGCTCTTCTTGCATTGCTTCAGTCCATTGTGGATCTTGTATTGCTTCTTCAAATCTTTTAGGTTCAACTTGAGACAAAAAGCTGGAATAGATTGCAGCATTCATATTTCTACTCCTAGTTTGTACTCCTTGTCTTGGATCTCCAATAATCAGCTCTACTGGATGATCTCTAAGATGCCTGTGGGCTGGAGGCATCCTCACTTCAGGTTGAACCACTTCAACATCTGCATCATGCTGTATTCCTTGGATTTCTTCAGCAATTGGCACATGTAGTTCTCCCCTTGGACAGCAGCTACTCTCCTCTCCTTGATGTCTTGCAGCAGGCACTTCTTCTATAGTCAGCTTGTCCATTGTCTTTGTCAAACCTGTGGGGCTGCATACATTGCTAGACAACTCATTATTAATAAGTTTAGTCTCATCAAAAACTACATGCACTGATTCTTCTACAACTTGTGTAGTCAAGTTGTAGACTCTATAAGCCTTACTATTATTGCTGTACCCAACAAAAATTCCCTCTTGGGACTTGGCAGCAAACTTAGTTAAGTAAGACTTTCCATTGTTAAGTATGAAGCATTTGCAACCAAAGATCCTGAAGTAGGATAGGTTTGGTGGTGGCGACGACGGCCCCCAAGTGGACGGCGGCCCCCATGTTGTTGATGACGACACGCTAACGGAAGACCCTCCTTCGTCTCCAACAAAGGACTCGCATCGCCGTGGTGTTCGTATGGAGCGGTGCTACAATTTCCGCCCTCGGCGCAAGACAAATATATAGTTAATTTTATCTTATTATTAGTATGCTATTTGGGATATTTTATTGTGGGCTGCATGTAGCCATATTGTGTGTTATTTTTATTATTTTATTTTGGGCTACATATAGCCAAGACTTGTTGGTAAGCCTATATATAGGCATGTATGCTTTGTTTTAAGTTAAGTTGAATGAGAAAAGAAAACCCTAAAACTTTCCTATCTAAATCTCTCTCCCTCTCTCTCTACAACTCCTAGCCGCCACCCCACTTCCTCTCTCTCTCTCTCTAAAAAATTCGGCCAGCACCCTTTGCTTCCCTTCATCCAAGCCACCACCACCACACATCCACATCAACCCGGCCTCCTCCTTCCATAGCCGGCCAGCCCACTACCACCTCCACCGAGCAGCCCCTTGAAAGAGAACCGGCAGCCCCTCCACGTGAAGCTTGACCGGAAAGGCTTCATCCTACGGCGAAAATCTGAACTTGGGCGTGACGCGTTCAAGGCGGACGATCTATCTCTCCATCCGACGCAACTCCGGTGGATCCGCGGAAGAGCGGCCCTTCAAAGGTAGTCGGAATCATCTATTCCGACTTGGGTAACGATCCTCTCCACCCACATGTGCTTCCCTCTTGATGTTCTAGTGGACGGAATAATTTTTGCGTTGGATTTGAATCGTTAGATTCTTCGTGGGTTTTCCTTTGGATTTTGCATCGATCTTAACCGCGTTATTTCCGAAAAGGGTTTGGCGAACCCCGTATTTTTGTTGGGAGAGATCTACCATTTTTCGATCGCACTTTGGGTAGATCTCTTTTGGTACAACCTTCGCTCGGCCGGACCCAATATTGGTCCTTTTAGCTTGGGATAACGTCGGCCTATCGCCGTTCGCTCGACCTTCCCGCGGGGTGGCTACCGTACGTTGGTGAACTGTGAAAACACGCTTGCGAGTGCGCTGCGATTGACTCTAGTTCGTGAGAGATTGTGGTTTGAGCGTGGCGTTCGTTTCTTTCCCTTAACCCGTCTAGTGTCCGCGGTAGTGGCCTACATCAAATTTTGGTATCAAAGCGAGGTTCTTGTCAATTTTTTAATTGGCACCCTCCCCTCTTTTAGCACGTTAACCTGCACTTGTGTTTGCGTGTTAGTTGTCACAAAAAATCTCAAAAAAAAAATTATCTTTTGTCTGCCAATAGCGGCGTAGTTTTCTTAATTTTCGGCCAAAAAAATCAAAATAAATTTTTCAATAATCCTCTTTTTATTTTCTGCAAGAAAATCAAAAAACATTTTATTTTCCTATAGGCATTAAGCGGGATTAATTCCTTCTTTGGTCTGTCTGAACCTGTTGTCTTCCATTTGCATGCGTACTAGGCTCGGTACGGAATATCCTCCTTCGTCGTCTAATATGGATGATGACCGGGGTGAGGGTCGTCCCCTCACAGAGATTGAGGAGCTCCGTCAGGATTTCACGGAGCAGTTGACGGCCATTAGGGAAGCACTTCACAGATTGGGGTTACCACACGGGGCACCCCGTAATCAACCCGCTCACCCACGGGTGGGAGAGCATCACAACCCTTACCCCCACCCTCCTAATGAGAACGCCCCACGAGCACCGTACGATTTTGACCTTACTCGGGCTGTCCGAGTCAAGCCACCATCCTACGATGGTTTAGGAGATCCCCAAGTCTTCCAGGACTGGATCATGGAGATCGAATGTTATTTCGAGTGGTATACTCTGAACGACGCGGATAAGGTGCAAGTAGCGAGAATGAAGTTGCTAGGGCGCGCTAAGATATTTTGGCTGAATGAGGAGCGGCGTATGAGGGTCGAGAACGGAGCGTTGCCCATAGGCTGGGATGCAATGAAGGCTAGGCTAACGGAACAGTACGTCCCTACTTACCATCGGACACAAATGTTCGATGATTTAGCCACCCTTAAGCAAGGGACTAGGTCGGTGTCTGAGTATATGAGTTTGCTGAAGGACATGATGGTTAGGTGTGACGTGAGAGAGATGCCCGAGATCACCCTCTCCAGGTTCCGTAAGGGACTAAACCCCGACATCCAAGGAAAGCTTCTGCGTCATGGTCACACCGATTTGCACACCACTTTCAACGCTGCCTTAGATATTGAGCAGCACAACGCGCTTAAGGGAAAGTCTCGCTCGTTCCAAAAGGGAAAGTCCATTTTAGGGCCGCCTCCCACCGCCACCTATAAGGCTAAAGGAAAGTATCAGTCCCCCGACTCGACCTCCATAGTCGTTACGGCTAGGAATGATAGAAACCCCTCTGGTGAGAGGGTCCCGGTGGGTCGGGTCAACAGAACGAATGTCACCTGTTACGCTTGCGGGGTCCAAGGGCACTATGCTAGTGATTGTCCTACTACACCCAGAACATTAGCCCTGTTAGATTCTGCCGGTGGGGCCGACGACATAACTTACGAGGCGGGCGAAGAGAGCGAGTCGGACGGAGTGCCTAGTGATATGGAGGATGACCCCCGTATGATGGTTATGAGGTGTATCCTGGCGACCCCACGAGCGTTAGACGATTGGAATAGGACAAACATTTTCACGTTGAATTTTAAGAGTGGTGAAAAATGGTGTAGGTTGATCATCGATAGCGGTAGTTGCATGAACATAATTTCTGAAGCCGCGGTGAGACGAATGTCTCTTATTGCCGAGCCACACCCTCACCCTTATAAAGTGGCATGGGTAGACAAGTCGTCCCTCCCTGTGACGAAGCGATGCTTGGTACCCCTTACCATCAAAGCTTATTCTGAGCAGATTTGGTGTGACGTCATCCCTATGGATGCGTGCCACGTCTTGTTGGGTCGCCCTTGGTTGTACGATCATGACGTCACCCACTTTGGTCGGGCCAACACTTACGAGTTTAAATTTAATGGCCGAACCATCCTCTTAAAACCCGCCCCGCCGAAAGATCCTTCGGCCCCCTCGAAGGATACGGTCGTCCCGGTCGAGAAGAAGACGTTGAGCCTGATAGGGAGGAAAGAATTGAAGCGTACTACCCTTGTAGATGGGGTCCTCTATGCCTTAGTGTGCCTACAAGTTAAGGAAGACGCAGCCCCTTTTGAGGACTTGCCGTCGGCGTTGAGAAAACTCCTAGAAGAGTTTGTGGATGTGTACCCGGAAGAGCTACCGGCTGAATTACCCCCGTTGCGGGAAATCCAACATGCCATTGATTTCATTCCGGGCTCTTCATTGCCCAACCTCCTGCATTATCGGCTAAACCCCTCCGCACACTTAGAGTTGCAAACCCAGATCTCGGATTTATTGCAAAAGGGTTTTATCCGCCACAGCAAGAGCCCGTGTGCCGTGCCCGCCTTACTTGCCCCCAAGAAGGATGGCTCTTGGAGGATGTGTGTGGATAGTAGAGCTATTAATAAAATCTCTATTAAATATCGCTTTCCCATCCCTCGCTTGGATGATTTATTGGACATGTTAGCCGGTGCCACGATTTTTTCGAAATTGGATCTTAGGAGTGGCTACCATCAGATCCGAATTAGGGAAGGTGACGAGTGGAAAACCGCCTTTAAGTCTAAGGAAGGGCTCTACGAGTGGTTAGTTATGCCGTTTGGACTTTCCAATGTGCCGAGCACGTTTTCGAGGATGATGACCCACGTCTTCCAACCCTATATGGGAAAATTCATCGTGGTATATTTTGACGATATCTTGGTATTTAGCACCTCCACGATTGATCATGAGTCACATTTAAGAACCATCCTTACCACGCTGAGATTGGAAAAATTATTCTTGAACATTAAGAAGTGTACCTTCCATGTGACATCGGTTGAGTTCCTCGGTTATATTGTGAGTTCGGAGGGGATCCACGTAGACCCCAGGAAAGTGCAAGCCATTAGAGATTGGCCCGAGCCCGCCAACATTCGGGATGTTAGGAGTTTTCACGGGCTCGCTACATTTTATCGGCGATTTATTAAGAATTTTAGTAGCATTATGGCCCCTATTACCGAGTGCATGAAAAAAGGCGAATTTACATGGACGAACTCAGCCGCTGCGGCATTCCAATTAATTAAATCGCACATGTCGGAAGCCCCCCTTTTGCGACTACCGGATTTTACCAAGGTTTTCGAGTTGTCATGTGATGCGTCTGGAGTGGGAATTGGTGGAGTGTTGAGTCAGGAAGGCCACCCTGTGGGGTATTTCAGTGAGAAACTAGCAGGTCCAAAATTAAATTATTCCAATTATGATCGGGAGTTTTACGCGGTTATTCGTTGCCTCCAACATTGGCGGCATTATTTACTTCCTAAGGAGTTTGTCATCTTATCCGATCATGAAGCTCTAAGGTTTCTTAACTCTCAAACTAAGGTTAGTCCTAGACATGCCAAATGGGTCTCCTATCTACAGGAGTATACTTTCATTATCAAACACCTCAAGGGGACTCTCAACCGCGTAGCCGACGCCCTTAGTCGTGTTTCGTTATTGCTCTCCACGCTAGAAGTAAAGGTGATTGGCTTAGATAGGATTAAGGACGAGTACGTCCACTGCCCAGATTTTAAGGATATCTATTTCGCCACCCAAGATGACTCGCCGACAACCATTACTTCTTTTTACATTCGGGACGGCTACTTATTTAACCATTCGAAGCTTTGCATCCCCCGTTCCTCCCTACGCCACTTCATAGTGTGGGAATTGCATGGTGGAGGGTTAGGGGGACACTTTGGTCGTGACAAGACGATCACGTTAGTTGAAGACAAGTTTTATTGGCCCGGTCTTAAGGCAATGGTTAGTAAGATCGTGGGTAGTTGCCGAGCATGCCAACTGGCTAAGGGGAACAAAACTAACGCGGGGCTTTATACCCCTCTTCCGATTCCGTCTATTCCTTGGGAAGACGTTAGCATGGACTTCATTCTCGGCCTCCCAATCACATTTCGGCGTCACGACTCTATCTTAGTTGTTGTAGATCGATTCTCTAAAATGGCTTATTTTATCGTGTGCAATAAAACCAACGACGCGTCACACGTCGCCCAATTATATTTTAAAGAGGATGGTAGGCCATCGCGGAGTTCCGAAGTCTATAGTTACTGATAGGGATGTGAAATTTACTAGTTATTTTTGGAAGACCCTGTGGAGGATTATGGGCACCAAACTTCTATTCTCTTCCGCGTACCATCCGCATACGGATGGGCAAACAGAAGTTGTGAACAGAAGTTTAGGTAGTTTGCTTCGATGCCTTGTGGGAGACCACAAGGGTACATGGGACCTTATCCTCCCTCATGCTCAGTTGGCTTATAATAATTCCAAAAATACGTCCACGGGTTTGTCCCCGAATGAGATCGTGCACGGTTATAAAGCTCTCGTGCCCCTTGACTTGCTTCTGTTACCGCTATCGTTTATGTCAAGTCAATTTGCACAGGACTTTGCCTCTCACATCCATGATCTTCACAAATGCATAAATGAAACGCTTACCACTCAATACGCGTCTTATCAAGTTCATGCCAACGCACATAAGAGAGTGTCTCCCTTGAAAGTGGGCGATTTAGTCATGGTACGTCTCATCCCTGAACGGTTGCCTACGGGCACCTTAAAAAAGTTAGCGGATCGGCGAGCCGGACCTTTTCGGATTTTAAAACGGTTAGGAGACAATGCTTTTCTTTTGGAACTGCCCACTGATTGGGGTATTTCCCCTGTTTTTAATGTTTCGGATTTAACGCCATATATTGCTCCGCCACTAGAACTATCTTCCTGTCCGTTTAGTTCCACTACAGATTCTCATGGGTATGGGGTTGAGGGGGGTAAGGGCTCGCTCTCTCCGTCGGTCTCCAACGGAGGTACGCTACATGTTGATTCTATAGATTTTCCCCCTTTGCTGCCTAATGCTTTTCCCAGGTTTGCCAGGACCGCCTTTTTGCCAGACAGGATTCTCCAGGATGACGTGTTTCCCACTGCTGATGGCGATGTGCGCCGCTACTTGATCCGCTGGCGTGATCGCCCCGCCTCTGATGACTCTTGGCTCCCGGAAGCGGAAGTGGCTCTCTTGGACGGTGTTCTTCTCCGACGGTATCTTCAAGACAACTCCTCGGTGATGAGTCCTTTCAAGCGGGGGAGGATTGGTGGCGACGACGGCCCCCAAGTGGACGGCGGCCCCCATGTTGTTGATGACGGCACGCTAACGGAAGACCCTCCTTCGTCTCCAACAAAGGACTCGCGTCGCCGTGGTGTTCGTATGGAGCGGCGCTACAATTTCCTCCCTCGGCGCAAGACAAATATATAGTTAATTTTATCTTATTATTAGTATGCTATTTGGGATATTTTATTGTGGGCTGCATGTAGCCATATTGTGTGTTATTTTTATTATTTTATTTTGGGCTACATATAGCCAAGACTTGTTGGTAAGCCTATATATAGGCATGTATGCTTTGTTTTAAGTTAAGTTGAATGAGAAAAGAAAACCCTAAAACTTTCCTATCTAAATCTCTCTCCCTCTCTCTCTACAAATCCTAGCCGCCACCCCACTTCCTCTCTCTCTCTCTCTAAAAAATTCGGCCAGCACCCTTTGCTTCCCTTCATCCAAGCCACCACCACCACACATCCACATCAACCCGGCCTCCTCCTTCCATAGCCGGCCAGCCCACTACCACCTCCACCGAGCAGCCCCTTGAAAGAGAACCGGCAGCCCCTCCACGTGAAGCTTGACCGGAAAGGCTTCATCCTACGGCGAAAATATGAACTTGGGCGTGACGCGGTCAAGGCGGACGATCTATCTCTCCATCCGGCGCGACTCCGGTGGATCCGCGGAAGAGCGGCCCTTCAAAGGTAGTCGGAATCATCTATTCCGACTTGGGTAACGATCCTCTCCACTCACATGTGCTTCCCTCTTGATGTTCTAGTGGACGGAATAATTTTTGCGTTGGATTTGAATCGTTAGATTCTTCGTGGGTTTTCCTTTGGATTTTGCATCGATCTTAACCGCGTTATTTCCGAAAAGGGTTTGGCGAACCCCGTATTTTTGTTGGGAGAGATCTACCATTTTTCAATCGCACTTTGGGTAGATCTCTTTTGGTACAACCTTCGCTCGGCCGGACCCAATATTGGTCCTTTTAGCTTGGGAGAACGTCGGCCTATCGCCGTTTGCTCGACCTTCCCGCGGGGTGGCTACCGTACGTTGGTGAACTGTGAAAACACGCTTGCGAGTGCGCTGCGATTGACTCTAGTGCGTGAGAGATTGTGGTTTGAGCGTGGCGTTCGTTTCTTTCCCTTAACCCGTCTAGTGTCCGCGGTAGTGGCCTACATCATTTGGTTTCCTGCCTTTCACAACTTCATAGGGGGTCTTGTTTAGCCCATTAGTGATGGTAGCCCTATTTATAACATGGCATGCAGTGTTAACTGCTTCAGCTCAGAAATACTCAGGCAGTGATGTATCACTTAGTAGGGTTATACCAGCTTCTATCAAGGTCCTATTTTTCCTCTCAGCAATGTCATTTTACTGAGGTGTTCTAGGTGAAGAGAATTCTTAAAATATCCCAAAGTCTTCACATAGTTTTGTCATGCTTTCAGATTGAAACTCAGTACCATGGTCACTTCTAATTTTGACCACAGTACTATTAAGTTCATTCTGAATTTGCTTGACAAAGCTGTAGAAGACACTAGGTGTTTCAGATTTCTGTCTTAAGAAGAACACCCAGGAAAACCTTGAGTAGTCATCTACAACTACAAGGGTATAGACCTTCCTACCTAAGCTGTGAACTGGCATTGGACCAAAGAGATCCAAATGCAAGAGGTACAAACACCTCACAGCATCTTTGTTATCTATGCTTCTAAAGGTGGATTTAGTCTGCTTGCCCTTTTGACAAGCTGAGCAAATGCCATCTTTAACACACTTAACTTGAGGACCATTCCTCACTAACTCTTTACTAAAGAGTTTGCTAATTGTCTTGTAGTTAAGATGGGCCAGCCTCTTGTGCCATTTGACACAATGAGAGACTGTCTCATCAGCTACAAGACAAACTGGAGAACCATTGTTCTCAATCATAATGTCTAGGCAGTAGACATTTCTATTCCTATAACCTATCAAGATGATCTCTTGATCACTTGACCTCTTGATATGACAACCATTTTTAACAAATGAGATGTCATACCCTACATCACTTAACTGACTTATACTTATTAGGTTGTGTTTCAACCCTTTAACATAAGCCACTTGAGTAATGGTAACTAAGTTTGAAGAAATGTTACCAAACCCTTTGATGATTCCTTTTTCAGAACCACCAAAGGTCACTTTAAGACCATTTTTGATTGGAATGTAGTCCATCAGTAGTCCCGTAGTTCCAGTCATATGTCTGGAACATCCACTATCCAAGTACCATGTAGGGGTATGGCCACTTGGACTTACCTGCAAAACAGATTAATGGACCTTAGAACCCAAAGCAATCTTGGGTCCTTGGTACTTGTTAGTCTGTAACTTGACAAAGCTACCTACTGGCTTTCCACCAGATAGCTTGCTACTCACCTTGGCACTGGCATTGTGCCAACAGTCCACTGCAAAGTGGCCAACCTTGCCACAGCACCAGCATTCAAACTTGTTGTACCTTTGCTTAGGTACAACCTTTGCTGTTTTATCTACAGCAGACCTGTTGAATGTTGGGGCTTTGCCCTTGGACTTAAACTTGGACTGCTCAGTCCCTGCAGGTCTAACAAAGCCCAGTCCAGCCTTGCCTTTATGATGAACAAATTCATCAATTAAAGGTAGCACTGATTTAGGTTTTGAAAACCTAGCAACAAGCTCTCTTTCTTTCTGAAGATTGATCTCCAGTCTCTTAATTTGATCATTCTTATAGGTGATAGTTCCCATCTGAATCACAGTAATGTGTTTCAGCCTGGCTACCTCATTCAGTTTTTGATCAAATTATTTCTCAAAATCTGTTGCAACAGCCTTGAGATCTGCAATCTCCTTTGCCTGACTTTTGGCTAGGGTCTTACTTTCTTGTAGGCTTACAACAGTACCTTATATTCATCTATGAGCTGATGAATATCTTCCTCAGACTCAGATATATTCTCATAACTTGATGAAGAAAAATCTGATTCTGAACTAGAATAAGAAACTGAATTTAAACTTGAACTTTGTACCTGACTGGGTCCTGGCTGCTCCAGGATTTTGGCACTCTCTGTCAAAGCCATTAGCCCTTGGCAATGACTGTCTTCTTGTTCATAAATTGATTCCAAGATCTCCATGAATTCTTCCTCTTCTTCTTCTGCATACAGCCCTATGTAGGCTTCAGCCTCAGACTCAGTTTCTGAGGAAGATATATCTGATAGAGTCTTCTCCTTCTTAGCAACAAAAAACTTTTCTTTCTTTCCTTTGAAGTGAGTCTTTTTCCTGTCACCAGATTCCTTTCTCTTCTCTGGACAATCTGCAATAACATGGCCCTGTCTATTGCAGCAATAACAAACAATCTTTGAACTAGTTGCCTTGCTTGATTTTGTCCTTTTCTTGTCATTCTTTGAAGACCTCTTTTTCTGATAAGAGTCTTCCTTTCCTTGTGATGTAGAAGGCCTTGACCTCCATTGTTTCTTTTTCAAAAACTTCTGAAAGTGTCTAGTGAAAGCAGCAAAGTCTTCATCACTTTCACTGCTCTTAGACTTAGTGCTGTCAGACTCATCAGACTCTGATTCAACTACCTCTGGAGGTGGAGTTGAAGACTTATTCCTGCACTTCCTGGGAACTTCTGTCTTGAAAGCAACAGTTCTTTCTTTGTGCTCAGTCCTTGTTGATTTCTCCTCCTCTTTTCTCACTGTTAACTGCATCTCATATGACAATAGCTTGCCAAACAGTGTGGGAGGAGGAATTTCCCCCAACTTAGCCATTTCTCTTATGGCACAGATCTTGGTGTCCCAATCTTTGGTTAGGGACCTTAAGAACTTGTCATTTAGTTCATAGTTAGTGAACTCTCTTCCATAAGACATGAGTTCATTAACTATTCTGTAAAATTTCTTATAGCACTCAGTGATGCTATCACTCTTTCCTTGCCTAAAGCTCTCATACTCCTGATTTAGCAAGGACTTCCTATCTTGCCTAACTTCTTCAGAACCTTCCATATAGACAATGAGAGTATCCCACATCTCTTTTGCTGTCTTACAGTGAATTAAGTTCTGAAAAGTGGCATCATCAATGGCACTCACTATTATGTTCTGTGCCCTCTTGTCCATGGTGGCTAGGACAATTTCATCCTTAGTCATCTCAGAGAAATCCTTTGGGGTCCTCTGATTTGCATCCAATACTGAAATCTTCATTGGCACATAAGGCCCTTCCTTAACTGTAATGTAGATTCTAGGGTCAGAGGCTTCCATGAATAACCTTACCCTCTCTTTCCAGATCCCAAAGATCTCTTTCCTGCATATGGGTAATTTCATGGAACCCAATTCCTTGTGATTCTCATAAGAACCCATATTTCTTGATGTTCTTGAATTTCTTGAATCTGTGAATTGCCTTACACTGAATCTGCCAAACAGGATCTCCTCAGACTGTTAGTCCTTGTTTTGAGTAACCTCGCTTTGATACCACTTGAAAGATATGGTACCTAAACACCTAGAGGGGGGGTGAATAGGTGACCTAATCCTTTTCTAACTTTATTAGCAGCAATCAGTTATTTCACAGCAAACTAACTAGTTTATCACAGCAAAACACAGCATACACAGCAACAGTTTTCAGCACAGTACAGCACACAGTGATTTATAGTGGTTCCCCAAGATATGGGTACATCCACTTTCCCCCTTCGCCTATCTAGCAGTGTACTAGATTCGGCCAAAATCCTGCACTGTCTCAGAACCCGAATTGGTTCCTACCTCAGGCCCTAAGCCTTACAACTCAGCTTTATACCAAAACTTACACTCAGCCAATCAAGGCCTACACTCAGCCAATCCAAGGCCTACACTCAGCCAACAAGACCTACACTCAGAGATCACAATCTCCTACACTCAGCCAACAAGGCCTACACTCAGAGATCACAATCTCCTACACTCAGGCTAACAAGCCCTACCCTCAGCCTTTATAATTATAGGCTTACAAATCTCTCAGATCCAAAGGATCCTACAAGTTAAAAAGATATTACAAAATACAACTCTACAACTCAGAAAGATAAGAGGGGAGTTGAGAGATTCTTGATGAGTTCTTGGAAGAACTCAGCTGGATCCAATCTGACTTATCTTTCTTCAAAGCTTCTTGAGTAGAACTGAATAAGACTGAATCCTCTGCAGTTGTTCCTTGACCTCTGCTTTTTAAGAATCAGAATTGAATCTGAATCCTTCTTCTCAGCCTAGTTCCAGAGGCTGATTTCTTGGATGGAGCCCTCTCTCTCCAACTTCTTAGATCTGCACTTGGACTACAAGATCATCTTATATTGATACTCTGTGTAACACTTTTCTGATTACTTGAGTAATCTGTTCCACTTGTTAATCACTTGATCAACTCTTTCAACTACCACAACACCACTTTCTGTAAACTGTGGGTGCCTATTTATAGGCCTTCTTCATGATAACCGGCTGGTCCGATTCATAACTGACTTCTGACATCTCTGACAGTTGCTGTAAACCGGCTGGATCGGCAGCTGTCATGTCAACCAATCACTTCTTGAAAATCTCTAACAGTCAGTAAGTGTCGAGACTTTCTGTCTTTAAGTGTCGACACTTATAGACCAAGTGTCGACACATGCTTTGTAAGTGTCGACACAAGTCTACAAGGTGTCGACACATATCCTTGTATGTCTCGACACAGATTCTTCTTCATGTGTCGACACTGAAATTGAGTGTCGACACAAGTACTTGTTCTTCTAGCTTTTGCTGAATTCTTCTATATGTCGACACATCTCCTTTGTGTCGACACATCTTCTTGTGTTGAATCTGTCAAGTGTCGACACTGCTCCTTGGTGTCGACACATAGTCTTCTATGTTGAATCTTGCTGAGTGTCGACACAGCTCCTTATGTCGACACACCTTCTTGTTGTTGAGACTTCAGCTGAGTGTCGACACATTCCCATAGTGTCGACACTTGTACTTAGAATAATTTGTTGTTCTTTCTGTTCTTTGCTAAGTGTCGACACAGCTCCATGTGTCGACACTTTCTTCAAGTGTTGAGTCTTCAGTTGTGTGTCGACACATTGTTCTGGGTGTCGACACATACTTCAAATGTTGACTCTTCTGTTGAGTGTCGACACATTGTGTTGAGTGTCGACACATGCTTCAAGTGCTGACTCTTCTGCATAGTGTCGACACATTGTGTTGAGTGTCGACACTTGTACTTAGACTCTGCAGACTTTTGCTGAGTGTCGACACAGCTCCAAGTGTCGACACTTTCTGGTGTAGACACAGCTTCACTGGGTGTCGACACAGCTCCTTGTGTCGACACCTTCTGTCTGCACTTTTCTTCACTGAGTGTCGACACAGCTCCAAGTGTCGACACTTTCTGTCTGGTGTCGACTCTGCATCCTAGGTGTCGACACAATGACTCCAAGTGTCGACACATCTTGTCTGGGTGTCGACACAAGTCTTCTTAAGTGTCGACACTTTCCCTCTAGGTGTCGACACATGGACTTAGAAACTTTTTGCTTCAGTCCAGTACTTTCTTAACCTGCACAAGTAACTCAAACATACATCAAATACATTATGATGTATATCATTGAGTTGGGTGAGGCTTCTTCAAATCAGGTACATTTGACCAATGTACCCAACAAAAGTGTTTTCCAAACCTCGACACGCAGGTCGGTCACACATGAATAATACAAGTAAACATTTAATAATTAGTCCTTCGAGGACCGGCTCAGCAGCAAGGACTTTTGCCCGCTATTTATCACTTGGCTCTGCAGCACCTGCAAGCAACAATCCACTACAACGGTGGCAAACAAAAGCAACGGTCAGCTATGCTGACCAAATTATAACGACCCCGCCCCCGAACTCGGGGCGGCGATGCTCCTTCCCTGCACTTTGTTAGCATAACCAAGCAGTATAGTGTACAAACACTTCACCACAGGCGTAGGCACTCATGGCCACACACACCGTGCACTCAGGGCACATTTTCGGTGAACCCGGTCAAAGTCCGCGGTCTCACCACCGCCCCCTGGATGGCAATTTCTCGTGAGCATTTGGTCTTTCTGGCCACTTCCTAAGACCCTCCATCTATGCCAATGGAAAGTCCCACGTACTTTAGTTCACTTGTACCTAACGACATAGAGCGGGTACGGTTCCGCCTAACTCGTTGCTCACACCACCCTGTCACCTTAAGACATGGGTGCGGTTCAAACTTCCCCGAGTCCCAAATCGATATCACACTTTATATAACCCGATTATGTACAAGTTGGCTCTCAGGCCACCAAGTTGGCAGAATCACGCATCTGCACAGTTTTTCGGGTGCACCTTCGAGTTAGTCCCCAAGGCTCCTTGTTACAATCTACCGCGTAGAAAACCCAAAAAACAATCAACTGCACAGAGTCTTCTCCGGCCATTCATGCAATGCAACATCACCGATCTAGACTAACTTGTCTGGGTAGGCTTCACACATCATGCCTATGTTTGTTTCTCGATTATGGACTCTACATGCTAAACAACGGGGACTATTCATGTCTACCCGAAGGAACTCCTCACACTCAATGCAAACTCACGAGAGCGGGCTTCCTATGCAAAGAAAAGAGGACTTCATATGTCCTAGGATGAGAATAGTTACCCTAGCATTCCTCTTCGGTGCCATGGAAATCTATGCGGATGAAAAACACTGCAATGTCCTCGCCTCCGTAGATCCGAACTCGGCTCGCAATTTGGAGCTCTGAAGCTCCACCGGCGGCCAGATCTATCTTCCTTCTTCTTCCTTGCTCTCCCCACTCTCTAGAACTTTAGAAATAGAATAACCCAAAGAGAATGAGGGTTTCTAAGCCCTATTCCCGGGTATATCCCAACAAGAACACACTGAACCATTGGATCCCAAAATAAGGAAATAGACGGCCACGATTCGCACATAAAATAAGATTCCTAGGCCCAACACGGCTTGTGACACGCCCATGTCCAAGGCAGTGTGCCCCATTTGTCGCTGAAACCATCACATCCCGAAAAGAACACAGGCTCTCGACATGCCCGTGTCAGTCTTGACATGCTCGTGTCATCCAGTACATGCCCGTGTAGCTGAGCATGTTCTTCCATCAACACAGGACCAACACCCACCTGAGAAGAACACGAGTGATTGACACGCCTGTGTCAAATTTGACACGCCCGTGTCAGGTTGAACATGCCTGGGATTCAGGCCATGTTTCAGCCCGACTCAACTCGGCCAACCACCCAAGTAGGATAAGGACTGGGACACGCCCGTGTCTCAGGCCGTGTTCGTTGCTCAATGATCGTCGACTGAAATTGGTCGACCACATGGCCATCGTCGAACCCGAGCACGACACGGCCCTAGGACACGCCAGTATCCCCACGCCAGTGTCCCAGGCCGTATGACGTATACCAAATCCTAGACTTGGCTCAAAACGCCACCTGTCGCTCTTTTGAGTTCCGGGGCGTTACAACTCTCTCTCTCTCTTAAAAGAATTTCGTCCCGAAATTACATAACGGAAAGATAAAAACAAAACTTAAATGGTATCTGAGCGGCATAACTCCGGGTACTCCTCAAGCATGGTCTGCTCTCGCTCCCACGAGAGCTCCTCCCGGCCGGAGATGTCCCGACGGACCTTGACCATCCTGATTTCCTTGTTACGTAAACGCTGACTTCCATGTCCTCAATGCGAACGGGCTTGACCTTCATCGTCAACCCATTGTCGATCGGCACTTAATCGACCGCAATCACTTGCGAAGGCTCTTGCGCCGCCTTCCGCAGCACCGATATGTGGAATACGTTGTGTAGACAACTTAGCTCCACTAATAGCCTCAATCGATAAGCTGCTTTGCCAATCCGCTCCAGAACCACAAACGGTCCAAGGTACCTCGGGCTTAGCTTCTTCAAATGTCGTACCCGCGAGACACCCTTGAACGTCTTGATGTTCAAGTACACCCAGTCACCGATAGCGAATTCCACGTTCCTATGCTTAATGTTATTATACTTAGCTTGCCGGTCCTAAGCGATTATCAATCTTTCTCGCATCGTTCGAACCAATGACGTTGCATCTTCCACCTCTTGCCGCTTGTACAACTTTGACTCACCCGTTTCCAACCAAGACAACGTCGTGCGACATCTTCTACCATAAAGGGCCTCGAAGGGCGCCATTTGAATGCTCGCCTGGTAGCTTTTGTTGTAAGTGAATTCCACCAAGTATATGGGATCTTCCCACTACTTCCCGAAATCCAGAACGCACATGCAAAGCATGTCTTCCAACGTCCTATTGACACTCTCGGTCTGACCATCCGTCTGGGGATGAAAGGTTGTGCTGAAACTCAGCTTTGTCCCCAACATCTGCTGCACCAACCTCCAATCATTGGATGTGAATCGCCCATCTCGGTCACTCACGATGTTGCGGGACACACCGTGAAGCCGTACAATATTATCCACATATAACTTTTCCAATTTCTCCACAGAATCATCCTTCTTATGCGAAATGAAGTGCGACACTTTCGTCAAACGATCTATGACCACCCAGATGACGTTGTTTCCCTTCTACGACCTTGGCAAACCATGCACAAAGTCCATAGTAATGTCGTCGAACTTCCACTCTGGAATAGGCAAGGACTTCAAGAATCCTCCAGGCTTTTGGCACTCTGCCTTCACTAAGGCGCATGTTTGACACTTCGCCACATAGAGTGCCACAACCTTCTTAAGTCCTGGATACCAAAACAATTTCTTCATATCACGGTACACTTTTGTGCTCTCTGGGTGTATCGAGTACTTGGTATGATGAGACTCGTAGATCAATACCGCCCGCAGATTGCCCACGTTTGGGACGCACAGACGACCGTCTTTCCATAGCAATCCATCCACGACCTCAAATTTGGAATTTGACCCATCCAAAGCCTCAACCATGATTTGCTTCATATGGCCATCCATATCTAGAGCCTGCTGAATCCGATCAGCCAGGTCACAATGAACTTCAGTCCAGTTCAGTAGCGCTTCGACACTAGACTGCTTGTCTACGCAAGAGATCTCTAACGCCTCCAACTCCCGAACCAAACGCTCTTCATGAACCGACTGCCAGTTGGCTTGAGCTGGGGCCCTGCGACTCAACGCATCCGCAACTGCATTGCCTTTCCCAGGCACAAAGTGAATCTTGAATGTGTAGCCCCCAGGAACTCCATCCACCTCCTCAGTTGCATGTTTAGATCCTTCTGATCCAACAAGTATTTCAGGCACTTTTGGTCGGTATAGATATCGACCTTCACCCCATATAAGTAATGCCCCCACAGCTTCAAGGAAAAAATCACGGCCGCTAACTCCAAGTCATGGACCGGATAATTCCTCTCATGCACTTTCAGATGTCGCGAGCCATACGCTATCACACTTCCGTGTTGCAGTAGAACACAACCCAGTCCACTGCCTGAAGCATCGTTGTAGATCTTAAAGCCTTCGGTCCCACTCGGCGAACTCAGCACAGGCGTCGTGGTCAACCGACTCTTTAACTCCTCAAAAGCTCGAGCGCACTCCGGCCTCCAAACAATCTTCTGACCTTTCCTCATCAGAGTCATGAGGGGTAACGCTATCCGTGAGAAGTTCTCCACGAAGCGATTGTAATAGCCAGCAAGTCCTAGAAAACTCCGGACTTCCACTACCGTAGATAGCACAGGCCACTCTCGTATAGCAACAATCTTCGTCGGATCCACCGCAATTCCCTCTTCATTGACTATGTTACCAAGGAACGCTACTGAGGATAACCAAAACTCGCATTTGGATAACTTGGCGTATAGTTGATTCCTCCTCAGCCTCTCCAACACAAAATACAGATGCTTAAAGTGATCCTCCTCACTCTGCGAGTACACCAATATGACATCGATGAAGACGATCACAAAGTGGTTTAGGTACTCCCTGAAAGTCCTGTTCATCAGATCTATGAACACTGACGGCGCATTAGTCACCCCAAACGGCATGACTGTAAACTCATAATGACCGTATCTCGTACTAAAAGTTGTCTTGGGGATATCACTCTCACTTATCCTCAGTTGATAATACCCGGACTTAAGATCCAATTTTAAGTACACCGTTAACCCGACTAACTGATCAAACATATCATCAATCCTTGGGATCGGGTACTTGTTCTTCTCTGTTAGCTTGTTCAGCTCTCAACAACCGATTCAAAGTCATAAACTCGATGGAATGTGTTTGGACCCCTAGTAGATCCCGCTACCAGGCTCTCACCTAGCTGGCAGGGCCAGAAGTCACTCGGTGTCATCCTTGGCCTCGAGCAGATCCCGCTGTCAGGCTCTCACCTAGCTGACAGGGCCGGAAGTCAATCGATGGAATGTGTTTGGACCCCAAGCAGATCCCGCTGCCAGGATCTCACCTAGTTGGCAGGGACGGAAGTCACTCGTTGTCATCCTTGGCCTCGAGCGGACCCCGCTGTCTGGCTCTCACCTAGCTGGCAAGGCAGGGAGTCACTCGATGGTATTGGCCTTGAGATTTCCAGGAAGAGATCAAGAAGTTTCAAAGTGGCAGGAAGCAAGGGGAAAGGGGTTTTTGTAGAGGCGAGCTCGGGCTCGGCTAACCCAGTTCGGCATCAGCAAGAGGATTCTGCATGGGCAAGTTTGGACTCATCAATCCCAGCTCGACATCGGCGAAGCAGTGGCAAACCTGGGCCTCGCCAAAGGAAGGCGAGCCAGGCCAAGGAACTTCACCCCTTTGCCTGTTACACTTAGAAGATTTTTTCTTATTTCTTGAGCTCAACCTGGAGGGCTCGCGAGCGAGGTAAGACGGCGTAATAATGACGGAGAGCAGCCCGCTCCCGAATCGCCTGGGGCTCGGCGAGCACTCAGAACGCACTCACTCGCGGGCGCGTATACATGACTATCCTACTCATGGAACCTGTCTATGCGAGGTCGCCAGGGGAAGCACTCTCGGACATATACAGCACAATGAGGAAAGTACAAAAAAAAGAGAAAGAAAAGAGAGAGAGAGAGAAGTGGCACGGGTATGGTCAAAATCTTTCATTCATTAAATAAGTGTTTACAAAATGTTTACAGGGAGCTCCTCTCGGTGATTAGACAAAAAAAAGAGAGAGAGAGAGAGTAGAAGAAGAAGGAAAAAAGTATGTATAAGATCAGGCCTCGCCTCCCCCCCCCCCGCGCCGGACTGGTCCTCGCCTCCACCCGACGGATCCTGGAAGCTCTTCCCAAACATCGCATCCAAGCTGTCCTCCTTTTCGCTGGGCGGCGTTGCCCGGAACAGGCTCAGCATCAGGTCCCGGGCCGAGATCACCTCGCATCCCTCCACCAGCACCCTCGAGTCTTTCATCATTTGGAGGATGCACTCGGCGGCTTGGATGGAGTTGATCCAAAGTCTCTCGGTGAGGTCGGCCTCGCCAATGATCCGCGGGCTCTTGTAGGGGAGGGTAGGGTCGATGTCGTGGGGCGAAAAGAAGATCTCCGCCTTGCGACGGACCTCGCTGAGGAGGTGCTGATTCTACCCCTTCAGCTTCATGTTCGTGCCTTCCAGCTCGGCCAGGCGTGCGCGCAGCTGGCTGATCTCCTCCCCCCTGCTCGGCATTGCGAGACTAAAGCTCCCCGGCAGCATTGGCATCCTGGTAAAGAGAAAATTCAGTATGGTATCAATGCAAAATGTTCTAAGTAAAAGAGAAGAGTAGTGTTTGACACTTACCAGCCCGCCGGCGGCTTGGGCGAGTAGACCCTCCACTATACCGAGCTGCCTCGCCTGGTCAGCGACCTTATCCTTGGAGATGTCGCGAGCCTGCTCAGCCTTTTGGAGTTGGTGGCTGAGGGCAAAGCTGCGGGGTGCCAGCATGTGGTGTAGCTTCATGGTCTGCAGGTGGGCCTGCAGGCCCTCATGGCCGAGCTGCCGGAGGGTCATCTTCTTGTAGGCCTCAGCATCCTCGCGGCCATACAAGCCGAAGCCGAGGGCGTAGGCATGACCGTTGGCGGGCTCGCGGTCGTTCTAGGAGGGGTGCAGGGTGGAGATGGAGACTCGATGACCGAGCTCATCCCACTGCAGCATGGGCTCGCCCGCCGAGTCCTTCCACCGCCCGCCGAAGTTGAAGAGGGGGTGTTGCTTCGGCGTCGCGCGCTCGCGGGCTGCCCTCTTCGCCGATGGAGGAGGGGAGATCACCGCCGTGGAGGAAGGGCCCTCCCCGCCTTTCCGGCCCTTGCTGGTAATCTCCTTCAGCGGGCTCTCCGGCGACGCGTCGGGAGGGGTCTCCGACGAGCTGATGTACTTGGGGCTGGGCCGTTGATGTTGTCGTTGTTGTTTCCACCGCGGAGCCAACAGGGTACTCTGCATCTTCTTTAGAGGTCACTGGCGGTGTGGCGGGTTCGACCCCGCGTCCTCTGGCCGCCTCTTGCTGGAAGAGGATTGAGAGAGGGCCGCCTCATCTCGGCAGGCCTCCGCTGCCGCCTTCTCGCGGGCAAAAGGTTCCGGGTGCGACCCCGGATCCGCAAATGGCTGGTTCGCAGGAATAATCCGCTCCCCTGCAAGGAAAATACTTAGAGAAAAATCAGAACTGGTTCAACAACAATATGGCGAGCTCGGCGATCAGGCGAGCTCGGCAAGATGAGGAGAGAATAGTACCTTCGCCGGGCAGAACAGGGGGAAGCGCGTCGAGGCCCCTCCGCAGGAAGGCGACCTCAAAGTCTTTGTGGAGGAAGTACTTGTGGAGCTCGGCGTCGTTGCCGGACACGGTAGGGGGGCGGTAGACCTCCTCGCCTTTTTGCTGGGGCGAGTAGGGGATGTTGCCGAGATCGCCCTTGATGAAGACGATCTTGGTCATCCAGGTGTGATGCTTGTTCGCGATCTCGCGAACCTTGATCAGCGAGCCGCCGAAGTAGGCGATCCCATCCGGCGTCGCCTTGTAGTAGAACAGCTTCCTGAACACTGTCAGGTTGAACTCGATCTTCTCCCGCCGGAGATAGCTCGCGAACGCCACCATCATCGCGAAGGCGTTGGAGTTCAGCTGGGCGGGTACCGCTCCGTAGTATTTCAATATTTGGCGGATCTTCGGCCAGAGGGGGACGTGCAACCCCACCTCAAAATGCGAGATGGGGAAGGCGAGCTCGTCCTCATAAAATGTGTTGATAGCTTCCCCCTCCCCCGGCCTGCGCGCCTCGAAATCTGGCGGCACATACGCGGCCCTAAATTCCGCGAGCTCCTCCTCGCTGGTGTGCCCATCGAAGAAGCAATAGTCTGTGAAGTGTAACGCGCACTTGGAGCGGCCGTCGGCATCTGGGTTGGTCTTGCCCATGATCGCAGAGGAACAAGCGAAACGCCAGCAGGAAGAGAAAAAACAGGGAAAGGGGAAGAAAGCAATAAAGGCACAGTACGGGGTAGGTGAGGGGGGGGGGGGGGGGGCTATTTATAGGAAAAGAAATCTGGGGCAGGCCATCCAATCGGCTCAACTCGCCGCCCCAGCACGCCACCCCAGCTCGCCGACTTCCGACATATCCCAACCAAGGCTAAGTCAAATATTACAATACATTATTTGAATAACATGACCAAGAATATTCTAAAAGCTACTTATTATAGAAGCTAAGTTTAGGAATGAAAAAGCAGGGCGCGCGAGTAGGGAGGGCATTAGGATGCGAGTACCGGTCGGCTCAGCGAAGGAGCCGCTCACTTACCTACAACGGCCTCGCGACCCCCGCCCCCCAGACTGCCGCGCGCGGAGCAACTCTCGGATCCTTCCAGAGTTCCTCTGCGCCACCGAGAGGCCATCATCTATCTCGCCCAGGAGCCGGGAGGGGGACATCAGCTCGCCAGCCTGGGCGCTCCGCACCTCGTCGGCGAGACGCACGTAGTCGCGCTGTAGTGTCTCGTTGACCCCCTGCACCTCGCGCAGCCCGCACATGAGCTTCTTGAGGAGCTTGACCTCCCTCCTCGTCAGCTTGCCTTGGTCCACCTCAGGACCTAGGTAAGAGTCTAGCTAGCTTGGGGAAGGGAGGGGAGAGTAGTGGGCTGCCCGTGAGGATACCTCGGCAACCGACTGGCTGGGAAGAGCTGTGAAGACAAGTGTCAGCAAGAAAAGAGGCAGAATAAACTCATGAGGCAAGAAGTCAAGCAAGACTGACCAGATGAGCTCGGCAGCTCAAAGGAGATGTGGGGAGGGATGAACCTCAGATCCTTCCCGCGACCTGGGCCGCGATTCCCGGGAGAGAGGAGCTCGAATCCCGGGGTGGGGATGGTTCCCAGACCCGCCCCCGCTGCCACGACAGTCTGGCAAGGAGGGGAGGCACGAACTGGCGAGTTCGGCCTCTGCGAGCTCACCGGCAGGATCCCAAAGAGAAGAGGCGGGTCCTGGGGATGGTTGTCCGGTGCCGTGAACCGTGAGTCCGCGAGAGTCATCTCGTCTCGCGGTGTGGGCTCTCGCGGCGCGACACCCCCGCCATCTGGTTGACCGTCCGGGTCGTCGTCGACTACGACAACCTCTCTATCCTTCTCAAGAATTGTTCGGGTGAAAGAGCCGGTCTCGCGAGCCAGGGTGGCCCTCAGGTCTCGCGAGAATCACTTGGAGATTCTCGCTGATTTACACTTAGACGAATTTTCGTCTTTCCACCCATGATGTGCTCCTTGACCTATCCTTGCTCCTTGTCTGCTCTTGCAAGATCACAGCCCTGTACTTGGAAGTAAATGCACTCCAATAGAGAGAGTACACGTAGGCCAACACACTGATCTGCTCAACGAGGGATTACATCGTGCAGACCCGTGTATATTGACCTACTGCACCCTGACATTGGTGTGCACTTAGCGTGGTATAACTGCAAGTACAACTTGAAATAATTTGTCAAAAACATTGCCTATTTACCTTAGCTTGTACAGGGGCTTCTTCAAATCAGGTACGTTGTGGATACAATACCCAACAATCTCCCCCTATTTGAAGAAGCCTAAACCCTACAAGCTAAGGTGAATAAAGCATATAAGAATGAAAATCATAAACTTGAAATTGAGTTGAGTGAGTTATTCATTACCAATACCAATTTCTTGAGAGCAAGCTTGGAGCCACCTTAGCCGTAGCCGAGAGGGTAATCTCCCCCTTTTCGGCTTCTGCAAATCGGGGTCTGTAGCATTTGACCCCTTGCTCCCCCTCAGTTCTTGCTCCTGTACTCATACTTGAGTACCTTGCTCCCCCTCAGTTCTTGCGCCTGTGCTCAGCTTGAGTACCTGCAGAGGCTCCCTCTAGATGCATGATCCTGGAGCTTCGGTAGTCTTCATTCCTCATAATTTAGCATTCCCAATTCAGTTTTGAAGAGACTGAACTTGGCGTCGTCTAAGGGCTTTGTGAATATATCTGCAATCTGCTTGTCCGTGGGGACATAACAGAGAGAAATGTCCTTGTTCTCCACGTGCTCCCGAATAAAGTGGTAGCGCACTTCAATATGCTTCGTTCTGCTGTGCGAGACCGGATTGTTGGCAATGGCAATTGCACTGGAGGAGTCGCAGTACATTGGTATTTCCTTGAACTGAAGGTCGTAGTCGGTTAACTGGTTTCTGATCCATAGGAGTTGTGCGCAACAGCTTCCTGCCGAGATGTACTCAGACTCTGCTGTGGAGGTTGCAACACAATTCTGTTTCTTGCTGTTCCATGAGATAAGCCTCCTGCCAAGGAATTGACACGTCTCGGAGGTGCTTTTCCTGTCATCCCTACTCCCTACAAAATCAGCATCTGAAAAACCTATTAGCTCGACATCATTGTTTCTCGGGTACCACAAGCCAAGATTGGGAGTACCTTTAAGGTATCTTAGAATTCGCTTTGCAGCGACATAGTGAGATTCCTTAGTGTTCACCTGATATCTGGCACAGACACATGTGGAGAACATGATATCCGGTCTACTGGCAGTAAGATAGAGCAGGGATCCAATGATGCTTCTGTATTTGGTTTCATCGAAAGGTTTACCTTGATCATCCTTATCCAGAGACATAGTGGATCCCATTGGAGTCCTCATAGAGGTTGCACTCTCCATACCGAATTTCTTAAGGAGTTCATTTGTGAACTTCGTCTGAGAGATGAAGATTCCATCCTCAGACTGTTTCACTTGAAGTCCCAAGAAATACATGAGCTCTCCCATACTGCTCATTTCAAACTTTCCTTGCATAAGTTTAGAAAACTTTTTGCAAAGATTGTTGTCCGTTGAGCCGAATATTATGTCATCGACATAGATTTGCACCAGCAAAATCTTGCCTTTGACTTCCCTGAGAAACAATGTTTTATCTATTTTACCTCTAGAGAACTTGTTCTCAAGAAGAAAACTAGATAAAGTCTCATACCAAGCTCGTGGAGCTTGCTTTAACCCATATAAAGCTTTATTAAGAAAATAGACATGATTGGGAAAAGTAGGATCGACAAAACCTGGGGGTTGAGCGACGAATACTTCCTCTTTCAGGTCTCCGTTCAGGAATGCTGATTTCACATCCATTTGATAAACTGTGAATTCTTTGTGCGAAGCATACGCCGGGAACAATCTGATTACCTCGAGCCTTGCTACTAGTGCGAAGGTCTGGTCGAAGTCAATCCCCTCCTCCTGTCTGTAACCTTGAGCCACCAGCCTTGCCTTGTTCTTTATGATGACACCATGTTCATCCAGCTTGTTTCTGAAGATCCACTTGGTGCCAATCACATTCTTCTTGTATGGTCTGGGAACTAGCGTCCAAACGTTGCAACGTTCGAATTGATGTAGTTCATCTTGCATGGCCAGAATCCATGCCGCATCCTTGTTTGCCTCGTCGAACTTCTTTGGCTCAACCTGTGATAGGAAGCTAAGATGGAATACTTCGTTAATAGTACCTCTTCGAGTTCTGACACCGACACGAGGATCTCCGATGATCTGATCTCTAGGATGATCCCTCACGTGCCGGAGCTCTAGAAGTCTGGCGTCTGGAGCTTCGACTACTTCTTGGGCTTCTCCTTCTTCTAAGAGATTTGTTCCATTTTGATCTTCAACATTTTCAGATGACGTGGAGGTGGAAACTTTGACGTACTTAGGAGTGTCATCTTTAGCGGTCTCATCCAGACTCAGCTGTTCAAGTCGTGCACCTGCATCTTCAAGAATATCACTGGAAGAATTGCTGTTAAGCAAACTTCCTTCATCAAATACAACATTTATTGATTCTTCTACCACTAGGGTTTTCTTATTGAAGACCATATATGCCCGACTATGGGAACTATAGCCCATGAATATGCCTTCGAAGCATTTTTCACCAAATTTAGTACGCGGGTACTTCCCATTATTCAGTACATAGCATCTGCAACCAAAAATCCTCAAGTAGGATATGGTTGGTTTCCTGCCTTTCAATAGCTCGTAAGGCGTCTTACGATGATGCTTGTTGATCAAAGCTCGGTTTTGTACATGACAAGCTGTATTGACAGCCTCTGCCCAGAAGTATTCTGGGAGAGAAGCGTCTTTCAACATTGTCGTGCAGGCTTCAATGAGAGTTCTATTTCTCCTCTCCGCAACTCCATTTTGCTGAGGAGTGCGCGGGGAGGAAAACTCATGAAAGATACCTTGTTCTTCACAAAATTCTGTCATAGCACCAGATTCGAATTCTGTTCCATGGTCACTTCTGATTTTGACCACTGAGCAGTTAAATTCGTTCTGAACCTGCTTGACAAAACTAGTGAAGATGTCAAACGTATCTGACTTTCGTTTCAAAAAGAACACCCATGTAAACCGAGAATGATCATCAACTAGCGTATAGGACTTGCCTCCCAAGCTATGAACTTGCATTGGACCAAACAAGTCCATATGTAAAAGGTAAAGACATCGGGAAGAGTCTTTGTCAGCGATGCTCTTAAAGGTAGCCCGAGTCTGTTTGCCCATCTGGCATGCAGGACAGGGGCTATCTTTGATGCACTTGATAATGGGAGCGTCCCTTACTAATTTCTTAGAAAACAGCATACTAATTATCTTGAAATTAATATGTGTCAATCTCTTGTGCCATTGATCACAAAGAGATGCACTGCCTGTTGCCTCAAGGCATACGGGGGTAGATGAATCTACACTGAGAAAATCTAAGCAGAAGATATTTCTGCTCCTAATGCCTGATAATACCGTCTCAGAAGAGGTACGTGAAATTATCAGACATTTATCCTTGCAGAACTTAACGTCATAACCTTTGTCACATAACTGACTTACACTGATCAGGTTATGGTTTAACCCTTCAACATAAGCCACGTCGGTGATAGAGATTATACCGTTGGAAATCATACCGTAACCTCTGGTGACTCCACGATCTGACCCTCCAAAGATGACTTTGGGTCCATTCTTGACTGGAGTGTAATCACGCAGCAGGCTTCTTGTCCCAGTCATATGCCGGGAGCATCCACTGTCCAAATACCAGATCGGCGTTTTGGTGGCCTTTAGACATTCCTGCAAAATAAAATTAATTTGCCTTAGGAACCCAATCGAACTTGGGTCCTAGATTCCTGGTTAGCACATTCCCCCTCGGTTGGTTAACCCTACGAGTGGTCGGCCTCGCATTGCTAATATAGGGAGTCTCGTAATACCTTGGATTAAAACAACAATCCACGGCAAAGTGACCGACTTTGCCACAGCACCAACAGTCGAATCTGTTGTACCTCTTCCTAGGCTCCTGCCTTACCCTGGGAACGGTGGGTACAGCTGGGGCCTTGGATCTGGAGGTGGAGGCCTCATGGTGACAGCAGTCACATGACTTCGTCACCTTCTGTATAATAGGCTTGGCTTTTGGTGCCTGCTTTCCATTATGGCCGCTAGAGAATTGACCATAATTTCCCATGTAGATTTCCTCATAAGGTGCCTTGAAGGCACTCTCACCGAAGTTCCGGGGAAAGGTCCAACCATCATATCGGCTCTTTGGCTTTGCAACCGAGGGCCGGAAATGATGACCAAAGGTTGATTCAAAGTCATGTTAGTTGCAAGGAAAGCTAGGCTTTCTGAACGCAACAGGACTAAGAGGAGCCTTACCCTTTTCATCAGTAGAGGCCTTCTTGGCGGCCTTATTCTTCCTCTGGTTCCTGTTTCTCCTGGATGAGGAACCGGATACCCCTACATGCCCCAATCCAGCTCCTTTGGTCTGAGCAGAGAAGGTATCAACAACTGGAAGAACTGTTTTTGACATAGAGAAGCTCTTGACGATCTTCCTTTCTGCCGCAAGTTGTTCTTCCAACTTGTCGACTTCCTCATGCTTAAGATCAAGGAGCTTAAGAGACTCTGAATGTATTGAAGTCAGGTCAAGGTGCTCCTGTCGGAGAGAAATCAGGCTAGTGACCTCTTCCCTTAGGGATACACACTCACCCTTAAGGAATTTCACTTCCTTTTTCTCAGCCTTCAGTATCTTACGGCACTCCTCAAAAGTGTTGAGCAGAAGCTCATACTTCTCGAGGAGCTCCGCTTCACGGGCCGAAGGGCTATCCTCAGGTTCATCATCCTGAGACTCAGGATCAGAGTCGGAGTCGGAGAGAGGGGTGTGAGCTTTTACCTTCCCAGTAAATGGGGGACATTCTCCTTCTGAGTCGGAGCGACCCACCAGCCCGAAGTAGGCTTCGTCATCATCACTGGAGTCTGAGGAATCAGACTCGCTCAGTGTCTTTGGCCTTTTGGCGATGTAGCTCCGCTCTTTCTTCTTATCTCTCGAAGATTTGTGCTCCTCTTCTTTCCCTTTTTCTCTCTTGCCTTGATAGCAGTCGGCCACGACGTGTCCTGGCTTATTGCATCCAAAGAAAATAAAGTCAGAGGAGCGATGTTTGTTCTGTTTGGAAGCATACCTGTCAGAAGAATAATTTTTCTTCTGAAGCCTGGAGGAGGAGCTGTCTCTATTTCTTTGATTCCTCATCTTGAGGAACTTCTTGAACTCTCTGGTGATGAGGGAGAAATCCTCCTCCGACAGCTCTGAGCTGGAGGAGCATGGCTCGGAGTCCTCCTCCTCATCCTTTTTCCTGGCACGGTATAAAACCGCACCCTTGCCTTTTCTGGAGTGACTGGCTTTTAGAGCCACAGTCTTTCCTTTGCCTGCAGCCTTCTCTACTTCTTCTTCTGCTTTCCTGGTGTTCAGCTGAAGCTCATAGGACATCAGCTTCCCAAACAGGATTTGCGGGTCTGTTTCAGCTAGTCTGCCAAACTCTCGGATGGCGCAGATCTTTGTGTCCAATTCCTTAGTAAGGGACCTAAGGAATTTATCATTGAGTTCACCATTAGTGAACACTCTTCCGTATCCTTTGAGGGCATTGACAATCTTGAGGAAGTTCTCGTAGGTGACTCCGATCTCTTCCTTAGGCCCTTGTCTGAAGGCCTCATATTTCTGGTTCAGGAGGGATCTCCGATCATCCCTCACTTCATCAGTGCCCTCCATTAGGATGATCAGGCAATGCCAGATCTCCTGTGTTGTCCTGCAGTTGCAGAAGTTCTGCATCATTGAGTCATCAACTGCGCTGACCAGAATGTTCCGTGCCTTCTTGTGAAGTCCCACTAGCACCATCTCATCCTTGTCCATTTCAGAAAGTATCTTCGGCACTTTCTTGGTAGGATCAATGGTGGAGGCCTTAGTGGGGACATAAGGTCCCTCCTCCACGATCATGAAGAGTCGAGGATCAACTGCTTCCATGTAGAACCTGATCCTTTCCTTCCAGATAGGAATGTTGAGCCTGGTGCACACTGGGATCTTGCCTGAGAACTTGAGCCCGTCCATAGTAGATGTTTGCCTCCTTCTTGAGACTAGCGGCAGGATTCAACTCAAGGTGTTAACCTTTTTTATGAGCAACCTGGATTTGATACCACTTGAAAGTTCACCTAGTGTCAACTATCTTCACCTATGGGGGGGAATAGGTGACGTGCTGCGTTTTTGCGGAATTTAAGATTGTACCTGCACAATAAAAATAAACAACACAACACACAGAATACACAAGCTATTTATAGTGGTTCCCCGATTTGGGTACATCCACTTTCCCCCTTCGACCTATCTCCCAACAAGGGACGACTCGGTCTCTTCTCCAACAGGATTGAAATCCAATCCTTGCACTATCGGAAGGAACCCTTCCACACGTAGGAGTCAACACTCCCACAACACGGGTTGCACCCAACCCTTACAACACGGAACCACCGTTCCTTTACAACAAAAATAAAATAGAATGTACAAAAGATACAAACTACGTTTGGAGACAAAGGTGTCCCTCTTTATTGACGACGTGTTCTTGAAGTCCACAAAGAGTCCACAACCCTAGATCTCTCTTGGAGAGGATCTCCCCAGAACCGGCGGCGGCAAGATGGGCGTCGGCTAGGTTCACGGGATCGGCGGCAACAACGATGTGCGGCTGGTGTTCTTTAGAGATCCAAACTTCGTAACGAAGCTAGCTAGGTCTACCAACGGTCACACGAGGATCGGTCGTCTCGATCGATTCGGACGGGGAAGTTTTTCCCGATCAACAAATCGAGAGACAAGGGATCTCTGGATAGACACGTGAGACTCTAAGCTTGGCTAAGTTTCTGTTGCCGGAAGATCACAAGGAAATCTCGATCAAAGGCGGCGACCAACTAGCTCAAGCGCGACGGCGGCGGCGGAGTGGAGATCGCGATTTTAGGTCAAGGTTTTTGCTCGGCTTCTTTCTGTGTGTCTCTACTGTTCAAAATACCCGTATGAATATACTGTAGACAACTCCAATTTGACCGTTGAGGGACCCACAAGAAGAATCCCTAAATCCCGGTCCAGAACATTGACAGCGGCAGAATCCGGTTCAGGAAGTTCAAGAAAATCGCCCAAGTCAAAATCAGTGAGAATCGAAAGTGAATCTCGCCGAGTCACCGAGAATCAAAGGTGATTCTCGACGATTCGGCGAGAATCAAAGATGATTCTCGTCGAATTTTACTTGGTTGCCCGCACTGATTTAGCCGGGTCGAGACTGCGAGAATCAGCCAGTGATTCTCGGCGATTCGTCGAGAATCACTTGGTGATTCTCGACGATTCTTACTTAGAATCAGAGTTGCTTGCAATGAAGTAGTTGGATCGAGTCGGCGGGAATCAGCCACTGATTCTCGACGATTCGGCGAGAATCACTAGTGATTCTCGCCGAATCGGCGAGAATCACTTGGCGATTCTCGCCGATTTACACTTAGACGAATTTTCGTCTTTCAACCCATGATGTGCTCCTTGACCTATCCTTGCTCCTTGTCTGCTCTTGCAAGATCACAGCCCTGTACTTGGAAGTAAATGCACTCCAATAGAGAGAGTACACGTAGGCCAACACACTGATCTGCTCAATGAGGGATTACGTCGTGCAGACTCGTGTATATTGACCTACTGCACCCTGACATTGGTGTGCACTTAGCGTGGTATGACTTCAAGTACAACTTGAAATAATTTGTCAAAAACATTGCCTATTTACCTTAGCTTGTACAGGGGCTTCTTCAAATCAGGTACGTTGTGGATACAATACCCAACAACTTCCGTTCGACGAATATCTCACAAACTTTCCATAGTTCGTCGATCTCCGTTCGACGAACTTTGGCAAATTCGTCGAGTGCAGACATAAGCTAAACTAAGTCTTCTCCATTGATCATTCCAAGCTGATTTACAAAGAATAGATGATTTATCTCATCCATAGGTTTGGTGAATATATCAGCTCTTTGTAAATCAGTGTAGATATATACAAGCTTAATTTTGTTTTTGTCTACGCACTCTCTTATGAAATGATGTCTAATATCTATATGCTTTGTCCTACTGTGATGGACTGGATTTGTGCTATGGCTATAGAACTTGTGTTATCACATATTAGAGTTGAATTATTTAAGTTGAGACCATAGTCTAGTAATTGATTTTATATCCACAAAAACTAGGAACAACAGCTACCAGCTGCAATAAATTCCGCCTCAGCAGTTGAGGTAGACACAGATGACTATTTCTTACAAAACCAGGATACTAATCTCATACCCAAGATCTAGCAAGTTCTTGAAGTACTTTTTCGGTCCACCCCGCATCCAGCAAAATCAGCATCTGAGGATCTAGTTAACTCAACTTCTGATTCAGTTGGATACCATAGGCCAAGACTAAGACAACCATTTATATATCTTAAAATTCTTTTTAGGAAAATAAGGTGAGATTCTTTTGGGTTCACCTGGAAGCTAGCACAAAGGCATGTGGAAAACATGATATCAGGCCTGCTTGCTGTAAGGTACAGTAGGGATCCAACAATGACCCTATATAGTTTCTAATCCATAGGTTTCCCATGTGCATCAGAGTCTATTACAGCATTTGTAGCCATAGGTGTTTTCTTTGCTGAGGCATCAGCCATCCCAAACTTTTTGATAAGCTCTTTTGCATATTTAGCTTGTGAGATGAAGATGTCATCAGGGAGCTGCTTCACTTGGAGACCAAGGAAGTAGGAAAGCTCACCCATGCTACTCATTTCAAATTTTGAATGCATGACATCAGATAATCTCTTGCATAATTTGGTATCAGTATACCCAAATATGATGTCATCAGCATATATTTGTACTAACAATATTTGGTCCTTATGATGTCTAGTGAAAAGTGTTCTATCTACTATGCCTCTAATTAATTTATGCTCTAATAGAAAGCTAGGTAAGGTCTCATACCAAGCTCTTGGTGCTTGCTTTAGACCATAAAGAGCTTTATGCAATTTGAAAACATAAGAGGGGTGAGTTGGAGAGACAAAACTTGGAGGTTGTTCAACATACACCTCTTCTTTGAGTAATCCATTCAGGAATGCACTCTTCACATCCATCTGATAGACCTTGAATCTCTTTTAGGCTCCATAGGCAAGGAATATTCTGATTGCCTCCAACCTTGCAATAGGTGCAAAGGTATGGTCATAATCTATTCCTTCTCCTTGCATATATCCTTGAGCAACAAGCCTAGCCTTGTTTCTCACAATTACTCCTCATGCATGCAGCTTGTTTCTGTAAACCCATTTGGTTCCAATGACTGGGTAGTATTGAGGCCTTGGAATAAAATCCCAAACTCTACATCTCTCAAATTGGTTTAATTCATCCTGCATTGCAATGATCCAGTGGGGATCTTGCTCTGCATCATGGATGGATAGAGGTTCAATCTGAGAGATAAAAAAGGCATGCATCAAATCTTGGTTGAGTTCATGCATTGTCTTTACACCTGCTAATATGTCTCCAATCACTTGAGATTTGGGATGATCCCTAAGTGTGACAAGATCAGTTGGTGAAGTTGGTTCTGCAACAGCATTTGGAGTTAATTCCTCCTATGGAATTATGTTTGCTGTTGAGGGAATATCAATCTCTTTAGTGCCTTCATCTTCACTTTCTTCAATAACTTGTGGAGAAGGATGTGTTGGAACCTCTTGGGTAAGGTTTAGTCCATCCAAATTCTCACACAAGTGATGTACCTACAAGTTGCTTTTGGTAGAAATCTCTTTCTCCTTGCAAGACGTGTTAGCTTCATCAAATGTAACATGAATAGACTCTTCAATTTTTAGAGTTGATTTATTATAAACCCTATAGGCTTTGCTTACTTGGGAATATCCTAGAAAGATTCCTTCTTCAGCCTTAGCCTCAAACTTTCTAATGTATCTTTTTGTTGTTGGTGTGAATATAACATATACATCTGAATACTTTAAAATAGTTTATTTTAGGTTTCTTGCCTTTAAGTAATTCATAGGGAGTCATATTCTTCATTTTATGTATCAGGCTTCTATTCAGGACATAGTTTGCAGTGTTCACAGCCTCTGCCCAAAAAGATAGTGGCATGTAAGCATCTGCAAGCAATGTACCTGCAACTTCAATGAGTGTCCTATTTTTCCTTCCAGCTACCACATTTTGTTGAGGAGTTCTAGGAGCTGAGAAGCAGTGTCTGATACCTTCCTTCTCACAGAACTCATGCATAAGAAGAGACTCATACTCTGTGCCATGATCACTTCTGATCAATGCAACATGAGTAGAGAACTCAATCTGTATGATCCTGAGAAAATCTGTAAGGACCTTAAAGGTATCTGACTTAGATCTCAGAAAGGATACCCAAGTGAACCTTGAGAAGTCATCCACAATAACTAAGGTGTAGGATTTCCCTCCTAGGCTTTGTACAGCAATGGGTCCAAATAGATCCATGTGTATCAAATACAAAATCCTAGGTGAATCACTTTTATTAACAGCTTTAAAACTAGTTTTAGTTTGCTTGCCTAATTGACAAGCCCTGCAGAGACCTTCCTTCTTGTAGGGACCAGAAGGTAGACCTTTAACAAGATTATCTTTTGATAACCTAGCAATGTTTTTCAAGTTAACATGACCTAGCCTTTTATGCCATAAATCATTCTGGTTACTAGTTATATTAAGCAAATAGATATCAGATTTGGAAGAAAGGAAATCAACTAAATATATGTTACTTTGTCTATTCCCAATTAAAACTGTTTGTTTTTCTTTATTAGTGATAATGCATGAAGATGAATTAAAATGTACTTGATAACCTTCATCACATAACTGAATTATAGAGATGAGGTTATGCTTCAGCCCTCTGACATATGTCACTTTATTGAATGTGATAGCTCCAATCTTCACTTCTCCAAAACCTTCTGACTGGCCACATTTGGAGTCACCAAAGATAACCTTTGGCCCCAGCTTGGACTTGTATTTGGATAGATTATCCTTGCAGCCTGCCATATGTTTGGAGCAACCACTGTCCAAGTACCAGGTCTGATTCACACTTGGACAGCTCTTTACCTCTAATATAAACAGTTAAATGTTCTTGACCCAGGTTACCTTGGGTCCTTTGTATTGCCTGTATGAAAAGCTAGAAATTATTGAAAATTCTGGTTGGGACTTATATCCTAGAGGATGATATCTCCTAGTTGGTATAACTCAATCAGCTAGTGGATTAAATGCTCTTCTAGGATTTTTTAAGTTGTTGTTATAATTAAAATTTTTGTTAAGTCTTCCTGGGTTCGATGAATTTCTGTGAGTTCGTCGACCAGAGTTTGATGAATTAGGTTGAGATCGTCGATCTCTGCCCAAAGAATGAACACATTCATTTTTTTTGCCCCACGTTCGTCGACCTCTGCTCGACGAACCATACAGAGTTCGTCGATCGCAATTAGATGAATAATTATAGCTATATTTTGCGTTCAGAGTTCGTCGATCTGGGTTCGACGAACTGGCTACATTTCATCGATCTGAGTTCGACGAATTTTGCTGAACATTATTTTTACCTAAGGTTCTCTAATTTTTGGTTTTCTGACCTATTGCTTTGGGAATATTTTCTGTTGTTGGTTTATTGTTTAATTTTTCTTTCCCCTTAGTAGAGACAAATTTTATGGGGGTAGTTAAAATATGTTTCTTGAGGATGGGGGGGCAAACTTGATGAAGCACCCATGCCTAGCTTTCCATTAAGTCTGGCATTAACAGTGCTTGTGATGTCCATCATCTTGAGGCTTCTTCCATTAAGAGTTTCCTCAAGTATTTTAGCCTCACAAAATTCAGTTTTTAGCAGTATTATTTGTTCATTAGCTAGACACAACTCATCCTTTAACCTATTATTTTCAGAGTTAATATTTTATAAATTTCCTAGTTTCTCCCTAAGAATTTTAATCTCTTTTTCTGAGTTAATTAGGTCAATGCACATTGTTTTAAAATCAACTTTAAAAGAATCAGAATTGTAATCAATAGAAGATAGTACCTTATCAGCTCCAGAATTTTAAGCTTCTTTATTGTCTGAATCCTCCTCTTCCGAATGGCTCCTGGAGGCATCAATTGCCATGAGGCAAACCTCCTTGGCCCTTGCTTCTTCCTCATCTTCACTGTAGCTAGAAGATGTTGATTCATCTTCTGTTTCACTCCAGATTTCAGCCACAAAACCCTTCTCCTTCTTCTTGTATTTGCTGGAAGAGAGTCTGCTATTGTGCCATCTCCTAGTATCTTTCTCTCTTCTCTTTCCTTTCTTCTGATTCTCTGGACACTCAGAGATGAAGTACTCAGGTTTCCTGCATCCAAAACACACCACTTCTTTAATTGGTGTTTTATCATACCTGGGTTTGTCATCTTGCTTTGATGACTTTCTCCTGAAGTCCTTTCTTGCCATCTTATAGAATCTTTTGGCAAACAGACTCATGAGCTCTTTATTTGTTGAGGGAGTCTCTGTCTCTTCTGCAGCTTTGAATGCTATACTTTGTTCTTTTCTAGCTGGTGGAGGTGTTCTTTGCTCAGTAGCCTCCCTGGATTTAATCAGCTATTCATAAGACTTTAGTTTGCCTAATAGAGATTCAGTGGATATCTCATTTAGGCTTCTGGCCTCCTTGATGGGCCAGATTCTTGAATCCCATGAGCTTGGGAAGCACATTAGGATCTTATCATTCACCTCAGTGAGGGTGATGTCCTTATCCAAGGTTTTTATTTCATTGATGATTGAGATTAACCTATTATACATGTCAGCCACTGTTTCAGCTTCTTACTTTTTGAAGTTCTCATATAATGATATGAGGTTGGATCTCCTATCCTTTCTTTAATCAGCTGATCCAGCTACCATTTAGTTTAGTGAGTCCCAGATGGCTTTGGCTGAGGTACATTCAGCCATCTTTTGGAATATATCGTCTGACATAGTCTGTGTCAGTATGTTCATAGCTTTAGCGTCAACAATCTTTACCATTTTTGGGGATTCAGTCCGCTCAGGTGGTGGAACTGCAGTAGTGCTTGTAGATGTTGCAGAAGTTGAAGCTTGAGGGGGTCCTGTCAAAATATTATTGTATATATCCTCATCAATAGAGTTCATGTATAATCTAATTCTTCCCTTCGAGATGGTAAACCTGTTTAGGTTGCAAACTGGAGGTCTGGTGCTTGCATAATCTTTGTTTAGTGTCATGCTGTGTATATAATTCTATTTAAATAAAAATAAGATCTAACTGAGGATCTTTTGTTCAAGGGTTAGCTTGTACAACCAGATGAATCCCCTCTGGTACCAATTGAAATACCTCTTATAACAATTGAAAGAGTTGAGTTAGATCAAAAATACTCTAGAGGAGGGAGGGGTGAATAGAGTATTTAAGTTTTATAAAATTTTCTGGGTAATACAGATTAGTCCTAGTGCTGTTAGGAAATGAATTAAAATAAAAACACAGAAAGACTAACTAATAATCACAGCCACATCAAGAAAACAAAAGAAGAAGGGCAACCAAACGATACAAGAAATTTATAGTGGTTCCCCAACCTGGGTACATCCACTCTTCTACCGCCATGGTAGGAATCCACTCAGATTTTTAATCAGTTGCCTGACACCAATGAGCTTTTGATCAGGTGCTCAAATACTAAATCTCAAGTCTTTTGGTCAGGTGACTTGTAACCAAGAATCACTTTTGAAGGGAGATGACAAACCTTTATACAAAGAGGAGGTGAGAGATGATGGTGTATTCTATGTCAACAATTAGAAAGAAGACTAGTGGATATGATATTAGCAAATGACTCCCCTTGAGATGTAGAATGATTCAGGGAAAACTGGAGCTTTGCTTCAGGGTGATAGGCCTTCAGACTTTAAGCCTTTATCAGAAAAGTCTGCAGGAACTTCTTGACAGATGGAATAGTTATTGTCCTTTAAAGTCCTGGAGTGTTGAAGAATGAAGACTCTTGATTTAGATTAATTGTTCTTCTTCTTCAACAGCTGATCTGCTTCTGGCCTAGGTCTTCTTTTCTGTATCAGAAATCTGTAAAAGAATGAGCAGAGAAAATCTTGATGACAGACTAACTGTATTCTCTGTGTGTATGTGTCTCTGTGTATGCTGTGCTCTAACTGTGTTACTACAGTGCAGGAAAGAGAGAAAATCTATTCTATATTTCCTGTCCAAAATTGCCTTTCGAATTTTGAATTTCTCTGCAATCAATGCTGATGGCCTTGAAAATAAACTGTATTGATTTATTTCCCCAACTGTCCCATGGAAAATTGGAAAGCAATAATTCTAATGAAAGCCATGATCAATGCACCGTCCAACGGTAATATTTAGAGAATATTTTAACATTAATCATTCAGAAATTATTGTCATAGAATGAGGACAGAAGGAAGGAAATACTAAGTCTGGAATCGTCGAACAGATAACAGAAATCGTCGAGCTGAGTCCACAGTTCGTCGAGCTGAGTTGCTAAGTTCGTCGATCTGATAACTTCTCTTCGTCGAGCTGAGTTCCAAGATCGTCGAGCTGATAACAGAACTGCATGCTCCAGAAACTTTGCCTTTTTTATGTCTGGAGTTCGTCGAGCTGATAACTGGCTTCGTCAACTAAAGTTCAGCAAAGTATTATGGACCTAGATTATTCACAGATGCCTCTGGAATGAAGGAGTTGAAGTATCCAGAAATCGTCAACCTAAGAATTGATTTCATCGAGCTGAGGACCACTAACTATTGCTGGATAAATCTAGCCAAAGTGGTCAAAGTTCGTCGAGCTAAGAATCTGGAATTCGTCGACTGAATATGATTCTAGACTTAGAAAAGTTGTGAAGCTTCTAGCTCTAAGAATGAAGTAAGGAATCCAGAAATTGTCGGGTAGAGAACTAACTTCGTCGACCTGGGTCTAAAGAACAACTGGACTTGGAATGTTGAAGGTGGAGTCCAAAGATCATCGACCAAAGAATCATGTTCGTCGAGCTGAGAACTAAGTTCGTCAACCTGAGTCTAGAGAACAACTGGACTTGGAATGCTGAAGGTGGAGTCCAAAGATCGTCGACCAAAGAATCATGTTCGTCGAGCTGAGAACTAAGTTCGTCGACCAAAGTCTGATTCTAAGGACTTGGAATATCCTGATGTTTTTTGAACTTGAAGAGTTGAAGTAGTGTCCAAGTTTTCGTCGACCAAAGAATAGAGTTCGTCGAGCTCAGCTAAGAGAATTTTCTCTGAGATCGTCGAGCTGAGCTAGACTATCGTCGACCTGAGTTCGACAAGCGTCGAACTCATTTTACAGTCTTTGAAATCTTCTAAGTCTTGAGTCTCTGGCAGTCTTGTTGATAGCTGGTCCATGTGATGTTGACTCTAAGGACTTGGCCTAGACTCTAGGACACAACTATGACCCTGGCTATACATGTTGGGTCAAATGATCCTAGGTTAGTGACTTAATGAACCTAGCCCAAATCAAACTAGGGATCCAACAGATCCCTTGCTTATATGTTTTCGTATAAGTTAAGGTTACTTTCTTGTTCTATACTTTCATACATGTATCACTGTCTTATATTATTTAGTAGTGCTAGATTAGTTCTGCCGCCATCTGCTCTTTTAATATTCTCCACCTTCATGTCCTCTCCTTTCCTCCTCCCCGCTCGGTGCCTAGGAGCCATGGAGGAAGGGGCGGGGATGATAGGACTTAGTCTTTTGGACTAACGGTTTTCGGACCACATCATTCTAGGGGATCATGGAGCCCAGCACAGAGGAGCAGCCCCGGAGGTCGGAACGCTTGGTGATCGGGAAATCTAGTTCCGGAGTTCAGAAGGCAGGGACTGTGAGTCCTGTTCGCTACTAGTTTGATTTGGTTTCGCTTCCGCTCTGAGTGATATGTAGTGAGGAAATATGTACTGGGCATGAGCCCAAGATTTAGTAACTTTATTATTTCTGTGGACATTCCCTTCGTGGAGTTTATTATTATTTATGTGATTTTCTGTGGACTTTACTTTATTATTTTCTACAGTTGTGATCGATTTGGCCGGCAGGATCGGCGTTTTGTCGTGATGACCTTCCCGGGCGTGAAGGTGTCACTGCAAAACGGCGGTTCTGGGCCTAAGAACACCGTGGTTTTAAAAAGAAAAATGGGGGGGGGGGGAGGGGGTCTTACAAGTGGTATCAGAGGAGAGCTTGATCGAAAAGTAGCAGTCCACAACCCCTAGGTCACCCCCGCACGAGTTTAGTTTGGGGACAAACTAAGCAGCGGAAGCAGTTGTGTGACCATATGGGGGATCACATGTAAATTATCCACAGTTAATTAGGTTTGAGTCGATTACTTACTATTGGCTTTGTTACGCAGCCCCTAGCACAGCCTACACCACAGGGAGGAGTCCACCAGACTCCCGATGTTGCACCACCTCCCCCGGTTCCCACTCCGTTCCTACAGTCAGAGATGGGGAAGACTATGATAGCTATCCTGGAGGAGTTTAGGGCACAACAGGTTCCGGCTACGCAGCAAAACTCGGGAGCCAACTGGCTGAGTATTTTCAGAGGACTTTCTCCCCCATCCTACTTAGGGACAGAGTCGGCCATTCGGACGGAGGAGTGGCTGGACATTATGTATGAGATGTTGACTGGGATCTGGTTCCCGTGGGAGTAGAGAGTGTCCTTGGTCTTCTCTTTCTTAGAGTCCCATGCCAAGAGATGGTGGAGGACTTTGTTGGACATGACGTTTGCTGACAGAGAGGTTGCTGAGATAGCTTGGGGGGAGTTCAAGGCCGTACTGCTGAAGCATTTTGTTCCGTAGTCGGCGAGAGATGAGCTGGAGGATAGATTTCTATAGTTGAGACAGGGTAGCAAGATAGTGGTGGAGTATCATCGGGCGTTCAACCACCTAGCCCAATTCACGGATTCTTAACAGTTTGATGAGCCAGGCTATACGAAGAGGTTCTATAAGGGCCTGTGAGAGGATCTGAGGGAGGCTCTGTTATTCGTGTCCAACGGGCCTATTCCTCGGATATTGGAGATGGCGAAAAGGATCGAGGCAGATTGGCATACTACCCGATGCCGGAAGCGGCCAGCTGAGGACCAGGGCCGGGGAGCCCGAAATGATCAGCGGCAGGGCCGCGTCAGAGATGGGAGAAGAGCAGAAGACCAGCCTCGACATGAGGTGAGACAGATGCAGAGGGAACCAGTAGTGGAGGCCCCTCAGCCACCCCAGATGCGGGAGGCGCAGATACCCGTGGATATGGCTTATCCCCCACCAGAATGGTTCAATTATCATCAGGTGGGGCATATCCGGAGGAACTTCCCCATGTGCGGGGCACCACTACCAGCACCACCGGCTGCCCCGCCAACTCAGTATTTTGGAGGTCAAGGATGTGGCCGAGGTCGTGGATACCATGGTAGAGACCATAGGCAGGAGAGGGAGCAAGTATATGCATTGGATCTGGCTCAACAACGGAACCCAGAGCAAGTGATCACAGGCATGCCAGTTAATTTTATATCTCCTCTTTCCTAGATAATTAAAGCTATGAATATAGAACTGATAGACTAGGGAATAAAACCATAAATTAGATTTCTAAGAATTTTAGTTAAACCCCCAGGCATAGTCTTCATCAGCGGCAAGCCCGCCTATACACTGTTCAATACGGGTGCTTTGCACTCGTTCGTGTCGGAAGCCTTCGTGGAAGGGCTGGAAGGCGTGGAGCGGTTCACAGGCCTGATGATGAAGATATGGCTACCTGATGGATCGGAGTTATTCACCACCGCCCGCTGCAACATGGAGGCGGAGATTGGCAGAAAGATATTTGAAGCGCCGACGACGGTCCTGAAGATGCCAGTCTTTGACTTGATCCTGGGTATGACATGGTTACACTAGAACTATGCTCAGATTTACTGCATGTCCAAGAGGATTACTGTGAGGCATGGGGATTCCTACATTATCATCGAAGGTATTAGGTCTATTCCCCCTCTCTTGCTGTCATCCGTGCAGGCCTTCAAGGCCCACTTGCAAGGGGAGGAAGCCTATGAGGTACTATTTGAAATGTCTGAGGCCAAGGGCTCAATCTCGGATATTCCGATGGTGCGAGATTTTGCCGACGTAATTCCAGAGAAGCTGCCAGGGTTACCCCCATACCGGGAGCAGAATTTCCGGATACAGCTGGTGCCGGGAGCTAAGCCAGCGTTTAGAGCCCCTTACCGGATGGCCCCGATGGAGCTGATAGTGTTTCAGAGCCAGCTCCAGGAACTGGTGGAAGCCGTTTTGTCCGGCCAAGCTCTTCACCATGGGGAGCCCCGGTGTTGTTCATCAAGAAGAAGGACGGGACACTCAGATTGTGCATCGACTACCGGGCACTGAACCGACTGACAGTCCGGAATACCTATCCACTACCAAGGATAGATGAGCTGTTTGACCAGATGGAGGGCGTGCATTTGTTTTCAAAACTGGATTTGAGGTCGAGCTACTATCAGCTACAGATCCAGGAGGAGGACATACCGAAGACTGCTTTCAGTAGCAAATATGGGTTGTTCGAGTTTACTGTGATGCCCTTCGGACTCACGAATGCACCATCGGCGTTCATGAGCCTCATGAATCGGGTGTTCGAGGCATATCGGGATGTGTTCATCATTGTATTTATTGACGACATCCCCATCTACTCGAGGACAGAGGAGGAACACACACGACATCTGATGCTGACCCTGGAGACACTACGGGAGCACTAGCTCTATGTGAAGTTCAGCAAATGCCAGTTCTGGTTGAAGGAGGTGGCCTTCCTAGGCCATATCATCAGTGGTGCTGGGTTGGTAGTGGACCCGGCCAAGATTCAGGCAGTTCGGGATTGGCCGCAGCTGAAGTAAGCCTCAGATGTGCGGAGTTTCCTAGGACTTGCCGGTTACTACCGGAAGTTCGTGGAGGGATTCTCTCGTATTGCCCTCCCACTCACATCCCTGACAAGGAAGGATGTGCCCTTTGTCTGGACCCCATAGTGCGAGGTGGCCTTTCAGGAGCTAAAGAATCGACTCACCTCGACTCCTATACTAGCCCTTCCTTTGGGGATGGAAGGATTCCAGGTCTACACCGACGCTTCCTACCAGGGCATGGGTACGATGTTGATGCAGAATGGTCATGTGATAGCATACGCTTCTCGGCAGCTGAAGAAGCATGAGCTGAACTACTCATTTCATGACTTAGAGATGGGAGCGGTCATATTTGCGTTGAAAGTTTGGCGACACTATCTGTACGGTATCCAATGCGACATTTACTCCGATCACAAGAATTTGAGGTATGTGGACATGCAAAAGGAGCTGAATATCAGGCAGAGGCGATGGGTGGAGTTTCTAGCCAATTACCAGTACGAGATGCACTACCACCCATGGAAGGCGAATGTGGTGGCCGATACGCTGAGCTGGAAGGCCACAAATTCTGAAGCAGGAACACAGGTGATGGCCTTGGAGTTTGTCCAGATTTTCGAAAAGATGCAGATATCCTTTGTGTCCGAGGATCACCCTGTGCTGTACCGGGAGTACCTAGAATAACGGTCCAGGCCCATCAACATGGGACACAGCTGGAACCGCCGGCCTACTAGAGTCCAGACCCGGGCCCACTGCTGGTAGTCAGCCTTTCACATTCGAGCCTGCAGGCCATGCACCCCAACCCCTCTCTGCGCCTGTTTATCAGCAGCGGCGGGTTGTTGCCACTGGGTCTCGAACCCAGGACCTTGATAAGAGAGCTTTCCGCCACTCCCTCATCACCAATTGAGCTGCAGCTCAGTTGGTGATGAGGGAGTGGCAGCTCAGTTGGTGATGAGGGAGTGGCAGAAAGCTCTCTTATCAAGGTCCTGGGTTCGAGACCCAGTGGCAACAACCAGCCGCTGCTGATAAACATCTGCGGAGAGGGGTTGGGGTGCATGGCCTGCAGGCTCGAATGTGAAAGGCTGACTACCAGCAGTGGGCCCGGGTCTGGACTCTGGTAGGCCGGCGATTCCAGCTGGGTCCTATGTTGATGGGCCTGGACCGTTATAAAAGGGCACTTTTTGCACATGGGCACACCACGCTATACTTCTGTTTCTCATTTTGGCCTACAGGTTATATGATCGTATTAGCCGGCAGAATCGACGTGTTGCGGTTTCGACTAACCCGTGCGTTAGTGTCACCATAAGACGGCGGTTCTAGGCATAAGACTGTGTTGCCTCCTTGGTAAGGGGTCTTACAAACTGGTCGAGGATTACACGCTGCAGGATCTCCTTCGATTCCGTGGACGCATTTATATACCTGCAGGGGGCAGTATCCGGGATGATATACTTAGAGAGGCACATTGCTCCAGATATTCAGTGCATCCCGACATCACGAAGATGTGGGCAGATTTACGGAAAGCTATGTATTGGCCTGGGATGAAGAGGGAGATCACCAACTTTGTGACACATTGTGAGACGTGCCAACGCGTTAAGGCAGAATGCAAGAGCCCGGGAGGTTTATTACAGCAATTGCCAGTCCCAGAGTGGAAGTTCGAGGACATTGCTATGGACTTTGTGCATGGACTACCTCGCTCCCACTCTGAGCATGATTACATCTGGGTCATAGTAGACAGAATAACCAAGGTGGCATGGTTTATTCCAGTCAGGAAGGATGCTCTAGTTGCAGTTTTGGTGAGATTATTCGTGGAGCGGTTTGTCAGATACCATGGCATCCCCCGGACGATTATTTCGGACCGTGATGGTCGGTTCACTTCGAGGGAGTGGAGGGATATGGGGAAGCCTTGGGAGAGGCTGCTACCATTGATCGAGTTCTCCTACAATAACGACCACCAGGCTAGCATCAGGATGGCTTCATATGAGGTACTTTACGGGAGAAAGTGCCGGACACTGCTGTCATGGGTTCAGGATGTGGATACTAAGTCTCTTGGTTCTGATTATGTGAAGGATACAGAGGCTCAGGTTCATTTGATCAGGGATCGGATGTTAGAGGCCCAGAGTAGACATGCGAAGTATTATGATGCTCAGCACCGGAAGATATAGTTCCAGGTTAGAGACAGAGTTTTCTTGAAGGTAAGTCCGGTAAACGGTGTCTCTTGGGTGCGGAGGCACAAGAAGCTCAGTCCTCGATACATGGGCCATACTTGATCCTGGAGCGGATCGACCCCTTAGCTTACCGACTGCAGCTGCCACCGGAGTTGGGTACCCTACACGATGTATTCCATGTCTCTTCCTTATGAAGATCTCTCCTTCGGCCGGAGCAGCACGTTACTACTACAGTCGGACCGATAGCGCCAGAAAGATCCGTCAGATTGGAGCTGATTCAGATTGATGATACAGATGTCCGTATGTTGCGGAAGAAGAAGGTCCCTCTCGTGAAGGTGTTGTGGTCCAATCATGGACGGGAGGAGCACACCTGGAAACCGAGGGATTTGATGACGGAACAACACCCGGAGCTATTCACTTCAGGTATACTTTAGTTTATGCATTTAAATTTCTTATAACTCTTGCTAGTAGAACCCCATAGAACCGAACTTAAATTTCGGGGACGAAATTATTTTTTTTGTTTATAGAATTTGTAACATCCCATGTTACTTCTAGACCCCTTAACTTAGATTGGGTTGGGCATGGGGTGGGTGATAGAGAAATTAGCTAGGTTTGACCATAGGTAGTGGGTTGTAGCCATGTGGGGCCCACTAAGGGGCGAATGTCAAAGTAGGTCAAACTAGCCTAAATAGGAACCCTAGCCACACCATGACCCCACCACATTGCCCTAACCCTAAAATAATCTAAGTGGACCCTAGGGCATGTCATTAGGTCAAACCTTTGACCCTAGTTGACCAAAGTCAACCATGGCCCTAATTTGGTCAAACCTATACCTATAGGCCCAATTAGCCCAAGTAGGACACCACATTGACCCAACCCAAGTTGGGTGGTGCCATTAGACCCATGACCACCAAGTGGGGTCAGCCCACTCATCATGGTTGACCAAGTCAACTCAAGTCAACCTAGTCAACATAATTGACTTAAAGAAGAAAATGAGGGCTAAGCCCACTCTCCTTGGGCCAAGCCCACCAAACTTGGCCCATGGCTAGCCCAAGTGGACAAAGACCACCCCTACCCTCTGGTTTTGAATAGAGGGTCACATGCAAGGGGCATTTTGGAGAATTCACCCAAAAGAGGAGAGAGAAGGTGAGTTTAAGAAGTGGAGGCCACTTGGCCTTGGCTCCATCAGCCCAAAAGTTTGCTTGCCGGCCACCCAAGGAATTCCAGAGAATTTGGTAGCATGGTGGCCACTTTGCACCAAGGGTGAAGCCTCCAAAGCCCCAAATGGAGCGCACCTTGGTTGTATCTCCCTATACAGCCACTTCTAGCTCAAACCGACCACACCACCATCTTCATTGAGTGGAATCGAGTGGAGAATGAGTCATGGAGCAAAGCTTTTGGAGAAGAATTGGGATTTTGAGTAGGTGATCGCCGGAGCAGCTCAATCATGGCCAACAGCCGCCATCCTCGCCGCTGCGCCGCCATTCGGGTCCGTTTCGTCTCCCCTCTACTCGTACTAGCTTTCTAGATCCATTAGGAAAGACATCAGGATCAATTGAGCCCGATACCATGTGAGGAAAGGGAGAATTTTCCGAGCTTTTCTTCTTGCTCGGGTTTGCCGGAGGTGCCAATTTCGGCGGCCTCATCGCCAGGAATTGCTAGACACCACCTCAATGAAAATGGTGGCGACATCCACCAGCGGTGGTGCTGGCTCAGCTGGCCGGAAACAGCCAGCAAAGGTGGCCCAGCCAGAATCGATCCCAGCCGTTGGCTGATTGGGGATGATGACCAGATCCCATCTATTAGACTTTAAGATTCGTGCTAAACTGGTATCACTTGACCAAACGATCATATGAGAAAGAAGTCCACAACACTGGACCACCCCGCGCGAGCATTAGTTTGCGGACAAACTATGCAGCGGAAGCAGTGGTGTGCCCATGTGTAAAAAGTCACATAAAACAGTCCATTAAGTACAATGAGTTAGGCCAGTTCCGTTTTAACCTTACCTTTATGCAACCTCCACAGGTCGCTGCACCGCAAAATGTGGTTCCTCCCCCTCCAGCTGCCACTCCATTTCTACAGACAGAGATGAGGCAGACTTTGACGACGATCCTGGAATCCTTCAAAGCCCAGCAAGTCCCGGCTCTACAGCCAAATTCGGGGTCAAGCTGGCTGAGTGCCTTCAAGAGCCTGTCCCCACGGATGTACCGTAGGACAGAGGATGCTGTAAAGACGGAGGAATGGCTGGAGGTCATACACGAGATATTGGCAGGCATCAACTGCCCGGTCGGCCAGGCAGTTCCTCTAGCCACCTCTACATTAGAAGCTCATGCAAAGAGATGGTGGAAGTCTGTACGAGAGTCTACATATGCTAACTGGGAGCTGTCAGACATATCTTGGGAGGAGTTCGACGATGTATTTTTGGATCACTTCGTATCCACTACAGACAGAGATGCATTGGAGGAGAGGTTTCTGAACCTCAGGCAGGGGAGCAGATCGGTGACAAAACTATTTTTAGGAGCTCGAGAAGATGGAGCACCAGCACGACCGGCAGGACGAGATGGCAGGACGTGAGGAGCTGATACAACCACCACCTACTACTACTACTATAGAGTTGCCTCAGGTGGGATGACTTGGTGATGATAGTTATCTTCCGCTGTTTAGAGTTGAGAGAGAGAGATTTTGATATGATGCACTGGGCATAAGCCCTTTTTATTTTCTGTACTCATATGGACTGATGTATTTCCTTTTCATATATTTATATATATGCTGTGACTGTGGACTAGTTGTGGTTTACATTTACCGCTATACTTCTGTTTCTCATTTTGGCCTACAGGTTATATGATCGTATTAGCCGGCAGAATCGACATGTTACGGTGTCGACTAACCCGTGTGTTAGTGTCACCGTAAGACGGCGGTTCTGGGCATAAGACCGGGTATCCTCCTTGGTAAGGGGGAGGGGTCTTACAAACAACTCAGTTGGTGATGAGGGAGTGGCGGAAAGCTCTCTTATCAAGGTCTTGGGTTCGAGACCCAGTGGCAACAACCCGCCGTTGCTGATAAACAAGCGCGGAGAGGGGTTGGGGTACATGGCCTGCAGGCTTAAATGTGAAAGACTGACTACCAGCAGTGGGCCTGGGTCTGGACTCTGGTAGGCCGGCGGTTCCAGCTGGGTGCCATGTTGATGGTCCTGGACCGTTATAAAAGGTGCACTTTTTGCACATGGGCAAACCATGCTATACTTCTGTTTCTCATTTTGGCCTACAGGTTATATGATCGTATTAGCCGGCAGAATCGACGTGTTGCGGTGTCGACTAACCCGTGTGTTAGTGTCACCGTAAGACGGCAGTTCTAGGCATAAGACCGGGTAGCCTCCTTGGTAATGGGGAGGGGTCTTACACCTATCGTCATTGGTTGCCCCAGATGATATTCAAGACCGAGTCAGAGATGGGCAGAGGCAGGATGCCCAGCTAGAGCCGATATTCCGGGCCTTAGAAGCAGGCACAGCTGGAGATTACTCGCTGAAGGATGGTCTAGTGTATTTCAGAGGACAGATTTATATACCAGTGGGAGGCTAGGTCCAAGAGGATATCATGACGGAGGCTCATTGTAGTCGGTATTCAGTACATCCGGGTGTTACAAAGATGACTGCAGACCTGAAGAAGACCATGTACTGGCCAGACATGAAGAAGTATATCACATACTTCGTTACCCATTGTGAGGCATGCTAGTTGGTGAAGGCAGAGTGCAGGAACCCCGCAGGATTATTGCAGTCACTCCCAGTGCCAGAGTGGAAGTTCGATGATGTCGCGATGGACTTCATACATGGGCTTCCCTGATTGCGGACGGGAAACGGTTCGATCTGGGTGATCGTCGACCGGCTAACAAAGGTAGCCAAATTTATTCTGATAAGGAATGATGACTCTGTTGGTGTTCTGGTTCGGAGGTTCGTGGAACAGTTCATCCGTTATCACGACATACCCAGGTCGATTGTATCGGATCGGGATATACGATTTACGTCCAGGGAGTGGAGATCAGTGCAGACGTACTTGGGCACTCAGCTGACATTCTGTATAATATTTCATCCGCAGACTGACGGACAGACAGAACGCACCAATCAGACCTTGGAAAATTTGCTACGAATTTGCATTTTGGATCGCGGTCAGCCCTGGGAGAAGCTGTTGCCACTATCGAGTTATCATATAATAACAGCTACCAGTCCAGCATAAGGATGGCTCCTTATGAGGCCCTGTATGGACGGAGGTGTAGGACTCCACTGTCATGGATACAGGATGAGGATCCAAAGGCTTTGGGTTCGGAGTTTGTTGAGGACACCGAGGCTCGGGTGAGATTGATACGGGATAGGATGCTAGAGGCACAAAGCCGATAGGATAAGTATTATGACGCGCGACATCGTCAGGTGGAGTTCCAGGTGGGGGACCAGGTGTTCTTGAAGATCCGACCAATGCATGGGGTTTCACGGGTGCGCGGCCAGAAGAAGAAGCTTAGCCCAAGATATATGGGGCCTTATAGGATCGAGGAGCAGATCGGTCCCTTGGCATACAGGCTGGAGCTGCCACCGGAGCTAGGGAGCCTGCACGATGTGTTCCTTGTGTCCTCTCTCAGGAGGGCTCTACTACTCCCAGAGCAGCAGATTACGACCACGGATGTGCTAATATCCTCTGATCGGTCAGTTCACCTGCAACCGGTCCGGATTGACGACAGGGGAATACGAGACCTGCGCCACAAGAAGGTTCCATTGGTCAAGGTCCTGTGGAGGAATCACGGGTGAGAGGAGTACACATGGGAGCCTCAGGACTTGATGCAACAAAGGTACCCAGATCTGTTCAGTCAGGTATTACTCACAACCTCTCGGGATGTTATATTTTTTCTTTCATATTTGAAACCCCGTAGGCCTAAACTAGAATTTCGAGGACGAAATTTTTTTGTTATAAATTGGGATTTATAACATCCCTCAAATAACTAGACCCTTAGGAGTGGTTTTGTCATGACTAGGTCATGACAAAACCCTAGGAAGCCCAAGAAGGCCAAGTAAACCTAGGGATGTAGGTGGGACCACTATGGTCTACAAATAGCAGATTTATGAACCCAAGTTTAAGATAATCATGGGGCTTCATCAAGACTTCAAGACACCACCATGGCCTTACCAATCCATTGTAAGGTCCATTAGATCCCTAAGGGTCCATTGGAGTCGACCCAGGGAGGCCAAGTTGACCTAGGACCACTCTAAGCCTAAATTGGGCAAGGTGCCCTAATTAAGGGCAGTGTGCCGTAGTTAAACTCAACCAAACCTACCAAGGTCTTCCTAGACACAAAGTGGGATCAAGGGGTCACTAATGACTCATGGAGGGCAGTCAAGTGGTTAAATTGACCAAAGTCAACTCTAGCCCTAAATGGGTCAAACTGAACTATATTGGGTCAATTGACCATACCCTAGCCAAGTGGACCCCACTCATACCTCCTAACCCTAAGTTGAGGTCCATGGGTCACCAAGGGCCCATTGGGGTCAGCCCTAGTGGCTAAATTGATCAAAGTCAACCCTAACCTTAATTTGGGCAAAGTACCCTTCTAAGGGCAGGTGTTCTCCAAAGTGCCAAGTCAACCCTGCCCATCCCTACTTAGACCCTAGGGGAGCCCAATAGGTCACAAAAATACCCAATGATGGTAACAGAAAAGGTCAATTTGACCTAGGTTAACCCTAGTTAAGATTAAGTCAAACCAAGCTCAAATGGGCTATCCCAAGCTCAAGCCCTCTTTCCTTTTTGGGCTAGCCTTAATACCATGAAAATTAAGAATGAGTGGGCTGCCAATAGGCTGGAGAAGTCAGCATAGTCAACCTAGATGAGTAGGATAGAGAAAACGTCAACCTCATTTTAATAGAGGAGAGAGAGAAAGGTGAAAGGGTGTCATTCAAGGCCAAGGAGGCCAAAGGCCACTCCTCATTGGCTGACCCAACACCATATTCACTTCAGGAAGACCAGGGGGGCAGTTTGGTGGCAGTCCATGGCCGAAACAGTGCACCATGCCATGGCCGAAAAATGTCTTCAATGGTTATTAATGGCCATTGAAGCATTGGACCTTCCCTCCCCTTCTAAACAGCTGGATTCAACTCCTCTGGGGAAGAACAGTAATTTCAAGCCATTTACCGGCTGGACTAAGCCCAGATTTAACCCCCCCCCCCCCCCCACACCATGGCCAAGAGCCACCTTAAGGTGCCATTAATGGCAACCACCAGCTTGACCCCTCCCCTCCCTCCTTTTATTGTATTAAAAGCTTCCCTAGGCACCAAGCTTTCGGTTCCACATCTTGCCCGAAGGATACGACCAACTTTGTAGTACTATTGCAGAGCACCAATGACATCTCCCAACCAATGGCTTTCCGGCGATCGTCGCGTCTCCAGACAGCAAGCAAGGTCCTCCTCCACTCCTTCTTCCATGGGTAGATCATAGGATTCATTTAGAAAGGGAATCGGGCTCAGTTGAGCTCGATCAAACTTGGAAATTTCCTGGTTTTTCCACGATTTTCATCTTGTCGGCATCGCTGGAAAAGGCCCCTCCGGCGGCTGTGCAACCTCCTAATGACAGCCACGACCTCAACGGAGGTGGTGGTGGCGGTGGATGGCCAGGGAGGTGGCTGGGTGGCCGGCGACAGAGCTTTGAAGTTGGACCAGGAAGATTGAATTGTAGCCGTTGACACGCGGGGATGATTATGGGATGCCGTCCAATTATGCGCCAAGATTCGTGCTAGTATCAAAAATTAAACTATAGGTTATGTGTATGATTATTTCATTTCTGTCACAAATAGTGTAATTAATGTTTTTAATTTTAAAAATACTTAGATGCAAATTCACAGAATATGGTCAACATTAAAATTGTAGATTGGAGAGTCTATTTTAATGCAAAATTGGTTTGAACCAATTTCGGTGCTTGGTTTGACCAGGGCACTCATTTTGGTGGGGCCTATACCGAGGGCTAGACAGAAATTAAAATGGGTGCCCACTCTTCATCCCTTGTCCAAATGACCTGAAAGTTGGGCAGGGGGTCACCCTTAACAATAACTAGGGCCTGCCCAAAAATGGGAATTTTTGGAGATACTTTGGCAATAGTTTTAGTTTTTATTTAATAACAACAGGGCAATTTAATTAGGTGGTCTAATTACCTCCAAACCCTCCCAATGTTTGGTGAGAGGTCCCTGTACTCGTGATATGTCTCTGTATAAAGTTTCCCCTCATTTGGAGGTGTTTTTGATGGGTAGTGACCTAACCCTAATTTTACCTTAATGAGGGGTTCTTAAGTAAAAAGTGCACCTTGAGGTTGAGAGGTCAAATCACCTCCACAGATGCTGAGATTTTGACCACTGACTTGAAATGACCTTTAACACCCTCACAATGATTATGGGTTGGTCTAGGGTAGCTTTGCTCTAGGATCCAAACTCAAACCCTAAGGAGGGGCTTTTGAGTGTTGTGAAGGGCATGGGGTCAAATACCCTTGTCAGATCTTGCAACTTGGTATAAATGATTCTAGGATAGCACAAGTCCTCTGGTATGAATCTTGGAGGATTTGGAGATGGATAGACACCTCAAATCCCTAACCCTAGTTTAGGTCATAACCACATTTTGTGTAGAATAAGCAACCAAAACTTTCTAAAAAGTTGTGAAACTTAGGTAGCAAGGACTCTATGTTAGATAGGACCTCTGGTGAATTTATTGGAATTTTATGAGTAATAGTACTAGCACCCCCTTTGTTATGCATGATTTAGCCATAAATGGTATCTTATTTATTATGATCACACTGTTCATTAGAGCCTCATAAAATTTTGGCAGGAGATGTTTTAAGTCAAAATGATTATTCCTGAATTTTGTTATAAATTTTAGTTGAAAAAATTTAGTACTTCTTTCACAAGTTTTTAAAGGTGCAATTACAGTCAATAAATTATTTAGAGCTATTTACTTGTTGCAAAAATTGTGGAATTTGGTCTCTGATAATTTCAGTTCAATAATCACTTGGAGAAATAAATTCATGATTTTTAGATGAGTAATTGCAGTATATACGTTACAAACCCCCAATTTTGGGAATCTGATGTAAAATTTATTCAGAGCTTATTTCCTGCTGAAAAATTGGGAGACACTAAATTTTAAGTTAAATATTCATATTGAATCTATCATAAATTTTGTAGAGTACTTATTTGTCTGAAATGGGTACATCATGTTCAAATTTGGATTTTTGGATTACTAGAATAAATAAATAAATTATCAAACAAATTAGGAAAGTTATGAATTTCTGGATTTAGGCTAAAAATGTCATTATAGCCCTCCAATAATTATTAAAGGGGTACTGGGTGATTATTTTGTGCACCTCTCTTTATACACTTCATATATCTTAGTTTGGTCTGCATTTAGTAAAATCGTAGAAATTGAGCTAGAGTAAGAATTTGGGCACATGAGTTGGGGTTAAATATTTGCTGAATTGGATGAATGAAAATGAGTTCGTCGTTGGAAGTTGGGATGAGTAAGGGCTTGGATTGGCTAGTGTTCGGTGGTGCTTGGGATCGACGAAAGATCGTCTTTCCCGTAGCGAGGAATTGTCTAATGCACTAGGGTTAGATCCAGTAAAAGAACTAAGGGTTGGGAAATCTGGTAGCAACCAATAAAAGTAAGTGTCTTGCGAAAGGGAGCACTGGTCATATTCCCATCGTAGTTCCTAGTGCCTTCGAGAGCCCTTCACGGGATATACCTTGGGTAGTCCTAGGCTAACCTAAATAGTTGGTAAAACTAAAATGCAAGAGTAAGTAGAAATAATCTAGGATTACACTCACACTCACCAGGGTCCTGGAAGTTAGGTTACGTCACTCGAGCAGTAGGCTCGGTGGATTTGGAGATGGGTAAGTTGGCCCGGCGAGCTTTTGCTCGGTTGCTGTTTGTGACGGACGGGTTGGTCCGTGGAGCATTAGCTCGGTGGTTATACATCAAGGTCGTATGTGCATGAAGTAAAGGTGGTGGTTCTTCGGTATTGGAGAGTCGATGCACCGACGGCAATACGTTGACTCGGCAAGTGTGGTTTAGCACTTGGCCAAGTAAAGTCCGGTGCGCCAGCCAGCAAGATTACGCAGGAGCTCCGCTTAGTGCACCAGCGTTGAGGCGTATGATAGGTGACTGGTAGTGCAATTACCGGTTTAAGGTGGGCGAGGCCAAATCCACCACTTCCATTTGCCACTACGGAGGTATCTTGGGAGGTTCGGCTCCAGAAAGGGGGAACTAAAGGTCTGTGTACACAAAGTCGAGTGGGTAAGTTGCACTTGCATGTTCACATCATGGCATAATTGTATTTCATAGCATAATCATTGCATTCAACCCTGACACCTATTGTATAAAGTGGTATGGGATGATTTATACAATAGGCCCTGCAAAACGACCCCTTGGTTTATAAGTCGTGCGAGTGTGCTTATAAGTTAAGGTTTTCATTCAGTAAAATATATATCTATGCTGGTTAGAAAACTGACACCCTATCGTATAAATCGGTGTTAGACTTTTTATACGATAGGATCCCTGCAAAAGATCCCTTGCTTATATGTTTTCGTATAAGTTAAGGTTACTTTCTTGTTCTATACTTCCATACTTGTATCACTGTCTTATATTATTTAGTACTGCTAGATTAGTTCCGCCGCCATCTGCTCTTTTGATATTATCTACCTTCATGTCCTCTCCTTTCCTCCTCCCCACTCGGTGCCTAGAAGCCATGGGGGAAGGGGCGGGGGATGATAGGACTTAGTCTTTTAGACTAACGGTTTTCAGACCACATCATTATAGGGGATCGTGGAGCCTAGCACAGAGGAGCAGCCCCGGAGGTCGGAACGCCTGGAGATCGGACAATCTAGTTCCGGAGTTCAAACGGTAGGGACTGTGAGTCCTATTTGCTACTAGTTTGATTTGGTTTCGCTTCCTCTATGAGTGATATGTAGTGAGGAATTGATGTACTGGGCATGAGCTCAAGATTTAGTACCATTATTATTTCTGTGGACACTCCCTTCGTGGAGTTTATTATTATTTATGTGATTTTCTGTGGACTTTGCTTTATTATTTGCTACAGTTGTGATCGATTTGGCCGGCAGGATCGGCGTTTTGTAGTGATGACCTTCCCGGGCGTGAAGGTGTCACCGCAAAGCGGCGGTTCTAGGCCTAAGACTCTCTTGGTTTTAAAAATAAAAAAAGGGGGACTTACACGGACGCATCTTTTCAATATGACATTTTTAAAGCTATAAAGAGGCGGTCCGAAAGCAGACTGACAAGTGGTTAACAGTTAACCCTAATTTCCTAATATAAAAGAGATTTACAGAAACAAACCCTAGCCGTCACTCTCATCGTTCTTCCTTGAAAATCCTATTTCTGTTGTTGAAACTGACGGAAGAGGAGCAGATCACTGGAGCCAACCTTCTTTCCCGTAAAGAACAAACATCAACGAAGGAGAAGAAGATACCACAAAGAAGAGTGACGAGATCCATGGCCGGAAATGCCGTAAATGAGGCGTGCTTCCTACCCTCTCCCTTGGTGCTAGAACTTTAGTTATTCCGAGGATAGATATCAACTCAAAGGAGTCTTGATTTGCGAGAAGATGATTTTTTAGGGAAGGGGCCATATTAGGACTTGTGTCCTAAAGATTAGATGTTTTCAACCTCTCCTTTCTTCTATGTGAAGATGGGGGCTGGTTTTATGAAGAGGTAGTGGCCCTATGAGGGTGAATAATGGAGGAGGATTTCTGGATGTGATTTGGAAATATCGGTTAGAGGAGGAAGACGAACCGATGCCGTTTGTTTCGCTTTTAGATGCGCGCTGAAATCTATTTTCTACATGGAGCGAACTTCGAGACCATTTTCAGACAATATGCAGCCAGATATGTGTAACAGCCAAAATTTCTCGACAGGAAATTTTTGGGTGACACGGCCTGGGACACGGGCGTGTCCCAGGGCGTGTCAAGCTGGAGTCGACGATTTGGCCGCGAGGTCGACGAAATTTGTGGTCGACGGTCGTCGAACAGCAGACACGGCCTGAGACACGGGCGTGTCTCAGGGCGTGTCGAGGCCGTGTCGACGATCGTCCTGGGTGTCGACGTTTTTTCGCTCGACGATGTGTTGAGAGGGGGCACACAACCCAGGACACGGGCGTGTCCCAGGCCGTGTCGTGTGCTCGACGACTTTTGCTCGACGATCGTCGAGTGTCGAGATGTGGTCGTCGAGTGTCGAGAAGTTGAACACGGCCTGTGACACGGGCGTGTCACAGGGTGTGGCAATTTGGGTCGACGAACTCAGCACGACGAAATTTGTGCTAGGCCGTATCTGAGTGTCGTGTATGGGCACACGGCCTGGGACACAGGCGTGTCACAGGCCGTGTCAAGTCTCGGGTCGTTTTGGATTATTTTTCGCCAAGGCACACGGCAACAGACACGGGCGTGTCTGAAGGCGTGTTGTGTGACACGGCCCATGACACGGGCGTGTCCCATGGGCGTGTCACTGGTTTGGATCAGTCAATTGACCACCGCTTGACGCACACGGCTTGGGACACGGGCGTGTCACAGGCCGTGTCAGGTCAAATTTAGATTTCTCGCAGTTTTGTGGTCGTCCGTTCCTTCAGCTGGGATCCAAGTGCTGGAGCTTCTTTCCTCTTTTCCTAAAGGCCGAATACTGAGAACTTATCTCATTTTCCTTAGCCTTCATCTTTTTACAAGTTAAAGAGAGAAAAGGAGAGGAAGAAGAGGAAGAAGAGGAAGGGCTGCTGCTGGTGGTGCTATAGTTTACCGACGAGAGATCCGAAGCCGGCGTTGAGGAGGAAAAGTTCTTGTGAGCCATTCAAGCTAGCTTTGAGGTCATGGCACCGAAGCGGTCGTCAAGGGTAATGACTTCTCTTCCTAGCCATGTGAAGGCTTCCTTTTGGCATATAGTTGTGATTCCTCCACCAAAAGGTTGCTGATTTTGGGAGTCTTTTGGGTGATTCATGAAATCCCCTTGTTGGCATATAGATCCGGAATTGGAGTACGAAATAGGCATGCTGTGTGAAGCCCATCTGGACAGGTTGGTCTGGATTGGTGATGTTGCATACGAACCGGAGAAGACTCTGTGATAAACGTGTAGTTTAAGGAGTCAACGGGTTATGCCTGCGAAAAGGAGTAGCAGGAAGTACTGGAATGGTAGTACAGGAAAATATCCGTGTTATGTTTTGGGTCATACTTGTGAATGAGGCACAAGAAGTACTGGTGTGACCAGGAAAGGCCCTTTGTCATGTTTGATGTCGTAGGGTGTCCACCTGTGAAGCGAGTAACAGGAAGTACTGGCATGGTAGCCAGGAAAGACCCCTGACATTTGTGATTTTGCGGTGTCCACCTGTGAAGAGAGTAACAGGAAGTACTGGGATGCCCAGGAAAGACCCACTGTTGTGATAAGGAAATGGGTGTAGAGAATACACAGGCTTGAATGCCAAGAACAGGATTGGTGAGACCGACCCGCGCCTTTGATATAGCCATGAGTACGTTGTACTCGGAGAAGGCAAGGCGATTTGAGCAACGGGGGTGGAGGATCCGACCTGCGCTATGTCCGTCCGACGTGAGACCAAAAGGTGCGGTCTGTTGGAGCTTATAGCAAAAGTCTTAGGCCTGCGCACCATGACACAATGGGGGCCTACGGGCCATCACAGTGTAGTAAGACTATAAAACTCTAGCTGCACGCCATGGAGTAAATGCTCAAGAGATTTACCGTTGGGTTCTGATCCTGATACGGTGGTGGGCAAGAGCTTTGCCAGAACACCAAGAATGTGCCCTGCATGCACGGACCGTTAGGTCGGGTGGCGAACGGTTGTGATGGCATGTGTGTGTAAAAGCACATTAGATGATTTATATTGCCATATTTGTGATATGATATGCCTGCAGGGAAGAATATTGCTGCCCCGAGAAAAGGGGTAGGGTCGTTATAATTTGGTCAGATGAACGCTGACCGTTGCTTTTGTTTGCCACCGCTGGGTGGACTGTCCCTGTACAGGTGTTGGAGAGCCGAGCGGGACGCATAAAGGCTAATGTTCCTACTGTTGTTGATGCTATTGCTGCTAGCCCTCGAAGGCTTTTGATGTTGATGCTTGTTATCTTTTCTATTAATGTGGTCGGCCTACGCGCCAATCTGTTTAGGCCACTGTGTGAAAGCCATGTAAGGCCATAAGGCCATCTTCTGTACTCTTGTAAGACATTCCTATGGATGATATATACAACGTGGGTTGTGTTATTTGTTGGACATTCATTGGTGGAGTTCAAGTTGTAGGATAGGCTTCCACTAGAATGCTTTGTGATAGGTGCGATGCGTGACTCTGATATCATCCTGTACCTTCACCGCCTGTTTTGTGATATATACTGTGGGGCCCCGGCCGGACCTTCTAGAATATACCATATGAACGGATGGGGTTGTTACATTTTTGGTATCGGTTGTTTTGGTCTTTCCCTCTCGAAGTCGTGGTCGACTTCTTTTGTGGGGTGGCGAGCACGTGTTTGTGCAAACCAAAGTCTACGAATGAACTCCTGAATGTCCATGATAGGAATGCAAATTGGTGTGTTTGAGGAACCTGTGTGTTCTTATTTTATGTTGTTTGCTTGGGTATGACCGCTAATGTGTCTGTCTTGTCCACCTTTAGGTGACACGAAGTGGAGTTGGGCCATCTGAGCCCCAGCGTTCTGATGAAAGTACGGCACCAGCCGCGGTGCCTACACCTCCACCGTCTACGGAACATGTGCATTTAGTTGCGGAGGCTTTATTTACCATGATCCAAGGCCAGCCACTTAGGCAGGAACAAGCGTCTGTGAGGCCAGAACAGGTGGCGGCAAGGCCTGAACCTATAGTGGATGTGGCTCCTCGAGCAGCTGAGAAGCAGCTAACGCGGTTTATGAGTTTCCATCCTCCTACGTTATCGGGAGCGGGAACTCTGACGCAGGCTAAGGATTGGCTATCGCGCGTCAAGCGAGTGATGACGTCAATTGGAACGGCGGAGCATTAGAAAGTTACCTTAGTTACCGTCTTGCTTGAAGGAGAAGCTCGATTGTGGTGGGATGAGATGGAATTGCATCACTTGGCGGGTCGTCCTTTAACCCAAGTATCAATGGAAGAATTCTCCCGGCTCTTCCTAGCAAAGCACCTTCCTGCGGCTCAGTGGATAGCCATGGAAAATGAATTCCAAAGGCTAACATAAGGTGATGGCAGTGTTGACGCATACCTGTATGAATTTACTCGCTTGGGGTGGTATGCGGGTTCTATATTTACGGATGAGCAGAGGAAGACCAATCGGTTCTATGAAGTACTGAGGGACGAGCTGAGGTTCCTTGTGTCAAGTTCAGTGAACCAAGGTTTCCAGGCATTGGTTGACACTATGAGCGCGCTTGAGAAGGATATGAAGAGGGTGCAGGGGAAGAGAGCGTTGGCTGTGACGCAACCGGAGTGTAAGGCGCCCCGATTTGGGAAACCATTTTATAAAAAGAGATGGGGCAAGAAGTCCAAGACAAGTGGACAAGCTCCTTCATCAGTTGCAACGGGAGCAACATCAGGGGCTACCTCCAAGCCAAATACTCATATCTGCTTCAATTGGGGCCGGATGGGGCATATTGCGCGAGATTGTCGGATGCCGCCAAAGAGTGAAAAGAAGGCGGGAGAATCTTATGCGGAAAAAGGGAAGGCGGTGGTGGATTCCTCTGCCTCGCAGGCGCAACCCCGGGTTTACAATGTTGGCCTGCAAGAGGCCATCAAGCAGAGTGACGTTGTCATAGGTATGAGTTTAGTTTTGCATATGCTATTGATGGTATGCTTTGCTTAGTACCCCTATGTTTGCGGTTTGTGTGTGACATGTTTGTCACAGGCTTTATGATGATTCGGGACACACTCGCGCGAGCACTGTTTGATACGGGTGCATCGCATTCTTTTCTGTCTAATGAGTTTATAGCGTGGCTTGGGATACCCTGTCGTGCAAAGACAGATAGCATCAGAGTCGTGTTGCCGAATGGCTGTTGGATGCTTGCGGATCAAGCTTGCGATGTGGCGATTCAGTTAGGAAGTCAGGATTTCAGTTTAACTGCATTTGTTTTGCCAATATCGGAATTCGATGTGATTTTTGGGATGGATTGGCTTGCGGAGCAGCATGCTATGATCGATTGCCAGTCCAAAGAAATCACGTTGGGCCAAAATACCGAACATGAGACAAAGTTCGCGGGTATGCGAGGAGTAGGCGGGACATTGATGTCTGCACTCCAGGTAGTCAAGGCTATTCGGAAGTGTGCGGAGTGTTACTTTGCACTGATTCAGGCTGTTGAGCCTAAGGCCCATGTTAGTGAGGTTCCGATTGTGGCAAAATTTACAGATGTGTTTCCCACGGATCTCCCTGGGCTACCACCCCAGCGGGAGATTGACTTCACGATCGAGTTGGTGCCAGGTGCGAAACCTGTGGCCCGCTCTCCATATCGCGTCGCGCCAAAAGAGATGGCGGAGTTGAAGGTTCAACTACAAGAAATGCTAGAGCAAGGTTATATATGCCCAAGCATGTCACCTTGGAGCGCGCCTGTGCTTTTTGTAAAGAAGAAAGACAGTGGGTTGCGGTTGTGTATCGATTACCGTGAACTGAATAATCTGACCGAGAAGAATAAGTATCTGATACCCCGGATTGATGAGTTATTCGATCAGCTGGTGGGCTCGACCGTCTATTCGAAGTTGGACCTGAAGTCTGGTTATTACCAGTTGAGAATTCGGGAAGGTGACATTCCCAAAACCACATTTGGAACGCGTTACGGGCACTATGAGTTCACAGTCATGCCATTTGGATTGTGCAATGCGCCCTCGGTGTTTATGGATTTGATGCACCATATTTTTCGCGAGTACCTGGATCTGTTTGTGATTGTGTTCATTGATGACATCCTGGTGTACTCGAAGTCAAAAGCTGAGCATGAGATTCACTTGCGGTTTGTGTTGAACATGTTGAGGCAAAATCAGCTCTATGCCAAGTTCTCGAAGTGCGAGTTTTGGCTATCGTCGGTGGCATTTTTGGGCCATGTGGTGAGTGGAGCGGGCATTGCAGTGGATCCAGCGAAGATAAGGGCCATACAGGAGTGGCCAATGTTGTCTTCCGTGGCCGAGGTCAGGAGTTTCCTTGGACTTGCGGGCTACTATAGAAGATTTGTGGAAAACTTCTCGTAGATTGCTTTGCCGCTAACCACATTGACGCGAAAAGATCAGAAGTTCGTTTGGATGCCAGAGTGCGTACGAGCTTTTGAAGAGCTGAAGATTCGGTTGACCATGGCGCCGGTGTTGTCTTCGCCACGTGGAACTAATGGATTTGTGATTTATAGTGATGCCTCAGGGAGCGGCTTAGGCTGCGTTCTTCTGCAGAATGGAAAGGTTATTGCTTATGGCTCACGCCAGCTGAAGGTGCACGAGCAAAATTATCCCGTCCATGATTTGGAACTAGCGGCGGTGATTTTTGCACTCAAGTTGCGGTGACACTATCTTTATGGAGTGAAGGTGGAGATCTATACAGATCACAAGAGCCTAAAGTACCTATTGGAGCAGAAAGACTTGAATATGCGGCAATGAAGGTGGTTGGAGTTCCTTAGGGACTACACTTTCGAGATTCACTATACGCCCAGGAAAGGGAATGTTGTCGCGGATGCCTTGAGTCGGCGGGTTTCGGCTAGAGCAAATTGGTTACAAAGGCATGATGAACGTCTTATCCAGGAGCTGGAGGCATTGGAGATTTATTGTGTTGACAAGAATTCCACCGCCACTGCATGTTTGAAATGGAGTGAGGTGCAATGTGACCTTGTAGACCAAGTTCGACGGGCAACGGAGTTGGATGACGATCTCTTACGCTATGTGAATGAAGGGCCAGAGGGCAAATTCACCTGGAATGACGGCCTTTTGCGAAATGAGGGCTGTTTGTGCATCCCGAATGTGGGGAAATTGCGGGAAGAACTGATGTATGAAGCGCATTATACAAAGTATTCCATTCACCCCGGGAGCACGAAGATGTTCAACGATATGAAGAAGCTATTCTGGTGGCCAGGGCTCAAGAAAGATGTTGCCCTTTATGTATCCAAATGCCAAACATGTGCGATGGTGAAGGCGGAATGCCAAAAGCCGGGCGGTTATTTGAAGTCACTACTGATCCCAGAGTGGAAATTTGATGAAATTTCCATGGATTTTGTGCACGGGTTGCCGAGATCGCAGCGAGGAAATGATTCCATTTGGGTTATTGTTGACCGGCTAACGAAAGTGGCACATTTTCTCCCGAACAGGCGGGATGATTCAGTTGAAAGTTTGGCAAAGTTATATGTTGACCAGATTGTGCGGCTTCACGGTGTTCCTCGGAGCATCGTAAGTGATCTAGATGGGCGATTCACGTCAAATGATTGGAGGCTAGTTCACCGACTGTTGGGCACGAAGTTGACTTTCAGTACGGCCTTTCATCCCCAAACGGATGGCCAAACTGAACGTACCAATAGAACAATGGAGGACATGCTCCGAATGTGCGCCCTTGACTTCGAAAAGAGATGGGAAGATCATCTCTATATGGTAGAGTTTGTATATAATAACAGCTACCAGGCGAGCATTGGGATGGCACCATATGAAGCTCTGTATGGAAGGAAGTGTCGTACTCCCTTGGCTTGGGTAGAAGCGGGCGAAGCGCGGGTGTTTAAACCAAATGAGGTTGATGAAGCAAACTCAACCATACGGACGATTCGAGAGAAGCTACTTATTACTCAAGATCGACAAGCTAAGTACTACAATGCCAAGCACCGGAACGTGGAATTTGTTGTTGGCGATTTGGTCTACTTGAAGATCAAACCATTCAAAGTTGTCTCCCGGATTCGACGATTGAAAAAGTTGAGTCCAAGATATTTGGGTCCTTTTGAAGTGGTTGAGCGAGTTGGCGAAGCGGCTTATTGGCTAGCTCTGTCGGCAGACTTGGGTGGATTACATGATATATTTCACATCTCGGTGCTTCGGAAGGCCGTGAAAGATCCAGCTCAAGTGATAGCGGATGATCATGTGAAAGTGAGGTGATAGATCTTAATTTATTCTAAATTAGAATTAAGAGATAAAAAGTCACAACATAAATAAAAATAAAGAAAGCAAGCAATCCAGACGACACAAGGAAATTTATAGTGGTTCCCCAAATCTGGGTAGTCCACTCTTCTACCACCCTGGTAGGAATCCACTTAGGTTTTTGATCAGGTGCCCTATCACCACAAGATCTGCTTCAGGTAGATCTAGAAACCCTTCAGGCTTTTGATCAGGTGCCTAAAAACTAATAGGTTTTTGATCAGGTGCCCTATCACCAAGGAGTTCACTTTTGAAGGGAGTAATAACCCTTTACAAGAGGTGGGGATAAGAGAGTGATGAAAGTTTTCTCTTTCTCAATCACAATGAGAAGACTATGTGGATTCAGTGATGTTGTCAAAGCTCCCCCTGAGATGTAGAATAGTTCAGGAGTGGAAGCTTTGCTTTAGGGTGTAGGCCTTCAAGTTGATGTTGCTCTCCATCAAGCTTTTAGACTGATATGAATTGATTGTCTCTTGAAAGCCTGGAGCAGATGAAGAAGATGATGTTGATTTGCTGTAAGAAAACTTGTAGCTAAGTTCTTCTTTGTTGAGAGAAAAAGCCTTCTTGAATATTCTCTCTCTATCTCTTCTATTCTGTCGAGTGTTGTATTACTCTTCTTATATTCCCTGAAAGATATAATATCTGTATATTTAATGCCTGAAGAATTCAAGCATTTGAATTCTTTTTATCTTGGAATGGCTAAATCAATTCCCGAGAATGGAATATGTCTTGAGAAATCAATTGACATTTAATCTCTGTAATAAGCCATATTTTATACTGTCATTCAAACGGCTATATTTGATAGCATTAAATCCGAGAGCTATAAATTCCTGCAGTTAAGCCTTAATTAAATCTGCCAGCTGTAAATAAGAAGGTCTGAAAAATGGCATAGGAAATCGCCAAACTAAATCTTAAAGCTTCTTCAAACTGGGTTCGGAGATCGTTGAACTCAGCTCGGAGATCGTTGAGCTGAGTTCAGAGATTTTGAACTGCATCTTAATTTTAAAGCTTCTTCAAACTGGGTTCAGAGATAGTTGATCTCCGCTCAGAGATTGTTGAACAGAGTTCAGAGATTTTGAACTGCATCTTAATTTTAAAGCTTCTTCAAACTGGGTTCAGAGATAGTTGATCTCCGCTCAGAGATAGTTGAACTGAGTTTAGAGATTTTCTTCCAGCAATTTTCTGAACTTCAAATCTGAACTTCTCTGGAATATTTTTGAATGACCAAACCTGGAAATAATCCTATGACCCGTGACTTATATATTTTGGGTCAATCTAATAAACCCTAATAGTGATCCTTACCCAAATCCAACCTTGGGTTCCAACAATCTCCCCCTATTTGGGTGAGGACACTATTCATATAAAATAAAACACAGCAAAAATAATCTGCCTGATTTAAAAGTTTTTCAGCAGATGTACAAGGGTACTTTGAGAAATAAAATACATGAAAAAAACTACTAGAGAATCCTAATAAGCAATTTTCCTTACACATAAAATTGACAATCTCCCCCTATACAGCTACTGTTGTATCCTCTGCATTTCCTGAAAAGAGAGGTTAGGAGTTCTGGACCCAGATTATCTTGGGTCCTATTTTTCTTTCACAATAATAATTTGAAATAAAAGAATAAAAATTTCTGTTTTGAAATTCTGAGTTCGACGAAAAATATTTTCGTCGATCTGAGTTCGACGTTCGTCATTCTCGGTTCGACAAAGGGTATTTATTTCGTCGATCAAGATTTTCTGACCAGAAATCTCTGTTCAGAGATCGTCGACCTGAGTTCGACGAAGAGTGTAGTTTTCGTCGAGCTCCGTTCGACGAACTATGTTGAACATAAATTTTCTGAAATTTTTTTATTTGTTTTGGTAAAAATTCAGTTATGTTGTCAAAATCAAGGGAAGAGATAACCTGATCCTCTTCTGATTCACATTTTGATTCTTCATCAGAGACTGATTCTTCATCATGTCTGCTGCATGAAGCATTTATTGCCATTAGGCAAAACTCTCTTGCTCTTGACTCTTCTTCATCTTTAGTTGTACAGGATGAAGCTTCAGAGTCACTCCAAGATTCAGTATTTAATGTTTTTTCTTTTGTTGATCCAGCAGCCATTATTGTGAGGGAGTCCCAGATGTCTTTTGCTGAAGTACATTCAATAACTCCAAAAATATCATCAGACATTGATTGAGCAAGGATGTCCATTGCTCCTGCATTAGCAATCTTTAGCAATTTTTGAGCTTCTGTCCATTTAGGTGATGGAACAGCATTCATGCTTGTTGTTTTCAATGGTTGATAAGGACCTGTCAAAATAGAATTGAAAATGGCTTCATCAATAGAGTTCATAAAAAGCCTAATCCTTGTCTTCCATAGTGCAAGCTTATCCAGATTGCACTTAGGAGGTCCAGTGCTTGAACATTCTTCATTTTGTGCCATGAAAAACTCTCAAGAAATTTAAGATCTATCAGATCGTTTTGATTCAGGTGTTAGCCTGTGCAAACACTAAGGTGTGGTATTTTAAACCAACCTAGAAGATGTGGTATGTTTAACCAACCTCCCTATGATACCAATTGAAAGTGCAGCTAGATCTGATATACTCTAGAGGGGGGGTGAATAGAGTATATGGTGATTTTAAAACTTTTACAACTGCTGTTGTATTTTAGGTGTGTGTGTGTGCAGGGAAGCAAATACAATAAACCAAAAAGAAACAGCAATGGACTAATCACAGCACATTCACAGAGCAAGGCCAGAAAACAAAAAGAAAAGAAAGCAACCAGACGACACAAGAATTTTATAGTGGTTCCCCAAATCTGGGTAGTCCACTCTTCTACCACCCTGGTAGGAATCCACTTAGGTTTTTGATCAGGTGCCCTATCACCACAAGATCTGCTTCAGGTAGATCTAGAAACCCTTCAGGCTTTTGATCAGGTGCCTAAAAACCAATAGGTTTTTGATCAGGTGCCCTATCACCAAGGAGTTCACTTTTGAAGGGAGTAATAACCCTTTACAAGAGGTGGGGATAAGAAAGTGATGAAAGTTTTCTCTTTCTCAATCACAATGAGAAGACTATGTGGATTCAGTGATGTTGTCAAAGCTCCCCCTGAGATGTAGAATAGTTCAGGAGTGGAAGCTTTGCTTCAGGGTGTAGGCCTTCAAGTTGATGTTGCTCTCCAACAAGCTTTTAGACTGATATGAATTGATTGTCTCTTGAAAGCCTGGATCAGATGAAAGATGATGTTGATTTGCTGTAAGAAAACTTGTAGCTAAGTTCTTCTTTGTTGAGAGAAAAAGCCTTCTTGAATATTCTCTCTCTATCTCTTCTATTATGTCGAGTGTTGTATTACTCTTCTTATATTCCCTGAAAGATATAATATCTGTATATTTAATGCCTGAAGAATTCAAGCATTTGAATTCTTTTTATCTTGGAATGGCTAAATCAATTCCCGAGAATGGAATATGTCTTGAGAAATCAATTGACATTTAATCTCAGTAATAAGTCATATTTTATACTGTCATTCAAACGGCTATATTTAATAGCATTAAATCCGAGAGTTATAAATGTCTGCAGTTAAGCCTTAATTAAATCTTCCAGCTGTAAATAAGAAGGTCTGAAAAACGGCATAGGAAATCGCCAAACTAAATCTTAAAGCTTCTTCAAACTGGGTTCGGAGATCGTTGAACTCAGCTCGGAGATCGTTGAGCTGAGTTCAGAGATTTTTAACTGCATCTTAATTTTAAAGCTTCTTCAAACTGGGTTCAGAGATAGTTGATCTCCGCTCAGAGATAGTTGAATTGCATCTTAATTTTAAAGCTTCTTCAAACTGGGTTCAGAGATAGTTGATCTCCGCTCAGAGATAGTTGAACTGAGTTCAGAGATTTTCTTCCAGGAATTTTCTGAACTTCAAATCTGAACTTCTCTGGAATTTTTCTGAATGACCAAACCTGGAAATAATCCTATGACCCATGACTTATACATTTTGGGTCAATCTAATAAACCCTAATAGTGATCCTTACCCAAATCCAACCTTGGGTTCCAACATCGTGTGCCGTTGGAGTATGGGCTATCAACGAGAGTGAGACCCATTCAGATAGAAGATCGAGCCGAGAAACAGTTGCGGAACAAGACAGTCGGCATGGTGAAAGTCCGATGGGACAACTGCGGCCGTGAAGAACTGACATGGGAGCGAGAGCAAACCATGCGAGAAGAGTTCCCTGAGCTGTTTTTGTAATCTGTGGAGAGTCGTGTGTTGTAACATAAAAGTTGAATGTTATAACATTTTTCTTGCTAGTTCCTGATTGCCTTCCTGCGTTAGAATTTCGAGGACGAAATTTCTTGTAGGAGGGGAGGATTGTAACAGCACAAATTTCTCGACAGGAAATTTTTGGGTGACACGGCCTGGGACACGGGCGTGTCCCAGGGCGTGTCAAGTTGTAGTCGATGATTTGGCCGCGAGGTCGATGAAATTTGGGGTCGACGGTCGTCGAATAGCAGACACGGCCTGAGACACGGGCGTGTCTCAGGGCGTGTCGAGGCCGTGTCGACGATCGGCTTGGGTGTCGACGTTTTTTCGCTCGACGATATATCGAGAGGGGGCACACGGCCCAGGACAGGGGCGTGTCCCAGGCCGTGTCGTGTGCTCGACGACCTTTTCTCGACGATCGTCGAGTGTCGAGATGTGGTCGTCGAGTGTCGAGAAGTTGAACACGGTCTGTGGCATGGGCGTGTCACAGGGAGTGTCAATTCGGGTCGACGAACTCAGCGCGATGAATTTTGCGCTAGGCAGTATCTGAGTGCTGTGTATGGGCACACGGCCTGGGACACGGGCGTGTCACAGGCCGTGTGAAGTCTCGGGTTGTTTGGGATTATTTTTCGCCGAGGCACACTGCCACAGACACGGGCGTGTCTGAAGGCGTGTTAGGTGACACGGCCCATGACACTGGCGTGTCCCATGGGCGTGTCACTGGCTTGGATCAGTCGGTTGACCACCGCTTGAGGCACACGGCCTGGGACACGGGCGTGTCACAGGCCGTGTCAGGTCAAATTCAGATTTTCTGGCAGTTTTGTGGCCGTCCGTTCCTTCAGCTGGGAGCCAAGGGCTGGAGCTTCTTTCCTCTTTTCCTAAAGGCCGAATACTGAGAACTTATCTCATTTTCCTTAGCCTTCATCTTTTTACAAGTTAAAGAGAGAAAAGGAGAGGAAGAAGAGGAAGGGCTGCTGCTGGTGGTGCTGTAGTTTACCGACGAGAGATCTGAAGCCGGCATTGTGGAGGAAAAGTTCTTGTGAGCCATTCAAGCTAGCTTTGAGGTCATGGCACCGAAGCGATCGTCAAGAGTAACGACTTTTCTTCCTAGCCATGTGAAGGCTTCCTTTTGGCATATAGTTGTGATTCCCCCACCAAGAGGTGGCTGATTTTGGGAGTCTTTTGGGTGATTCATGAAATCCACTTGTTGGCATATAGATCCAGAATTGGAGTACGGAATAGGCATGCTGTGTGAAGCCCATCTGGACAGGTTGGTCTGGATTGGTGATGTTGCATACGAACCGGAGAAGACTCCGTGATAAACGTGTAGTTTAAGGAGTCAACGGGTTGTGCCTGCGAAAAGGAGTAGCAGGAAGTACTGGAGTGGTAGTCCAGGAAAATATCCGTGTTATGTTTTGGGTCATACCTGTGAATAAGGCACAGGAAGTACTGGTGTGACCAGGAAAGGCCCTTTGTGATGTTTGATGTCGTAGGGTGTCCACCTGTGAAGTGAGTAACAGGAAGTACTGGCATGGTAGCCAGGAAAGACCCCTGATATTTGTGATTTTGTGGTGTCCACCTGTGAAGAGAGTAACAGGAAGTACTGGGATGCCCAGGAAAGACCCGCTGTTATGATAAGGAAATGGGTGTAGAGAATACCCAGGCTTGAATGCCAAGAACAGGATTGGTGAGACCGACCCGCGCCTTTGATATATCCATGAGTACGCTGTACTCGAAGAAGGCAAGGCGATTTGAGCAACGGGGGGTGGAGGATCCGACCCGCGCTATGTCCGTCCGATGTGAGACCAAAAGGTGCGGTCTGTTGGAGCGCATAGCAAGAGTCTTAGGACTACGCGCCATGACACAATGGGGGGCTATGGGCCATCCCGGTGTAGTAAGACTATAAAACTCCGGCTGCACGCCATGGAGTAAATGCTCAAGAGATTTACCATTGGGTTCTGAACCTGATACGGTGGTGGGAAAGAGCTTTGCCAGAACACCAAGAATGTGCCGTACGTACACAGACCGTTAGGCCGGGTGGCGAACGGTTGTGATGGCATGTGTGTGTAAAAGCACATTAGATGATTTATATTGCCATATTTGTGATATGATATGCCTGCATGGAAGAATACCGCTACCCCGAGAAAAGGGGTAGGGTCGTTATGATTTGGTCAGCTGAACGCTCACCGTTGCTTTTGTTTGCCACCGCTGGGTGGACTTTCCCTGTACAGGTGTTGGAGAGCCGAGCGGGACGCATAAAGGCTAATGTTCCTGCTGCTGTTGCTGCTATTGCTGCTAGCCCTCGAAGGCTTTTGATGTTGATGCTTGTTATCTTTTCTATTAATGTGGTCGGCCTGCGCGCCAATCTGTTTAGGCCACTGCGTGAAATCCATGTAAGGCCATAAGACCATCTTCTGTACTCTTGTAAGACATTCTTATGGATGATATATACAACGTGAGTTGTGTTATTTGTTGGACATTCATTGGTGGAGTTCAAGTTATAGGATAGGCTTCCGCTAGAATGCTTTGTGATAGGTGCGATGCACGACTCTGATATCATCCTGTACCTTCACCGCCTATTTTGTGATATATAATGTGGGGCCCCGGCCGAACCTTCTAGAATATACCATATGAACAGATGGGGTTGTTACAATATGTGCCTTCAACTAAACACAAAAGTCATAGCCCTTGGAAATACTTTTCAATAAATGGTTACACGTTTCCATATGAGTCTTGTAGAATCTGGAATGTCCAGTCGAAGTTGCAGTACAGTCAAATTTTATGTACATGTTGTTCTCGGGTTAGCGTAGAGCTGGGTTTTGAATCTGGAAGGGAAGTCATGGTAAAGTAATGATGAGGTTGGCTTGAAGTTTACTGTACATGATTGGTATTAATTGCGATGAACAAATGGTTGTTGACATTTAGTTGATAGTTCCATATGTGCACGAATGGTTTGAAGTTGGTAAAGAGATCGTAACCAGTTGAGGTTAAAGATAAGGTGACCATAGTCTATATATAAAAATGATAATCAAATGATTGATGAATATATGAAGTACCATTATGTTCTTGTAAAGGACGTGTGGAAGGGTTGGAAGTGCGAGGGTGATTTCCGCACTAAAATGACATGTTGATAAGGGACTCGATTTGGAGCCCTTGCGTGCTTTTGAGCACGAGATGTGGATAAACAAAAAGGACTCGAGGTGGAGCCCTTATATGTGAAATTTCAAGCGGTGTGAGTTGATAAACGGTGCCATAATCCTTGGTTAAGGATAGTAGACAGGTCTACGGGCTCTCTAGTCATCACACCGACGACAGCTGATGGATAAACTTGCACGGTTGGGCCTTGGTCCTTGATGTTTACTTCCCAAGGCACCCTCCGTGCTAGTGGACGATTGGCATTGGTCCTTTGGTGATATGTTCACAGAGGCACCTTCTGTGTCACGATGATAGGCAATTTTGGGATGTTTTCTTGGTGCACATCTACCTAAGCCCCCTCTGAGTCGTAGTACGCATGTGACCTCCACTATTGTGTTCTTAGCATTGAGGCGTACGGAGGCCTAGGACAAGTAGTGTGGATGCCAGCCTAGTAGTGGAGAAGCCCGCTCAACTGTCACCATCTAGCCACGACGGATGACGCCTGTGAGGTTAGCTACCTGCTCAAAAAGTGGGAACTATAAGTCTGTGTCGACATAGCAATTGCATGTGCATGATCATGGGTGAGTCATTGCATTGTATTCATATCATTACATACATTACATACACAAGATCCTCATCATATAAGTTTGTATGGGCACTCCTATACGATTAATTACTTTACTGTTGAGCCGATTCTTAACTTATATGTCTGTATGAGCATTCATATAAGTTAAGTTACTTACTATCAAAGATTTATATTTATATATTGATTTCGATGGTAGAACTGCTAAAGTAGGTTGATATACTTAATTGTTGTAGTTCTTTGATATGCACAGTTGTTGATTAACCATTTACCACTTGTTTGTACTACTGTTTATATATATATATATATATATATATATATATATATATATATATATATATATATATATATATATATATATATATATATATATATATATATATATATTGTACCCTTGATCCTTTCTCCGCCCTGTACTGAGGAGTCGCCGGGGGAGCGGATGTGATAGCCACTTAGTCCTTGTGACTAACAGTTGCTACGTCTTCCTTTTTAGGAGGGAACCCCACAGACAGAGCAATAATAGGTTACATAGCAGGGCAGCCAGGCCAGTATGATAGGGCCTGAAGTGATGGTGCCATCGTTACCGTCAATTACTGATGTGAGTTAGAGAGACTCATTTTGTACTTATACTATGATGTGATAGAAGCTTGTTGATGCTTCTTTTATTTGTTGTACTTTCTTTTGGACTATTTTACTTATTTGTGGATTTGACTTATGTTTTATATTCTTGATTGGGTTGGCAATGAATGATATTGATTATAGCAGACAGGATATGCATCTTATAGTACAGGTTAGCCCGTGTGCGAATGCTACTACAAGGCGGCTGTTCTGGGAATTAGACTCCCCTCGTGTCGTGTTTTGTGTTCCAGAAGGGGGTCTTACAGCTGCAATCTCGGCGGCAGTACTCGTCATGCCTGTTGAGGGGGCTTCGATCACGGACATGCCCTTATCCAGTTTGGATGTTTTGGTCTTCTTTGAAGATGTTGGGGGAGTAGCATCCAGTTTTCGTCTATGGTCACTGGGCTGGCACGAGGTATCCAGCTCCTCCCTGCAGGCCAAGGCCGCCGATTGAGCGAGAGATAGGCCTGGTGCGAGATCCCCGGTTTCCTCATACGGCTAGTGGAGAGGGATTTCTCACTAACCTGTGCAGATAGTAAGGGTTAGCTTAGCCGAATCCCTAGGCAAAAACCTAAAGGGAGGGGCAGAATGATACCTTCTCTGGTGAGGAATGGCAGAAGGGAGTTGAGGTCCCGCCATAAGAACTTGACATCGAAGTTTTGGTTCCGAAGAAGACGAGAAGGGCAGCCTCGTGCCACCCAAGTGCGGGAGTCTCGTAGGTTTCCTCGTCATATTGGACGGGAGAGAGGGGAACATTGTCGAAGTTCCAAGAAATGAAAAATGAACTTTTTGGGCCAGTTGTGCTTCTTGTTGGTGAGGCCACTCGTCTTTATCGTCTGGCCCAAAAATAAGACAATCCAGCTCTTATCCCAGAAGTTGAACATCTTCCGGACAACCGAAAGGTTGAACTCAATCCTTTCCGCGTGCATGTTTCAGGCGAATGCTACCAGAAGATCGACGGAGTTTGATTTGAGTTACGCGGGAACCACTCCAAAGTACCGGAGTGTCTGGCGCATCACCGGTTAGAGGGGGGGGGGAGGGCTGAACCCCACCCCAAAGTGTTCTAGGGGGATGGCGAGCTCCACTTCCAGAAGGAAATTTATTTTATCTTGAACCTGGGGATGTCGGGCGACGAACCCTGGCGGGATGTAATTGGCAACCGCTGAAAGGAACTCCTCCTCAGTCAGCTTGCATGGGGGAAATTGTGGTCAAAATAGCCTTTCACGCATCGAGTCCGACCGTCTGTCTCTCTCGGCATTTTACGAGTGTTTGAGAGAAGTTGGGTTTGCGCAGGCTCGTGACCTCGAAAGTTGCAAGTGCGTGAGAAGATGATGAAGAACCAGAATCAAATGATTGTAAATGCATTTGGTGAGCCGTCCTATTTATAAAAAAATTTGTCAATCATGATATTTTTCCCATGCGACGGGAGTGAGGATAGAATTTTTTAATATTCTGGAACCTCATAATTCACCCGACCCCGCCGCCGCTTTTTACCTGCAAATGTCGAAATTCTCTAGGAAGGATCCCAGGTAAGCGAAAGGCATGGGGCAACGAGTACAGAAAAAGCAGGTTTGACATTCGATAGAATAACTGCATTGTGTAAGGAAAGAGCATTATTAAAAATACAAAAGGACACTTGACATGCGAGGGAAAACTTAAATATTAACTTAAAAAGTTTATTATAGGGCAATGGGAAAAGGGTACAAATTGTGAAAGATTGAGCATGAAGCTAAGGCGGGAGATGACGAGCTAAGTACTGGATCCATTGCCAATGACCCCATCCTCTCCTCCCCAACCTCGGAGGAACTCACGGGTAGAAGTAGGCACTCACAGCCGTTAGCTCCTGGTTGACCAATCGCATCTGATCCCGGGCTCCCGTAATGTGTCTTCCGGGAGAGGTCTCCTCACACCCGCCTCCCTGCCGCTCCATCTCCCCGATGAGATGCAAGTAGTCCCGCTCGAGGATGCCTAGTCGGCGTTAAGTTGCAGCATGGTGTACTTTCGCCAAATGAGAGTCTTCCCACAACATCCAGATCAATTTTTCCTGGACCTCAACCATCCACTGCTTTAGTGTCTCGGCATCTCCGAGATCTCCGAGGAAGTTTGCGAGCTCGCTGGGAGATGGTGGGGGCGATAACACCTCCTCCTCGGCATCAGGAGTCGCCGCCGAGGTATCCCGGTAGTATGGAAGGATGTTTCGGCCACTATCAGGATCATTTTCAAGTGAGAAGGGGAGGGTTCAATCATTTTCCAGGCATAGGGATGGCGCACCCTCCTGGTGGCTGGCGGTATAGACCAGGTCTTCCCCCGAAAGATCCCGCAAAGTGCAGGTGACCCATTTTCCCCCGCCCCGGACGGATTGGCATTTGTCCAGGCAGGTGTAGCCCGGCCAGTTGGGAGGCATCAAGTGCTTTCTCGGTCGAGGGACAAGAGCATGGCGCTGGTTTTTTGGGATCTCTGCGGCCGAGGACTTGGGTGTTGGACTAACTAGACCCATAGTCCCAAAGGAAGGAGCTGCGAGAAGCAGTATAAGTGGAAAGTTATGAGTTAAGGAGTGCGAGAAGGTAACCATCAGTTATACCTAGAGCGGCTACGGTTTTAGCCCGGGAATCTTGGGAGGCTGTCTCCGGAGCTGGCTGTACGCTCCCTTCAGGGAGCCAGGGTATCTTGGCAATAGCTGGGGGAACGCTAGCATCGCTCTCTAGCAGTGGATCCTGTGAATAGACCTGGGTCTCAATTCAACGTGCCCATTTTTTGGGATTTTTACCAGGATAGGGGTAAGTAAAATTCCTCCTCTAGGAAGACGAGGTTCTCGCGATTAGGGGTAGGTGTCAGAGAAGCGGACTCATCCACCGCAGGGTTCCGCTGAATAATCTTCACCCTTTTTAGCCGGTAGGGAGAATCAACAGGCCTCTTGGAGGAGAGCCATGAGGTGTATTTGGAGGTATTAGAGCTGCCTTTTTCCTTTAAAGCATTGTTTCGGTCCAAAATCTCTTGCGAGAGCGGTTTCATGGTTAGTCAACCGCACATGGTCAAAGCGGCGAGAGCATAGAAGATGAACTAAGGTCGATCAAGCATACCATCTTTAGGGCTCTGTCCTGAGATATTTATAGAGCCCTGGGGGGCCCATAAAAGATTTCCTTCCAGGTCAGCAAGCACTCATCGAATACCGAGGGTTGGTATTTTCTTTCCGAGCGTAGGACTAGCTCATAAAGAATGGGGATTGTGTACAACCCTGTATTCGCTGAGTGGGCCCCTCCGATAAGATCAGGGCTTTGTAGGACATTTAGGTCCAAGCATCAAAGTAGGCTAGTGTGGAAGGCACGCTCGCACTCACCCAGAGGGAGAGAAAGGGTTCCCGCCTATAAAAGGAGGAAAGGCACACACCTATAGTAAGCGAGTGACATGTTGATCTTGCATCCGCCCTTTTAAGGAGATGTGGAGGTGAGTGTAAGGCTCACCCAGCATTCACCCCCTTTAAGCGAGTGGTGCCTTCATGGAACACTCCCCTAGTAGGGTCTAGAGGTAGAATTACCTGAATGCCCTTGAGTGACTGCAAATAGCCTTCCAGAACAGCGGAGCTACACTGTTGGTAGACCCAGTTGGGCTGCATTTAGTAATTTAGAATAGCTGAGTTACGCTGTTGGCAGACCAAGGTTGGAAACTGAAAGAAATTGTAGGTGACTTAAATCTTTTTAACATTTTAGGCAGATTGCAGATTATATCACAGAGTTATAACTACTTCTTCACAGCAATCAATCAGCAATCACAGAATAGACATGCACACAGTGAACACACAGATTTATAGTGGTTCCCTAAGGTTTGGGTACATCAACTTTCCCCCTTCTCCTATCTAGTAGTGTACTAGATTCGGCCAAACTCCTCCACTATATCTCTGATCCTCAGATCTTACACTCAGAACCCCAAATGGTTCCTACAGCTCAGGCCCAAGGCCCTATAACTCAGTCTTCTCCAAAGACCTACACTCAGCCACAAGGCCTACACTCAGCCACAATAGGCCTACACTCAGAAAAATAGATCTCCTACACTCAGGCACACAGGCCCTACCACTCAGCCTTTATAATTACAGGCTTACAACTCAGATCCCTAAGGATCCTACAAGAAATTTAGAATACAAAGTATATACATACAACTCAGAAAAAGAGAGAAGAGTTGATAGGTTCTTGATGAGTTCTTGGAAGAACTCTGCTGAGATCAACCTCACTTGGCTTTCTTCAAAGCTTCTTGAATGTAGAACACAATATGATTGATCCTCTGCAGCTGATCTTCAATCACTGCAATTTAAGATTCAGAACTAGGTCTGAACCCTTCTTCACAGCCTGGTTCCAATGGCTGTCTTCTTGTAAGGAGCTCTCTCTCTCCAACTACTTAGATCTTCACTTGAATTGATTCTTCAATGAATAGCTAGATCTTGTGTGCTTCACTTTGATGTGTTGATCCTGTTCTTCTGTTGATAGAATAGGACTATATATAGGCCTTCTTCATGGTGACTGGCTGATCTGGTTTCTAACGGCTTTCTGACATCTCTGACAGTTGCAGTAGACCGGCTGGAATGGCAGCTGTCATGTCATCCAGTCACTTCTTGAAATATCTGTAACTATCTGAAAGTGTCGAGATAGTCTGTCTTTAAGTGTCGACACTTATAGACCAAGTGTCGACACAAGTAGACTAAGTGTCGACACAAGCCTTCAAGGTGTCGACACAACTCCTTGTGTTGTAGAATTTATATATCGACACTGCTTCTTCATCATGTGTCGACACTGATATTGTGTGTCGACACAACTTCTTGTTCTTCAGTACTTAGTTGAATTCTTGTAAGTGTCGACACAACTCCTTTGTGTCGACACATCTTCTTGTGTTGAACTTGTTAAGTGTTGACACATCTTTTTGGTGTCGACACATGCCTTCAGTGTTGATACTTTTGCTGAGTGTCGACACATCTGCTTGGTGTCGACACTTGTACTTAGTCTTCATAGAAATTTGCTGAGTGTCGACACAGCTCCTTGTGTCGACACTTTCTTCATGTGTTGAGACTTCTGCTGAGTGTCGACACATCTCCTTTGTTATGTCGACACTTATACTTAGACTCTGTTGAAATTTGCTGAGTGTCGACACAGCCTCCAAGTGTCGACACTTTCTGATGTAGACAAAGTTCCTCTAGGTGTCGACACTGCTGCTAAGTGTCGACACAGCTTCATTGGACTTTTCTTCATTGAGTGTCGACACAACCTGTATGTGTCGACACTTTCTGTCTGGTGTCGACTCTGCATCCCTAGTGTCGACACAATTACTTCAAGTGTCGACACTGCTTCTCTGGGTGTCGACACAAGTCTTCTTAAGTGTCGACACTTTCCTTCTAGGTGTCGACACATGGACTTAGAAACTTTTCAGCTTTCCCTGTAGATACTTGACCTGCACAACTAAACTAAAAACACATCAAATACATTTTGATGTATATCATTGAGTAGGGTGAGGCTTCTTCAAATCAGGTACATTTAATCCAATGTACCCAACAATCTCCCCCTATTTGGAGAAGTCATAACCCTTAGTCAATGATATACACCATACATAATAAAATCACAGTATGATGTAAAACAAGATTATATAACAGGGTAAATTCATAAACATGTAATAAACAAAACATGTATATACAGATATCTCTGAACAATTATGTAATAGATTTATCACACATCATATTGTTCTAACAACTTTGTCATATCCATTATACAAAAGTTTACAGAGTGTTTAAAATCAAAAGATTACAACTGTAAACTAAAGATAAATTCTATTCTATTTCTGCTCAGCCTCCTTGATAACTATGCCCTTTCCAGATTGTATCTTTGCTTGCACAGGGGCTTCAACATCTTTAGTAGCAGCAGGCTTCTTGCTTTTAAGATCCTTCTTCTTTAATTCTTCAGCCTTGATCTTTTGTCTCTCAAAATAATGATATGGCTTGGGAAAGTACTTGCTAGGCTCCTGGGCAGTAGGAGGTAGCTTTCCCATCTTTGCCTTTCTTCTATACTACACAATGGCTTCTTGCCTGGTCCCATGCTTCTTCCACTCCAGTTCAGAAAACCACTTGTTTCTATCTTGAATATTGTCTTTGGCAGTCTTCCATGCAGTTAAGATAATATTCCTTGAAGTGGGGCTCCACTGTTCAAAATCAGGCCTTTGTTCAGCATGCTCTCTAAACCATTTCTTAGACAATTTGGCTTCTTGTTCTTTCTGCAAAGCTTCTTGTATAGCCTCAGATACTGCCTGAACCACTTTCTCTATGATGACATTGTGCTTTCCCTCAGGTGGGCTATACATAGACTGTATATCTGCATGTATCATATCAAAGTCTGGTGGAGGGTAAATGACTTGAGCCACTTCAGCTTGCTCCCCTCCAAGATATGCAGGATGAATCCCAGACTCTGCTACATTGTCACCATCACACAATGGAGGATATCCAAGGGTGGCTCTGATGGAATTGAAAATCCATTTTGCATGATCAGAGCTGGCTTTGAGTAACACCCTCTCCCCTTTATGACTTCTTTTTCCATGTGATCCCTGAGATCATCTTTCTGAAACCTTATTTGGGCATCAAAATAGTTTACTCCATCCTTAAAGTAAGGTTTAAACCTTTGGAGTTTTTCAGTGATCAGCTTCTGAGAATCTTGAATTGCAGAAGTTACAGCAGTTAGGCTCTCTTGCAGTGCTTTGGCAAATTCCTCTTTGGCAGTGGTCAGGGATGCATTCTGTGCAGTTGCTATATTCTTAAGTTCAGTTACAATAGCATTGTGAGAAGCTGTCAAATTATCATTCATTCTTATTTGATTCTCCAGAACATAGCCTTGCTTTACTTCAAGTTCATCCACTTGAGCTTTTATCTTCTCTTGATGTGTAGCCAAGTACACCACTGCATTCCCTCCCTTGTTGAAGCAGTCAGTCATCTCCTTCTTATTTAGATTCATTTCAAATCTAATGGACTTAATATCTTGGGCAAGATCAAACTGTAGAGATTTTTTCCATTCATCTACATACTTTTCTATTGCTTGCCTTTGCTCATCAAGTTTGATCTGCATTGTAACCATCAGAGAACTGTAATCTGCAGATGGTGCTAGCTGTTGTGTAGGCTGTGGAGCAATGGTTTGCAGAGCTTTCTTATAATTTTGGCTTCTCCTCTTGAAGACTTGAAACTTTCTCTTTTTAGCTCTGGCAGCCTTCTCATCTTCAGAAGCAGATGTGCTTGCAATATCAACCCTGTCCTTAGGGCTTGGAGGTAACTACTTCTGCACTTCAGGTTCCTTCCTTGTAGTTTCCTCAACAATAACTACTTGCTCCCCCTCAACATGAGCATTCTCCCCCTCAGCAGCAGCACTTCCTTTCTCAAAGTCTGTTTGGAGTAGGTCAGGGAATAGCTCTTCTAGGGTGAATTCTTGTGGAGGATGGGGTGGAGAAACTCTTATCTCATCAGCAACTTGATCAGATATCACTTGATCTGCAACAGATGTGTCCTCCATGACAACATCTTGGGGTTGGCTATGTGTTTCTGTTTGCTGATTAACATCAGATAGCTTGTCAGTTATAACTTCACTCTCAATAAGGAAATCTAATTGGTTGATTTTAGTGATTACCTCAAGAATAGTTTGAGTAGATCTTTCACTTTCTAGAGGTGTTGGCTCTTCAACCAGTAGAGGCTCCCCCTGGATGGAATCCTGGTGATGTGGGCTAGCCTGTGGTAGCTCCCCCTGCCTCTCTGCATCATCTTGTCTAGCTGGAGACTTTCCAGCAATTCCAGTGTCTTCTTCATCAGGAGTGAACACTACTTGTTCCTCAGAACTGCTTGATGATTCTTGAGCCACAGGGGCTGATTTCTTCTTTTTCTTTAGGGGTGTTTCCTTCTCAGGAGTGGGCATTTCCTTGGTCAAAACTCTATCCCATCTAGAGAAGATTCTCATGTCCATTCTTCTCATGTGGTTGATTTTTGATCCAGCAGCTTGACTCATAACCTCTGGTATACTACCAGTCAAGTAAATACTTAGAATTCTACCCAAATTGGGTTTCTTCAGGCTCTCCTTTATCTTATCAAACAATACTGCAGACCAATCAGTATTTAGTTGGAAGATTAACCATATCATTAGACTGAACATATATGCTGAAATCCTGTCATGTCCTCCAGACTTGCACAGGATCACTTTTCCAACTATTTCAGACAAGAATTTTCGTTGGCTGTTCATTCCCTTTCTGTTGAACACAGAACCTATTTTCATCTTGGAATCCAGTCCACACCATGTTAAAGCTTCTCTGGTCTTAGAAGCAAAAACTTCATCTTCTTCCTTAGTTCTTGGTAGGTTTAGTACCTTTATCAAACTCTTAGATGAGATCTTTACCTTTGCCCCATGAACCCTACACTTAATCTTGAGTCCAGACTCATCTAGGGTTGCGCCATTCAGAAACTCCAGAACTTCTTTCTTCCATATCTTTGTCGGTTCTGAAACAAGAAAATCTAACCCTGAGTTTGCAACTAGGGTTACCACATCCTTGATCTCTGGTTCTGCGTCATCAAACGCATACCGCACTAGTTCATATCCTGCATTCACGTTCTCTTCGAGCTTGGGCGCCATTAGGGTTTAAAGAATTTGAATTGAGAGAAGAGAGGTGTCGACACACAAGTTTGGTCTCGAAACTTTGGTGAGCGTGTCGACAGACAATGGTGAACCCTTATTTATACCTTTCTAGAGTTGAAGATGAAAGGGCGCGTCAATAAACTTAAATTGTGTCGACACTGATGGAAAGTGTCGACACAGACTTATAATGTCTCGACACCTATGTGTCGACACAAGTTTAGTCGACAGAATATATGTGTCGACACTTGTTTATGTGTCGACACCACTTAACTCGACACTTAGTCGAGACTTTTCTTGGTTAATTCTGTTTAAATCCTAAGTGTCGACACCACCTTGGTTGTGTCGACACCGACCCTGTATGTGTCTACACAAATTTTCTGAAGTGTCGACACCAACTTCATAGATGTGTCGACACCTTTTCTCTGAAGTGTCGACACCAATTCTCTGTCTCGACACAGACAACTCTGTGTGTCGACACTATCTTACTTAGCCATTTCTGTAAACTTATTCTAGGTTTATCATACCTAATTCAATTTTAAACCTATTGAATTTGGTTTCTTCTAAAGGATTAGTATACATGTCAGCTAGTTGATTATCTGTATTAACATACTCCAGTGAAATATCTTCTTTTTCTACATGTTCCCTTAGAAAATGATATTTTATTTCAATGTGTTTAGTTCTACGATGGGAAACAGGATTGTTTTCAATAGATATAGCACTAGTAGAATCACAAAGTAGTGGTGTTCTACTTTCTTGAACACCATAGTCTTCTAGCTGATGTTGTATCCATAGAAGTTGAGCACAACAACTTCCTGCAACCATATATTCTGATTCTGCTGTGGAGATAGCCACACTTGTTTGTTTCTTGCTACTCCATGATACCAGTCTACCACCTAGGAATTGACAGGTACCAGTTGTACTTTTCCTATCTTCCTTGCAGCCTGCAAAATCTGCATCTGAATAATTTGTCACTTCAAAGTCTCCATTCCTAGGGTACCAAAGGCCTAGATAAGGTGTGCCCTTTAGATATCTCAGTATCCTTTTGACTGATGTCAAATGAGACTCTTTAGGGCATGCTTGGTACCTAGCACAGACACATGTAGCATACATGATATCTGGTCTACTTGTAGTCAAGTACAATAGGGAGCCAACTATCCCTCTATACAAAGTCTCATCTACAGGTTTCCCTGCATCATCTTTGCTAAGAGACATACTTGACCCCATAGGAGTCTTCATGGTACTGGATGATTCCATACCATACTTCCTTATTAATTCTAGGGTGAACTTAGACTGGCATATAGATAAACCATTCTCAGTCTATCTAACTTGGAGACCCAAGAAGAACTTAAGTTCCCCCATACTGCTCATCTCAAATTGTCCTTGCATAAGTTTTGCAAACTTTTTGCAAAGACTACTTTCAGTAGACCCAAATATTATTTCATCTACATATATTTAGACTAGTATGATCTTGCCTCTGGATTCCCTAAGGAATAGAGTCTTGTCTATTTTCCCCCTTGTGAATTTATTCTCAATGAGGAAACTAGACAGGGTTTCATACCAAGCCCTAGGGGCTTGTTTTAACCCATACAAAGCCTTCCTAAGTCTATAAACATAATTAGTTTAAGTTGAATCAACAAAACCTAATGGCTGTTCCATATAGACCTCTTCTTTCAGATTACCATTCAGAAAGGCTAACTTAACATCCATTTGGTATACTTTAAATCCTTGATAGGTTGCATAGGCCAAGAATATCCTTAAGGCCTCCAGTCTGGCTACTGGAGCAAAGGTTTGATCAAAGTCAATACCTTCTTCCTGCCTATATCCCTTAGCAACCAGTCTTGCTTTGTTCTTGATAATTACTCCATTTTCATCCATCTTGTTCCTAAAGATCCACTTGGTCCCAATTATGTTGTGGTCTTTTGGTTTAGGAACAAGCTCCCAGACTTTGCATCTCTTGAACTGATTCAGCTCCTCTTGCATTGTCTCAATCCAATGAGGGTCTAGGATGGCTTCTTCAAATTTCTTTGACTCTACTTGGGATAAAAAACTGGAGTAGAGTACTGCACTCAGATTTCTGCTCCTTGTTTGTACCCATTGTCTTAGATCACCAATAATTTGATCTGCTGGATGATCTCTTAGATGTCTATTAGCTGGTGGCAGCCTGACTTCAGGTTGAACTCCTTCAGCTTCTTCAACTTGCTACACTCCATGGTCTTCTTCTACATCAGGTGCATGTAGTACTCCCCCTGGACAACAGCCACTATCATCTACATGCTGACTTGCAGTAGATCCTTCTTCAATAGTGAGCTTGTCCATCTTCTTAGTTACACCTGTGGAGCTGCAAATACTTCTAGACAACTCATTGTTAATAAGTCTAGCTTCATCAAATACTACATGTACTGACTCTTCTACAACTTTAGTAGACAAGTTGTAGACCCTATAAGCCTTACTATTGTTGTTGTACCCAACAAAGATCCCCTCTTGGGATTTGGCAGCAAACTTGGTTAAGTAAGACTTACCATTGTTAAGTATAAAGTATTTACAACCAAAGATCCTGAAATAGGATAGGTTTGGTTTTCTGCGTTTCACAATCTCATAGGGGGTCTTATTGTGGCTTTTAGTAATGGTAGCCCTATTAATTACATGGCATGCAGTATTAACTGCCTCAGCCCAGAAATATTTTGGTAGAGATGTGTCACTTAATAGGGTTCTACCAGCCTCAATCAAGGTTCTATTTTTCCTCTCAGCAATGTCATTTTGCTGAGGTGTTCTAGGTGAAGAAAATTCCTGAAATATCCCAAATTCTTCACATAGCTTTGTCATACTATCAGACTGGAATTCAGTACCTTGGTCACTTCTTATTTTGACCACTGTACCGTCTAACTCATTCTGAATTTGTTTGACAAAACTATAGAAGATACTGGGTGTTTCAGATTTCTGTCTAAGGAAGAACACCCAGGAAAACCTTGAGTAGTCATCTACAACCACAAATGTGTAGACCTTCCTACCTAGGCTGTGAACTGGCATAGGACCAAAGAGATCCATATGCAAGATGTATAAGCACCTCACATCATCTTTGTTTTCAATGCTATTAAAGGTGGATCTAGTCTGCTTGACCTTTTGACAAGCTGAGCATATTCCATCTTTAATACACTTAACTTGAGGACCATTCCTCACTAACTCTTTGCTAAAGAGTTGGCCAATTGTCTTGTAGTTGAGATGGGCTAGCCTCTTGTGCCATTTGACACAATGAGATACTTTCTCATCAGCTACAAGACACACTGGAGAACCATTGGTCTCACACATAATGTCTAGGCAATAGATATTTCTCTTTCTATAGCCTGTCAAAATGATCTCTTGATCATTTAACCTCCTGATATGACAACCATCTTTGACAAATGAGATGTCATATTCTAGATCACTCAGCTGACTTATACTAATGAGGTTGTGTTTCAATCCTTTAACATAAGCCACTTGAGTAATTGTTATATGGGTGCTAGAAATGTTACCAAAACCCTTGATGATTCCTTTTTCAGAACCACCAAAGGTGACTTTAGGACCATCCTTGATTGGTGTGAAGTCCTTTAGCAATCCCCTAGTTCCAGTCATGTGTCTGGAACATCCACTGTCCAAGTACCATATTGGGGCATGGCCACTTGAACTCACCTGCAAAACAGATTAGTTGACCTTAGAACCCAAAGAATTCTTGGATCCTTGGTGCTAGTTAGTTTGCCTCTTAACAAAGCTACCTGCAAATCTTCCAACAGGCATTTTGCTACTTATCTTGGCACTAGAATTGTGCCAGCAGTCAATGGCATAATGGCCTACCTTGCCACAGTACCAGCACTCAAATCTATTGTACCTTTGCTTAGGTACAACCCTAGCTATTCTATCTACAGCAGGCTTGTTGAGTACTGGGGCTTTGCCCTTTGACTTGGACTGAACAGTCCGGGCAGGTTTAGTAAACCCTATTCCAGTTTTACCTTTTTGATGAACAAATTCATCAATCAAAGGTAGAACAGACTTAGGTTTAGAAAACCTTGCAACTATGTCTCTCTCCTTCTGAACACTAATCTCCAGATTTCTGATTTGATCATTCTTGAATGTTATAGTTCCCATCTGAATAATAGTTATGTTCTTCAGTCTGGCTATTTCATTTAATTTTTGATCAAAAAACTTCTCAAAATCTGTTGCAGCCACTTTGAGACTTGCAATCTCCTTAGCCTGACTCTTGGCCAAGGATTTGCTTTTCTTAAATGCTTGCAACAGAACTCTATATTCATCAATCAACTGATGAACATCCCCTTCAGATTCAGATCCACTGGCATCACTTGATGCTGATGTAACTGAATCTGAACTAGCACTAGAAATTGAACTTAAAGAAGAATTTTGTACCTGACTAGGTCCAGGCTGATCCTGGATTTTGTCACCTTCTGTTAAGGCCATCAATCCTTTGCACTGAATGTCCTCTTGCTCATATATAGAGTTCATTATCTGGATGAACTCCTCTTCCTCTTCTTCAGCAAACATTCCTATGTATGTTTCAGCTTCTGACTCAGTTTCTGAAGAAGATATGTCTGATAGGCTTTTGTCCTTCTTGGCAACAAAGGACCTTTCCTTTTTGCCCTTGGTTTGAATCTTCTTCTTATCATTAGACTCTTTCCTTTTCTCAGGACAGTCAGCAATAACATGTCCTTGTCTGTTACACCATTAGCAAACAATTTTTGATAAAGTTGCTTTGCTTGACTTGGTCTTTCTCCTGTCTTTCTTTGATGACTTCTTGTTCTGATAATAGTCATCTTTTCCCTGTGAAGTGGATGGCTTTGACCTCCACTGTTTCTTCTTTAGAAACTTCTGAAAGTGTCTTGTGAAAGCTGCAAAGTCCTCATCACTCTCACTGCTTTCAGAATTCCTGCCTTCTGATTCATCTGACTAAGTCTCAGCCACTTTAGGAGGTGGAGATGGAGACTTACTTTTGTATTTCCTGGTGGCTTCTGTCTTGAATGCCACTGTCCTTTCTTTATGCTCACTTCTTGTAGTCTTCTCCTCTTCTTTCCTCACCATCAACTGCATCTCATAGGATAGCAGTTTTCCAAACAATGTTGGAGGAGGGATATCTGCTAACTTGGCCATTTCCCTTATGGCACAGATCTTGGTGTCCCAATCCTTTGTTAGAGACCTCAAGAACTTATCATTCAGCTCATAGTTGCTGAATTCTCTTCCATAAGACATCAACTCATTGACAATCCTATAGAATTTCTTATAGCATTCTGTTATGCTATCAGACCTGCCTTGCCTGAAACTTTCATATTCCTGGTTTAACAAAGACTTTCTGTCCTGCCTAACTTCTTCAGAACCCTCCATATACACTATCAAAGTATCCCACATCTCCTTAGATGTCTTACAGTGTATCAAGTTCTGAAATGTAGCATCATCTATGGCACTCACAATGATATTCTGAGCTCTCTTGTCCATGGTGGCCAGAATAATCTCTTCTTTTGTCATTTCAGAAAAGTCCTTAAGTGTTCTCTGATTTGCATCCAGGACTGAAACCTTCATAGGCACATATGACCCTTCTTTAACTGTGATGTAAATTCTAGGGTCTGAGGCTTCCATAAATAGTCTCACCCTTTCTTTCCAGATGCCAAAAATCTCTTTTCTGCAAATGGGCAACTTCATGGATCCAAGTTCCTTATGATTCTCTGTTGAACCCATTTTCTTGATCTATGATTATGCTGAATCTGTCTTTGATTTCACAGAATCTGCCAATAGGATCTACTCAGACAGTTATGTCCTTTTTGAGTAACCTGGCTCTAATACCACTTGAAAGAAATTATACCTAATCACCTAGAGGGGAGGGGGGTGAATAGGTGACTTAAATCTTTTTTAACTTTTTAGGCAGATTGCAGATTATATCACAGAGTTATAACTACTTCTTCACAGCAATCAATCAGCAATCACACAATAGACATGCACACAGTGAACACACAGATTTATAGTGGTTCCCCAAGGTTTGGGTACATCCACTTTCCCCCTTCGCCTATCTAGTAGTGTACCAGATTCGGAAAAACTCCTCCACTATATCTGAGATCCTCAGATCTTACACTCAGAACACCAAATGGTTCCTACAGCTCAGGCCCAAGGCCCTACAACTCAGTCTTCTCCAAAGACATACACTCAGCCACAAGGCCTACACTCAGCCACAACAGGCCTACACTCAGAGAAATAGATCTCCTACACTCAGGCACACAGGCCCTACCACTCAGCCTTTATAATTGCAGGCTTACAACTCAGATCCCTAAGGATCCTACAAGAAATTTAGAATACAAAATATATACCTACAACTCAGAAAAATAGAGAAGAGTTGATAGGTTCTTGATGAGTTCTTGGAAGAACTCTGCTGAGATCAACCTCACTTGGCTTTCTTCAAAGCTTCTTAAATGTAGAACACAATAGGATTGATCCTCTGCAGCTGATCTTCAATCACTGCAACTTAAGATTCAGAACTAGGTTTGAACCCTTCTTCACAGCCTGGTTCCAACGGCTGTCTTCTTGGAAGGAGCTCTCTCTCTCCAACTACTTAGATCTTCACTTGAATTGATTCTTCAATGAATAGCTAGATCTTGTGTGAATCACTTTGATGTGTTGATCATGTTCTTCTGTTGACAGAATAGGACTATATATAGGCCTTCTTCATGGTGACCGGCTGATCTGGTTTCTAATGGCTTTTTGACATCTCTGACAGTTGCAGTAGACCGGCTGGAATGGCAGCTGTCATGTCATCCAGTCACTTCTTGAAATATCTGTAACTGTCTGAAAGTGTCGAGACAGTCTGTCTTTAAGTGTCGACACTTATAGTCCAAGTGTCGACACAAGTAGACTAAGTGTCAACACAATCCTTCAAGGTGTCGACACAACTCCGTGTGTTGTAGAATTTATATCTCGACACTGCTTCTTTATCATGTGTCGACACTGATATTGTGTGTCGACACAACTTCTTGTTCTTCAGTACTTAGTTGAATTCTTGTAAGTGTCGACACAACTCCTTTGTGTCGACACATCTTCTTGTGTTGAACTTGTTAAGTGTCGACACATCTTTTTGGTATCGACACATGCCTTCAGTGTTGATACTTTTGCTGAGTGTCGACACATCTGCTTGGTGTCGACACTTGTACTTAGTCTTCATAGAAATTTGCTGAGTGTCGACAAAGCTCCTTGTGTCGACACTTTCTTCATGTGTTGAGACTTCTGCTGAGTGTCGACACATCTCCTTTGTTATGTCGACACTTATACTTAGACTCTGTTGAAATTTGCTGAGTGTCGACACAGCCTCCAAGTGTCTACACTTTCTGATGTAGACAAAGTTACTCTAGGTGTCGACACTGCTGCTAAGTGTCGACACAGCTTCACTGGACTTTTCTTCATTGAGTGTCGACACAACCTGTATGTGTCGACACATTCTGTCTGAGTGTCGAGCTCCTCGCATCCCTAGTGTCGACACAATTACTCCAAGTGTCGACACTGCTTCTCTGGGTGTCGACACAAGTCTTCTTAAGTGTCGACACTTTCCTTCTGGGTGTCGACACATGGAGTTAGAAACTTTTCAGCTTTCCCTGTAAATACTTGACCTGCACAACTAAACTCAAAACACATCAAATACATTTTGATGTATATCATTGAGTAGGGTGAGGCTTCTTCAAATCAGGTACATTTAATCCAATGTACCCAACAGAAACCTATAAGTAGAACTGAGGGGGCACCTTTGGAAGGAGAGTTCAACAGTTTCCTCTTGCTTCTTTCTTCTCCAAGCTCTGTCCAAGGTGCCTAAGCTCTGCATTATCTTGGGAGAGGAAGAGTTACTTGATCTTTTGGGTGTGTGGTGGGATCTCCTGGCTGAGACCTCGGTTCTGTTCCTAAGTTCCAGAATCTTTGGTATAGAGTGCTAGTCTGAGGGAAGTAGGTGTAAGGCCATACCCTTTTGGGACCCCAAACTCCACAGAGAACAATTTCTGGTTTCAATAGACATAGGTGGTGGATATCACCTTTTGTGATGTATTTGGGCTCATGTTGGAAGTCGGACATAGGCTTTCAGCTTCAACATGGTTCATTTTATGTTTCTGAAGCTTATTGTTCAGATTTGCAGGAGAATAGCTATCGCCGGAGATAGTGATATTGTCAGGTGGTAGCTTCACATGTTTGTATCTCAGCCCGAACTTTCCAGATCCCTAACACTGATACCCCAACAACATATTAAATGATTTTTTGCCTATTTTAAACTTCTGGATGGCACAGTTCAGGTCATAGATCTTCGCCTTTAACATAGTGTTTTTCGTGATAAGAATCACACACCGGTTTGCGAATTGCTTCTTTCAATTCTTAATAAGGCTAAGAGAATTCTGTAGCTTCCTTTCAAAGTTTAGGGAGAGATCTACCTTTTCCAAATTGTATTTATTTGGTAGATCTCTTTTGGTACAACACCGCTGTTCGGACCGGGTGGGTCCTTTTAGCCGGAAAGAATATTGGCCTATAGCCTTTGTTCGATCCTAAGCGGTTTGGCTACCCGTATGTTAGCTTATAATTGATAAAATTAATTAACGTGGTGCTGCGTAGAATGATTGTGCGAGTATAGGTTTGGATCAAGGAGAGGAAAATGTGTTCGTCCGTAGATTTATTTGGTGTCAACGTGCAAGCCTGCATCAAAGGCTCCCATCGAACAAAAAGTCTCATACTGATTTATACATTTGGGTGTTGTTTTTCAAGCAAGCAATATATCTTTATTATATAAAACGATATACATATCTCCAGGCACACCGTACTTCCAATATTAACCGCACGATCATTATTTAATCAAAGGCCAGGAATCATTTTATTCAAGAGCCACGGATTGTGTTTGGGCGAAGCCACGGATCTTGACACTACCCCCCATCTATTTCGTCAAAAACCGTACGATCATTCTTAATATTAGCGGATGCCTCCGTCATGTCTAATCCGCTGTCTCATTCCGCCGAAAGCAGTGCAGAAATGCGTATCATTCCGCTGTAAGCACTGCAAAAATGCTGCAGGAAACCTACTCCAACACGGCAGCAGTGGTATTTCTCCCTCAAGCTTTTAGTAACTCTTTAACTAAAATCCCTAGCACCCGCTTCCCCTCCCGCGATTTTCTTCTTCCCGTGGACACATCTGAACCTTCCTCCCGCGACGGCTGCTTCTACGATTCATCATTTCTCCTCGGTCCTCCTCCGTGTAAAACCTCCATGGGCACATCTCCGGCGAGGACGGGGCTGATGTCTCAAGCAAACACAATTTCATATTTGCCGCTTGACTCTAATCGATCGATCACTAACCCTACTCGCGCCCTCACGAAGTTTGCCATCGCCTTGCCATCCCGCGCTAGATCCGAAGCAGAAAAACCCACATCGGCGTCCTTCCTCTCGCACATCCATCTGGAGCGCCGATGATGACCAAAGCTTCTCACACAAACCAATTTAAGGATCTGTTGCTTGCCACGCCCTCTTCCAAGATACCAACTGACGCAACGAAAGCTTCTCACGCAAACATCTGCCACTTCCAGCTCCAGCTCCAGCTTCTCACTCCAGCTTCCATCAGAATTTTCAGAGGTTAAAACCATCAGAATTTTCAAGATTTACTTCCAACTCAGATTGGAGTTGGAAGTTACGGAGGTTTGATGGTTTTAACCAAAATCCATCTTGAAAATGGTTAAAACTTCCAACTCCAGAGGTTAAAACCAAATCAGAGGTTAAAACTTCCAACTCAGAGGTTAAAACCATCAGAATTTTCAAGATTTACTCTCAACTCCAGCTGGAGCTGGAAGTGGCAGAGGTTTGATGGTTTTAACCAAAATCCATCTTCAAAATGATTTGGTAGCTCGATTCAGATTTACTTCCTGATTTGGTTCTTAAAACCCGTTTTCAATTTCTTTCTAAAGTTACATTTACTATTATCAATTTGTCATTAAATAAAATGCAAGTAAAGATACTTAACCTTCCTGGTTAAAGCAGGACACAGAACATTTAAATTTTGACCATTAGATATATATTGGCCTCACTGATAATGTAATTTATATTATGGTAGAGATCATCAGTCTTGGTATGTAAATTTTACATGTACTTTCATTGTATAACGTAATTAGTACATTTATGTATATACAGGTACCATAAATGTATAATGTTCATAATATAAATGTTTAACATTTCGATCTTCTGCTTCTCTGCTGTGATGCAGCTTCTTAAAGAGACTCCCAGGAGATTTGGTTTCGTGAAGTCCCTATCCTTTATAGGGTTTTCCGATTTACAGTCTGATTTTGATTTCCCCATTTTTCAGTCAGTTTCACTGTTTTTGTTGTCATGTTTTGCTACACCAAATAACTTATTTATTTGCTACACCAAATAATCATGCAATGCTTAATGCACATATTCTTGATTTATGTTTATGATTTAGTAAAATGTATCTTCTTAGTTATTCACATGAAATTCATACCTAATTTAGTTTGTGTTAATTCGTTTATGATTTTTTACATGATTTAGTAAAATGTATTTTTCTTCGTTTAAATTAAATTGTTTTAGTATATTTGATTTGGTTTTATATAATATGAGCTGAAAGTAGATTGAGGAATTAGTTACCATGACCCCACGGCTAAACCTAACAAAAAATCATTTAACAAATAATTTGGAGCCCGCTTCTATGCCGCCAAAGGCCCCTGGAGCATGGCGAAGCCCGTGCGGAGGCTGGCGAAGCCCGGCTAGATACGAATGAAGGCCGTCCGAGATCACCGAGTCGGGAGCGGGTGAAGCCCGCTTTTGCCGGTCGGGTACTGTCGCTTTTGGCCGTAGGGGCAAAGCACGGGAAAAGCCCGTTTGGTTGCGGGCGAACCCGCCGGTGGTCGCCGGGCAGGCCGCCGGCGGAGGCTGTGAAGATCGGCCTGCGTGAGCAGGCCGATGCGGGTGGGGGGGGGGGGGGGGGGTGGGATTTTTGCTTTTATTTTGCAGTTTTTTTAATTATAAAATTTATAAAATTTATTTATAATTTAAAAAATTATTAAATTGTTTTATTAAATTTTAATAGAAATTTTCTATTACATTTTTTATTAAAATTGTTATTAAAATCTGGGCCGCGGGCGAAGCCCGCCGGGGGGTCAAGCGGGAGAAGCCCGCTTGATTGCGGGCGAAGCCCGCAGCGACGCATCGAAAACGGGCGGAGCCCGTTCGAAGATGTGCGGGGCGGGCGAAGCCCGCCGTGGTTGAAGCGGGCGAAGCCCGCTTGATTGCGGGCGAAGCCCGCAGCGACGCATCTTCGAACGTGCGAAGATGCGGGCGGCGGGCGAAGCCCGCCGGGGGTCAAGCGGGCGAAGCCCGCAGCGACGCTTCGAGAGCGGGCGGAGCCCGTTCGAAGATGCGGGGGCGGGCGAAGCCCGTCGGGGGTAAAGCGGGCGAAGCCCGCTTGATTGCGGGCGAAGCCCGCAGCGACGCATCGAGAACGGGCGGAGCCCATTCGAAGATGCTAGTATATATATATATATATATATATCCATAGAATAATAACCTTAGCTTATAAGCACGATCACGCAAGCTTATAAACTAAGGGGTCATTTTGTAGGGCATATCGTATAAAATGTCTCATACCAATTTATACGATAGGTGTCAGGTTTAAATGCAATGATTATGCTATGCTATGTTATGCCATGAATCACGCATGTGTAACACACCCACCCAACTCTGTGCACACAGACCTTTAGTTCCCCCTTTCTGGAGACTAACCTCCCAAGATACCTCCGTAGCGGCAAACAGAAGCGGTGGGTTGGGCCTCGCCGACCTCTAAACTGGTAATTGCACTACCAGTCAGACGTATCATATGCCACAACGCTGGTGCACTAAATGGAGCCCCTGCATACTCTTTGCCGGCTGGCCCACCGGACTTAAATTGGCAAAGTGCTAAACTACACTTGCCGAGTCAACATTTTTGCGTCGGTGCATCGATCCTCCAAAACCGAAGACCCACCCCCTTGGAATTTATTCACATGCAATCTTGATGTATCAACAACCGATCCAAGGCTCCTTGGAGTAAAGCGTCTGTCATAACCAACAATCGAGCAAAATCTCCCCGGACTATCCTGTCCATCAGAATGATCCGCTGCACTATTGGATCGTCGGGCCAACTTGCCCATCACCAAAACCATCGAGCCTCCGCATGTGAGACCCAACCTAACTCCCACAACATCGGGGAGCGTAAGTGTAATTGTAAACCTAGTTATACTAGTTACTCTTAAACATTGATTATTCTTACGGTTTAGGTTAGACCATGATGCCCAAGGTATTCCCGGTGAAGGGCTCTCACAGGGCACCAGGAACTACGATGGGCTGAAGCCCCAAGTCCCCTTTCACAAGGCACTTATTGTTATTGGTTAATACTAGTTTCCCGATCCCTTTTAATATTACTCAGAATCTAACCCTAGTGTGTTTTGACCCTCTCTCTCTCCACAGGAAAGACGATCTTTCGTCAATCCCAAGCACCCCCCAATCCTATTGTACCCCACATTTTACTCATCACAACTTCCAATGATGAACTCAATCTCATTATACCCAAACTAGCTAACTATTAACCCCAACCCATATGCCCAATTCAAATTCTATCACAATTTCTGCAGTTTTACTATATGCAGACCAACCTATACAATATGCTGTACATGATAGGAGGTACTCCAAATTTTATCCGCAAGCCTTAAAATATTTAATGGGGGTCTATCATGACATGATTAGCCTATCTGTATAAACTTATAATTTTCCTAATTAATTTGGTATTTAATTAATTTTCCCCAATGTTGGGTCATGTGTAATTTGAACATGAAATACAATATTTTCTCATATAATCGCCACCCAAAAATTATGAACACTAGATAACAGAGGAATAATAGAAAATACCAGATTTCATGATTTTCCATAAAGGTTTTGGCCTCTAATTTATCAATCCAATAATAAGCCATTAAGTATGGGTAAAGAAGAAAGTACTAAAGCCAACCATCAGAAAATTGTAGAAAAATTACTAAATCTCAAGGATGACCATAAAGGTTTTCTGACCAAAAATCACATTTTATCAAGCTTAATAAGTATAAAAATAAATTCAATTACTTTTACTTAGAAAACAACACCTTGTGAACCAACCCCTACTGATAGACTTCCAAAAATTCCATAAAATTCACAGAGCTTTAAATTGTTAATAAAGGTCTTCTTACCAAATTTCATAACTTTCCATCAAGTGGTTTGTTCATAAGAAATTTCTAAGTAGAAGGTGCAACTTGATTGGTTGTGAATGAAGTACCTCATATAATGATCAAAAATTCATATTAAAAATTTTTAGGGCTTGTTGTAGTCATAAAACATAGCTTGACTAAATATCATCCAAACCCAATGTTAGGAAGTCACATAATAAAATTCTTCAAGACAACTCATGATAGTGCACTTTTCAAAGGAACCCACTTGTAAACACATCCAAACATTATGTAGTACATTTCAGTGGTTAATATGATTAAGAAAATGACCTCTACCAAAATTTCATGGAGTTCCAAAGTCATATGAGTCACTAGACATTCCCAAAGTTGTATGGACCCAAAAACTTACCCAGTGGTTTAAGTGTTTTGCATGTGTCCAAATCTCACCATATCTCTCCCTAGGGATTTTCACCACCCTAGGATCACATGGATCAAACACCAAGTCCATATAAGTGAATATCACCCCATACCCTTCACAAATCCCCAAAGTTTAACCTTAGTGTTTGAACATGAGTCCAAGGGCAAATCCGCCCCAATCCACCACAAATTCCCTGTGAGGGTGTCTAGTATCATAACAAACCAGTGGCCCAAGATTCAGCCTCTGTTGAGGTGATTTGACTACTTAAACCCACAAGGAATACTTTGACCTAAATACCGCCCTTTTGGCCAAGTCTAGGGTTTACAAAAATTAAACCCAAATCACCTCCAAATGAGATGAAATTTTACCTAAAGCCTTTTGATGACCCCAAGGACCTCTCAACAAAATTTGGAAGGGTTTGGAGATTATTAGGACCCCTAAATATATTACCCTAGATTATTAAATAATTTCAAAAACTACAGAAAAAGTATATCCAAAAATTCTAATTTCTGGATATATTCTAGGTTTATGTCAGTGTGACCCCCATCCAAAATTTCAAGTCATTTGGATTACTGGATTGATGGGTGCACTCAAAATAGTCTCTGGTCTATCCTTAGTATAGTCCTCACCAAAATGAGTGCTCTTGTCAAACCACTTACCCAAATGGGTTGAAACAAATTTTAAATTAAATTAGACCTATAGAGCTACAATGTTTATGTTGACACTTTCTCTGATTAAGCTTACAAGTATTTTTAATGAATAGAAACATTAACTATAAAATATGTGACAGAAAATCACATGAAATGAAATTATAAAATTGCAAAGAATTTTAATCAAGGCGCACGAATCTTGGCGTAGAATGAGCGGCATCCGGTAATCTTCAAGCTACAGCCGACGAACAGGATTCCCCTGACCTGGAGCATATTCCATCCCCAATTCCCGACCACCCGGTGTAACGCCCCGAATTTTGTGTGCGAGTCGGTCGCGAATAAAGAGTTTTTGGTGCCTGTAGGGGTACACGGCCTAGGACACGGGCGTGTCCAAGGCCGTGTCTGGCTGGTGATTTTTTTTGGCCGTTTTCAACCCGAGAAGGACACGGCCAGAAACACGGCCGGATGACACGGGCGTGTCATCTGACACGGGCGTGTGCCAACCCGTGTCCCTACCCGTGTCCGGATGGGTCGTGTCCGTTGCCGTGGCGGTTATGCGTGACACGCCCATGAACACGGGCGTGTCGGGGAACCCGACACGGGCGTGTCAGGTCAGACACGGGCGTGTCTTGGCCCGTGTGCGTTTCTCAGTTCGACGATCGTGCCTGGATCGAGGCACACAGCCATGGACACGGCCGTATGCCAAGCCGTGTGCGGCCCAGGTCTGGAGAATTTTGTGCCGATCCGAGCCGTTCATTTTCTTTAATTAGGATCCGACGGCCCAGAAGAAATCCTGCTCTGTTAAGGCCGGGAATAGGGAGTTATTCCCTCATTTTCTCTCCAAAGTTCTCCCCTTCCAAAGTGAGAGAGGAGAGGAAGAAGAAGGAGGTTTACGGCCGCCGGCGGAGCATCGGAGCACCGTTTCAAAATCGGATAGCGGATCCGTGGAGGGAAGGTCATTGCGAAGAGTTCTAACCGCGTAGTTTTTCCATGGCGCCAAAACGGAATACAAGGGTAACGATTCTCAACTTGAGCGCTTGAAGCTCTTTCTTTCTGCATAGGGAATCCCGCTCCCGCGAGTATGCGGTGAGTGCGTGGTGTTCCTTGGGGTTGACGGGAATAGTCCCCCTTGTGTTGCATATAGAGCCCGGAATCGCAAGTACGGGCATAGGCATTGTGTGTGAAGCCTACCCGAATGTGTTTTTGTCTGGATCGGTGATGTTGCATTTGATGTGGTTTTGCCGGAGAAGACTCCGTGCTTTGGATTTTTCGGGTTTCTACGCGGTAGATTGCAGCAGGGATCCTTGGAGGTTTGCTTCAAGGCGCACCCGGAAAATTGAGCGGAAACGTGTTCTGCTAACTTGGCGGTCTGGGAACCGGCCTTGATCATAACTGGGTTATGAGATTGTTTTGGAAAATTTGGGATCCGAGAGAAGCTTGGACCGCGCAAAGGACTTAAATTGGACATGCGGCGTGAGCAACGGGCAAGTGGAATTGGACCTAGGCTATGTGGTTCGGTGCGAGAGACCCGAAGACGGGGACTGGCCGTTGGCATAGTCGGAGCCTTAGACGGTGTTCAGAAAGGCTAAATGCTCACATGTTGTTGTCATCCTGGGGGTGGTGGTGAATGCACTGATAGGTCAGGGTTCACCATGAATGTGCCCTGAGTGCACAGGGTGTTTGGCCGTGCGAGCCTACACCTGTGGCGAATTATAATTGCGCTATATATATTGTTGGGCTAATGTTATGCAGGGAAAGAGCACCGCCGTCCCGAGTCAGGGGCAGGGTCGTTATAATTTGGTCGGCTTTTAGCTGACCGTTGCTTTATTTGCCACCGTGCGGTGGTATGTGCTTGCAGGTACTGCGGAGCCGAGTGCCAAATAGCGGGCTGGAGCCCATGTTGCTGTGCTAGCCCTAGAAGGCCGTAGAATAGCTGTTTTTTTTTATATTTATCATGTGTGGCCGGCCTGCGAGCCGATGTATGTAAAACACTCTTTTTTTTAAGTGAACATTTGTAAGGCCATAAGGCCATGTACCCGTTTCTGTGTATTTGGGGTTTCATTCCTTTTGTTGTAGCTGTGGTCATTCATATTGATGGATTTAATTTTGGGTTCTTTCAACTTTAAAATCTTCCGCTAGAATGCTCTGTGATTAGGACGAGTAGTCTTAATTGGTTGGTTTGATTATTCATTTAGTATCCCTTCCGACTGTTTGTGGTATATGGCGTCGGGTTCCAGCTGGACCTTCTGTTATATGCCATGCGACAGTTGGGGGTGTTACAATTTGGTATCAGACTTCTGGTTACGATCAGGCTTAAATGAATTCGTGAGCGAATTCTTTTAAGGGGTGGTGAGCACATGTGTGCGTCATCGTTATAACATCAAAAAGAACCCATGAATGTCCACTTAGGAATGAAAAATACACTTGTTTGGTGGAACCTGAGTGTTCCAATGATTGCTTTTAGCAAATTGTTTGTCGTCTAATCGTGTGTCTTTGCTACTATAGGAAGCTGGGAGCGGTACTGGTCAGTCAGAGCGTCCGCAATCAGCGGAAAGTAGTGCACCAAGGGATGTGCCTGCTACACCTCCTTCAGCGGAAACCATCAGGATGGTGGCTGAAGCCGTGTTCGCAATGATAAATGCCCAACCTGCAGGGCAAATGCATCGCACACCTCCTGCGAATGAGCAAGAACCGGTTAGGGCGGTAGAGCCGAGAGTGGTGGAACGTGCAACAGTGGACTTAGTAGAGCTGAGAAGAATCACAGAGAGGCAGCTAAAGCATGTGATGGGCTTTAATCCTCCGAGGTTTAATGGGGTTGGAACACCAACTCAAGCTGAGGACTGGATCTCTTCCATAAAGAGGGTGTTGACGGCCACAATGACTGAAGAGTGGCAGAAGACCACCATAGCGACTTTTCTTTTGGAAGGAGAAGCGAGGATGTGGTGGGACAAGTTGGAGTTTCATCTTCTAGTGGGAAGGCAACTTGCGGATGTGCCGATGGAGGAATTTTCAAGATTGCTCCTAGACAGATTTGTACCTTCTGCTCAGAAGTTGGAGATGGAGAATCAATTTCTTGGGTTGACTCAGGGATCCAGAAGCGTGGACGAATATCTGCATGAGTTCACACGGTTGGGTCGTTATGCTGGTGCTATATTTTCAGAAGAAGAGAGGAAGACCAACCGATTCTATGAGGGTCTTTGCGGCGATTTACAGTTACTCCTTGCTGGGCCTAAGGCGCAGGGCTTCCATGAATGGTTAGAGGTTCAACGTAAGAGAGAAAACAGGCATGCATCAAGTCTTAGTTGAGTTGATGCCTTGTCTGTACACCTGCTGATATGTATCCAATTACTTGAGATCTGGGGTGATCCCTAAGTGTGACAAAATCAGTGGGTGGAGTTGGTTGTGCAACATCATTTTGAATACATTCCTCTTATGGAATTGTATTTGCTGTTGGTTGAGGCTCATGTTCTTCAGCTTCATCTTCTTCACTATCTTCAATGACTTGTTGAGAGGGATGAGTGGGAACCTCTTGGGTGAGGTTTAGTCCATCCAATGTCTCACACAAGTGGGGTACCTGCAAGTTGCTACTGGTAGAAACTTCTTTCTCCTTGCAGTACATGTTAGTTTCATCAAAAGAAACATGAATTGACTCTTCTACTTTTAATGTTGATTTACTAAATACCCTATAAGCCTTGGTTACTTGGGAGTATCCTAGAAAAACTCTCACTTCAGCCTTAGCTTCAAACTTTCTAATATATTTCTTGTTGTTATTATGTATATAGCATGTACAACCAAAAACTTTAAAATAGTTTATTTTAGGTTTCTTCCCTTTGAGCAATTCATAGTGAGTCTTGTTCTTCAGTTTGTGAATTAAACTCCTATTCAGGACATAGTTTGCAGTGCTTACAGCCTCTGCCCAAAAGGTTAGTGGCATGTATGCATCAACAAGCAATGTACCTGTAGCTTCAATGAGTGTCCTATTTTTTCTTTCAGCTACCCCATTTTGTTGTGGAGTTCTAGGAGCTGAGAAGCAATGCTTGATACCTTCCTTCTCACAAAACTCATGCATAAGAAGAGACTCAAACTCTATGCCATGATCACTTCTGATCAATGCAACATGAGTAGAGAACTCAATCTGTATTGTCTTGAGAAAATCTGTAAGAACCTTGAATGTATCTGACTTTGTTCTCAGAAAGAATACCCAACTTAACTTGGAGAAGTCATCCACTATAACTAAAGTGTAAGATTTCTCTCCTAGTCTTTGTACAACAATGGGTCCAAAAAGATCCAAGTCTAGCAAGTACAAGATCCTAGGTGAATCACTCAATTTAATTGATTTGAAACTAGTTTTAGTTTGCTTGCCTAATTGACAAGCCCTACAGAGACCTTCCTTCTTATAGGGAGCAGAAGGTAGACCTCTAACAAGGTTGTGCTTAGATAACCTAGCAATGTTTTTCAGGTTTACATGTCCTAGTCTTTTGTGTCATAAGTCGTTCTGATTACTAGTTAAATTTAGTAAACAGATATCAGTTGTGGCAGAAAGAAAATTTACTAAGTAAATGTTTCCTTGTCTACTCCAGTTAAAATAGTTCGGTTATTTTTATCAATGATAGAGCAGGTAGATGTGTTAAAGTATACCTGATAACCATCATCACATAGTTTACTTATGGAGATGACGTTATGCTTCAGTCCACTTACATATGTCACCTTTCTGAATGTGACAGCCCCTATTCTCACTTCTCCAATTCCTTCTGACTAACCACATTTTGAGTCACCAAAGATAACCTTTGGCCCCAGCTTGGACTTATAGTTGAATAGAATGTCCTTGCTGCCAGTCATATGCTTGGAGCAGCCACTGTCCAGGTACCATGTTTGATTTACCCCTGGATAATTTTTCACCTAATCAGCTTCTAATTCAGAAGCTTCCTCATTTTCTGAATCTCCTTCTTTTGAGTTGCTTGTTGAGGAATAAATTGCCATAAGGCAAACCTCCTTTGCTCTTTCTTCTTCCTCATCTTCACTGGAGCTTGAGGATGTTGACTCTTCTTCAGTCTCACTCCAGGTCTCAGCCACAAACCCCTTTTCCTTCCTCTTGTGTATACTGGAGGAGGGTTTGCTGGTGTACTGTCTCCTAGAATCCTTTTCATTTTCTCTTCTCTTTTATTTCTTCTGGTTCTCTGGATACTCAGAGGGAAAGTTCCCAGGCTTCCTGCATCCATAGCACACCACTTCCTTTGTTGGTGTGTTATCATACTTTGGCCTGTCATCTTTTCTTAATGACTTTCTTCTGAAGTCCTTTCTATCTATCTTGAAAAATCTCTTAGCCAAGAGACTTATAAGTTCTTCATTTGATGTTGAAGTTTCTGATTCTTTTGAGGCTTTGAAGCTTATACTGTGTTCTCTTCTAGCTGCTGGAGATGTTCTTTGTTCAGCAGCCTCCCTTGTCTTTACTAACTGCTCATAAGACTTTAGTTTACCCAATAGAGATTCAGTTGAAATCTCATTTAGGCATCTGGCCTCCTTTATGGGCCAAATTCTTGTGTCCCATGAGCTTGGGAAGCACATCAGAATTTTGTCATTCACTTCAGTGAGAGTGATGACCTTGTCCAGAGTTTTTAGCTCATTAATAATTGAGCTTAATCTATTATATATCTCTGAAACTATCTCAGCTTCCTGTTTCTTGAAATTCTCATATTGGGATATGAGATTTGATCTCCTATCGTTCCTTTCATCAGTTGATCCATCAACCATTTGGTTTAGGGAATCCCAAATGGCTTTTGCTGATGTGCACTCAGTAACCTTCTGGAAAATGTCATCAGACATTATTTGTGCCAATATGTTCATGGCTTTTGCATCAGCCATCTTGGCTTTCCTATAGGCATCATTATAATCTGGAGGAGGTACTGCAGTCATATTTGTAGAAGTGGTTGGAGGAGCAGCAGGTGGTGGAGGTACTCCTGTTAAGATAGAAGCAAAGATATCTTCATCAATAGAATTCATATATAACTTGATTCTTGCCTTCCAGATTCCAAACTTTTGCAAGTTGCAAACTGGAGGTCTGGTGCTTGCATAATTTTTATTCTGTGCCATGGCTGTGTTTCTACTTTAAAAGTTAAATGTGAATGAAGGTGCTGTGTAGATCTAACAAGGGATCTTTTGGTTCAAGATTTAACTTATGCAACCAAAGGAACCTGCTCTGATACCAATTGAAAGTGAGTGTTAGGTCTACAATACTCTAGAGGGGGGGGGGGTGAATAGAGTATATTTAAAATTTATTAGGTCCCTATAAAGGTGTTGTTACAGCTTTTGCTGTAAACTAAAAATGTGCAGCAATTAAGAAATTGGAAAACAGAAAATAATAAACCTAATCACAGCCACACAATAAGAACAAAAAGAAAAAGATAAGCAACCAGACGACACAAGAAATTTATAGTGGTTCCCCAAATCTGGGTAGTCCACTCTTCTACCACCCTTGTAGGAATCCACTCAGGTTTTTGATCAAGTGCCTGACACCAATGGGTTTTGATCAGGTCCCCAAAAACCAACTCAAGCCTTTTGATCAGGAGACTTGTAACCAGGAATTACTTTTGAAGGGAGATGACAACCCTTTATACAGGAGGGGGTGAGAGAGTGATTATGTCTTTTCCTTCTCAATAAACTGAGAAGACTTATGTGGATTGATGTTTAGCAAAAGCTCCCACTGAATTATTGAATGGTTCAGGAAGATTTAGAAGCTTTGTTGTAGGGTGATAGGTCTTCAATCAGAGTTCTTGACAAGCAGTGATGCAGGAGCTTCTTGACTGATTTGATATTTGTTGTCCTTGGAAGTCCTGGAGAGAATATTGAAGAAGAAGAATCTTGATATTTTATGATTGTTCTTCTTCTTCTGAATGAAGATCACTGCCTGTCACTGTAAGCTTCAGTATGATTTTTGTGTAAAGTTTTTTTGCTGCTGTATGAATTCTTGCAGTCAGTCTATGTGTCTCTATTTTTCTGACTGAGTATATTTTTCTTGATGACTGTTATCGATCTTGTCTTCTTCTCTCCCTTTTCAAAAATTCGAATCCTCTGTAATTAATGTTGACACCTTGAGAATAATCAGCATTGAATCATTTCCTCAACTGTCCCGTGGAAAGTCGGCAAGTAATATTGCTGAAGAAGACCGTAATCAATGCTCCTTCTAACGGATACATTCAGATAATGTAGACCATTAATTACTCCGGAATTTCCGCATTAGAATGGGGACAGAAGGCCGAAAATGGCTAAGTCTGGAGTCGTTAAACAGTTGGCAGAATTCGTCGAACTGAATTACCAATTCGTCGAACTGAGATATTAAATTCGTCAACAATACGGCTTCTTGTTCGTCGCGCTGAGTTCCAAGAAAGTCGAGCTGATAATAGAGTTGCATGCTTCAGAGCCTTTGACTTTTCTGTCTGAAGTTCGTCGAGCTGAGTTTGTAACTTCGTCGACTGGAGTTCAGCAACCATTCTGGACTTAGTCGAGTATTTTGTGTTGACTGATATTCTGTGTGTCGACATGAATCTTCTGGTGTCGACATAAGTTTTTTGGTGTCGACATAAGTTGGTGTCGACACATGACCTAAGTGTCGACACAAATCTTCTGATTCCAGAATTCGTCGAGTAGAGTACTGAGTTCGCCGACCTGAGAAGTTGACTTCGTCGACCTGAGAAGTTGTGAACTTGAGATCCAAGTTCGTCGAGCTCAAAATCTTGTTCGTCGACCAAAGTCTGAAGTTGGACTTAGAATAATTTGGAGTTATCCTGACTTTAGTTTGTTGAAGTATCCCAATTTTCGTCGACCAGAGAATGAAGATCATCGAGCTCAGCTCAGAGAAATAACTAAAGTTCGTCGAGCTGAGAACGTCTTTCGTCGACCTGAGTTCGACGAACGTCGAAATCATTTTACTTATTCTTGAAATCTTCTAAGTCTTGAGTCTCTGATAGTCTTGTTGATAGCTGGTCCATCTGATGTTGACTCTAAGGACTTGGCCTAGACTCTAGGACACAACTATGGCCCTGGCTATATATGTTGGGTCACATCATCCTAAGTTAGTGAACCTAGCCCAAATCAACTAGGGATCCAACACACCCATCGACCCGTCACCTATGTCCAATCAACCCACAACTGTGGTGCAGCACGTAGGGTCCTCCTCACTTTCCCCAAACATTGCCACCCATCGATCCTCACTAATACGGATCAACCCACACCATGTGGTGTAACAAGCTAGGTTCATCCTGTGTTTCCCCCAGCTATACTACCCATTGATCGCTCAACAGGAGCTTATGCAAAGCCTCCTTACAGCCATAATACACATCCAAGCATACATTTATTCAACAATACATAAAATTTTCATATAATCAAATCCACAGAGTCTTCTCCGGTTTACCCATGATCATCACCAATCCAGAATACCCGTCCAGATGTGCTTCACACAGCATGCCTATGCCGTACTCCACACTTCCGGCTCTAGATGCAGACTCAACCAAGGAATCAATCTGAAATCCACCTCTTGGTGGAGGATTCCATGCACATGCATAAAGAAAGGACATCGATGTCCAAGAAGGAGATCGTTACCCTTGAAGATCACTACGGTGCCATGAAGTAGCCGGATGGAAGTCACCGCCTCAGTTTTGCATTCATGAATCCATTCTCGGATCTTCAATCCGCACTCTGCAGCTCCTCCAACAGCTAGCTTGCTTTCTCCTTTTCCTTCCCTTGCTCTCCCATTCTCCTTTTCCTTCCCTTGCTCTCCCATTCTCCTTTTCCTTCCCTTGCTCTCACTTTCTCTTTATATCTCTTGAAATGAGATGGAGAAGAAGAAGATGAAGATAAAGGGGAATTACTCTCATCTCTCGGCCATATACGCACCTGGACAAAGACCAGCCCTTGGATTCAGGTTAGGGATATGAATGGCCATAAAATCTCTGAAAAATCATCTTTCGGCCCCGACACGCCCTGTGACACGCCCGTATCAAAGGGCATGTACCTTAAGCGGTACACGAACCGACTTATTCTGACTTATCTACGACAAGGTGATACGCCCATGCCACGCCCGTGTCAGCCTAGTCATACCCGTGACACGGGGCGTGTCACCAACTCAAGACCTACTCGAGAGGACTTACTTGAGAGAAAACCAACTACTCGAGTACCCAGATAGGACACGCCCGTATCACAGAGATGACACGCCCGTGTCACCCACCCCCCTTTATTTGAGTGCTTTTCCACCTACTCGAGAGAAGAGTGATGACTGCTCGACACAGCGGGAAACGCCCGGTGACACGCCTGTGTCACAGGCCGTGTACCCCATACTCGACGATCGTCGAGCGCAGTTCGTCGATCAAAATTATGGTGTCGACCAAGGGAGGGCATGCCCTAGGTCACGCCGCCTGACATGCTCGTGTCACAGGCATGTACCTCCCGAAAATTCGTCGAATGAATTTCGTCGACCACGCGCCCATCTGCTCAACCTAAGCAGGACACGACCTGGGACATGCCCGTGTCCCAGGCCGTGTCACCCAATATTTCCCATTTCTGAACTTCGGGCTGTTACACGACCAACTAGCTGACATATTCACAAAACCTCTCCCAGATGCATGTTTCTCATTGCATCGACTCAAGCTGGGTGTTTTGGACCTCTCTTCGTAGTCTTTTTTTATCTTTCTTCTTTGGTTATTTTCTGTTTTTTTATCTTCACTTATATTTTCATTTTTTAAAAAACAAAAAATATATAAAAAATGTTGTGTCTTTGACTATTTTTTGTGGCTTTTCTTGCATGTGATTTATTTTAGCTCCTTCTATCATTTTTTATATAAAAAAATCGTAAAAAAAGAAACAAAAAAATTGTGGATTGATCATTCTTAGGATACACGTGGCTAGAACTTAGAGCATAATGCTTATGTACAATATTTAAGTTATACTTGTTAATCCCTATGAACATTGTCTACCTTTTTCATGATGTGTCGAATATATAGGTATTTAGCTATTGAGTGCGAGTAGATATGTTAGTGTTCGTTGAATATGCCTCTTCGTATGCATGAGGATTTAGATAGCAGAATGACGTCACACTATTCACACAACCCTAGACAGAACACTCTTGTAGATAGTATTTGCGTACCAGCTATAACTTGTGATATTGTGTTTATCACGTTAGAAATACCTTGAATAATCAATGCCACGATTCATATGTGTGTTTATAAAAGGTAGAAATTTGGGCAGAATATATAGTGGTAAAGTCCTGTGTATACAAGTTAAAGTGTATCTATCTATGTGGGTAGATTTTGAATGATTTGGGTACCTTGAACAATTAAATATAAAATTTGATAGCCCAATGCGTCTAAATTACATTGAGCGCTATCAAACCTTATGTTAAGTATTCCCCCCAAGCACTACTTACTCCTCCTGATAAGTCATTATGAGCATTGTGAGGATGAACACCTTGGTCCATAAAATCATTTTGATCTTGTGTGCGGACATGCACCTTATGCTTGACGCACCTAGGTTTAGACTTTGTATAACATGGATAGCCACGTGACGTGATTTTTCACTCTATTCCTTTCGCGATAGCATATTTAATTATTTAGATAAGCATATAATGAATGTTAATTCTACTTGGTGTTCATCTTCTGATGCCACACGCTCACACGTAATTGGTCTATCTAACACCTCCAAGCATAAGAATTGGAATGACACGACAGTATATATATCTATAGCATGTAAGTTCTTACACATAATTTCTATTCATGACTTGTACAATGTTCCTCTGCATTAATTTTATAACTCTTGAAGCATTGTCCTCTACATCAGTATGTGCTTAGTATACTAGTGTTGTCCAATCTTTTGTCACTCTGAAGGGTTATTTTAAAGAAAACTATTTCTACATTTTACACTCATCCATGTGACCTCTATGCGTAATAGTCTCTGATTTCCTGCTTGGTCATCCCTATTGTTTTCGCCTCTCGCTTCACTTTCTCATGCTCATTAAATAATGCATTTCGTGCCTCATGTGCATGTGTATGTGTGTATCTGTTTTGTCCCATCCCCTTTCAATAATATCAAAGGGGGAGAATGGATGGTTCATGAGTCATGTGTAAGTGTGGATCATATGTAGGGGGAGCATAGTTCAACTGTGTGCACGTACATAGGGAGAGTATGTAGAATACATATAATGGGGGAGTGAGTGTAGGGGGGGCTATATAGAACCTGAAACCTGAACTTTTAAAACTTTTAAGCCTATCTCTTATCTATATACGTTATATCATACACTACTTTATTTTATCTCATGAACGGGATTTGATATTATCAAAAGGGGGAGATTGTTGAAGCCATCGGTTCACATATCCTTAGTTTTATAGTATCAATTCCCAAGTTGTATTTGATTATATCTTGTGTTTGGTAGAGTGTGCAGGTTTACAGGTCTGAGAAATGCAAGGAGCCCTCCTCTAAAACATACCATCGAGCGGTAGCAGCTAACGCCAGGCGGTAGCCTGAATTAAATGGACAAAGAGCTTGGGAACATACCGTACTACCCTAGTCCTACCGCCCGCGTTAGCTCGATGAATTAAATAGTCCGGGCACTTCAAAACCTATCGTACGGGAGATAGCTTTCTACAGCGCCATGCTAGCCATTCAACGCCTATTGCCAGAGGAGTTGAGAGCGTTGAGATAGTTGCGGTAGCCTATTTTCACAAAGTCATATATAAAGGCACCTTATTTTCTGTGTTGATACCAAAGAAGAAAATAGACAGAGATCTACAACTCCTATGGTTCGGCCACCTCTCTTGTGGTCCGTTCGGCCATGTCCAATGAGAGAAGAGAAGACTTGCTCCATCCCGTTCATGTTCGAAGAACTCAAGAGAGCCTAGAACTACAAAGACTACGAAGATTTGATCTGTTGCAATGCCACGAAGATCTTTAGCACCGGTCACGGATCGCTCAATAGAGGAGTCATATTGAGGGAGATTTGTGTAACACCCCAAAGCTCACTTTAGGTTTAGGTGTGGGTGACACTGCCTGGGACACGAGAGTGTCCCAGGGCGTGTCATGCTCGGGTTGAGCAACGGGGTGTATGGTTGATGAAGGGAACATGCCATGCTATACGGGCGTGTACCATTAGATACGGGCGTGCCAGAGGGCGTGTCCCACTCTGATCGACGAACTGCGCTCGACAATCATCATGTAGTGAGTACACGTCCTGGGACACGGGCGTGTCCCAGGGCGTGTCCTTTGGGGGCTGCAGGCGGGATTTTGTGTGTTGAGAGATACGGGTGTGTCCTGGTGTACACGGCATGGGACAATGGCTTGTCCCATTGCCGTGTCCCGCTCGAGTGAGATGAGATTGTGATGTGTGAAGTACACAGCTATTTAACACGGGCATGCCAGGTGTGACACGGGAGTGTAGGGTGTGACACGGGCGTGTTATACGGTCGTGTACTGGTTGGATTTAAGTCTGTTGACTGCCGCTTAAGCGACACGGTCTGTGATACGGGTGTATCACAGGGCGTGTCCGGTCGTGTTCAGCCTATTTTTAGGCAAATCCAAGCCATTCGTTTTCTTATCGTGGTGCCAAGTGTTCAGGCCCCTTCCATGTAGCTATAGGAGCAAGGGAAGGAAGGGAGGAAGGAAACCAGCTGCTGGAGGAGCTGCGGAGTGCGGAGCGAAGCTCCGAGAGAAGATTCGTGAAGGCAAAGCCGAGGCGGTGATTTCCATCTGGCTACTTCATGGCGCCGAAGCGATCTTCAAGGGTAACGATCTCCTTCTAGGACATTAAAGTCCTTTCTTTATGCATATGTATGGAATCCTACACCAAGAGGTGGATCTCGTAAGTGATTCCTTGATTGAGTCTGCATCTAGAGCCGGAAGTGTGGAGTACGACGTAGGCATGCTGTGTGAAGCCCATCTGGATGGTTAGTCTGGATTGGTGATGATTTTGGTTAAACCGGAGAAGACTCCATGGATTTGATAACTATGTATGTTTTGTACGTTTGAATGGTTTGTATGGCTGGATGTATGATGTATGGATGAGTCTTGGATGCTTTGCGTAAGCTCCTTGTGGTGTGAGTGTTGTAAGCGATAATAGCTTTGGGAGAGCGAAAAGCTGCGGCTAATCAGGAGGGACAGCTGACCTGCGCATAGTGGTGCACTATTGATAGAGTGAGCACGGGAAAGACTAACCTGCCCCTGATTGTTTTGGGTGGTCGATTGGCGACAATGTTTGGGAGGACGCTTGGCGTACCCTACTTGCTGCACCACAATGGTGGGTCGATCGTAATGCTCATATTTGTCAAGAGGTTTTCACCTCTGAGTGGTTTGGGTGGAATGCAACCAATCTGCAGGTTGGGGTGACTAGGACCGGCCAGCCAACAAGTGATTAATTCTCTATTCGGTCGTGTTGCCTCGGAGAACGGTACACCGTAAGATGCCCTGAGTGCACGAAGCATCTAGTGGAGACTGGAGTTTGTGGTTTTGTGGTGCCTGAGTGCACTTGTTTGTGATTGCTGGTAACATAATTGCAAATGCATACAGGGAAGGAACCACTACCCCGAGTAAGGAGTACTGTAGTTATAATTGGTCAGCTAAAGCTGACCCTATAATTGGTCAGCTAATGCTGGCGTTACATTGTTTACCGCTCTTGGGTGGAAAATGAATTGCAGGTGCTGATGCGTGAATTGAAATGAGCGGAAATGGAGGCTTGCTACTAAAGGCCCTTGAAGTCCGTGTGAAGCGTGTTTGGATTTCATGTTTGGCCGGCCTGCGTGCCGATGTACGAAACTGTTTATTTGTAAAGAGAAACTTGTAACGCCATAAGGCCATGGGTGTGTGTGTTGTATACATTCCTGTTTTGAAATATATATAAATGTGGAGTTTGTATATTAGTGTACATTCACTGAGCTGAGTTCATATAACATAAAATATTGCGCTAGAATGCTCTGAGTTATGGGCGAGTAGTTTGAGATTTTGATTTCCACACGTGACTCTGTCGTTTGTCTGTGAAATATGGCATGGGGCCCCGGCCGGACACACCATTATATATCATGTGACAGATGGAGGCGTTACAATTTGAACTTAAATCTTTTTAAATTCTTGGGTTCTTTTTATCTTCTTTGAATTGACTATGGTGAAGGAAATCAGCTAGGGAAGGTCGTCGGAATCAGGGGTAAGATTCCGTCAGAAATCGTCCCGGTGAAGGGACTTTTAGATCGGGTGATCTAGAGGGACTCTAAGATCCTTCCTTGCATGGACATGAAGATCCATCTCGAAGACCTTTCTTGGAGGGAAATGGAGAGAGCCAACTAGTCCATGGAGCGGGTCGGTATAGAAAACCAATAGTTATTTTTATTCACCATCTTCGTTCTCCGGCGTCATGGAGATCAACCTTTGTAATCATTAAAATAATTGTTGATTTTAGTTTTTGGCAATGGAATTAATTTCCTATCTTTTTACCTATGTGTACTGCTGTGGTTGTTAGATTGTGTTGTTTTGAAATGTGCATAGATCTCCAAAGGAGAATATGCCCAGGAAAATAAGTCCAGAGATATACCGCCGCATGCTTGCTATCTAGCGCCCCGTGGTAGCTTCATGTACTAGTTCTCTGGGTTGGGAATATTTCAAATTTGAAATAACCGTCATTAGAACCTTATTCAATCCCCCTCTAAGTTTGGCCACTAGATCCAACAACACTCACCTAATAAGGTATAATCCGAATCTGAGAAAAGAGTTTCTACCCCACCTCCTATTTCTTCTTGTTTTAATAATCCACCGCGTATTTCTCCACCATCTTTACCATATCATTCTAAATTAAATAATGAGCGACAAGACGAGCATTATAATTTTTTTACAATTTTTAAAACAAATACAAATTAATCATTCTTTCTGCGAGGCAATTGCACAGATTCCAAAATACGAAAAATACCTTAAAGCATTACTTTCTAATAAATAGAAGCTCGAGGATATATTGCGAGTTTCCATTATCGCTGAATGTTCGGGAGTTTTATTAAACAAATTACCCCTAAAACTAAATGATTCAGGAAGATTTTCAATCCCGTACCATTTTGGCAATCTATTAATAAAAGAATCCTTAGATGATTTGGCTCTAGTATCAACTTAATGTCGTACTCATTTTTTCAAAAATTACGATTTGGTAATCCATGCCCAACCTAAATGAGCATCCAATTAGCAGATCGTTCCATAAAATATCTGATAGGGATAGTGTAGGGTGTTCTAGTCAAATTTGATATGATTATCTTCCTGATAGACTTTGTTATCCTCAACATCAAGGAGGACGCTGATGTACACATTATACTCGGTCACCCCTTTTTCGCCACCTCCCGCGCTTTAATTGATGTATGCAATGGTAGACTCCTCCTTCGGGTTGGAGATGACAAGGTTACGATTGATATAAATCCCCCTATGTAGAATTCGCTTTAAAATGAAGATTCCTGCTTTCATGTGGAAACCTCTTTCGAGGATAATGGTTTTTCTTTTTCTAACTTATTTTCTGTAACTTTAGAAGAAACAGACTTGGCGAATTTACCTTATTCAATAGAAATACCTAAAAATTTTCCTTTTGGACCCACTACTTCTGAAAATTTCAAACTAAAAACATCCTATAAATAACTACAAACCCTCGAGCTTAAACCACTTCCCGATCATCTAAAATACGTTTTTCTCCAAGAAAATTCAAAACTCCCTCTTATTATTTCTTCAAGGTTAAATTTTTCGAAGTATTCCAATTTAGTGGAAGTTTTAAAACAACATCGCCATGCAATTGCATGGCAGATATCTAATATTCAGGGGGTAAACTCCTCGTATTGTACACATAAAATTTTCCCCAAAGATAATCGTCTCAGATCCGTCCAGCCTCAATTACATCTTACTCCTAATATGAAGGATGTCATTAACATTGAGGTAATGAAACTTATGGATGCAGGGATTATCTACCCGATTTCAGACAGTACGTGTGTTAGTCCCGTATGAGTCATCCCGAAAAAGGGCTGCATAATAGCAGTGCCAAATTCTAATAATGCATTAATTCTAACTCATACTATCAAGGCCTAGAGGATGTGCATCGACTATTGAAAATTAAATGATGCCACCTGAAAACATCACTTTCCGCTACCGTTTATCGATAACATTTTGGAGCGGCTCTCTGAAAACTCATATTATTTTTTTCTTGATGGTCTCTTGGGGTATTTAAAATGCCTATAACCACCAATGATCCAGAGAAAACAACGTTCACTTGCCCCTTCGGCACCTTCGCATATATAAGAATGTTGTTTGGCCTTTGCAATGTGCCGACTACATTTCAAAGATGTATGCTGACAATTTTTGGGAAGTTAGTAGAACATTTTATGGAAGAGTTTATGGGCGATTTTTCCATATTCACAGACTCATTCCATATTTATTTAGAGAACCTCGTTCTTGTTCTTCAACAATGTAAAGACACGTATTTAGCATTAAACTGGGAGAAATGCAATTTTATGGTCCGCGAAGGCTTAGTTTTCGGCCATAAAGGTTTTTTCCAGGGAATCGAGGTCGATAAATCCAAAATATGAATTACTAAAAAACTTCCCCCACCTATAAAGGTAAAAGCCATACGAAGTTTTTTAGGCCAAGCAGGTTTTTATAGATGGTTTATCAAAAAAAATTTCAAAATTACAAAACCATTGACCCACCTCCTAAAAAAGTGTCTCCCTTTATTTTTGTTAGCGAATGCATATTAGCATTCAACTTATAAAAAAATTATTAATTCTCCTATTCTAGTAGTACCAGACTGGTCTATTTAGTTTGAAATAATGTGTGATGCGAGCGATTATGCAATAGGAGCTGTAATAGGATAACACATAAACAAGTATTTTCATCCAATTTATTACGCAAGTAAAATGCTCATAACTACACAAACCAACTACACCACCACGAAAAAGGAACTGCTCGCGATTATATTCGCTTTTAATAAGTTTAGATCATATATAACATTATCTAAACTTATAGTTTTTACAGATCATTCTGCTTTAAAATATTTATTAAGTAAAGCAGATGTCAAACCCCATTTACTATGCGGGATTCTCCTCCTACAAGAATTTGACTTGGAGATCCGAGATAAAAAGGCACAGAGAACTTGGCGTCTGATCTTCTTTCTCGACTACAGAATACTGCTGTATATACGCTAGTGGAGGCCGGCATTGAGTACAAATTCCATGAAGAAAGCCTCCTTGCCATAGAAATGGTAACGACTTCCTCTACTCTTTGTTCACAGACATGGCCAATTATTTATTGGCTCGAGTTCTTCCAAAAACTTTTTCATGTTAGTAAAAGAAGAAATTCTCTTCTGACCTAAAAAAAACTATTTTTTGGAAAACCCGTTTTTATTTCGAGTCTCTGCGTGCCAAGTGATTAGGCGATGTATTTTGAGCAAGGAAGGTTTCAAAATCTTGCAGCACTGCAATGAAGGACAAACCGACGGACATTATCAAGCAAACCAGACTGCGCGGAAGATGCTTGAAGCCGGCTTAGTTTGGCACGCTTTATTCAAAGATGCTCAGAAATTTGTAAGCACTTGCAATAGCTGCCAACGATTAGGTAATACTTCCCATCGGGACGAAATGCCCCAGATCCTATTTAGAAAATGTGCAATATTTGTTTTGTGTGGAATATATTTTATATGCCCTCTACCTCCATCATATAAAAATGGTTATATTTTAGTAGCAGTTGACTTCATTTAAAGGTTGGCAGAAGCTCATGCTCTCCCACTGTTAGGTCCATTGTTCACAATGTCATAGATTTGTAGAATTCAAACAAGTCAATAGTATACACATATATGTATTTGATGCATGCTCCAAGTTCAATATGTGCAGGATGTTTTTGTCATAATGATTAGACATGTTGTCTAAGTGATAGTGATAGGTGGACATGAGGAAGAATGTTGGGAAGACAAAAATTTATCTAAGTCAACAGGCATTGTGTGAAGGCAATTCATTCAACACCAGATGTCAAGAAGCAATAAGTAAATCATGGACAGTAATTGTCTGACTGTTGAAAAAGTAGAGTTTTAGTTAAGTCTACAAGCATTGAGTGAAGGCATTTCACTCAACACCATATAACATGAGGTGTCGAGTTAAGCTCAGATAGTCAAAGCTTCAACATTGGCAAGGAAGATTTCTGGTTAAGTCCAGGACCGTCAAGTGAGGATAACTCACTCGACCCTTGAAGAAAGAAGCGTCGAGTAAAGGTCAGACAGTCAAAGCTTCAGCATTGGCAAAGAAGAAATCTGGCTAAGTACAGAAGTGTCGAGTGAGGACAGCTCACTCGACACCTAAAGAAAGAAGCGTCGAGTAAAGCTCTATGCTATCAAAGCCAAAGACAATGAGAAGAAATCTGGCTAAGTTCATAAGCATTGAGTAAACCCAGTTCTCTCAACGCCAAGCACAAAAATCATCGACAGAATAAGCTTCTGCAAAGCCTCAGAAGATGTAGACAAATAATCTTCCTAAGTACAAATGCATTGAGTGAGGGAAGTTCACTCAATGCCAACTCAACAGAAAAATCAACTAAGTACAAAACCGTTGAGTGAAGGCTATTCAATCAATACCTCATCAAGATGACTGGAAAGTAAGTATGCGTTGAGTGTTGAAGGCTCGCTCAACGCACTCAATGCCGATCAACAAAAATTTTGTCTAAGGACAGAAGCTTTGAGTGAAGGCCGTTCACTCAACGCTTCCTCAACAGAAATATTGGCTAAGTCCAAATTCGTCGAGTGATGAACGATTACTCGACGCCTAATGGTATAAAAAATTGGCTAAGTGTTTTGGAACTGAGTGAAGTATATTCACTAAACTCCTACGATGAATCTTCTGTTTTTGACTAAGTCCACAGGTGATGACGTCAGCAGAATTTCAAATTATTGCGAGAAGTCTATATTATACGACAAACAGTACCGCACGTGTTCTGTACTGCTTTTAATGCAAAATCAAAGTTGCAGCAAACAACTATTGCTAGTCCCGATGCTCAAAGAGACGTTGGATGGAGGAAGATAAAAAGCGATAGATCAGAAAAGATAAAATTAACTTTTTGAAAAGCTATGGACTTTGTCTTCTTCCTCTCAACACTATTGTAGAGCCTGAAGATCAAGTCCAAACTTTTGATCTAAGAGTTCAAGCAAGTTAGTTGTTGCCATTTTCTCACATGCAACAACATGTTCAAAGAAACTTCTCTGAGATAGAAGATGAAGCAGCAAGGCCAAATCCTTGCTGCAATTGATCAGTTGATAGAAGATATTTGTTGCCATTCTCACCTGGAACACCAAGTTCAGAGAAAATCTTTGAGAAAAAAGGGGCAGCAAGGGCAAACTCTAGCTATAGCTACTTCACAGTTCAATCAGATTTTTCCTGAAGAATATTTTCTGGAGCTGTGAAGAAGAAGAATAGATTGATCTACTTCTGTTCAGAAGAAGGTAGACACAGAGAAAATCTCTCTGGTGTCTAGTCATCATCTACAAACATTTCTCTCTATAGGATCCTTTGGATCTGATTGTAAGCCTATTTTATAAGGTGTGAGCATAGGATCTTCTGTAGATCTGAGGTAGGATCCCGTGTGTATCTCAGTAGGGCGTGCGAGCCTGAGTTTTAGGGCTTGTGCTTAAGTCTGAGTAGGATCCTGGACTTGATCTGAGTGGGAGGGAAGTTTGCCTAAGGTAGGATATGTTTCATATCTGAGGTAAGAGAGTTTTCCTCTCTGAGTTGTACGGCTATCCTCCTAGCCTGAGCGTAGTTCTATTAACTTATTCTGAGGTAGATGATCTTTTTGATCACTGAGCTGTAGGAGCAAAGCTTGCTTTGAGTTGTAGGTCTTTGTGCCTGAGGTTGGTCTTGGAGGATACTTAGAGATCTTGATGGATCTGTGTTGTAAGATCTTTGGACCCAAATTTGGAGATGTTGCCCTGTCTAACAAACTATTAGAAGGGTGGGTGGGACAGTAGATGTACCCATAATGGAGAACCACTATAAAATTCATATGTATTGTGTGTGATTGTTTTGAAAGCTGAACTACCATAAATAACAACTCACCTAAAAAAGGAAAATCTTTAAAAGGCCTAGAACCTATTCACCCACATCTAGGTGTTAACTACTCTTGATACTAAAAACTTTCAAGTGGTATCAGAGGGAGGTTTCTCAAAAAGGACTTAAAAGTTTGAGTTGAACTCCATGGGTAGCTAAAAGAATTGTACTTATGGATTTAGAAGAGAACCATAAGGAGCTGGGTTCCTTGAAGCTTCCAATTTGCAGGAAGGCTTAATTTTGGATGCAACTATCTAGACATCTAAGAAGTTTTCAGAGATGAACAAGGATGAGGTCATATTAGCTACAATGGACAAGAGGGCGCAAAACATAATTGTTAGTTCCATTGATAACACAACTTTTCAGAACCTTGTCCCCTGCAGAACTTACAAGGAAATGTGGGACACTTTAGTGGTCTATATGGAAGCGACTAAGGAGGTCGGGAATGACCGAAAATCCTTGCTCAACCAAAAGTATGAGGCCTTCAGGCAGAACAAGAAGGATAACATATCTGATTGCTATGAAAAATTCTTCAGAATAATGAATGAGCTGAGGACCTATAGGATGGTATTCAACAATTATGAGCACAAAGACATGTTCGTCAGGTCTCTAATTAGAGACTAGGACACAAAGATCTATGCCATCATAGAAGTGGCAAAGTATGCTGATACTCCACCTCACATACTGTTTGGGAAACTACTCTACTATAAGATTTAACTGTCTACCAGGAAGGAGGAGACTATCAGCAGATCCAAGGCCAAGGAAAAGTCTATGGACTTCAAATCAGAGAGCACCTTGAAGAGAAAGGATGATGCAGGGTATATCTTAGAGATTCGTCACGGAGGCCACGATAACGCTTATGACACGATCTACGCTCTCTTTTCCACACGATAACGAAAACGCAGCCACAACAATTATTTTATTTATCGCTCGCGCTAACAATACGGATCGCCGTTCCGCAAATAGATCGAATGTTGGCTATACGCCAAACTCTTTCCGGCTAAATGGGATAATCTTGATCCCGAACGAGCTTTTGGGTTGTACCAAAATAGATCCACCAAGAACAAAATGATTCGAAAGATGGTAGGATCTATCCCAACAAAGAAAAGCGAGGATCGCCAATCCTCTTACGAATCTTTCGGAAATCCAAACGAAAAATACCGATTTATTATTTGATTAACCGCGAAGAGAAACAAATCGGAAAATAACGCAAAAAATCGTCCACCACAAGAACTATCTAGAGAAAGAAAACTTTTGGTAGATATTTTCGTTACCCCTCTCGGATTTGTAGATCCGTGATACGTGGATCCACCAAGTTTGATCGCTCCTCCGTTGAAAGTCCACGGGAAGCGCGCTACGGATGATGAATGTGCTAATCTCTTTCACTTCACGCCGTGGAGGAAAACCCCTATCTTCTTACTTGCAAACAACCTCTCATGCATGAGCCAAAGTATCCTTGGAGAGAGAGGATCTCGGGTGGCCGTGAGCAAGAGGGAGAGGAGAGTAGCCGAGCACTAGAGAGAAGGGGGCGGCCGAGAGCAAGAGGGGAGAGGAGATGGTGATCCTTGAGGCCGGCGATTTGGAGGAAGGAAGAAAGAGGGGGGCGGCGGCTAAGAGAAGAAGAGAAGAAGAGAGGGAAATTTAGGGTTGGCAAATTCCAAATTTGATTTCAATTAAAGTCTACCATCAAATGAAAAGTTCAAGGCCTTATATAGGCTTACATCTTCAAAGCAAATAACAAGTGGCTAAAGGCACACCACATAAAAGAATGCAGAAATTAAATAATGTTTTTTTAAAAGAGCCATCATGAAACGGCTATTAGCACACCAAAGCTAAAATATCAAATATGAGTCTTGTTGCGAGGGCGAAGCTTGTAACTATGACCGCTACGATGTCGCACGTCCTTTGCCGGCACATCTTCAACATAGTCATTCCCAAGTTGGCCATCCTGGTGGCCGTCGTCATCACCGTCGCCATCACCGTCGCCATCAATCCTCCGCCGCTCAAAAGGACTCATCTCCGATGAGCGGGCTGAAATATAACGGCGTACGAGGTCCGCGTCAAGAAGATCCACCTGTGCAGCAGAGAGCCAAGAGTCGTCCGAAGCCGGACGACCACGCCAACGAACCAAAAACCTGTGAATGTCGCCGTCGGGAGTGGGAAACACATCATCCTGAAAAATCCTGTCAGGCAAGAAATCCGTCCGGGGAAACCTCGGAAAAACGTTAGGTGAAGCAGAAAAACAAGTTTCATCATCAATAGACGGCATACCTCCCGTAGATTTCGAAGGAGAAAGCGATCCAGAATTGAGCTCACCCCCCACCCCATTAGATTGTATAGTGGGATTATTAAACGGAGAGACAGACAGTTCAGGTGGTGGAGCAACAAAAAGCGTTAAATCCGAAATGTTAAACACAGGGGAGATTCCCCAATCAACGGGTAATTCTAACAAATAAGCATTTTCTCCTAATTTCTTCAAAATTCGAAAAGGACCGGCTTTCTTGTTCGCTAATTTTTTTATGGTACCCGAAGGCATCCGTTCAGGGATAAGACGAACCATAACCAAATCGTCAATGTTCAAGGAGACTGCTCGCCTATGTACGTTAGCATTCGATTGATAGATAGAATATTGCTTAGCTAACGTCTTGCCAATATGCTCATGGAGAGTGTGAACGTGTGAAGCGAAGTCCTGTGCAAATTGACTTGACTTAAAAGAAGGCGGTAACAGAACCAAGTCAAGAGGCACTGGCACCTTATAACTATGCACTATCTCATTCGGAGACAAACTGGTGGACCTATTCTTTGAATTATTGTAAGCTAATTGAGCATGAGGAAGGATAAGGTCCCATGTACCTTTATGATCTCCCATTAAGCAACGAAGTAATACGCCCAAGCTTTGATTGACCACTTCTGTTTGCCCATCCGTTTGGGGATGATAGGCCGACGAAAACATGAGTTTTGTACCCATAAGCAACATGAGTTTTGTACCGTGTGAGGTGAACCCATGTGCAACATGACTAGAATTAATAGTAGAAAATAACAGAACTATGTCAGGTGGTACGGGTTCTTTAAATTCAAAAATTATTTCAGTGGAGCCTAACGTTTTCGTTTTAAATTTGGAATTAAATTTTGATTTAAAAATTTCGTAATGAATAGCCAGCAGAAAACGCTCGTCACCAACTATGTTTACCCACATCCATCTAAGTAAGCCTAATGGGGAGGCGGTAATAATAAACTTCTCCAAATATAAAGGGCTAGGAATGACTAGCTCGTGTCCTAACAAATCATCTACTCGAGTTAAATGAACCGGAGGGAGAGTCAATATGGGAGATTTCGTAGGGGAAGTTAAGTCACACTCAACGTCAAAACACGGATTACTCGTCCAAGAACAAGCCTCCGGTTGCAGGCCATTAAAATCATAGGAAAAATTAAACAGTGGATTCGTCCTCACTGAAAACTCCACCGACAAGTCTTCCAACTCATTCGATACTTCATTTAATTCAGAATTAGTGAGTGTATCATAAGTAGGCAAAATCGTATCCGACAAAATTTCTAAACAGTTTTGGGCCCCAGGTAAAGGAGCTGTCATCAACAAAATGTCTTTCTGGCCCTCAGGGCTACCGTCATCCAAAGATAATTTTTCCCCACAGTGTAAATTTTCCAAAACGACACATCCTTCGTTAACCAACTCTTCCCATGAAGTGGGTGCGTCGTCACAATCAAAATAAAGGGATGGGCAAATCTTATCCCGGGAGTATCAAAATTAACTTGACTTTGAAGCGGCGTTGATACCGTAAATGAACTAACTCCCGGATGTATCACAATAAGGTTATCCCAAATTGAACAACCATCCAAGGTGACTCTTCCAATACCGTTGAAACATCCATTAATTCTGGGTCAACCATAATAATACCGGGTCCTAGCAAGTCATCACCTAATTTAGTAACAGGTAAGCTTTCAACATTTGATGACTCTACCGACTCAGCCTGAACGTCTTCTGACTCAGGGTCATCAGACGACTCCCTGACTAAAATATCGTCGAAGGGGGTGGAGATGATTCCTCAGGGGAGAAATCCTCGTCCAGGTCACTAGGGTAACCAATCTCCTCAACGTCGCTAAAAGCGTCAGCGAGAATTGCCTCGTCCTTAGTGACGGGCTTAGTCCTATTCACATCCTCAGGTTCAACAGGAGAGTCAGGCACTATCGTAAGTGAAGGAAGACTCTCACTTGGCTGATTAACTTCATCATCCAGAGATTCTACATCCACATAAGAATCCTCAGAAGTATTAGTCACTATACCAAAGGGCTTAGATGTCGATGCTAAAGAAGCTAGCACCCTAATAGTAACCACTTTCGAGTTCAAATTTTGGGGTCTAAATGGCTTATGTTCCCTATAGGTGGGACTAGGCACACTTTGGGTATCACTACCTCTCTGGGGATAGGATCTATCCTGAGGCGTAGGGTCACTCCTATAAGCAGATACGGGTCTGGTGTCATAACTATTCTTACTAACGGTGTGGTGCTATTAGTGCGCAGGTAGGCGGGATCAAATTGATCCGAGAGAAGACTACGCATGTGCGGCCAAGTATAATGATAGCTACCAACACGACGCTCTTCGTTGAACCAAAATAATATGGCTCGACCTACTAAACCGCTCTCGGGCAAAGCTAACCTTTTCGCAGTCATCCCATAAGTGACAATTAAAATATTGTTCTAATCCCTTAAGCCAGTCTCGAAAACTTTGGGGATACTCTAAACCGTCAAAAGTAGGATAAATGTGGTGTGTCATAGGGGTGTGTTTAGTCATATCCTTAGCATAAGAATAGTCTAACTGGGTAGCATATATGTCATATGTCATTTAGTGAGAACCGGAGAGAAAACTCACCCAGAACTGGTGCACATGCAATGACTAAATAACCTGACCCTACTTCATTTTAAAAGATTGAATTTTTCCCGCTTAGCCACTAAGGTTATAATTATATAAAATAGATTTTCTTGTTGGAAAAAATATGAGGATTATTAAAAAATTTTATTTTTGAATTTTGCTAAAAATATAAAAATATAGGCCGCTATGTGCAGACCAACTATTAAATTTTAAAATAACTTAATAAAAATAATGATTTAATGAAAAATAAAATTTCTATTTTTTTTTTGGATTTCTTAAATTGGAAATTTAAAATTTGAAATTTGAAATTTTGAATTTTGAAATTTAAATTTTGAATTTTGAATTTTGAAATTTGAAATTAGAATTTTGAAATTTTGAAATTTGAAATTTGAAATTTGAAATTTGAAATTTGAATTTTGAAATTTTGAAATTTGAAATTTGAAATTTTGAAATTTTGAAATTTGAATTTTAAAATTTAAATTTTGAAATTTGAAATTTGAAATTTGAAATTTTGAAATTTGAAATTTCAAATTTAAATTTGAAATCTGAAATTTGAAATTTAAAATTTGAAATTTATTTTTAGATCCTCGCTTTCTTTTTGTTGGGATAGATCCTACCATCTTTCGAATCATTTTGTTCTTGGTGGATCTATTTTGGTGCAACCCAAAAGCTCGTTCGGGATCAAGATTATCCCATTTAGCTGGAAAGAGTTTGGCCTATAGCCAACATTCGATCTATTTGCGGAACGGCGATCCGTATTGTTAGCGCGAGCGATAAATAAAATAATTGTTGTGGCTGCGTTTTCGTTATCGTGTGGAAAAGAGAGCGTAGATCGTGTCATAAGCGTTATCGTGGCCTCCGTGACGAATCTCTAAGATATACCCTGCATCAATTTGGTATCAGAGGGAAATTTAGGGTTGGCAAATTCCAAATTTTGATTTCAATTAAAGTCTACCATCAAATGAAAAGTTCAAGGCCTTATATTGGCTTACATCTTCAAAGCAAATAACAAGTGGCTAAAGGCACACCACATAAAGAGAATGCAGAAATTAAATAATGTTTTTTTTAAAAGAGCCATCATGAAACGGCTATTAGCACACCAAAGCTAAAATATCAAATATGAGTCTTGTTGCGAGGGCGAAGCTTGTAACTATGACCGCTACGATGTCGCACGTCCTTTGCCGGCACATCTTCAACATAGTCATTCCCAAGTTGGCCATCCTGGTGGCCGTCGTCATCACCGTCGTCATCACCGTCGCCATCAAAGGAGAGGATTCCCTCTCCTCCAAGGTGGCCGTTGAATCAAAGAGCACATAGCCAAGCACATCAGACATCAACATGTCTTATAGAGAGTTTGTTGTCTTCTCTAAGTAGTTTCAGAAAATGATGAAGAAGAAGCTGTAGAGGAGCAGACATTCACCCTCCTCTCATCAGAAGAAGGACCACTACAAGGCTAAAAAGAAACACTCTAAGGGAGGCAGGTATGAATATAAACCTATTAAACATGTTTCTTCTAAAGTTGTTTGTTATTGCTGCGATAGACCTGGGAATGTAATTGCTGACTGGCCAGTCAAGAGAAATGAGTTCGGTGAGAAGAAGCATCACCATCACAAGGTCAAGAAGGAAAATAACTTCCTTGACAAGATAGAAAAAGAGTTGGAGTCAAAGTGACTCATATTATTCAGACTCTGAAGAAGTAGAAGCCTACATTGGGCTGATTTCTATTGAAGAAGAGAAAGACTATCCTGCTGTTAGGATAGGCATCAAGCCCCCTCTGTCATATTAATATAGTGACTCAGAGGAGAAAGATGAGGATGAAGTTGCCAGCAGCTTCTATGGGATGATGGCCATGTCAGATGAAGAATCTTGTTAGGATCAGCCTAGTGCAGACAAGGTACAATCTCTATCTAGCTCCTCATCTGATACTAGCTATGAGACAAGACCCAATTCAGAAGTATCTTCATCTAGTGATGAAGATGACTCTGAATCTGAAAACATGACCAGTATGGTGCATTTCTGGATGTTTTGAAAAGAAGCAAGAAGTTGGCCAAGAAGTAATCTGAGGAGATTATGTCCCTACACCTAGCTGCTTCCCAACAGTCTGAGTCAACTTCCTTGTTGGATTAGAAAATAAGGGAAGTCAGCCAACTAAAGATCATGACATTCATCCAGATTACGACCATTAACCACAAGAATTGGATCATTTTGGATCTTGAAGAAAAGCTCCAAGGGAGTGAAGGATTATGGCTAGTTTCTCTAAGCGTAAGTCAGTGTTACCCTTGAAAGACTACTACTCTCAAAAGGGTAAGATGGGGTTGAGATTTAAGGGGAACACTAGAGTTTCCCATCCCAAACGGAAAGGGAAAGTTCCAATTCATCCCCTGACATCAATGCCTCCCATACCTTTTAGAAGGCGATATTACCATCAAATAGGTAAGACCATGAGAGTACCTATGGTCACTGGATGAATGGTACATCCACAAGTGTGAACAAAATGTTCACAACTATGGTGGAAGATATAGCAAGAGGATGAGTGCCTTTATGGCTCTCCATACGGAAATTCAAATGACCCATCATGGGCCATTTATATTTGGTGCACCATCACCTACTCTCAAGAATAAGGTAGTGGTCATTTCTCAGGATCTCCCATCACACACTCAGACCAAGGGCAAGTCTATCAGCAAGTCAGACTTGGGAATTTCTAAGGCCGTCAATAGTATGTCTTCTGCAAAGAAGACCACTATTGAGAAATAAGAAAAACCAAGCACTTCTACTAGCACACATACCTTCAGTCATTTGTGGCTAAGAAAAAATGAAAAAAGTAAGCCGCCCTCCTCTAAATAGTCTGGGAAAACTGCTATACCCAGGAGAAAAAGGGGGTATAATAGGAGAAAGGGGAAAAGTGGCAAAGATTGGGCACAAAATGAAGAAGGAAAAGAGGAAAAAGAGGAGAAAGAAGAGGAAGAGGATGGGGGAGACCTGGGAAGGAGGAGA